>OX463228.1:49129048-49729048 GCA_949820135.1 Sylvilagus floridanus | reverse complement strand
TGGCTTCTTTCTTCATTGTTCAGGAGGAGAGCTGGGGAAGGAGGGTGCGTCAGGAAGTGAGGAGAGGCCTAATGAAATCCCGAGCTGCTTTTGAATCCGAGGCAAGTGTGGCTGTCTCCCGGCCAACATGATGCAAAACATTTAATATCATCGCTCAGCTCATCGCAAGAGCTCTGAACAGGATCCCAGAACTTCACAGCTCCCTCTCCGGAAACTCGGGATCTGGGGGCTCAGGGAAGCCTACGTACCGCCGGGTTGGCGTCTCCCAGCTTCCTCTGCTTTGGGAAGAAGCAAGCTGTTGCTTCCGTCACCTGGACGATGGCAGGAAGACGTCTCAGTGGCAGATTTCTTCCTGAATTCCAGCCCACCTGAACCTGGACGGGCAGGGGGCGGGGAGTAGGATCCAATAGTTGAGTCAGTACAGAAGTCCTGCTTCCAAATGCTGAAATTACTGCCCATACATGGCTTTCACGTGGAAAGATCGGAGAGATCGATTCACCCAACCCTCCCCCAGCCAATCCAGATCAACTGGAATTTTCCAAGAGAAACCTAGTTAGCTCAGACTCCCAGGGAGTGGGGGTAGGATCATCGCGCTCCCAGCCTCCGGAAGGTGAGCATCTCCTGTACTAAGAATAAAATAGGCAGAGTGGCTCCCTCCTCTCCCAAATGAGCCTGGTTAGCCCTTCCACGCCCATCCGCAGTGGGGAGCTCCCTGCACCTGTGCTACACTTGACCGTAGCCGAAAGGACGAGAACTGATCGCTGCACCTGCCCTAAGAGGGGGCAGGTGAGCACAGAGGCCACACCTGCGATGAGGCGTGATGCCTGTAGGAGGCAGCCACCGGGAGTGGGGATTGTAAGAAAGATGGATTATGGGAAACTCTGAAGAGCAAGTGAGGATGCTGGCGCTGGACCACGTACAAGAAGCTCTTAGACTTTACCGGACACCAGGATCACCTAAGGCCCTTGTCATAACTATCGTCCCCACCATGCTGGAAATAAACTCACGTCCACCAGGATTCTGGTGCAATAACATTTGGTAGGGCCACAAAATGGCACATGCCGGAGCTTCTGAAATACAGCAGCTCTGTTTTCATAGGTGGGGCTGCTGTCCCAGATGGATCTGTGAGGTTGCAAGTCAGAAATGAGCTCGTGTGTGTGTGTGTGTGTGTGTGTGTGTGTGTGACAAAGGCCTAAGGAACTAACATCTACAGCGGTATAGGTATCTCAAAGTCACCCCGATAACCTTCTCTCCCGCCCAGATCCTGATGACCTCCCAGGGGGTCCTGCCCCTTCCACCCCATAAACATCCTTCCCCGAAGGCGGGGCAACACCAGCCAGGCTCCCCCTGTCTGGTAGTGTCAATGGAAAAAAACTCAGACAGGAATTTTTCGTATTTACATCCAGCAAGTCTTTTGTTCTGGGAGCAGAAGAAGGAGAGGGGGAGGGAAGGCAAGACCCACCCCCTTGGAAGCCCCAGCCTAATGTGCACTGCGCACTCTCTCAGGGCCTGTCTGGAGAGGTGCCCGTCCGTTCTTAGGGAGGTCCCTGCCCTGATAAACCTTGCTATGTTGCTTTCCCCTGCTCTCTGTCTCACACCTGAATTCTTTCTTGCGCGAAGACAAGGACCCTTTGCTTCTCCGGTAACAGATCAGTAAGAAACTGGTTAAAGAAGAGGATGACGGAGGAGGAGGAGGGGAGAACGGGAGATGGGGGGAGGGGACAGGGAGGAGGAGGAAAGGGGGAAGCCAGTTACACTTTACTGTCTTTCTCAAATTTTGCATTTTTATTTTTGCACAAGGTACACGTGCTTATTTGCCCATCAGTCACTCAGCAGGGACCAGACCCAGATTCTGAGTCTGAGGGCGTGGCACTGACGGAGCTCTGTCGAAAGTGACGGGGACACCGCCACGGACAATGTTCTGTGAGGAGAAGGGTGCCACAGGCTGTTTACCTACCGAGGCCCCGGTCTCCAGTGTGGCTGGATGTGGAGTAAGGCAGTAATTAGGGCTGGGGAGGCCATGGGGGCGAGGCCTGACGCAGTAAGGTTACTGTGGCGTCCCTATAAGGGACCTGAGAGCGAGCTCATTCTTTCAATTTCCACCTTGAAAAAGCACATGCTCCTCATCACGGGAACCACACAGGCCAGGGCCTTTTAAAAAAATTTTTTTATTTGACAGAGTTAGACAGTGAGAGAGAGAGAGAGAGAGAGAGAGAGAGAGACAGGGAGAAAGGTCTCCTTTCCATTGGTTCACTCCCCAAATGGCCGCCACAGCCAGAGCCACACCGATCTGAAGCCAGGAGCCAGGTGCTTCCTCCTGGTCTCCCATGCAGGTACAGGGCTCAAGCACTTGGGCCATCCTCCACTGCACTCCCAGGCCACAGCAGAGAGCTGGACTGGAAGAGGAGCATCCAGGACTAGAACCTGGTGCCCATATGGGATGCCGGCACCGCAGGCGGAGGATTAACCAAGTGAGCCACGGCGCCGGTCCTCGTCCAGGGCCTTGATCTTGGACACCCCAGGCTCCGCCATGCTATGGGTTCCAGCAGCTCGAGCAGACCCACATAAATGCTAAGGCAGAGGTCAGAGTTCAGTCCAGCCGGTATAGCCAACGGAAGGCGGTCAGGCAGTGGGTAAAAGACACAAGAGCAGGTGCAGGGGAAAGGAAGGGACAGCAGGACTTGAGGCAGAGTGCACCTGCTCACGGGGCAGCCCTGGTGCCCACTGCACCACTCCAGGCACACCAGGCTTGGGAGCAGAGGCGCTTGGCCACCCTCCAGCTGCCAGCCACCCAAAGCTTGGATTGCCAGAGGCTATTGGTGCATGCCCGCTCCCCTGCAGCCACCCTGACCAGTGGGTCCACCCTGGGGACTGGGGAGCCCCAAGAGGTCCCTGGGCAGGTGCATCGCCTGCTGCTGTGATGGTTTGCCGTATCTGGGCGGGCCCTGCCAGTTCCCTCTCCTGATGGCTGTTGCCAGAACACCTCTGCGTAGCCTCTGCTGCTCAGCTTGCCGTGCAGGCGCCGTGGGTGCTGGCCACACCACCTCCCAGGGCTGTGTCTTGGCCCACCGCAGATGGGAGCCCCTCAAGGGCCCCACACCAGCATTTAATTTGTCTCGGAGTTGCCGGCCTTTAACCCAGGCCCTGTCGCTGGGACATGGCCATGGATGCTCATCAAGCGAACAAAGAAACAAACGATTAGATTATTTGGCCCCTAAATAATGCTCCCTGAAAAAATGAAGAAGTGAAAACAATCAAATGGAAATACTCCCTTGGGTCTGAAGCCCCAATATTAAGTCACAAGGCCAGGGACTCATACCGCCTTTTGGTGCCTATCCTTTCAGGGTACAAAGCATTTCAGAGCGTTTACCTCCCCAAGCTTTTCCTTATTCACCAAACCTCTACACACTCAGCATCTCAGAACCGCCCACTTGCTGAAATTCAAAATTTCCAACAGCAAGGTGAGATGATTAAAGGTGACATAAGAAGAGTCAGGAAGTGGAGAAGAGTATTGGACAGGGTAGCCTGAACTTGATCTTGTGGCTCTGTCTTTTCGTAGTTGTTGTTGTTAGATTTATTTATATATTTGAAAGAGTTACACAGAGAGAAGGAGGGGCACAGAGAGAGAGAGAGAGAGAGAGAGAGAGAGAGAAGTCCTCCATCCGCTGGTTCACTCCCCAATTGGCTGCAACAGCCAAAGCTGCACCAATCAGAAGTCAGGAGCCAGGAGCTTCTTCCAGGTCTCCCACACGGGTGCAGGAGCCCAAGGACCTGGCCCATCTTCCACTGCTTTTCCAGGCCATAGCAGAGAGCTGGATGGGAAGTGGAGCAGCCAGGACTTGAAGTGCTGCTCATAAGAAATGCAGGCTTTACCCGCTACGCCACAGCGCTGGCCCTGGCTGGGCCTTTGTGTGTTGACCTCCCCGTCTGTGGAGTGGGAGGATGACTCAGCATCATCACTGTCTGCAGACGCCGTGTGTGACAGCGTTTTCCTCCCTGTATCTCCCACGGAAGAGATGGCTACAAACACGGGGTGGAAAGAGCCAGGGCACCTCCTCACACCTCGCACGGAGTCCAGCACAGACCAGGTCCTCCGCCGGGGCCTGCTGAACAGAACTGGGAGCTCTGTGTGCCTGGGTGTGGGGCACCATCGCCCCTTAACACAGACGCGGACAGCAAGCGGGACAGAGCAGACGCGGCGG
The DNA here is from genome assembly GCA_949820135.1 of Sylvilagus floridanus. NCBI lineage: Eukaryota > Metazoa > Chordata > Mammalia > Lagomorpha > Leporidae > Sylvilagus > Sylvilagus floridanus. The sequence goes on along the minus strand of OX463228.1, from coordinate 49,724,846 downwards.
GATTCTCATTTCTGCTTCCCTGACGAGGTGAGTGAGCAGCCTCCCCTGGGGACCAGACAGCAACTGGCCCTGCACCTGGCTTCACGTGACCCCCGCAGCTCTGGACCCGAGCACCCCCGCCGGTCACTGCCACAGTCGGAACCCACGCCCGAAATTTCCATCACGGCCGCCCTCTAAATTCTAACGTGAGAGACAAAACAGTCCAAGAACGCAGTGTCGCTCAGAGCCCCCATACATCGCTCCCACTTGAGTCCCTTCCCAAATCGGAGCGTGCATTTGCGCAGAGTTGAATTCCACCCATTAATGTGAAGTTGTCTGGACCGGGAGAGCGGCTGAACCGAGCCAAGACAGTTTCTATTTCCGAGTGATTCTTTCTTCCAAATCCTCCAGGCTGGCCTTCTCTCTGCAGCTCTGGGCTCCGGCTTCTGTGGAGTGCGTGACTGCGTATGGCCCCGAAACAGCTTGGCTCACCGCAGAGCTTCCCAGAGAACTCTTCCGGCACCATCCAGGTTCCCTTCCGCTCAGCAGGTGAGGTCTTCCGGATCCCTCCCCTCTAAACCTGATCCTAGCATCTCCAGTTCTGGTCTGGAGTTAGCTGCACCCCAGGGGAGGACAGAACGTGGACCGTGCCCAGAAGGAAGTCAGAAAAAAAATGGAAGGTCCAGAGCTAAACCCACAGCCAGGTGGGTCTTTTGCCAATGTCCACTCACGTCTTGACCTGTGAGAGCTCCTTGAAAGCGGAGGCTGCCCGGGGAGGCCCTTGGCCGAGCTCTTCTAGAAAGATGGCCAGTGCTGGCTGCCTCTGAGTGGGGTTGGGGGGATGGCTGAGGGCGCTGAGCATGCTGGTACTCCCATGGGGCTGCATTTCAGAGAATCCCCCAGGGCTTGGGAGCTCCAGGAAGGGGAGGAACACAGAACTGCTGCTGTCGGGAGGACAGGGCGGGAGGCTGCCCGTGCAGCAGAGCCTCTAAGGCAGGGAGGCAGAGGCCGCGCTGCGGATCAACCCGTCTGACCTGTCTGCTGCGGGTTCCCCTCCTCCCACCTTCCTGCCTTCCTGCCTTCCTGCCTTGGCTCCCTTCTGGGTGCGGGCAGGCAGCAGCCCAACTCTGTACTGTTTCAACTGACTTCCCCGATCTTCTCCTGCCTTCGTTTTTCTCTGAATAAGTGTCGCTCCTTGCCTGGATGAACTCGTGTGTTGGCACCTGTGAATCAGGTTGAGTGACGTGGAATCTATCATCCAGACCAGGAACATTTTGAGAGTCGAGTTAGATGCTATTCATAACCACTCCATGATATCAGGCAAAAAGGGAAACCATTTGGGGGACACATCAGGAAATAGGGTCACCCCAGGATTAGAACTTTTGGGGGGACAAGTGACCACAACCTGATATGAAGTAGTTCAAGGAGAAAGGTGCATGCGGTAACGATGTCATTGGGCCAGGATGGAGCTGGCTCGTCAGGTGGACATCCCATGCCGTAGTCCAGCCTTTGGCTTCCTGGGCTCACGTTCCTCTCCCCTGTTAGACGGACGCCCTCCAGGAGACAGCGAGTCAAGCTGCCTTTTCGTGACCCAAGGGACCAGACATTTTCCTCCACGATGCAAAGTCCTGAGCTGCCATCACGTGCCGCATCCTCACCATGGAACATTCACCATGGTCAGGGGATGTGGACAGTGTGACAGGGCATCAGTAATGGGTACCAAAAGAAATGCGAGCCCTGGAGTCCATAAACTGGCTTTAAGGCTTAGTTCTTAGCAGTGATTATGGGCAGAGTAAAATATCCCTGCTTCACATCCTTGGGGTTCAGAAAGAGGTCGTTATCCTACTATCTCCACTTTGCGGAGGAAGAAACCAAGACCAGAGAGGTGGAGTACCTTGCCCTCGGTCGCTCAGGTGGCTCAAGGTCGCTCAGATGGCCCAAGGTCACCCCAATGACAAGTGCAGCATCAGGGCCTCAGCTATAACCAGTTCTGTCCGGGTGAGGCGTTCGCCCATTCTTTTCCCCTGCCCTGCGCTGTCTTGATGCTGAGACCCGATTCTTCCACGGCCAGGACTGACTTTGTTCGTAGCCAACAGGAAACAGCAGACGAACTTCGGCCAGAAGTGAGAAAGACTCCATGATTCCTCTGAGCGCCCTGCCCCAGCCCTAATGGCAAGGCTGAGACCTGGCAAGACAGGCCACAGGCCCAGAGCCATGGGGGTAAAACGAACGCAGAGCTCCTGAGAGTCCACACACGGGCCCCGAGGAGGGCATCGCAACCTTGCGCTCCCGGGGATACTCAGTGATGTCGGATGTTTGGGGGCGGCCGCAGCTGGGAAGGTGAAGCTCCCGGTATCTCGTGAGCAGACAGCAGTGACCTGAGCCATCTTAGGACGCCCCTCAGATCCAGGCAAAGCATTAAGTCATGAGATGGAGTAAGTAGTTCTGCCCCTAAAGTTCTGGATGGGCTGGCACTGGGGGTGGGGCCTTGGGAGGTGAGAGGATCCGTGGACTTCCTGTTTCTGCTCTTAACCAGCAAGTAGCAATGAGAAAGCAGCCATCTGACAAGCAGGAAGCGAGCCCTCACCAGACACCTGGTCTACCAGCACCCTGCACTCTGTACCCAGCACTCCACTCTGTGACACCTTTGTTACAGCAGCCCGCGCCGAGCTGAAACAAGCCCCAAACGTCAAGGTCACAGAGGGCCAGGCCCTGTGAGAGACGTTTCTATACTCCATGACTTCAGGCAGTGAATGAAACATCGCAAGCCCAAATTCAGCTTGTAGTCATGATGGGCCCGCTTGTGTATAACCCCAAAACGAAGCCCAAAACACAGTTGCAGAATCATTCGCCAAATGGTCACGCAGCTCCTGCTACTTGCCCAGTATTGTTCCAGCTGGAAACGGGTTCCAAGAGCAAGATGCACACACATTTGGTTGCAAGAGTGGGGTGATTTGATCCCACAGTGACAAATGATGGCCAACTTGCCACCAGCAATACGGCTCACACCGCGTGAGTCTCGCTGCCCTGGCTGGGTGACGGCTGCAATGATTAATCCGCCCTCTTGGGGCCTAATCTCCGTGGGCTCAGTTCCCATCTGGATCCCACCCCAGTGCAATCAAAGGGAAGCCTCTGTCGGCTCTGCCCTGGTGCCCCTGGAGGGCGGGGATGGGTGTGGCGTAGAACATGCTCGGATCTGGCCCCTTCTATGGTGCAAGGCCCAACAGCAGCTGGGTCAGACCAGGCACCTTGTGGGAGCCCAGAGCAAGATGGGCTCGGCTGCAGCTCTGGAGGTGCCAACGTGTGCGGGCAAGCCTGGCCTGGGAGTTGCCGGAACCCTTGCCCTCAGGGACCAGCCTGAGTCAGGACTGTCCCAGCTGCCTTCCGCCAGGTCCTCAGGAGCGTTCCCACAGTCCGGACGCACGGGCTCGGCCCACCCCCTCTCAGGACTGCTCCCTCTGCCCCTCCGCGTTGGGCAGGGCGACACTGGGCAGCAAGGGGCCACACAGCCTGCCTGGGGTCCTGTTTGGGGTAAACAGCCCGCCAAGCCCTCACTTTGCCAGGTGGTGACTTCAGAGAACACAAACACACACCTCATAATTCCTCGATTCAAGATAAATATTTACGGAGCCCTGGGAACGCTGCTGGGCTGTGGGATGCGGAGATGAGCGAAGCAGACACGTTCCCTAATGTCATGGAGTTTACAGTCGAAGATCCGGGAGCCACCAACACAAGGCCATGAAGCCGTGAGTGTTCATTACTTCCCAGGCCCACGCTTCCTGTCGCTGCTTAGTTGAAACATCAGAGCCTCTTTCACAGAGCGCACCCTATCATGCGTGAGAAGTCTCGGAGCCGGCCCACGCTCTCACACGTGCAGCTGGCCGGTGGCGGAGCCAGGATTTCCACCCGGGTCTGGGGTCGCTCCCGTGAAGCCCCACGTCTCCCCCGACTCGCGGTCAGTGGAGTCTTTTCCTCTGTTGCAGGACAGGACGGCTGCAGCCTAGGAGATGGTTATCTCCTCCAACTGCGCATGCAGCGGATCCATGGTTTGCTCTCGTTCTGTGCACAAGCACGCAATGCTTGTTTTGCACCCAAAGCCGTGCTGCAGGGGGTGCCGGGATGGACCCTCAGGTCCTTTGCTCCATGGGCACCCAGACTCTACTTGGGAGACGGGCACCCCGGGGAGATGCACACAGAGAGGAGAAGAGGTATGGGCCCAGGAGTCTCCCATCCATGAGGGCTTCAGAGAGGAGCCAGCCTGGGAGTGAAATCCTGAGCGGGGGTGGAGTCTGTGACAAGGGACGTTGCTTCTTGCGACACCTTTGAAGGCCCAGGGCCCAGATTAGCAGGGCGTCTGCTGGCCGCTCACCTCTCTGACTCCCGGCCTCTGGGCCATGCAGACCCAGTACGAGAGGGCAACAAGACCCTCATGAGAAAATGGAATTAGGACACACGTTCCGTTCAGTGCCAAACAAATGCACATAATCTAGGAGATTTCACAAAGCTCATGCAAAAGTACTTAGGGAAAGACTCGTGTCCATCTCAAGAATGTTTTTGCCTCCAAGTAAACTTAGCTTTCAATTCCAGTGCCCACGACGTGTTGGAAGTTCCCCTGTACCTGCGACAATGAGGGCAGCTGGGGCACCTGTGTGTGGCACACCTGGCCCCTGGGGGCTGCTTAGCCCTCTGCCAGCTCTTTGGCTGTCCCCACACTGCAGCAGGTAAGGCCCCTTAGCCCAGCCTGGACTCCCCAAAGTGCAGACGTGTGTGCAGGGGCAATGACCCGGTGGATGGATAAACGTGATAGAGAGGCAGGCTGGGGTCCTCACCCCGAGAGCCCCGAGCACCTACTCACGGCAGACCACACCTCTGCAGGCCCCCAGGACGTGGGAGCCTATGCTGGAGGGCGCCAGCCCAGAGAAGGCTACGTGAGGCGCAGACAGGGCACAGGGCGTTCCCAGGTGTGCTCCCACGGGGACGCAAATCCACGTGCCTGAGCCAGGCTTGCTGGCGGGCCTGGCTCGGCACCGGCTCCCTGCCCACGCCTGCCGCACCTGCTCGCCCCACCAGCCCTGCAGCCTTCCTGCAGGCTTTCCCAGGATGTCTGAGCTCAGCGGAGAGCAGAGAACTGAGCCTTGTGGACAGGAAACACTCCTTTGGCTCTGTCCACGCCATAGCTTCCCCTCTAGATGCTCATGGACGGACAGGCCTGGGTGCCACGTTGTCACAGGGAGATCTGGGGGAACCTTATCCTCAGCCATCCCCTCTGGTCCCTGATGCAACTCCCACCCCCGGAGTCGGAAGTCAAACTCAGGCCCATAGATGGTCCCTTAGGAGTGGAAGAGACCCGGGCCCCGGGGCCATGGGCTTTCAGGTCTACCCCCTTACTCTTTCTGTAAGTCAAGGGGTGGGGGGAGGCACGGACACCCAGACCCTTCGTGGATTCTCTTGGGTAGCAACGCTGAGTCACTGCAGAGTCTGGGACTGCCTACAAAACCTGACCTGCTTACCCCGTGGCCCTTTGATGACGCTTGGCCAGTCTTCCCCCCGAGGTGTGCAGACCTAATCCTTTTTTCTCGTCTATTCATTCCGTGATTTACTGGTGTGTTTCCCCCAGGCCGGCAGCAGTCTGAAAGCAGAGTCCTGAGTGTTAACCACGAGCCTTCGTAGGACACACGTGGTGAACGAATGCGCGCACTAAGCGAGTGAGCGGAATGCCGGGCTGTGTCATTAGGAGGCTTAACCGCCTTGGGGAGACCCACCTGACAACAGATAGGAAAAAAAATCGGGGGACCGGCATTGTAGTCTAGCAGGTAAAGCAGCCGCCTGTCGCACTGGCATCCCACGTGGCACCAGTTCGAGTCCCAGTGGCTGCTCCTCTTCTGATCCAGCTCTCTGCTGTGGCCTGGGAAAGCAGCGGGGGATGGCCCAAGTCCATGGGCCCCTGTACCCGCATGGGAGACCCGGAGGAAGCTCCTGGCTCCTGGCTTTGGATCAGCACAGCTCTGGCCATTGCAGCCATCTGGGGAGTGAACCAGTGGATGGAAGACCTCTCTCTCTCTCTCTCTCTCTCTCTCTCTCTCTGCATCTGCCTCTCTGTAACTCTGCCTTTCTAATAAACAAATAGATAAATCTTTAAAATAAATAAATAAATAAAAATTTTAAAAATCGGGGAAGGCTTGCCATACACACCGGCACGGCATCCAGAGGAAACAACACCTGGCCCTGGTGTGTGTGGGTTCTGGGTGCCTTCACCCACACGGTCCCATGGGACGCTGAGGGCCTGAGCTGGTTCTCAACTCCCCGGGGTTCTAGGACCACAGGCAGTCACAGCCCACAGGCAGTCACAGTCACCAAGAGCTGGAGTGTTCACAGAGCTGCAGGAAGCAACGTGAGTTCCCCCATCCCCCACCAGGCATTACTGTGCACCTGCCGCACCTGCCCCCACGAGAGGGCTGGGATCTGACAGTGGAGATGCCCGACCTGAGCCTCGGATCCTAACCGGATCACCTGGTGGGCTGGGCAGTGCCAGGAGTGGCCCCACAATCTCCCATCACTCACTCTCCTCGCCATGCAGGAGCAACACTACCAGGGAGGAAGCAGTGAGGGACCCCGACCCCATGCCCACCTTGTGAAGAGAGCCCAGATCCGTGGGGCAGGGAGCAGAATGGACAGACACACGGCCGGTCCGCCAAACAGGGCTGTGTTTGTCCCCAGCGTGGACTGGGAGACTCCCCTTGCCTTTTGTTCACTGTTTACAGAGCCCTGCTGATCGCCCCCGCCCCCAGGCTGCAGGAAGACTCAGCAGACGCCTGTACCGCACTTGGCAGGAGCCACCTCAGAATCAAGCAGGCTCCTGCGCTCCGTACAGTTCACAGCTGCAACATGGCAGCCCGGTCTCCTTGCCTGGCCCGCCTCAAACGTCCTGCATGGGCAAGTGTTTTCCTCCCCGAAGCCGCCTGCTCTTGGCCAGCAAGCTGTAAACGCAGCCACCTGCGGCTCTGCGGCTCAGAACCTTCCCAGACACCTGCCTGCCCGGTGCCCTCACCCGAGCCGGGAAGGCCCTGACTTACAGCGTGAGGCACACTTGCCTGGTGAGTTCTGCGTGTTGCAGATTTCACAGGCACGCACACTGCACCTTCGCCAGCAAGCCGGCTTTTCTGCTTGCCACAGGATCTTCCTTTCTTACCTTTTTTCTGCTTCCTCTCCCTAACGGAAGCACACACGGGTGCCAGTCGCATTCTGCTGCAGTAAGACACGCCTGCGGCGGAAGCCGAGGCTGTGGCCCCTGTTGTAAGGGACAGCCAGCCCCAGGGTAGTGCTCAAGGTCTCCCATTCCTTTCTCCCCTGGTCTCTCCCTTCTCCCTTCCCACACTTCTCAGCACAAAAGTCGAGGGGGAGAAAAAAAGTGCCAAGTGGCAGCACAGCAACTGGCAGGTGCATCTAGAGCCGCGGATCCTGTCAAAAGCCGCGCGCGCACGTTAGAAGCGAGGAGCCCAAACCTCAAGACTCAGGAGAAGCTGCAGCTCTCCCAGATTCACACCCCAGGTTTTTTTTTCCCTTGCTATTTAAATTTCACTCTATTTCCTTTTTTAGCCTCTCCTGCAGGTCTTTATATATAGGACAAAACACACACACGCAGCCCACTTCCTCACTCCTGTCATTTGAAGAATGAAGAAACTAGCAAAGAAAAATCTATTCTCTGCCGTTTCTCGTTGGAATGCTTTTAGCCACGGTGCCGGGAGAAAGCGGATTTCGAAGAAAGTCGAGTCATGGTGAAGACGAGCAGTGTGAGGGCCGAGCCGGCCACGCTGTCCCTCGAGCCCCACGTTCTGGTGTGGCTCGAGTTTGAGGACCTTGGAGACGTAGGCCCCCAGTATCTCAAATAACTATAGATAGTTTAAGAAATAAAAATGGAGGCCGGCACCACGGCTCACTAGGCTAATCCTCCGCCTAGCAGCACTGGCACACCGGGTTCTAGTCCCAGTCGGGGCACCGGATTCTGTCCCGGTTGCCCCTCTTCCAGGCCAGCTCTCTGCTGTGGCCAGGGAGTGCAGTGGAGGATGGCCCAAGTGCTTGGGCCCTGCACCCCATGGGAGACCAGGAGAAGCACCTGGCTCCTGGCTTCAGATCAGCACGGTGCGCCGGCCGCAGCAGCCATTGGAGGGTGAACCAATGGCAAATGAAGACCTTCCTCTCTCTCTCTCTCTCTCTCTCTTTCTCTCTCTCTCTCTCTCACTGTCCACTCTGCAGCCCTCCCGTGGTCTGCAGTCCGGAGACGAGGGTCTGGCCCTGGGAGAATAAAGGCTCCTGGGAGATACCACTCTCTTCCCATGGTCCTTGTGCCGCAAGAGAAAGTCCAAACATTGTAATTTCACTCACACAAAAGTTACAAATACTGGAGGTATCTTTAGAAGCAGCTGCAAAGTGGATCCAGTGCTGACAAGACGGGTGTTAATTACCAGCAAGGACTTCAGTATAATACTATTTAAATCATTTTAAATTATCCCTCTCAAAAATTAATTTTTCATCAAAGATTACACACCAAAAAAATCACGATATCATCTCTGCAGCTGCGATTTAGTAATAATTTCATCTATTATTACCAATGTCAGTTGGATAAAAGGAAACTGGCACCCCACCGTGCCGATCCCAGCACAGGCCATATATAGAAATTTTTAACTATCACTTATAATCGCTTTGATGAGCTTAAACCTCCTCTCAATTAACACCCTAAATGACACCAAGACATCTTAATGGGGGTTGCAAGCAAGGGAAAAGACTTTAATCAAAGAATAAAGAGAAAGCGCCAGGAGAAAGGAGAGCTGGCTGCACACCTCTTCCCGGACGGCCCCGCTGAACTCCTCCGTCCCATCCGAGCCCGCTGGCACCTCGGGAGCCAGAGCCGCGCCATACAGGCAGGAGTGACGCAAGTGAAGGCGGCAGCTGACACCACGCTCTAGGGAAAAGCCAGATGCTTTCTAAGGCCCCTAGCTGGACCCTAGGCTAGGGGACGGGAGCTTTGCAAGATTGTCACTGGAACAGGTGCAATAAGTGGAAAAAGAAAACAGGAAGCCATGGTCCGCGGGGGCCCCTGTCAGAGCACCCAGGGTGGCAGTTTTGGGGATCCGAGGCACTCACGCGGAGACCCCCCGAATCCTGCTCTGCAGGGCCGCACAGGAAAGCGGCTCCCGGCTACGCAAACTCACTGAGCCGTGCGGATGTCCCAGGGCGTCATTACCTATCGGGAGCTGCTGTTCTCCGGCTTTGGGAGAACTGGAAAGAAAAGAAAACAAAACAAAATCCAAATGAAAACTGACCGGCTCGGTTTCGTCTTTTGGGCATCTGTGGTCTCCATGGTGATTTTTGTTTCCAATTAAGATGTCCTAATGAACACGTGTGCGGACCGGAGTTCCACTCCCAGGAAACAACGCAGGCAATTAAGGGCCCTGCAGGAGTCCCCATCGCCAGAGCCCTACACGCGGAGGGGGTCAAAAATGCAACAGTTTGCAAAGCCGTGGAGACTGCACATTTTTAAAATCAGATGCCAAGAACTTGACTTCAGATCTGCTTAGCCCACCCCTAAGCTGCCATAGCCCCGGTGACAAGAAGAGTGTCCTCCCGTTGACCACTTTGTCCCGAGTGCTAAGAGACACAGGGGCGATGTTGGCTTCTGAACTGGTGGCACCAAGGGCCAGCGTCGATCTCCGTGGGGCCGGGGGCCGCCCTCCGGTGGGGGCCACACTCTAGGCCCACCCCTACAAGCGGCCTAGGATGGTGGGTTTCTTCATCCAGGATTTGGAGGTGAGAGGGTCGGAGGCATTTCCAGACTTCCACCCAGACACAAAGACCGAAAGCTGCGACTGCCAATCAGGATTCCTGGCTGGGCATCTGGTGCAGTGGGTGAGATGCGACCGAGGACGCTCAGCTCACAACACAGGGCCTGGGTGTGGGTGCAGACTCCACATCTGGCTCCCTGTTAGTGCACAGAATAGGAGGCGGTAGGTGATGCTTCAAGTCCCTGCCTCCCACCAGGGAGACCGGATGGAACTCCTGGCTCCCGGCTTTGGCCTAGCCCAGCCCTTACTGCTGTAGGAATTTGAGGAGTGAACCCACAGATAGAAGAGCTCTCTCTCCTCCCCACCCCATGCTGCCTTTCTCCCTGTATTTCAAATAAATACAATGAGCACAGATTCTAAAACGCTGTTTTAAAGAATGTGCTGTGTGGATGGGTATTTGGCCTCATGGTTGATCTGCCTGCATCACATGATAGAAGACCTGGGTTCAAATCCTGGCTCCACTCTTCACCTGAGCTCCTGCTAGGTCACACCCTGGGAGGCAGGAGTCATGGCTTAACTACCCCTGGGAGACCTGAATTGAATTATCAGCTCCCTGACTTTGGCCTGGCCCAAACCTGGTCATCGTGGACACTTGAAGAGTGGACCAGCAGATGGGCTCGCGCTCTCTCTCTCTCTCACTCTCTTTCTGTCTCTGCCTGTCAAATACGCACATAATAACTTCTTAAACAATTTAAAGAACGTTTTAGCTGATAAACCTTCTTGAAGTCTTACTAAGTAAGAATGTCATTCTATTGCTGGCATGTTGAAAGATAGTTTAGTTGGATATAAAATTACAGATTAAGATCTATTTCTTTCAGCACTTAAAATAATTCTCAACTCTCTTTGATTCAGGGCTGCTAGTGTGGACATAGATTTTAACTTGAATATTATTTCTGTATGGCTCATCTATCCCTTCTTCCTGAGAGTGCGTTGCTTTTCTCCCTTTTTCTTTGATGTTCTTCGATAAAACTACAGATGCTTCTCGATTTACAGTGAGTTACATCCAGATGAGGCCATCATAGATTGAAAATCTCATCAATCAAAATGCTTCTGAAAATCACAGTGTGGCAGCACAGCACCCTGTAGGACGTTGACTGTTTCTCCTCGTGACCAGGACTGACAGGAGCCTCACGCCCACTGCTGCCCAGCACCTCGAGATTGAGGGGGGCCCCACGTTGCTAGAGCAGCAAAAGGTCCAAATAAAGGATTCAGAAGGCAATTCCTACAGAATGCATATCACAGAGGAAAAAATCTTCATTTGCACACTTGTAAGTCAGGGACTATCAGTTCGTTGACTAAGTATTCTCTTACGTGTTCTACGTAGCATCCCCTAAGAACTTTTTAAAATTATTTTTTATTGACTTGAGAGACAGAGAGACAGAAAGAGCTCCCGTAAGCTGGTTCACTCCCCAAACTCCTGCAGTAGCCAAGGCTGGGGGCAGGGACCCGAGTACTGGAGCCGTCACCCACTGCTTCCCGAGGCGCTCATCAGTAGGAGCTCGACTCGGGAGCAGACCCAGTGCTGGAAGCAGAGACTTTGGTATGGAATTCGGGCCTCGAGAGAGCTAGGCCAACGTCAACCCCACAAGAACTCTTCCTATGAACGTCTTCATCCTGTACTGCTTCCCAAGGTGCGTGCTGACAGGCAGCTGGATCGGAAGTGGAGGTGGGGCTCAATCCCAGGCACTCTAATAAGTATCTCATCTAAGCAGTAGCTTAACCACTGTGCCGAATACCCTCCCCTCACTCCTTAAACTCCTAAGAAACAAGAACAAAAGGGAATACTCACAGCAAAATCACCCAATGTTCTTGTTGTCTCTTAATTCTTGATTCTCTTAATGTTTTGATTCAGGGCAGAATCACATGGAAATACTAGCTAGAACGTGCACAACACTGAAAATAAAGAATTTAGGAGGTGGAATAATATACACAACATGTACGGTTTAAGACCAGATTCGTGAACTGGAAGATCAGTGTGAAGAATGATTGGAGAAGGCAGGGAGCAGGAGTCAAGAGTTGACAAGTGCAAAAGAAAGTTAAAATGGGGCTGGTGCTGTGGGTTAATGCCCTGGCCTGAAGCGCCATATGGACGTTGGTTCAAGAATGGGCTGCTCCACTTCCGATCCAGCTCTCTGCTATGGCCTGGGAAAGCAGTGGAGGATGGCCCAAGTCCTTGGGCCCCTGCACCTGCATGGGAGACTGGGAGGAAGCTCCTGGCTCCTGGCTTCAGATTGGTGCAGCTCTGGCCGGTGCAGCCATTTGTGGGGGTGGTGAACCAGCGGAAGGAAGACCTTTCTCTCTCTCTCTCTCTCTCTCTCTCTCTCTTTCCTCTCTCTGTGTAACTCTGACTTTCAGATAAATAAATAAAATCTTTTAAAAAAAAAAAGAAAGTTCAAATACAAGGAAGCTAGAAACACATTTAGAAAACAAATAACGACAGAATCAATGAAGAAAACAAATTCATAAAAGAGAAATCGGGGTTAAAATTCACGCAGAAGTCAAGGGAAGTCTTAGACCTGGAGATCCACAACACTCCTCCCAATATCACATCCGAGACGCGAGCCCAAGAGTGGTCCCCACTCACTTTTTAGATGCTGCTCGTTGAGTTTCTACCAAGTCCCAGGCTCTGTGCGAGGCCCTGGGTGTACCCCCCACTCCGCCAAGCACAGCAGGGTTCTAGAGAACCCTGGGACTGCGACACACACAGCCTCCCAGAAATAACCCCGCGCTTCACACAGCAGAGAGCTCGAATGCAGAAGGAAGGGAGAAAAGAGAAGGAAAGCCAGGCTGTATCAGAAGAGACGGTCGGGGGTGGAGCTTAGAAGTGGGATGTGCGGCCAGGGATTCTAAGACGGGGGTGAGTGAGGCAGCTGCGGTCCTGTGCCTTCACCCCTGCGTCTGCACCCATGGCTCCGCCGGCAGCAGACTCCCTCCAGGACCAGGACCGGTACCGGACAGCTAGAAGCTGCCTGTGCTTCGAGAATGCAGCAAACACGAAACTGCGACCTGGAGCCGTGCAGGGATGCCCTTGATTCGGCAGATGGCACCAAGTTCTTGTGAGTACAAGGACCTCTGGAAGACGCGGTTCAAGACCCGGCTCCGTGGTCCACCTCCCTTCCAGCCACCTCGTCAGCCGGGGAGAGGGACGGACACTGGAGCGGGCAGACCGGGTTCCAGGTGCAGGGCTGGTGGTCGCTGTGTCTGTAGGAGCATCTGTGAACCTCTCTGAGCTTTGGTCTGCAGTCTGGACAATCTTCACACAGATACACACACACGCACGCACATACATGTACACACATACATACACACATGCACACATGCATGCATGCACACGCATACATGCGCACATACACACATAAACACGCATACATACCCGCGCATACATGCACATACATACACATGCATGCATACATACATACACATACAACACATACATTGCATACATACAGACACACGCTACATACACACATACACATACGCACACATGCACACACATACATACACACGTGCACAGACCTGCATACACACACATACACACACAACACACACACCCTGCTGTGCCTCACAAAATGCACCAGTCCCAGGCACATCCTCACCACAGAGCAGCATGCAACCGACCGCGGGTCTGTCCTTTCCACGCAGACAGCCCTGCTCTGCAGGGACCTCCCACAGCACAGCCGTGGACGTGAACCCTGCAGTTTTGCGCCGAGTCCATTTGTCTTGGGACCAGGCCGTGTCCAGAGCCCAAGCAAAACCTCCATGCTGAGCACACGGAGACCTGGAGAGGGTGCAGCCCGCAGTCAGCCAGGCAGGCACAGGTGTCCCAGGGCCCAGGCTGCCCAGGCCACTGGGGGATGGGGGGCGACGAGAGCGAGCAGACGCACGCCAGGGCTGCACTCCATATCACTGAGCCCTCTCCACGCTGTCAGCGCAATCGAGGGAGTCTAAATCGGCCCAAGTGCACGTGCCCGGAACAGCCCCATCCACTTCTGGAATGAAGGGCTCTTTAATGTGAAGTGCTGAATTTGGAAAGACTCGAGGGTTTGGGCACGCACAGTGCAGAACAATTCAACATTATGGGAGCTCTTCAACTATTTTTTTAGATAAGCACTTCATTTTGGAAGTGACTCAACTAATGCTCTGTTACTGCGTGGAACACACAGCTGCCTTGAAAATGCAACCACCCGACACTAAAGGGTGAATCTCAGGTCCACAAACCGGGGCGAGAGATGGGTGTGCAGCTAAGGAAATGGTTCTCTGGACCCCTGGAACACCCCACCCCCTCTTGAGTCTCCCCAAGCACCGTGTGTTTGTACCCCAAGCTTCCACGCTGCCTCTCGGATGCCTTACAGTTCAGATGTTTTTAAAAAAGTGTTACTCATTTATTCGAAAGTCAGAGTTACATAGAGAAAGAAGAGGCAGAGAGAGAGAGAGAGAGAGAGAGAGAGAGAGAGAGGTATTCTATCTGCTGGTTCACTCCCCAAATGGCTGCAGTGTCCAGAGCTGGGCTCATTGGAAGCCGGGATCCTGGAGCTTCCTCCAGGTCTCCCATGTGGGTGCAGGGGTCCAAGCACTTGGGCCATCGTCCACTGCTTTCCCAGGCCACAGCAGAGAGCTGGATGGGAAGTGGAGCAGCTGGGACTCGAACCAGCACCCATAAGGGATGCCGGCACTTCAAGAGGCAGCTTTACCCGCTCGCTACACCACAGCACCGGCCAGTTTCCCATTCACTCAGTCATCTCAGCCTCACAACGGCCCCGCAGTGGAAGTGAGCTCCATCCCCACTTAACCTGCAGGAGGCTGAACAGAGGAGCCAGGTGCTGCTTTGACGTTCCTGGGAGAGAGGGGAACGATCTGTCCAGGCAAATCCCAGGACAGGCGCTGCCCAACTTGGAAGAGTGAAGCAGCCAAGCAAGAGGAGCCTGCGTCCTCGGGGCCTGGAAGTGTGACACTTGGGCAAAGGCGTGAGATGTGGGTTCAGAAATCCCGAGTTCCGATCCCAAAGGGCGAGTCAGGTTCCTTGTCCATCAGACAGAGAGAGCTGGGGGGGGTGGCGAGGAGGGGGAGATGGCGGAAGAGATGCTCGCGACCCGGCAGTGGGCGTGGGTGCTTAGGCACTGCCTGGGTGCTCACGGAGGAGGGAGCCCCCATGAGGAGGCCTCTAGGGGTTTGCGTCCTCACGTCCAGGCCACTGAGAGTGAGGAGGCTGCTCACACAGCTCCGTGCTGGGGAGGTGAGAGAGGGCCCAGCTCCCAAAGAAGCAGAGCCTTGGTTCCGGGTGCATGTTGCAAGCAGGGCCCCAGCCCCCAAAGACGTGCTCTGGGCCGCACCCTGGGAACTGACAAGGAGAAGGACCCTCTTTGGGCAGTCCCTGGGAGCCCCAAGGTACAGAGGGCCTGGAGGAGACCCTGGGGCCAGGTCAGGCGGTCTGCCCACCGGACATACAGGGCCAGGAAGGAGC
This sequence comes from Sylvilagus floridanus, assembly GCA_949820135.1. Classification (NCBI taxonomy): domain Eukaryota; kingdom Metazoa; phylum Chordata; class Mammalia; order Lagomorpha; family Leporidae; genus Sylvilagus; species Sylvilagus floridanus. Next base: position 49,709,567 of record OX463228.1, on the reverse strand, counting down.
AGACCCAGCCTCACCACAATCCGGGCTTCCTGACCTCCAGGTCAGGGCTCTCCAAACCCCAAACCTTGCCTCCTCTTGGGCTGCAGGGGACACCCAGTGTAGCAACTTCTGTTTCTAAAAATCCACAGCCTCCTCTCCTTTGCCATCCATTGGCTTCGCAGAAGCACAGACTTCACAGTTTCAGCCAGGGTCCGGTCCTCTCCCCTCTTCTCCCTCTCAGGGCCTCTCCCCAAACCATCTCAGCTGCACACAGGGCTTGGACTGCAGACTTCAAGTTGGAAACTCCTGTGTCATTTCTGTGTCACAGGGGCAGCTTGGTGTCACCCCCCGAGTGTGACACAGGTGTTCCACATCCAATGGTTCTCATACGCACCTACCTTCTCCGTTCAGCTCGCACGGAGCAAACCAGCAAATAAAACAGTCGAACATGGTGACGAGAAATGTGGGCTTTAAAGAAAGCCATCAGGGTACTGATGACGGGAGCAGACTCCCAGACACGAGTGGTGAATTAGGACTCTCACAGGTGAGGAGCTGGAGTTGAGATCTCAGATATGAGTGAAGGGGCAGGCATTTGGCCTGCAGATAAGACGACAGTTAAATTACCTTTGCCGTAAATGCCATAGAATCCAGCAACCTCCCTGCTGAGAATACACCTCAAAGTCACGAGGTCATTGTAGCAAAGGGATGCCTGCTGCTCTGTTCATGAAACCAACCAAATTATCCGTCATCAGATGAGTGCGTAAAGAAAATATTGGATATACGCACAATGGAATACTCTTCCTCTACATAAAAAAAAAAAATGGAATTCTGTCCTTTGCAACAAAGTAGAATGAACTGGAGGCCATGGTATCGACTCGAGTAAGCCAGACACAAAAAGACAAATACCACATGTTCTCGCTTATTTGTGGAAGAAAAATTTTGAAAACAAATAAAAGGAAAGAAACTCAGTCCGAGTGCAGAGTGTTGATTGCTACTGGGGAAGGGGTGAGAGGGATGCAAAGAGTTTAGATTTAAAAACCAGGGGAAGCAGCGCGTGGTTCATTAATTGTGATGAAGATAACAAGAGAAGTTAGTGGGGCCATGGGGTGAGGGGGACATGGGAACTCTGTTATTATCTCACAATTTTGGTTTTGTAAATTTAAAACTCTTCTGAAATCAGATGTTGGAGGAAATCCCAGAAAGTTTGTCCGCTATAGAGCTCCTGGGTTGCACACGGGGCTCTGGCTCTCTGCCTGCAGCTTCCTGGAGGCAGTGTTGGTGGCCAACATGATTGGGTTCCTGCCCCCTACGTGGGAGAGCTCCCAGCTGCAGCCCTGGTCAAGCTCTGGCTGCTGCAGGCATTTGAGCCAGTAGGTGGGAGCATGCTCTCTCTGTCTCTCTCAAATAATGAAAATAAATAAAGAAGCAATGCAGGGAAGTTCACCAGCTGAGGAAGGAGGCCCTGGGCAGAGGAACCTGTGTGCTAAGGCTGTGAGGTGGGGAAGAGCTTGGTGCATTGAGAGAGCGAGAGAAGGGCCACATGACTTAAGCCTCCAGAGGGAGGGGCAAAGCAGCAGCAGGAGATCAATTGTGTTGGACCTTTAAGAGTTGGGATATTGGGGCTGGCGCTGTGGCATTGTGGGTAAAGCCGGCATCCCATAAGGGTGCTGGTTCGAGCCCCAGCTGCTCCACTCCTGATCCAGCTCTCTGCTTGTGACCTGGGAAAGCAGTGGAGGATGGCCCAAGTACTTGAGGCCATTGCACCCATGTGGGAGACCCAGAAGAAGCTCTGGGCTTCTGGTTTCAAATCAGCACAGCTCCGGCCATTGCAGCCATTTGGGAAGTGAATCAGCAGATGGAAGACCCTTCTCTCTCTGTATCTCTTTCTCTCTCTCTCTCTCTCTCTCTCTCTCTCTCTCTCTTTCAAATAAATAAATTCATCTTTTAAAAAAGAGTTAAGATACTACTTGAAGCACAAGACGAGCACGGAATGAGTGTCCACAGGCAGCCAGCAGCAGACCACGGGAAGACCAGATGAGCACAGATCCCTGCGCACGGACGTCCTCACGCGTCTGCACACAGACATTCTCACGCATCTGGGCTTTTCCCAGGTGCAGGTTCTTTCCTCTTCCCATGGCCTCTTTTCCCTGCATCGCTTACGGGCTCCCTGCCTTCCCATTCCCTCTCCTGTCCTGTTGTTTAAGCCACCCACCGTGGCCGCCTCAAAAACCCAAGGCTGCACCTGACACCCCAGGGTTATATGCAGATAGGACCTTGGAAGGGTTGAAGGAATTCAGACGCACGCTGATTGCTGTCCGCCTAAGAGGAAGAAGTCTGTGCACACAAAGAGGTGCCAGGGGCACAGAGGACCCAGGCTGCGTGAGGCCACCTCCCATCCAGAAAGAGGCCGCCAAGGAGAGCAGCCCCGCCTTGATCTTGGACGCCCACCTCTAGAGCTGCGAGAGAAGAGATTGTGCTGTGCGAGACGCCCAGTCTACGGTATTTGGCAATGGCAGTGCTGACAAACTCCTCCGAGGCGGCCTGCCCACCCCTGCACCGTCCAATCACTGCACTCACCGATGCCCGGGTACCCTGAAACTTGACCTTGGGTTGCCTTGGCTTTGTCGGCAAGGTGGTCTCGTGGCGCAAGCCTCCTGTCCAACCTCGTCCAGGCCAGCGCTGTCGGAAGAGGCTCAGAGCTGCGTCCTCAGCGTGGACCTAGCTGTTCATGGCGCGGCCATGTAGGATTCGCATATCAGCCACGTCATGCGAATCCGGGGAATCAAATCCGCCCTGCTGGAAGGAAATCACCAGGAGAGGGGCTGGTCTTATCTGCTAGATCCCCGTACTCCCCGCATACCCACTGTGCGCACGGAGCATCTTCAGGAACATGAAAACACATCAGGAGATTTATTATTTTGAAGTCCAGGAGAGGATGAGACTGGAAAACATGGACACTTTCGCTTACGCATAGTTTAAAATGTTTGTAAATATTTAACAGAAACACGGAGCAATAAACTCGGATTATTGCGGAGAGCAGCAGAGGACGCGAGGGAGGGGTGGAGGGCGTGTTGTGCCGGGGCACACACATTCTGACATACTAATGGGGATCGTGTCAGTTAAATGTTGACATGTTCCAAATCATGGCCCAGTCTAAATGCCTTAGTCATGGCAGGGGGTGAGAAAAGAGAATATTTGAGAATAATGTGAATTAAAAAGGCAAGTTAGTTTAAATTTCTGTTTGGTAGGCCCCCAGGCCTACAAGTCCAGTGGGAATACACTCTAGCTGGGGCTTGATGAATGGCCTTAATGAAGTTGGACAACTTGGAATACATGCATAAAATGATTTTAAATATTGATACGATGTCATTGTATGTCTGAAGATATTGAAATGTTCATTCTGCGAGCAAGACAGGTTCCATCTAATTTATTAACGGTGGAAATGATTATTTACATTTGAAAATAGAATGTGTGCCCAGGTAGCAGCCAGGGCCATAAAATAATCACTGCATTTGGGGAAACAGACACAGTTCCTCTTCTGGACAGGGAGGAGTCCAAGTGTGTCTTCAGATCAGTGCCCCAGAGTTTGTGGTGGCTGTCGCAAAAACAATGGCAGCCCCTCTATGATGCTCATTTCAGGGTCCTATGGTCCAGATGCATCTTCTATGAACGGCTCGCGGGGTTGCGTCTGCACACGTGGAGGAGACAAGATGGAACGCCTTCCCGGGTGTGGTGGGGGCCGCCCCACGTCCCCCCCAGTGTGTCTATTAGGACATTTCTCTGACACTGCCTGGCGTTTGCTACCTGCTACGCTGCTGGGTGATGGGAGGAAGAGGCATGGCGTGATAGTGGGAAGCCGAGTTCTGTTGTGAGATGAGAGTTTCTCAGGAGAACGCCTCCGGGCAGCTGTCTGCCTCGTGTGTTCCACATTAGGGCTGCGTAGCAAGCCAGGGTAGGAGATATTAGAGCTAGCAGGCAGTGCAGAGTCAGCTGGAGGTTCGGAAGTGCTAACTAGGCCAAGGAACCAAGGGCGGACCCAGGTATAAAAATAAAATCACCGCAGCCCATTTCATCTCCTGCCTGCGCGTCTTGGCTCGGGAGCTAATTGCGCTTCGCTGGATGTGAGGCTGCTGCCCGTGGAAAGCTGTGTAAGTGCTCCACTCACTATCCTATTATTCCCTATTAATCTCCCATCATTTTCGCTATGGCTATGCGTGTCTGACAGGCAGACCACGCCGAAGCACCGGGAGTCTCCTTCATCAGTCTCTCCAACACCACTCCCAAATGCCGGCAGCCGAACTCCACGGCACTTAGAACCACGCAGAGGGTCACAGTCGGGGCGAGCAGGTCAGGGTCCGGGCAAACCACGTGTGCGTCCCTTCCACATCTGCGAGTACCTGCTAGGATCTTAAACACCTGCGTGACCATGGACACGGCTGCTCCTCACTGACGCTAGAAGCTCGACAGCAGGGACCTCCCAGGGAAGCCCTAGGATCCAGTGTGCTGATTGATGGGAGTCCGTAGAGCAGCGTCCGGTTCACAGGAGATGCTCAGCCCACAAGGGCTGTGTGTCACTCCTGTGGCTGTGTGTCACACACTGAAGTAGACCGATCACAAATCAGCCCTCGAGAAGCCTATTGTCACGACAATAAAATTGAAATGTGCTCCGTGTGGTCACCGTCACTCCCATTGACGGAGCGCCAATCATCAGACGCTGTGTCACAGCTCCACATACAACCATGGCACTTGACCTTGGCAATATCAAGTCGCTTTGAGCTGGGAATGACGTCAGGGGACTGAACACGCAACATAGGGCAGAACCAGGAGCCCAGCCCGTCCTTCCTCTCCGTGCCTGCCTGGGCTTCGGAAGTCGGGAGCGAGGCTGGGACTGAGCAGAGCCAGTGCCAGGGGTGGTCCTTGCCCCACACCCTTGTGTCTCCTCTGGGCTCTCCTCTTGGGGGCCTATGATTGAGGGTCGCATGTGAGCACCCTCAGGGACCAGGGGAGGGGCGATCAGAGACGGACTTTCTCTCCCAGCAGACCTCGGGGCTCCGCGCCTTGTGCCCAGAGTGACCGGTTAGGACAGGGGCTTACAAAGCTGATGAGCAGGGCTTCCTGCCATAGTCTTGGACCAATTTGCACTAAGAATCCACTTTGCATGCAGCGCTCCCGTGGCACCCACTAAAGACCCAGGGACAGCAGACTGCACCCACTTCCACCCCACGCTGGCCACTGCCCGACTCCTGCTTCCCCAAACAAGCCAGTCTCCAAAGCAATTCATGGCGGCACCAAAAAATCTTCAGAGTGGAGATTACAGAGAACCGATCACAGTTATCGTAACAAAATAAATGATGGAAAGCCTTACACGCATCAGCTCATGTAGCCCTCACGCGGGCTTGAGCGGCACACGCACACACACAGATGTCACTTCCCTGCTGTCAGTGAGGAAACTGGGCCTCCCGTGTTTCCAGGGCCACATCGTTCTGCTGTGATAGAGCTGGGTTCTAATTCTGTCTGATCCCAGAGCAGGAGCCTAGGACCTGGGGCTTTCAGACATGAGTCCCAGTGCTGTGCCAAGCGACAGGATAACCGAGGGACATTATCTCTCTGGACATTATCTGTTCCTTCATGCGATTGGAGGGTTGACCTAGCTGTCACCAGCCACCATCCCAACTTGCTCGTCTGCGTAACCGAGCTACACCAGGAGTGGCCACCCTGAGATGACATGCTTAGGCGGCTGACCTTGGAAGCCAGCCTGGCAGGTGACTTTGAACACGCCACTTCCTGTCGCTGAGCCTAGTTACCTCATCAGGGTAGAGGAGACGATAGGATTGCCAGCTTCCTTCCGACGGGATGAAGGTTAAGAGAACGCTGAATGGAAGGACAGTTCCGTGGAGAGATGCGATTGTCACTAAATAGCTGCTATGACTGGATGCGCAAAAATCTTTCTGGAGCAATCAAATACAAGCAGAATCTACACTTCCTGTCTGTGCTGTACTTCCCCTCTCAAAAAGAGTCACCCCACTAGTAGATGAGGCGCACTTGATGCTTGCTTTAATTATTTCTGCAATATTTATCTCAGACGTTCATATGTTTGTTGTGTGATTCATAGTGTTTTCTGCCTTGGTAATGTGCAAAAGTGCTTCTATTCAAGAAGTGAAAACAACCCAACGTCTCCGATTTACAACAAGAAATTCTGTTCTGGCACCTGCTTGATTTCGCATGCAGAGCCACGTACAACGCAGGTGATATGGTCGTTTTTCCAAAACTCCAGTCAACAACAAAAAAGATAAAAATAAAAAGCATAGTGAAAAAAGAAAATAAAAAAGACATAGGAAGAGGAAGAACATTTTTTTTTAAACAAAGGATTCTGTTTGGGTTGTGTTGCTTTAAGTTGCCTAGGGTTGGCACCAGCGGGCTCCCCCTTCCCCACGCCCTGCACGAACTTGTCTCTATGCGGGAGACAGATCACGACCTTCACTCTGGAAAGTGGCCGCTTCTGGTGCTGGTGGGGCGGGGGCCCCTGTTCACCTGCTACCACTTAGTAACCATGATAACCATGCTTCAGTACATCTGGTCGACCTAACCTGGGTCTTCAATCAGGACGCAATTCTTCAAACGGCCTCTTCCTTCAATCAGCATCTACTGAGGATGTATCTCATGCCACACACTGCACCCAGGCTCTCGGGGGTAGGAGAAGGACCAGGCCCTCCCGCTGCTCAGATCAGGAATAGGGAAAGCCCAGCATACTCCCCACACTCCACCCCCACCCAGCTCTCTAAAGCGCCCTACTATGCGAAAAGGCAGCCCAAGACTATCTGTCTTATCAGACTGTTGAGAGGTCAGAGGAGCCCAAACGCAAAGGCCTTTGAACCTAACAGATGTGCAACATTTAATCCTCTTTCCCCTTCTCCTTACGTCATTTTTGACCTCTAAACCACTCATCGCTGTTCCCCTTGTATGCTAGCTTAATGGATTCCTTTCCTGAGTTTAGCCAAGACTAGAACTCACTGAGGACCATGTGGTAGTCGTTAAAGCTGCCTACCAGATGCAGCCGACTCTCCATTCTCCCAGGCTGCTGCAGGACAGCCCTTCCAAACCTCCTGGGTTTCCAGGGAGATCCTTAACATGCGTGGGAGTCACACGTGTCCCTTTCCATCGCTGGTGTGACATCTTTTTTTTCGTGGATTTATTTATTTGAAAGGCAGAGTAATTGGGGAGGAGGGCAAATAGAGAGAGAGAGAGCGAGAGCGAGAGCGAGAGAGAGAGAGAAAGAGAGATCTTCTATCCACTGGTTTCCTCCCTAAATGGCCACGACAGGCGGGTCTGGGGCCAGGTCAAAGCCAGGAGCCAGGAGCTCCATCCTGGTCTCCCACACGGACGGCAGGGACTCAGGCCCTTGGGCCGTCTTCCACTGCCTTCCTGGCACAAGAGCGGGGAGCTGGATCGGAAGCAGAGGGGACAGCACGCCAGGACGAGACGCCGGCATCGTAGGAAGCAGCTTGGTCCTCTGGGCCAGAGCTTTGAGACAACCTTGGCGTGAGAGAACAGCGCTTACTTCCTCAGCCAGCTCTCGGGAGGTGCCGTGGAGCCCGTCCACACGATAGAAGCAGCCTTGGTTCTGCCAGTTCCTGAGTCAATGTGTGTTTATTACAAGCTCGTTCTGCCCAATGTAGACCAAAACAGATTAATGGTGGCAGAGAGCTTGACCAGGGCGGTTGAAAACCACAGTAAAGGGCGCCTGCCCCACTGAAGAGAAGCTGGGGGCACGTGATGGGAATTCTGGAAGCCAGGATGCAAACCTAACAAGCTCCCCGATGCCAACATGCTGACTCCAGCCAGGGCGACTCAGACCAGACAGAGGGTGACGATCCTGCCACGTGCCAGGCACCAGGCTGAATGCTGGGGACACAGTGAGGAAGAAGATATCATTCTTAGGGTTGAAAATCAACTTGCAGGCCAGTGCCGAGGCTCAACAGGCTAATCCTCCGCCTGCGGCGCTGGCACACCAGGTTCTAGTCCCGGTTGGGGCGCTGGATTCTGTCCTGGTTGCCCCTCTTCCAGGCCAGTTCTCTGCTGTGGCCCGGGAGTGCAGTGGAGGATGGCCCAAGTGCTTGGGCCCTGCACCCCATGGGAGACCAGGAGAAGCACCTGGCTCCTGCCATCGGATCAGCGTGGTGCCCCTGTTGCAGCGTGCCAGCTGCAGCGGCCATTGGAGGGTGAACCAACAGCAAAGGAAGACCTTTCTCTCTGTCTCTGTCTCTCACTGTCCACTCTGCCTGTCAAAAAAAAAAAAAGAAAAGAAAATCAACTTGCAAAATAAAAAAAGTGAACATGGCAGAATAACCACCAGAACAGGGAAGGCAATAGAGAGAAATATACCCGGGGTTCAGAGGACGAAACGCCTCTTGTGCAGCGCTTGATCTGTTCGTGCCAGACTGGCTGTCGCTGCCACACGTGTGACGCCTTGAGCAGGCAGATCAGCTCCCCAGGCGAGGGGCAGTTTGCTGAGAGGGTGTGACGATGATCTTCCCCTTAACACAGCGGGATGGCACCGCTGGGCCGGCCATCGGAACACTGTGCTTTCAAATCATGTCTCCAGGCCTATGAAGAGCCAGGCTTGGGGTCCTGCCCGGAGTCCGGCTCTGGTTCCTGAAGCCATGGCCGTGCTCATGTCTGCTTCTGCAGCTTCCAAAGAAGGCGTGCACTTGCGGCCACCTGCCCCACCGCCACGGCCCTCACACACGAGGCGCTGGGCCCCGGGCGGGGCACGGACTTGCTCGTGAAGCCCCTCTGGGTTCCGGTCTTGGCCAGGTGACCTTGTCCCAGCTCCTGCCCTTCACCTGCCTTTGTGAGCAATACCTAACAAGTAACATTGCTACCGGAGGGATGCTCTTCGGATTCAGCAAGGGAGTGCGTGCCAGACACTTGGATAAGATCCGGCCTGCAGTTCAGTTCTCGCGAAACGCCAGCTGCAGGTCGCGTCACCGTTCCTACAGTTGCTGCTGCTGTTGGTGGCGGCTTTACTATTTCCTAACCTCTTCCAGCAGGTGGGTGGCTGGGGGATTCTGACCACAGTCTCCCGCGGGCCCAAGGGGCAGGTGCAGCCACGTTTACCAAACAACTCACAGGCAGGACAAAGTCCACATTCTGTGACCTCCTGGCCACCACGTGGAACCAGCGGATCCCACGGCCGGGGAGCCACCAACTGTCCCTGCTGTCAGTACATCAGCCACAAGACTGGCATTTGGGAGGCAGCCGAGGGAGGTGGCAAAGCTCTGCATCCCCCCCAAGACCGGCGGCTCCTAATTAACCCTGGAGAGGCCGCTGCATGGGTGATGCGGGCTCGTCAGGGGACGCCGCGCTGATGGAGGCTCCGCAAGGCGCACCCGTAACAGCTCCATTTCTGCTCAGAACGTCATTGATTGTGTGCGGTCACTGATGAGATGACAAGGGAAGCGAGACTGTTTGGGGTGCGCTTTTCTCTTCTTTCTCTCTCCTTAAGTGATTGCAAGTAAATGAGAGGTGACCTACCTGCGTCGTGTCACACACGCACCGAGCCGGCACTTCCGCCCTGGCTGCCATTGGGAACCAGGAAGCCTCCCACATCGGTGAGCGACCGGGACGGGTGAGAAGGTCCCAGAGCAAGTCTGTGCTTATCAGGCGGACGCGGAACTGCCAGAGTCAAAAGTTGACCGGGGAAAGTTGGCAACGTTCCCCCGTGACTTACCGAATACATCATTTTCCTATTGACATCAAAAAGGCGGTTTCATTGATCATTTCCTAGTGATTTGACTGGGGGATTTACACTCACTGCAAACCATTGATTGTAATGGCAATTCCCATCGACTTAAGGAGCTGCTCGGCTCTGATTGGGGTCCCACCAGATGAGCAGGTATCCACTTTCAATCATCTGCAAATCAATGCTCAGTCACCACTCTCTGAAAACCCCGAGTAATCACGCGGCGCCAAGTTCCAAACTTTCCATGGAGCCTTCAACGCCGTGGTAACACACAATGCGGGGCTGGTGGTCTCCTTTCCTGGGGACCCCATTGGCCTGGGATCGTCTTCAACTTTGTCCCCTACAGAACTCCTGCTTCTCTTTAAAGGCACAGAGCCTGATAAGCATGGTGGAGTAGGACCCGTATGAAAACAGCCAGAAGACGCCGGGCACACTGGACGATGGCGTTCCTTGCATGCCTGCTTCCAACAGGGGTCCATTGTTTCTTCCGACGTGTGCCACGGGCCAAGCAACGTTCTAGGAGCTGGGGATACGCCTCGGGAAAGACAGCTAATGCAGTGCCATCCAGAGCGAAAGACAGACCCACAAAGTGAGCGAAGACTCCATACGGTGATGAGCGCAATGAGAAGGAAGAGGGACTTGAGTGGAGAAGCTCATTGCAGTATTTTACGCTGGGACGCGGGCAAAGTGGAAGTCGGCTGACCTCTGCTGACCTCCCCGATGCCACCTTTACGGTTCCGCACTGCCCTGTGCTGAGAGATAACAAAGATATGTTAATAACAGCTGCAAAATAAAGAAGATGAACGAGGAGGCTGGAGCAGGCAGACGAGCCCAGGAGAAAGCGACTCTGAACGTGCCGCGAGCGCCCGCGCCGCCTGCCTTCCGCGCAGACATGTTTGAATGGACGGCCGCCCCTTTCTTCTGCTATTCTACTTGCGAATTGTTCTCTCTGATGAAGATCTTCTTTCTTATTATGCCAAAAATAACCTCCACCCATCAAAGGGGTCTATGAGGCCTCGCAGGGCCCGCGGGGACCAGTAGCAATGCAAGCCCCTCGGACATCCTGGGGCAGAGGTCTTGACCCTGGAGGCTCTCGTGTCGAGTCTTGGCAGGGGTCCTGGGCTCCGAGGGGAGAGGGGCTACTAAATTTTAGCGTGAATTGCACACCTGGCAGTACCGTATGGAATAAAAAGAACGGGGATTCTTACAATGAATTCACTTTCTTATCTTTATTTACTTGGGAGGCAGAGACAGACAGATATTGCCTGTCCGCTGGTTCACTCCTCAAACGCCTACAATGACTGGGGTGTGCCAGGTTGAAGCAGGAGCCTGTAGCTCCGTCCAGGTCCCCTACGTGTGTGAAGGAGCACACAGGAGCCATCACCTGCTGCCCCGGAGTGTGTGCACTGACCGGAAGCTGGACTTGGAACCAGAGGCGGGACTCAGACCAGGCACCAATGCAAGAAGAGGCATCTCACGTGGTCTCCTGACAGCTGCGCCAAACAGCCACCCCACGAACCTGGATCCGGCCTTGAGATAACTCTGCATGCAAATCCTGGTGCCAGCCCTCTCGAGTGGCCCTGTGACCTTGGACACTTTGCCTCTTGGGTCTTTCCGTCTTTCAGAGCAGGAAAACCACACCCTGTCCCCGGGGTCATGGAGAGGTTGGAACTGCTGCATGAGTGGCCTGGCACAAACCCGGGGCTTCGGCAGGGGATGTGGGCAGCCAATGGTGGGCCGGGCTTTCCACCTGTCTATGCTAATGTCTTCTAACGGAAAACAGCAGGAGACGGAGCCGTTTCTAGAGCTTAAGGTTTGCTAGCATGCAGCAACTCTGCATCTTCTTTCACAGTGTGTCACTCTCTGCTCTCAGAGTTCTCTCTTCTCGTCTGCACACAGAAGCCCATGGCAATGTCAGTCCTTTCAGTGAAGATAGTTTGGGGGCCCCATGAGCCATTTATTCTTCATGAACTAACGTTTAATGAGCACCTGCTGAACAGTGGGTTCAGTGGGGCTTCCAAGGGAATAGGCTGGGGGGATTTGGGGGGGACAGGCTCTGGCTTCAGGTCTCACATTCTTCCTCTGGAGCAACAAAAATGACGCCTATAGAGAGAGCGATTAGTAGGCAGACAAAAGGGCCCAAGATCGTGGGAGGAAGGTGATAAAATCTGGGAGAGGCCAACAGAGACCATGTCCACTGTGGCATCACGGAAACCTTCAACGCTTTGAACCTGGGCATTATCGGAGCTCAGGAATCAATACCCAAGGCTTGGTGCTTCGGTGTGTGACTCAGGGGCTCTGGCAGGGCTTCGGGAGAGCGGTCTCCTTCCGGCTTCCTCCTGTCCACCTGTCTCTCCCTGGAGTGATTCACAGGAACCAGAATTCTCTTTCCTCCCAAGACCACGTTGTAGGAACTAGAACTATCACACCAGTCTTCTCCCTGCCTGTCCACGCAGGTGCTTGCCCACAAAGAAGTCCTCTAAGCCTCCTCGTCTAGGGCAGATCCGAAGACCCTCAGTCCAGAGGGGTCCTTCCCTGAGCCTGGAAAGAAGGGCTCTGCACAGAGAGCGGGAGAGGAATCCGGACAGGCTGAGGGGTGCAGGTGCGCGGGCGAGGAGGGGGGCAGCCTGGGGGGAGGACCAGCACGAGCAAATGTCCCTGAGCAGGGAGGCTCGAGACTTGAGGACGGCCCAGCGAGTCGGCGGGGAAGAGCAGACGACGAGGCTGAAGGGGGCCCTTGGGTTCCACTGGGGAGGACCCTAGATGGTAGTGAAAGGCGAACAACCTGCTCAGCCAGAGAGCGCCGGCTGTGGCTGGCTGCACACAAGTGGGGGAGAGGCAGGGCCACCTGGGGCCTCAGGCCCAGAGGCTGCAGAGTCTTCGCCCCTTAGGGGACAGGAAGAATAGAGTCTGACCTCAGAGGCTGGGGCTGAGGCTTAACAAGGTGCGGCAAGCAGAGACCCAGAACGGTGCCCGGTGAACCACAAGAAAGACTCAGAACGGTGCCCCGTGTACCACCAGTGACGGTGGCCGGAACTGGTGCAGGAGCCCTGGTGGAGCTGAGCTGGTGGAGACAGTGTCTGCGCAGGGAAAATCCACTTAGGGAGGTCCAGCGGCGCGTTCCCGACACCATCATGTGAGTAGCTGCTTCCAACTGTACCTGGAGCCAAAGAAGCCCGTACTCTGGGTTGTAAGACCCACACGATCCTGTATTTCACTGAAGCCCATTGGGATTCACTTTCTGCTTCCTGCTCCTGAAATCGTTCATCTCAGAAATATCGTTGCTTTTCTGAACTTGGATCTTGGACTCGGCTCACGTGGAATTTATGGCCACGAACTGCTGAGAGGTGTCGGTGAGGAATTCAGCCAGAGCAGACAGCTCGGGGCAGGGCTGCGTCATGAGGTTCGTGGATCTGGGGCACGTGGACCTTTGTTTGCCAATTCCTCCCTTAAAAGTATAAAAAATAACACTTTATATCTTATCATTGGGTTGGATTAAGGGTGTGCAGAATCCTGCCTTGGCTGATTATACAGTTGCTATTATATTTATATTTTCTTCTGATTATCAAAGACATTAAAATGAATACGTTTTCGTGGACCCCCAAAGCATTGCTCACTGTGTCCTGCAGGAGATGAGCTGCGGGAGGGTCTCCACGTGGCCCAGCTGCAGGTGTCATCTCTCCTGCTGCAACCCACTTGTGTGGCTCTGTCTCCTGTCTTAGGAAAACACCCAAGATCTTCCAGCCTTGATCCTACCATTCCAGGCATGGGGTGGGGGGTCTGGGTGGACCCTCCACGTCTGCCGATCTCAGGCTGCATGGCCCTGGCCCCACCGAAACCTGTTTTCTTCCAGATCCCCCGGCATCCAGCACCTGTTAAACAAGGAGACGGAGCTCAGTGCACTTGTGTCTAATGTCTCTTTCTGGTGCTGACTTAAATAAGAGGAATCTTCAGGAAATCCATGGAAAACACGTATTATGGGAAATCTTCATATGGATTTCAGAATCAAACTCGACTTTTTAATTCTGTTTTCCCTGACTTTCTGATGTGTTCTCAGATCACAATCCTTTCCCACACCCATTCCATGTAACAGAATTCCCTCGGCCCAGCTACTTAACACCCCTGCCCACCCCTTCCCTACACAGAGCAAGCATGCTTCTCTAGTTCTTTGTCAGCGTTTGGCCAATGACCAGAGAATAAACCAGAAAGTAACCGAAGAGGGAGAAAGAAAACTCCGCCAGGAACGTCAGAAGGGAGAGCGTCCAGGGTGTGCTGTCTGCCCACCCGCCTGCGTCTCGCGTTTGCGTGGTAACTCCCCTGGGCAAGCCGGTCCTGTGCGGTTCCCAAGTGCCTTCTTTTTTTTTTTTTTTTTTTTTTTTTTTGACAGGCAGAGTGGACAGTGAGAGAGAGAGACAGAGAGAAAGGTCTTCCTTTTGCCGTTGGTTCACCTTCCAATGGCTGCCGCGGCCGGCGCACTGCGGCCGGCGCACCGCACTCATCCGATGGCAGGAGCCAGTAGCTAGGTGCTTTTTCCTGGTCTCCCATGCGGGTGCAGGGCCCAAGCACCTGGGCCATCCTCCACTGCCCTCCCGGGCCACAGCAGAGGCTGGCCTGGAAGAGGGGCAACCGGGACAGAATCCGGCGCCCTGACCGGGACCAGAACCCGGTGTGCCGGCGCCGCAAGGCAGAGGATTAGCCTGTTGAGCCACAGCGCCGGCCCCCAAGTGCCTTCTAAGTCATCAGTCAGCACAAAACGTCAAGGCATCATGGTCGTCCGTGGACTCAGGGAGGGTCACGGTGCACCTGGGCAGCTGTGGGCTTCCTGTCTTCAAGAGCCCGCTCCTTGCTCGGATCCTCCAACTGCCGTGCCCTGTGGCGTGGAGCCCGCCCCCCGTACATCACCGTTATTATCACTTTGTGTTTCCCTAATGCTTTCATTGAACGGTGATCATGTTGTGAATATTAACTTTTATCGACTACATTTGGAACCGCTTATGTGTAAAGAAGCAGCACTTTCTGAAATCAAAATGACACTAATAATTTAGTCAATTTACTTTTTCCCATCTCGGTGTTTACAGTCGTGTTATTTTGTTACTGCACGGTCTGAATGCTGATATAGTCATCCTGGTAATAAGCCTTTTTGTTCTTCAGAGTTGAAGGTTCATTTACCACACAGAACAGAAGTGGCTTAAATGCACTCGTTCAGTAACTGTGCGCTGAGCACCTACTATGTGCAGATTCCACAGGCAGGACAGATGCTGCTTCTCAAAGCTCGCAAGGGATAGTGGGGCGAGGGAGACACACTTGTAAGCCACGGTTCCACAAATCAGAAATGATTTGCTATCGTCATTTTATTTGAAAGAGAGACAGACAGACAGAATCACAGATGGAGAGGGAGCTTCCGTCTACTAGTTCACTCCCCAAAGGCAAGATCAGCCAGAGCTGGGCAAGGCTGAAGCCAGGAGTGTAGCATACACACGTCTGATACGGGATACGACCGTCAGAACTAGCGTGTCTTAACCACAAGGCCAAATGCCCACCCCTGAGTTTTAAAACTTGAAGAGCACAGAGTTAAGAAAGAAAAAAAAATTAATGAATGAAAGCATACATGCCCTTCCATGTGTTTATCAAGATTCAGACAACTTCTGTAGCAAATAGTATCATCATTACTGAAATTAATAATAACCAAAAAAATCCACAAAGAAAGAGAACATGAGCGTGTTGGCCCGGATACGGAGAGCGTGGGGCTGTCGCGCGGCCCTGCTGGGGGCATTAGCTGTGTGCGCACATCATTCTCAAAGCATTCAACACAGAATTATTGTGTGATGCAGCCATTCCGCTTCGGAATTTTCTACAAAACATTGAAACAAGGCTCAGACATATTTGCTCACTCATGTAGCTGACAGCCATATCCACAGAAGACAACGGGCAGAAGCCACCCGAGGGGCCACAGGCGGGTGAGTGGATAAGCAAAGTGTGCCAGCGCACACGATAGAATAGAATACGCTGCTCGGGCGGTGACAAAGGAAACCCTGACACTCACTCCAACAGCGGACGCACCTGCCAGACATGGCGCTAGGTGAAACCAACCAGGACCAAAGGACAAATAGCGAATGATCCTAATTATAAGACAGACCTGGAGCCGTCAAAGTAGTGGAAACAGAAAGAAGGCGGAGGGTTCAGCAGGCGCTGCAGGCAACGGTTAAGCTGCTGCTTGGGCTGCCCAGGTCTCAGTGGAACCCTGGCTCCTGGGGTTCCAATCCAGCTTCCTGCCAATGCACACTCTGGGAGGCAGCAGGTGAGGTCTCTCGAGAGCTTGCATCACTTCAACCCATACTGGAAACCCAGGTTAACCCCTGGACTCCTTCAGCCTTGCCCAGCTCTGGCTGATCGTGCCTTTGGGGAGTGAACTAGTAGACAGAAGCTCCCTCTCCATCCGTGTTTCTGTCTCTCTCTGTGTTCGTCTGTCTCTCTTTCTTTCAAATAAAATGACAAGAGCAAAATAAAAATTTAAAAGGAAAGTATAAGGGCTGGGAGGAGCTGGGAGTTGGGAGGGGTTTTGTGGGCACAGTTTCATTCTAGGGAGATGAGAAAGCTCTGAAGACGGCTGGTGGGAATCGTTATAGAAAATTGTGAATGTAATTAATGCCGCTGAACTGTGCCCTTGAAAATGGCGAATGCTACGCCACGTGTATTTTTTGCCACAACAAAAATTATAATGAAAGAAGCAAAGAACCTCACCACCCCTCTACAGCTCCGAGCCGCTCCAGGCTGGGTATCCAAGTCCCGGCCGACTTCCAAACTGCTGTCGTCCCTGGAGCTGCTGCTGTTTGCAAGTCGCTTTATTTGTAAATACAATTAAGAACCCAACCACAAAACACCATCATCCGAGGGGGGAATGTTCTCGGCTCGGAAGCGGAGTGCCGTCGTTCCCATTAGCGGTAATGAGAGTCCCACGGCGAAACCTCCGCGCGTCTTGCTCAAAATTTACCCCCTGGAGTTTGCAGATGGAAAAAAACAAGGATCATCTTATGCACAAACAGAAAACAGAAAATAAAGCCAGAAATGGGATTCTGGCCACGGAGGGGCTGCAGGGGCGATTAGCAGGCAGCCTGGGGAGGGTGGTTCCCAAGAGACCCATGGAGGGGGCTTCTGCCCAGCCCTGGGCTCCAGAGTCCTTGTGCCCTTCAGAGCAGCTGGGGTACTGGGTGGCCCAAAGTCGGGGACCAGACCCTGTCCTTGAGATGGGCGGAAGCAAAGAGAAGACTTACCCTTCTCCGGCCATCCCCAGGTTCTCAGGGTTTTGGCTTCAGGTAAATTTCTAAGGAGGTTTTCAGAATCCCGGTGCATTCTCATAATTAAAGACTTTGAGTTTTTACTTCCCCTTTCGCTCTGTCAGAATCCCCCTGGGGCCTTCCTTGGTTTCTGTGTTGTTAGGGAAATGCAGGCAAATTAACACACAGGAGAGGCACCTTACAGGAAGTCAATTTCTCTCCCTCTCTTCCTGTCTCTCCCCTCCCTCTCTCTTCCTCATCTCTCCTCTCTCTCTCTCTCTCTCTCTCTCTCTCTCTTTCTGTCTCTCTCTTCCCCTCTCTCTTTCTCCTCTCTCTCTCCTCTCACTTTCTCCTCTCTCTCTATTCCCCTCTCTCATCTCACATCTCTCTGTTCATCTCCCTCTCCCTCCCTCTCTCTCTCTCAGTCTCTCTCTGTCTCTCTCTATTTCCCTCTCTCATCTCACATCTCTCTGTTCGTCTCCCTCTCCCTCCCTCTCTTTCCCTCTCCCGTTCTCCCTCCTCTGTGACATGTCACACGTGCTCATCCCTACCCGTCTCTACACTGCCCCATTTTCCAGCTTCTAACTGTAGACAACATGCCAGCTTCCTTCACTTCCCCATCCACAGTTGCGCTGTCCCCCAGCTCTCGTTCCCCCTGCCCCCAGCCCCATTCCCAATGCCACAACCTCCTGCCCAGCTCGGCTCTGCTACGGACTCAGAAGGAGAGCCCGGCAGGGGGTGGCTGCTTGGCCAATGCTCTGGGGGCTTTCCAGCAATGGTCTCACCCTTTCTTGCACCAGTTGTGACCACAGTCGAGGGAAAGAAAGAAATCACAGGCCTGCTCCCCACCCTTGAGAATCTGAGCGATCTCGGCATTTTGTCTAAGATCGGAAGGAGACTCTGCGCTGGGGCAACTCTCTGGGAAGCGTGTATGAGCGTCGTGGGCAAACTGTGAAGCAACCAAGACATCCAGACCTGCTTCAGCACAACAGCTCACAAGGTGCAGCCCGCGGGGCCGGTGCTGTGGCGGAGCCAGTCACGCCGTGGCCTAGGGAGCTAGATGTGGGCACCTCTTGGTGTCTGGGCTGCCCCACTTCTCAATCAGCTCCCTGCCAATGTGCCCGGGAAAGAAGCAGAGGATGGCCCACGTGGAAGACCTGGAAGAAGCTCCTGGCTCTTGGTTTCAGACCAACCCAGATCTGGCTGCTGTGGCCATTTGGGGAGTGAACCAGCAGATGAAAGAGAGCACTCTCTCTTGCTCTCTCTCTCTCTCTGTCTCTGTCTCTCTAATCTCTGCCTCTCTGTCTC
The DNA here is from genome assembly GCA_949820135.1 of Sylvilagus floridanus. Lineage (NCBI taxonomy): Eukaryota > Metazoa > Chordata > Mammalia > Lagomorpha > Leporidae > Sylvilagus > Sylvilagus floridanus. The sequence continues at coordinate 49,691,264 of OX463228.1, read as the reverse complement.
TGTCTTTCAAATAAAATAAAGAAATCTTAAAGAAAACAAAAGTGCAGTCCATGACCAAGCTGCTGCCACAGCGTCCGCGGGGCCGGTGCTCTCGTGGTGATACAGGACGTGGTTTTCCCCTTCCTTCCTGCTGACATCTGCTAATGGTGCCAAACTTGCAGTGTCACCAGCTCTCCTGGCAGCCGTTGGGTTCTTCATGGCCACATACCTGAAGCTGAAACAAATGATGCAGATGATGCCACTTCACTTAAGGAGGTCTCTGAAGAACAGCAAAAAATATTGATTTTGATGAGGGCCCAGCTATGTCGCATATTCGTTAAGCTGGGAGGCCAGCATCCCATAGCGGAAGTGGTTCATGTCCTAGCTGCTCCACTTCTGATCCAGCCCCCTGCTAACATCCTGGGAAAGCAGTAGAAGATGGCCCAAGTGTTTGGGTCCCTGCCAGCCGTGTGGGAGACCCAGAAGAAGCTCCTGGCTCCTGGCCTCAGCTTTTGCCATCCATGGCCATTGCGGCCATCTGTGAAGTGAACTAGGGGATTGAAGAGCTCTCTGTCTCTGTCTCCTCTTCTCTCTGTAACTCTGACTTTCAAAATAAATAAATAAATTTTATTAAAAAATAATTTTTATTATAGTTTGACCTCTGGACAATTCTTTTTTAAAATTCTATCTTAATAGCCAAACGGGATTTATGCATAGAGTAATTCTGTCACACCCTCAAGTGCAACAGTTGTCTTTGGAAAAACACATGTGATCGATTGCTTGAGTTACAAGCTAAACTAGCCACTTTTCCATCCAACAATGGTTTTACTTCAAAGAGCAATGGGCAGAAAAACAGTGGCAACTGAGAGTTAAATGTTTAGTCAACGTTTTTACAGAAATGAATAAAATTAACTTGCTATTTCAAAGGAAACAACTGACAATATCAAAATTCAAATAGATGTACAAATTTCAGAAATGTCTTCCTATTGTGAGATTGACATATCCACAATACTTACAATATTTTCTGATAAGATAGCTAGTATATTATGAATGTGCCTTTAGAATATATGTATAATTAAATGTGCCAGCATGCAGAAGATTTAAATAACTCAGTGAACCATTATTTCCCAAAGACTAATGTATGACATTACAAAATAAACACAAGTCCACTCTCAATTCCACTCGATGTTCAAGACAGTGGATTTTAATACAACAAAGTGTGAAAAACTCATCGACATAGCTTCAGATTTCACATTTTGGCTAACCTTTAAGAAACTTCTGCTTGCCAAGAGTTGGTGTAATGAAAGGAAAAAACTCAAAATTATCTCAAAAGGCTATTAAATTTCTTTTCACTTTTCCAACTATATTTATGTGAGAGACCAAATTTTCTTTATATACTTCAAGCAAAATAACATACTGCAACTGACTGAGCCACACACATATTTTACAATTTACTTGTTTGCATGATATTGTTTCTTACATCCATCCATTTCAGAATATGGAACTCTAGCTTACACAGTTTCCCTGTGTTGAAATGTTCCTTAAGATTCAGGGATTAGGGTGCATTCTGCCATCCAACACCGAGTGTGTAGGTTATCTCCTCTCCCTCCTTCGTTTTCACTGTAATGAGCAATGCTGCCATGAACATTCTTTGTGGCTATCTCATTAGACACGTTTTCCCTGGGTTTTTTTCCAATAGCAGAATTGCTGGATTCTGGGGACTAAGAAGCATCTGCGTCTCTACTAATGCAAGCAATAGCTAACCTTTCCATTCTGCAACTCTGATGTATTTCAGTTCCTGTAATTCTTGGGGTAACACAATGTGGTGGATCATAGCATCACCCTCATTTCACAAATGAGAAGAGGGAGATGCAGAGGGGTTCAGTAGCCTGCCCGAGCTCACTTGGCCGAAGGGAGGTAGAAGCAGAGGGGATTCTTTGTAGTGAGACAGCAGGACCCGTTCTCCTAACTCCATTCCTAGCTCCTTACTAGGTTTCTCTGCAAAGGATTGCACAGTTAACACTCATCAGAAACGTGCAATGGCTCTTTTCCCCTTGTTCTCTTCAACTTTGGGTCTCATCAGACCTCATCCCACCCTTGGATTGATTTAAATTTTCTTGGTTACTACTGAGCCTCTCGTGTTTATGAATTGCACAGAGTCCCTCTTCTATGAACAGTCTTTGTGTCTTTTGCCAACTCTTATGTTTGTTGTCATTCTTAGGAATCTGTAGCTTGGCTGCTCTGTTTTATTAATTCTTTGCACCAATCTGCATGTTGTGTCTGTCCTCTCAGCAGGTGGCTCATGTTTTAACCTTCCAAAGAAGGACATCTTCCAAGGACACACTACGGAGAAACTGGGAGTTTGGCTGGCAGAGGACATTTTGAAGGTGATGAGAAGGCCTTGTCTCTCCCTCCTGGGACCCAGTTACCTCCCATGCGTTCAACATCACCACTGAGCACCGAATGCAATAGGAGCCATGCTCGCCAGCCCACCACACAGCCACTCCTCGGCCTTTCCTTAGGGATGGCCCCAGAATCCGTCTTCTGGGACATCCTCTGGGCTCTACTGCCCATTTCTGTTCAGAGTCCCACCGCTTCTCTGCAAGGCCACTGCCTCAAGCTGGTCCAAGCCACCACCATCGGGGACCTGTGTCATCGCAGTGGCTCCTACTTGGCCTCCTTCCTCCATCCATGAACTGGAACCACTTTGCAAAGGCAAAGCAACTGCAGTAGGCCTGGCGATGAAGGGATGAAGGAGCTGGAAGCCCCGTTAGAACAGCGCCCTGGGGAGGACAGCTAGACAGTGTCAGGGCGTGTGTGGGATCCCTCAGGCCTCCGTGCAGCCGACACCTTCACTCACAGGGGCCTCCTCGGTGAGACCCCACCTCGTCACCCCGGTCAGCTCGCAGCTGCCTGCCCTCCCAAATGCTCCGGCTCCTCCTGGCTCTGCGTTTTCTCTTTTTCCCACGTCAGCTGTCCCCTCCCAAAGCCCTGTGCCATCGCCTCACTTGTCACGACCCTTGCTTTTTTTTTTTTTTTACAGGCAGAGTGGACAGTGAGAGAGAGAGACAGAGAGAAAGGTCTTCCTTTTCCATTGGTTCACCCCTCAATGGCTGCTGCAGCCGGTGCACTGCACTGATCTGATGGCAGGAGCCAAGTGCTTCTCCTGGTCTCCCATGGGGTGCAGGGCCCAAGCACCTGGGCCATCCTCCACTGCACTCCCAGGCCACAGCAGAGAGCTGGCCTGGAAGAGGGGCAACCAGGACAGAATCTGGCGCCCTGACCGGGACTAGAACCCGGGGTGCTGGCACTGCAGGCAGAGGATTAGCCTACTGAGACGGGGCGCCGGCCCACGACCCTTGCTTATTCCGTCCTCTGTTCCATGAAGGTGACCTGACTTTTGCCCACTCATGTGTCCACAGTGCGTGGCGCTTGGGTCTCTGGATGAGCTTCCTGACATTTTGTTTGCCTTGCTCGCACATGCACCTGTGCCTGGGTGCTCACGAGCCATGGAGAGGGTCAACGTCTCACCTGTTGAGTGGATAAGGACCAAAGATCTCACAGGGGTCCCCAAGTTGGAGCTAGGAGGTGAGGAAGGCCCCCTTCCATGGACCCAGGATCAGCAGCGAGTTGCCCTGCCTCTTCCCAGGACGGCTCCTGGAAAGGCCCAAGCGGAGGAGTAAGCCTGCATTTCCGGCAATGTGTAAGCCAAGGTGAAAGTGACGCAAGATTTAGGTGGGTTCCCTTCCAAGCACCTTCGGAAGTCCCAGAGGGCTTTTCTTATGTGGTAGGTACCGTAATGAAAAAAGACCCAGACATGACAAGAGACACATGGGTAAAGACAGCTATTAAAGCCGGAATGATTGATTTCATAACACTCCAAGGGAGCACTCCCTAACTCCTATACAGCCACCTCTCCATGGCGGCCCCCCTAATTTGCATAGGTAATTGACAGCTTGTTAACAGCTCATTAGGAACACTGAAAACCATGTGACAACCACAAACATGTGTGTAAATGGGGACAGAATCTGTGAATCGCAGGATATTGAGAACTCAATCAGATCTCCGGCTACAGGTCAGGAAACCAGTGAGAAAGCAGGGACCTCACAGAGCTGCTCCTCAGATCTGCATCCAGAACCCTGGGGCCCAAGGGCAGCAGGCGAACCTGGCCCGAGATGGACTTCAGGATTCAGCACAGGCTCCAGTTTAATGTAAATACCCAATGGCAGATCATTTTCAGTTTCTGAAAACACCCATTAAACTGCTTATGCAGTTTTAAAATTTGTTCTTAAAATTCACCTTTTTCATAAACACGAGTCATTTAGACCCCACAATCTAATATTCTGCAAGGAAGAAAAATGGAAAGTGTAATTTGATGTTAGCCTATAAAAAGGAGATAAGTTTCCTGATTTGCACACAGTTACGACCGGTAAATTTGGAGGCTGCATTTTTTAAAAGAACATTTGAATATAAATAGTGCAAATAATTGTTACATCAGCAAATCTCTTCAGAGCATTAGAGGCCCACACAGAATCCATCTTTGGCAAACTGTTTCCACCAGGGTGGAATAATGAATTTCAAGAGTGTGTGTGGCTCTGAGGGAAGGGGGCTCAGAGCTCCGCCCCAGTGTCACCTGTCCCCTGTGCTCAAGGGCACACAGCCTCCACACCACAGAGTCCTCTGGTTCCTCTCTCTGCATGGCTGTACTCTGGGCAAATGGATAGCAGGTGTGGCCTGGGGGCCAGAAAACGCTCCTCCTCGCTCAGCCCTTGGGGTCCTGAAATAGATCTATGGAGCACAGTCCTGCCTGGCCCACCGTGGACAACCCAGACAAGCCTGCTCTCAATCCCTGCTTCTCCCTGTACCTGGTGGCCTTGAACTCAAGTGGACTTTCTCGGCTGATCTGCCCGCCCATCCTCTGTCCTGTTGCATAGCCAGTGCTGCCTTACTCGATCAGACCCAGCCCGAAGGGCGGCTGAGTCACTGAGGCCAATAGAGAGAAACAGCGTGAAGTCAGGGTTGACGGAGACCCCAGGACACGCGGCAGGGCCTTCCCTGCTCACTGGCAAAGCGGTCCCTCTCAGACTAGACATTCCAGCTAAGGAGGTCTGGGCTCCTTCCGTAAAGTTAGAGTGTGGCTATTGTTTAAAACAGGAGCAATACTATATACCTAGAAATGTTACCGAGACAAAGCCTCCAGGCAAGACTGAGAGTAGGAATCCATTCCATTCACAAAGACCTTGCCACGAACGTCCTACCAGAGACGGTGACGGGTTGGCTCAGAGTGGACCTTCCACTCAAGGAAAGCCAGTCTGGAAGTTAAAGGCAGACACGTTTCACAGCCTCACCAGCGCAGATGGGCAGAGCGAGGCCCAGTCCGTCTCCAGAGTTGGAGCCGGAAGGAGCCGCTTCTCCAGCCGGTGCATCTGCTAACTTTCCTTCGTGCGACACTGTAACTTTGAACTGAGTTTGTCTCCTGCAGAGGGTCGGTCTGGTCTGGTTTAGTTGCTTTTTAAATGGCTCAGGTGTGAGAACGTGTTCCTAAAGAACCACTGCACTTTTTCTCCTACAGGGACCCTAAACTTGGATCACTAGTGGTTTGACTTGTGATTTCCACATCATAAGTGCAGTGTGAACTTGGACTCCACTTCTATGCGTCATAAGACCAAGCTTGTAGATTCAATTTCTCGTGAAAGACCATTTTTCATTCTTACCCAGTGGCCAAGGTACATGGTAAGCATTCTTGCTCCATCCCCTACTCTGTCAATCTGGTAAAGGTTTATGTTTTATGCTGGGGGTCCGGTTCTGTTCTCCCACAACACGTAGAATCAAAGCTATGAGGATATTTGAAAAACTGCATGGAAATGTAGATTAAAAGGTAAATTTACGGGGCCAGCATTGCATTAACAGAGGGTTAAACTGCCACCAGCAACATAAGCACCCTCTATCAGAGATGCAGTTCCATTTCCAGCTCTCGGCTTCTGATCCGGGTTCTTGCTAATGTACCTGGAAAAGCAACAGAAGATGGTCCAAATACCTGGGCCCTGGTCACCCATGTGTGAGACCTGGCCTGCCCCAGCCATTGTGGCCATGTAGGGAGTGAACTAGCAGATGGAAAATCTCTCTCTGTGTCCCTCTCTCTCAATCATTCTGACTTTTGAATAAGTAAAACAAATCTCTTAAAAATAGTTTCTTTTGGTGCAATTACATGAATTACAATCCGTGTCTAGTTTCTTTCATAATACTTACTTTCCATAATATTTTTGAAGATTACCACATAACTCTTGTCCCAATGTGGGCAATAAGTCAACAGACGTGAAGCTCTGGAATCGATAGCTCTAAAGGACACCAGGATGTCAGCAAACCACACCTTCATTCCAAGCCCCTCGCCGTGCATCTCCTTTCAAGCTCATGTATACATTTGTAAATACTGTCACATTCTCCCATGTGTCCAGGTATTTATACCAAGGAGGTGATGCCCAACTGCCATGGTGTTAAAACCAGAAGCCTAAAAGTCATTCATGCAATCAAAGAGCAAGGGACTATGAATTCTTTCCAATCCACTCAGGGACTGTTGGCAGTCAAAGGATATGGATGGAGAGTCTGTTTGGATCAATAAGATGTAAAGAGCTATGGCTACGATTGTGCAGAGATGTTCAAAAGCAACTCACAGTAAAGCATGAGCGAGGCAACTCCAACAGGGTCCTCGCATTCTGCAATTATAATCAATTATTCATGATAATTGATCAATAGCTATTTCTGCCTAACAATCCACCCCAAAATTTTGTGGCTTAAAACAGCAATCACATCTTGTGATTTTGTAGCCAGGAATTTGGATAGGGCTCAGCTGGGTGATTCTTCCGCCTTACATCATGCTAACAGATGTCACTCAATGGGATTCAGCTGGAGAAGGGCTAGTCTGAAGGAAGCAGATACTGTCCAGTCATGAGCATCACCCTGCCCTGTTCTCTCCATCAAAGCTGGCACAGAACCGGAGCATGGTTTGAAGGGAGCGGGCTCTTGGTAAGAGCTGAAGCTAAGAATTCATGGCCATTTTTAGTCTGCTACCATGAAGCATGGGCTCTGAAGCCAGGAAGGAACTTGGAGAGACTGATGCCTTTCATTCCTCCATGTGAGCTCTCATACACTCTCTGAGCATTTGTTTTCTTCATCTAAAATAGAGGAATGTCAACATGAAATCAGGTTGGAATATTCTCAGCTGCAAGTAATGGAAAAACTGACTTACACTTATTGAAGAAAATGCTGTGTTGTTTTCCTCATATAGAAGTCTTGAACAAGGAAGTCCTAGAGGGGGCATTGGTTTAACCTTAGAGTGCACAGTTGGATGCCTTCTTTCTTTCCATTTGGTCGTCACTGGGATATTTGCTGACCATTTAGTGGTTTCAAGATGGGTGTCATGGCCCAGAGTCATGGCCATAGTCAGGGCGGAAAGAGGGGATGGGGCTGCCTTTTCTAGGTTGATTCTCTCTCATCAGGAAAGAAAAGGGTTTCGCAGCTTGCTTACATACCAATGGCGAGACTCGTTACATGACCAGGACAGCAGCAAAGGAGCCTGGAAAATGACCCTTAAGTACATATCTGGCTACCACTGCAAAACAGGCTTCTACTGGCAAGAAGAAAGGAGGGACAGGATGATAGGAAAGAAATTAAGTGTCTGCCCGAGAGACATGCCATGAGCCAAGCACATAGTAAGACCTTAACACTCTGCTACATACCATTCTGCCATGCCACCAAGTCAACAAATAGCGAGACAATGATGCTGCTGCTTCTGCTGCTGCTGTTGGTGGTGGTTTTCATGGACCCTATCTTGGTCCACCGAGAACATGAGGCAGTTTATTGTAAGAATATGCTAAATAAAACAATGGCAGTCCGGAAGTGAGGACAGGAAGAACTGAAGGAAGCAATCCCTTTTGTAGAAATCTGAAGGAAAATACTTAAGCTCTGGATTGAGCAATTGTAGACTGAAGACATTCTGCTACGGCAATGAAGACCTTGCCACAAGAAAAGGTGGCTACGCAGGCACAGACGAATAGGAATCCTTCCTAGTCCACTCCGGAACTGTTGTCAGTCAACGGGTATGAATGGGGAGTCCGAGTTTGGATCAATAAGGCGTAAAGGCCATGGCTGTAACGTGGAGATCAGCATCTGACCCACATGCTGGTCTAGTACACCTGCATCCCACATCTGAGTACCTGGGTTCAGTGCGTGGCTCCAGTGCCTGACCACTGCTCCCTGCCAACGCACACGCTGGGAGGCACTGATGATGGCTGAAGTAACTGGGTTCCTGCAACCCACCTCAGAGATGGACTGAGTTCCCAGCTCCCCCTGCAGGTATTTAGGGTGTGAACCAAAGAATGGGCAATCTCTCTCTCTCTCTCTCTCTCTCTCTCTCTCTCTCTCTCTCTTTCCCTTTCAAATAAATAAATAGAATTTAAAAGAAGAAAACAGAAGCATAGCAGTGAAGAGGAGCTGGCAGATTGCCCGTGAAAAATGAAGAAAGACCTGGAACACTGGGGTTGGGCCAGAGCAGAGACAACGCCCTTGAACCGCAGCTCCTGGTAAGATGATGTCGGAAGTCAAAGTCGGAATCTCACAAGCTGTCATGTGAGGAAGAGAACTATGCTTAAGTCAAGTGCACAGTAAATTCCAAACGGAACTCATCCTGCACGTTATGTTCCTCATACTTGATTGTGTGTGTGTGTGTGTGTGTGTGTGTGTGTGTGTGGCATTCAGTGCAACTCGTATTTGGAAGCACTTAACCTCCCTCCCTATGGTAACGTGAGATTCCCTTGCACGGTGGCCCTGGCTGTGAGCTGTGGAGAGGTTTGTCATGGCGCTTCGCAGACAGTGGAACTGAGTCTTGGAGACGCCGAAGGTGTGCATCCAAGGAAAAGTCTTGTTGGCCCCAGGACAGGTTCTCGCCCAAGCCCACAGCCTGGGCCATGTTCTCCCTCTCCCTGACCCAGGCCCCGTTCTTTCTGCCCCAAAGGACTTAGCGCACAGTTTTGCCTACGGGAGTTTTCAACAAAGCCAGGACGGAGAGACAATTCCCCCGGGAGTATTTCCTAACTGCGAAGGCGAGACAGTGGCAGAGACACCCAAGCCCTTCCCGCGCAGCTCCCGGGTCTGTCGGGAAGAGCCCCTCCAAGCAGCCTGGACACTGTCACCTGGACCCTGCCAAAGCCACGGCCCTCCTGCCAGTGCCTCCTGGCGAAAGTCGATTTCTTCTGGACTAACCAGAACGCTCTGGTTCATACACAATTTCATACACTTATGGCTAAAAGCTGATCTCTCATCACTTCCTAGACAAAAGTTAATCACCGACGACTTGGAAAAACATAGCTGATTCTCCACACACATGCCGGCATCGCGTTTCCCGGCACACAGTCCAACCCCCGCTTAGGGCGCAGAAGACGGGAGGCAGCCCCCACCCACCCAAAGTCAGCAAAACAATGCTTGGAAGAATTTGATATTCAAAAAGCACGCCGGACTTGTGTTCCTGGCCCTTCTTGCTGTTCCGGTTGCACGCTGGTTTGAGTGTGAAACACAGGTGAAAAGCAGACCTGCCAATCTTCCCTCGGGGTCTGGAGACTCTTGCTGCTAGAGGCCAGCACCCACCCTTCGAGGTCCCGGGGACTCTCCTCGCCCTGCTCCCTCCCCCTCCGCCTTCCCCACTCTGTGGATGCTGTGTCCGGGTCTCCAAGCTGAGCAAACCAAGCCTGGCAGGAAGCCAGAAATCAGGGCCCAGGGAAGACGGGAAGGAGCCTCCTAGAATCCAGGAATCCAGGACCAGAACCCGCTGTGCCCTGTGGCCACTCACCCCTCCTGGAAAGACAGGCTTGTCCCCTGGAGCCACAGCCTGTGCCAGCACCACTCAGGGTGCAGGGAGCCCCCGAAGGAAACTCAGCACCCCTGGCCTGCGTGGACGGGGGCACGAGTGCACGCATGCGCCCACCTTCTCCTCGCAGATGGCCCCAGCTCCCTCCTCCCCGCCGCTCCCCCTCCACAACGCCCGGCTTTATTAGGATTATTATTCTCTTAAGTGGCACACGCACTGCCACCTCCTGCTCCGCTGGGCCGAGCGAAAGCGCCGGGAGCTCGCTGCGCGCACGGTGACATCTGTCTTGGTGGCAGCCTCCTCAGGCGGTTCTCCTGGCAGCCTGGGCCCGCGCTGCCACCAGGCCTGTCGGTGGCTCCGCGTGACGGGCTGTCACCGCCGCCTCGTCTCGTGGGCTGCCATTTTCTTTTGATTTACCTTTGATTCGGAGGCATTTGCATGCCTTCGTCACGTGGTGGACAAAGTCCTGGGCAAGGCCCCGTGGCTGCCTTCCGTGCAGGCTGCAAAGAGGTAATTCTACTTCCGCGCTGTCCATGGGGCCCGGCTGACTGAGGCAGTGGGTGTGGACTGTCATTCCCCGCCGCCCCAGGAGATGCTACTTTGTGACCACCTTGTCAACTAGTTTATTAATCACCCAGCGAGACAACTTGGTAACGCCGCGATCGTGGAGGGTCCCTAACCTGGCCGGGCGCACAGCTCATTAAGGCACCTGCGCTCCTCCCCGGAAAACTCTTTCTTTGCCTCTCTGTACACCCCAAGGAGCCAATCCCCAGCGAGGACAGGGTTAAATTGCTAATGGAGGCTTGGCGAGGTCTGCCAGAGCCCAGCCTCCAACACTTACATCTGTTCAACAATTATTACAGCATTTTTGTCATAAAAAATTCAACACCCTGAGTGGCATGCTAGCGAAACCTGAAAATTTATGCAGTGAATAGAATAGCTAATTTCTCTGAGGAAATGCAGGGGGAAAATTACAGATTTTACTTAAATTCCAAACACCAGAGTGCACACAGCTGATGTCTTCCTTGGGATTTTTGTCACACCACCGGGCCAAAGGGGGACTTCCTGCCCAGGCCGAAGCAGGGCTGACCCCTCTCAAAGCCTATTCTGTGCCTCCCAGGACCCCGGGAACCGCACTGTGCACCCCCAAACTGGGCGGCTGTGCACCCACCCTATCCTCGGCATCCCCACCCCCACCCCCACCTCCACACTTCCCCACTTAAATGCATGCATGGGATGGAATCCGATTTCAGTCCCTGAGCCGGCCAGGCTGGTGGTGCCCATCGGTTTGCATTTCTACCACTCCCTTTTTCCAATTTGCCCCACGCCTTTACAACAACTCCTTGGAGAGAACAGGGGGGCTGGAGAGGACTCCGACAGCTCTGTGAGTCTTTAATCTCCTTAATTCATTCTAATGCTGTTTGATGCTCGCCACGGCAGCATTGGAGTTTGCCTCTCTGCTCCAGAAAGATCTGGAATATGGATTTTATGCTAAAACGAAAGCTGTCTAGTTAGGATGCCAGCAGAGTGGAACAATATGCTACAGGCCATCGTCGACGCTTCTCCAGGGCCGGAGTCTGCCTCCCCGATGGGGTGTTTGCCGCTGCGATATCACAACCACGAGGAGCAGGGATTTCTTGCACTGTCACCAAAATCAGCATTACCCGGATTGTCGCAGATTCTACTGCAGAGAGAGCATGCCTGTTCCTCTCTCTACAGGACTGTTCCGGGGCCTCAGATTTACTTTGCCCAGACAAGGGCGGTCACAGGGCCCCCTGCCCTTTCTCAGTCCCTCCGTCTCATGGTCGTTCAAGTTCAGGCACGGTAGATATTTTTTGCTGCATTCCTTCATATCTCCCCGCTACCTCATCCCAGGGCTGGGGAGCAACAGCCGAGTTTGGGGTGACGAGCTTAGCGGGGAAGCCAAGAGAAGAATCCACCACTCAAATAGTTAGCACCACTGCCTGTCCGTTGGGGGGGGGGGCTTTGTCTTGTCTTCTGCTGCCTGGCACCCTCATTGGAGACGCAGCACGCCCCAGACGAGTCCAGGGAGGCAGCGATGGGGATGCGGATCAGCACACTCGGCTCACCAAGCCCCTGCAATCGCTGGTGACAGTGCGCTGAGCACCCCCACACACACCGCACGCCCCCCTCCTCAGCAGCCCGGCTGTGCCTCAGGCACACAGCACCTACTGGGAGGAGGGCCAGCCCCACCTGGCTCCCTGCCGAAACCTCTCTGGAGACCACGTCCCCAGGCACTGGTGTCACAGCCCGGGCGCTGCCTCCGGCTGTCACGGGTGCAGCCTCCCCGTGGGTCGGGTCTGGGCACAGTCTTCTTTCCTGACAGCCCTGGGAGTCTGTCCTGGGGCTCAGAGCCCGGAGCAGGAGCCCACCTGAGTGACCCCACAGCCGCCTTGCCCCACGACATGTGTGGAGACAATGGGGACAGAGCCAGGAGCAGCAGCCACACTGCACTCCACACAGAGCAGCCGGCTCAGGCAGGTGCCTGGCCCGGCACCTACTCTGTCTTTGTCTCATTTCCAGGGCCAATAGCCCTGCAAATCCTGGGGCTCCATAGCTGAATTCCCCAAGCCTGTCCAGTAAGTGACCACGCAGGGCCACGAACCAGGCAGTTCGGGCTCCAGGGCCCTGGGTGCGCTTTGCAGTGGACAAGGGAGCTCAGCGCTGGGTATGCAACAAAAACAGTCCCAGGGCAGAACCAGGGCTCTCATCTTCCAGCCTCACATCCGGTGGGGAGTTGTTTGGGGCCCATTGTGGCGGAAATGGTGTTGCAGTGGGATCCCCACGTGAGTCAGCCCTCATCTGCTCTCACTCCCTGCACATGCCAGACCCAGCAGTCCAGGCACCGGGAACACGCACTTGGGGAGACCCCCTTCCCCACCCACCCGCTGTCTGTCAGGGCCACTGCACCCACAGGAAGGACACAGAGCTGCCCTGGACTTTGGCTGCCTCCACGTCCGCACAGACAGTCTTGGCTTAGGTCTTTGCCGCCGCGTAACAAACAACCCCAAGGCGCAGTGGCCGAGGCGGCCTGGGTTCTTGCATCGTGGTGTCCTGTGTCTTTTCACAGGGCATGGGCGGAGGACAAGCAGGGGCCGCGGTCATCTGAGGCTGGGCCTGGGAGAGGATCCTCGTGGGCTGCTGGACCGGCAGCCTGGGTGCGCGCTGCAGGTCCTCCCCATGCCCTGGTCCCGGGAGTCTCCCCAAGGCAGTGCCCAGCGTGGCAGCTTGATTCATTCTAGAACGGGAGTGACAAGACAGGAGAGGCGGCGCGGGAGCAGGCCAGGGGTCCCGTCTTTCAGAGCCCACTCACCGCTCCTCATCACCAGGTCCACGGCACTTTGCAAACAGGCGCTCTCTGCAGAGCCGGGCACGGATTTTCTCAGTGGACGGTCTGTCGCGGCAGCAGTCATGACAACCGGGATGAGCAGAGTCCCTTACGCGGTCAGTGCAACGCACACAATCCACACGCGCCTGATCCTCACCTGGGAACAGCAGGAGGCAGAGGCCGCCCCTTAACCCCGTCCTCGTCGGGTGCACAGGGGTCTCAGTGCCGCGGCAGCAGTTGTCACTGGGGGAGCTGGGACTCCCGCTTGGGTCCTGGTGCAGGCATCAGAACCTTTCTCAGGGTGCGGGTGGCGTCTGAAGACGCTGAGACGCGCAGCCCCTGTCTCTACACAGCCCCTTTCCTTCCAAGGGGCGGTAGTCCCTGTCACGGAGCCTCAAGCACAGACCATGCCCTGACCCCGAGCTTTGAATACTTTATCTCATTCATTCCCCAGGCCCAGCCACACTGGTGGCATTGAGTGACTGGGCGAGAACTGGGGCTCGCGACTGGACGCAGCATCATGTGGCCACAGAGGCAGTGGCGTCTGCACTCAAGAGCAGGTGCGTTTGGTGCGCTCGCCGCTGGCTTCCAGAGGCGCGTCTGCAACTTCGTGTCGGAGGAACTGTCCGTGCACCCCGGGCCTCAGCTGCAACCTCACTGTCAACCCCGACTTCAACGTGCCGCTCACGTGGTGACCCAGCCCAGGGAAGCCCCGTGTTCTGGGTTTTCAAGTGACAGATGCCACAGCATTCATTCAATAAAGCAATTCTAGAAACACGCATATAAATATGTTACTTGAAGTTACTTGAACCATATGGCTTTATAGTTTTTAGTGGCCAAAATCCCACATAGTTTAATGTATTTTCTGATGTTTAATATTAATATTCTCATCTAAACAAATAATCCTTATGCATGAAAAACTGATCTTCATACTGCAAGTTCTGTAGACTTCAAAACTAGAGGAACAAACAAAGTGAAGCTTCGTCCATCTGAAGACGCAGCATGTGACAATATTTATGAGCATCTCAGGACATGTTCACATTTGCTACCTCATTAAATCTCCACTATAACTCTAGCGTAGCTACTGCTATCCCAACTTTTAAACTGAAGAATCAAGTTCAGAGAAGTGGATGGCTTGCCCAAAGCCACACAACGGCATAATAGAATCAGCATTCTAACTTAGCTCTGTTGGATTCCAAGGCCAATACTCTTTCCATCAGACCACGCGGATCACATTCTAGAAATTTCCTGGTGGTCCTGAAATTCCTTCGATGGGCCCCCGTCCTGTGCTTTTGGAACATCCACAGATGAACACCTGAAGCCACAGCAGTGCTGGACATGCACTTATCTCAAAGAAGAATTTCCATGGTGGGCGTTGAGGTACAGTGGGTTCAGCCAGCACTTAGGGTGTCCACACTGCATGTCAGAGCGTCTGTCAGAGTCCCAGCTGCTCTGCTTCTGGTCCAGCTACATGCCAATGCACCAGGGAGGCAGCAGGTGATGGTCCGGATACTTGAGACCCTGTCACCACGTGGAGGCCTGTCTGGATTCACTGGCTTCTGGCTCTGGCCTGGCCTAGCCCTGCTGTGGCCAGCATATGGGGAGTGAACCAGGGATTGGAAGACAGCCATCTCTCTCTCTGTCTTTCTCTCTCACTCTCTCCATCTTACAAATAAATACATAATACTACTTAAAAAAAAAAAAAGAAATTTCTCTCTACTCCAAGATCAGAGATTCACATCTTTACCCAGAAGAAATCAACACAGCAGCAAGAGGGCAGGAGAAAATCCACAATGAAACCATCGGCAGATAAGGTAGCGCTTGGGAGGCCTGGATCCCACATTATAGTGCCTGGCTTGGGTCTTGTCTCTGTTTCCAATTCCAGCTTCCTGTCGGTGGGCACCCTGGGAGGCAGAGGACAGGGCTGGAGGAGCTGGGAGCCTGCCATTCCCATGGGAGACCTGGAGTGAGCTCCTGGCTTCTGGCTGTGGCCCAGCCAACCCCTATCTGTTGCAGTCATTTAGGGAGAGAACCAGCAGAAGGGAGACCTCCGTCTCTCTCTCTCTCTCTCTCTCTCTCTCTCTCTCTCTCTCCCTTTCATATACATAAAATAAAAATTTTTCAATCTGCAGATTCCTCTTTAGTGGCGTGGAGGCTGCACGGCTGAGCCTGAGTGCACCTTGCTCTCCCGAGTGCTCCTGTGACTCCCAGACTTGCCTCCATCCCTCTCATTCCTGTTCACTGACACAATCCTTTCTGAAAGTGCTTGCAAAACGGAAGCCACACATGCCCATGAGGGGACAGAAGCAGGAATCCAAGGTGAGAGGCCGTGCCCATGGCGAGCAGTAGAGAAGGATGAGGCTGGAGGCAGCTCCAGGCCAACGCTGGCAGCCGCAGGTTTACAGAGGGTGGTTCTGTCCATAGCCAGTAAGACCAAGCAGCGTCGCTGGTGTCTCGATCCCAGAACAAAGGATACTGGCGAGGACTGGAATGAAACAAAGCAGAGGCTGGGCCAAACATTAGGTTGCACCTTACCCTAGAGATGGCCGCATGCTTTTAACGTCAATGTGGCCATCAGATTAAGATCCAACAGGACTATTTTGGAAATAGCAGAAGTAACAGTGGAGAGAAACTCAATCCCTATCCAAATCCTTCCAAACGAGAAACAACCAAGGAAAGAATAAAGAGAGGAAACCTGCGTCTGAAAAGCAGACCTGTGAAAGGATTTATTACAGGAAGCTGAAGACATTCTAGAATGCACCAACTTTATATTCTCTTTATCATATGAAATAACTTACTTTGAACTTAGCAGGTTCAGATGAAACTTGAGATCTAAAAAGATATTTGAAAGAAATTATGGAAGAATCAATAACAGCTAATGTTTGCTAATGGTGTACAACGTTCCAGACATGGTTCTATGCTCTTCACATTTATTATATCAGCCATTTCTTGTAACCCTCTGCGTATGCTCTTTATAAAGAGAATGAGACATGTACTGCAGTTAAACACCTTGCCTAACTCAGAAAACTCTAAATGAAAGACCTGACATTTAAACTCAGGCAGCCTAAACCTGTGCACTCAGTCATCATATGGTACGCACAGGAACCAGAGCACAGGATCTGCCTAGCAGAACATTGAGTCTATAAATAGAAGGCCAGTGAAAGGAGGCTTCTAGCAACTCAGAGCAGAAGTCAGCCAAGTACAGGCCTTACGGCTGAATCCGGCCCACCTTTGGTTTTTCTGCATAAAGTTTTATTGGCACACGGCTCTGCTCCAGTGTCCGTGGCAGGTGACTTGCTGAACCAGAGACAGAATAGCCTACAGAGCTGGAAGGACTCTTTCATTTGCCTCCATGTGATGATTCCTGATTCAGACAAAGAAGACAGACACAGCTCACATGAGGGAAGATGAGGATATGGAAGACAGACAGCCCAGGGCTGACGCTGCAGACTGCATGACCAGGGCCAGTGAACGGCTGATAGAGGAGAACTTGCCTGGCCATAGCTCACTTTGTTCCTCCAGAGAGCTCACTTTATTTCAAATAACCTTCTCTGAAGAAGCTCACATCTTAAAGAAGCTTTGGATCTCTGGAGAATTTTTTCCCTGTAAACTCGAAGGGATGGCTGGTCTCCTGAACAGGTTACCTATGAAAGGAAACCAAGACATGGCTAGTTTTAGACTTCAAACATTTTCCTATCACGAGGAAAGTGAAATGGAGTCTAACAAATTTTTGGAAGAAGAAAATGGTATGACTCAAGACTTTTATACCCAGCCAAGTGATCATATACAGAGGAAAAAGACTCTCAGCTCTGCAGAAACATACACCACCTTGACACTCATCCTGAAAACCACAACCTAACGATGAGCTTGAGTGACTAATTAGAGCAACTAATTAAAATGCAAGACTCAGGAATAGGGACTCTGTTTCCAAGTGAGTGGAGGTGAGTGGGGAGCAATTCTGTTCATTACTAAATATGTCGTGTTATAGCTGTCAGTTCAGTAGATACAGTCTGAAAAACTGGAAGTTGAAAATTAAAAAGTCATATTGAAACAAAGCATGTAGCTTAAACATGGTGAGAATCTCATAAAGAGCAAAAGAAATCTAAGAACAAAAATAGTTAAGGAATAAAAACAATAAAATTAGATATTAATTACAGAGGGATGTAATAGCATTAATAAATAAACATGAGAGCTGGTATTTAGAAAGACACAATAAAACAGATAAGCTATTATTAAATTCAAATTAAGAAACAACCAAATAAAATATGCAGAATTGAACACGAGAGATTATGTAAAATATCAGATAAGCCTTAAAAATTATAAAGATATAGGATGTAGTGCTCCAGACTAAGTTATTTGAAAATAGAAAGAATAGATGATTTTCTAAGAATTGAAAGCAAAAATTAAGAAGAATTAGAAAACTTTAGTGAGCCGACAGCCACGGTGAAAAGATGGAAAAAGAAACTTGAACATAATTCTCTCCCTAAGACTCCTAGTCCAAGGAATTTTCTAATTCCATGCAACTTGAAGAAGTAGATCATTATGATTTTATATGATTTGATCAGATCACACACAGTCATGAAAAAATCTTCCATTCACATCCTAAAGACGCTTCACAGCCATCACATGAGCCTCGAAAGAAGACACGAGGAAGAAAACAAGAAGACACGAGGAAGAAAACGAGATATCCGTCTGAGCTATGACAGGCAGTATCCTAAGCCAAACGCACAGTAAAAGAATTCTTGATATTTTGCTAGGGATATCAAGAAGGCTTAACATTAGCAGCATATTAATTTTTCACTGCGTGTTAGGATGCCAACATTGAAAAAAAGACATATCTATGATACCACCTTCACAGAAACCAAAATAAATTTTATGAATTCTACATTCATTCATTAAAGTACACTTTAAAATGTTTATGTGCTTATTTATTAGAGGGAGAGAGAGTGTGTCTGGGCACATCCTCTGGCTCATTCCCCAGAGGCCCACAGCGGCCAGTGCTGGGCCAGGCCCAAGCCAGGATCCCGGAACTCCATTGGGTCCTCTACAGAAACCCAACGACTTGAGCCCCCACCCATTGCTTCTCTGGGTCTTCTCTGGCAGGAGTCTGGAGTCGGAAGCCACCATCAGAAATCTGAGCCCAGGGAGCTCTGATCTGGGGTGCAGGAGTCCTAAGTGGCAGCTTAACAATTAGGCCAAATTAATCAAGTGGACGTAAGATGGGCAATGTGGACAAAGTCAGGTTCCAGGAGTCATCTAAGCCGATCGAAAGAAACACCAATAAAACAGAGAGAACTGAAAATCCTTCAGCAACATGTCACAGTGTCTTTACTTTTGTGCCTCAAAAGTGCCAGCTCTATGTCACGTGATGCAACGAAACATATCCTTAACACTGCCCTCAGGCACCTCTCATCCCAGCGTTCCATGTCTTTATCCCACACAGCTGCAGCCGCCAACCTCTGGTTGGAATCCTCAGCATGACCCCAGAGTTCACCTGGAAGTCCCTGTCCACAGGATGGAAAAGAAAATTAGCCCAGTGCCTCCAAATGCATATCCATGTCGAACACGGTTCCAACCAAAATCCCCTGGTCTACAATTTTGTGAGGGT
Organism: Sylvilagus floridanus; assembly: GCA_949820135.1. Lineage (NCBI taxonomy): Eukaryota > Metazoa > Chordata > Mammalia > Lagomorpha > Leporidae > Sylvilagus > Sylvilagus floridanus. The sequence continues at coordinate 49,672,469 of OX463228.1, read as the reverse complement.
GAGACTCAAGGTGTTAAATTTTGTTTGGAAAGTTTGAGTGAAAACTCCTAGGAAGTCTTTGAAAAAGGGAAGCAAGGTTCTGCACGTTATTCTGACTATGAGATAACGTGATCCTAACGTCTTGCACGTTACAGGTTAGAATAACTAAGTCCAAAGGAGACTGCAGGTGGCGCACGTGTGTGCAAACGTAAAACAGAAGAAAGGCGTAATCGTCAGTTTTCAGAGACGGATCATCCAGTGCGTGAAGTTGGGAAAATGCCAGATTTTTAACAAAAAAAAGCTCAAACTCGGCTCATTTTAGGTAAATCATATCTAAATTGTTTTAGGAAAAACCAAACGAGTAGACAGCAGGACTGCTGGAAATCGTGGATGAGTACAGAAGTAAGTTCTGTGTGAGTGACAAGATCCCCAAGCAACAAACTCAGGGCAGGACACGCGGAGGCCTGGGCGCCGCTGTCCCAGCAAGGCCTCTGTTGACGTCCTCAGAGCCCAGGGGGGAGGTGTTAGAGGCTGGGGCATGGGAGGGGTCAGGTCACATGGAACAGGGGCCTCCCGAGTCAGATTAGGGATGCTTATGAAGTGCTCCCACCACGGCAGGTTAGGGAGCAGTGAGCTGCAGGAGGTCCCGTCTCTGGAACCTTGAGCCAGAGTTTCCGTGGCGGGGCTGTGCGGTTGGCCTACAGCTGGGACGCCCCCTCTCACGTTAGAGCGCTGGCTTCAACCCCTAGTGCTGCTCCTGACTCCAGCTTCCGTCCAGGGCACATCCCAGGGGAGGCAGAGTGACAGCTCAACTAATTCAGGTCCCTACTGCCCCCTGGGGCACCCAGGTTGAATTCTCAAAACTGGCCCTGGCCTCAACCTTGGTGGACATTTGTGGAGTCAGTCTCCTCTCTCTCTCTCTCTCTCTCTCTCTCTCTCTCTCTCTCTCTCTCTCCCTCAAGTAAATATTTTTTTAAATTTTCTGCAAATATCAATTGTTCATAAAACATGCTTCCTGAGATATTTTGCCAATAACAGGCAGACTACAACAAGAATCCTTAAAGTATCCTCTGTACACCTGATCGGATAAAACATTAAAACCTTCGCTATTAAAGACCATCACAAATAAAATAGAGTACAATGCAAGACACTGCTACAGATATATCAGAAACAGTGTTAATAGCATTCAGATGTAAAGACATCCAACAACTTACACACACACACACACACACACACATCTTCCAAGGAAAAATGCATAAATAAATAACTTGAGGTAAAAAGCATATGTAAACATCCAAATAAATAAACTAGACTCATTGTCACTGGCGACTTGAGACCAGAGTAGAACAAGGTGAGGTGCTCTGTCCTCGATTACCCTGGAGACAAACAGGACAGGAAGCTTCGCTCGCCTGTCTCGGCCTCGCACTGGCCTGCGCAATCACACACACACTTCCCCACGGGAGCAGTCGGTGGAAACATCTGCAGATAAGAGAAAAATGATTGAAATTCTGGAGGTAATACTTTCAAGAAGCTTAAAATATTTATCCACTTTTTTGTCAATAATTTCACTCCTAAACAGGTATCTGCAGGAAATAAGTATTCTGATAAAAATATCTCCAGGAATATTTACTGCGGCAATATGCATAACCTAAATAAATAGGAACAGTGAACGGTCTAATAATTAAGGCAAGCGATGTACGTATACCTAATAGATTCGTATAATTACCCGCTTGATGGTTAATTAAAATGAGTCTGCCTCCACAATGTCTAACGGGATAAGAAAGTGGGAAGTAGAGTGTGGACTGCTGAAGGAGAGACGTGTCTGTGCACGTACGAGCACGCACGGTAAGAAAGAGCCAGCGCCAAAGGAGACACGAGGTGACTGCATACAGGAAAGCATGGTGTGTCGGTTTGTCCCATCCAGCCCAGTCCAGCGAGCACTTGGCTTCCACAGCTCAGTTTCTGGAGCTCACACGGAGCTCAGAGCCAAAACGACTTCAAGGTCAGTTTGCTTGATTTGATCGTAGGGAAAGCCACTCTTCCATCAGGATTGAAGGGGTCAAGGGGAAAAACAGGAGTCACCACTAAGCCAGCCTCACACCCGACCCGGGTCATTTGTTGCCCACTGACCGCAGGGCTGTGCTGTGTAGACGGCTCAGGGTGTGGGCCCGTCTGGATCTCAGGGGATCATGACCTGTGTGACCGCCACAAAGCCAAATCCACCCGGGTGCCCCAGGGCCTGGCAGTGAGCTTGGTGTGTCAGAGACGTCCCCACAGTGCCTGCGGGTGGAAAGGGAGGGGAAGAGGGAGACTGAGCGGAAGGAAGGTTTGCAGAACTGCGCCCCTGAATGCTGTGTATTTATTTGAGAGGCAGACAGAGAGAGGCAGAGTGACAGACAGACGCAGCTCCCACCTACTGCTTCACTCTCCCAAATGCCCAAAATGGCAGGGGTGGGGCTGTGCTGGGGACAAAGATAGCAGCGAGGAGCTCCATCCTGGTCTCCCACCTGGGTGGCAGGGACCCAAGTACGTGAGCCATCCTGTCTGCCTCCAGGGTCCACATTACCGGGAACTTGGAGTCTGGGCCGGAACTGGCACTTGAACCCAGGAGCTCAGGGAGGGACCCAGGACCTCTAACCAGTCCCAACTGCTGGCCCAACACCTGTCCCGTTCCACCCCCTGCCCCAATGTGAAGCAGCCCGGGGGCATCCACCCAGCTTGTCCTTGCTGTAAAACTAGCCTGGGAAGCAGGTCCCCGTCAGGCTCCTCCGGCACGGAGTGCCACACAGCATGAAGGTGCCACCATGGTGCTCAATCACCCACCCAGACCGACTCACACCTGCTGGTGCCCAAGCCACACCCCCCGGCCCAGAGATGTGATCATCCACCATCACTTCCCCAGCACAGCAGGTGCCAGGGCACGGAAAGTCGTTCAAGGAAAACCAGGTCCTTCCTTCCCTCCTGGCTAGAAACATCTTCCGCCGTAACTTAAGTCAAGGTGGAGCGGACGGGGGCAGTCATCGTAGGACTCTGAGCGATGATGCTTTAATCCCATTACGGACACTCTGAGCAATGACTTATGGATAATGAGAGATTTAAAATTCCTTGGTCAGTCTCTAGCTAAAGGCTTTTTATGGGGAAAAGAATGAGTAATTCAGTACAGACGATCTAGCTTTTCATAAGCTTTTATTAGTGATTTGTTGGACACGGATAACATAAATTTTGCTACCAATCTATTAACAACTTAAATTGGAACTTGGTCCCCCTGCTCTCCACACAGCGTTTCAGAAACAAGCGTAATAACCAGAGGATCAATAGCTCCTATGTGGTGCAGGATCCGAGGCCAGGGAACACGATGCAATACTTCTGTTACTGAACACCACGTCAACACATCCCCATCTCGAGGGTAATATAACAGCCTGCATCCAATGTCAAGGTTGCTTATCCATACAGAAGGTGCACAATATATACTTCTAATAAAAACGCTAACATTCCTTATCCAAAGTAATCCATGTTTTGATCCACTCCGCCAAGTCAAAATAACTCGGCATTGAATCTGTCAGTGTTGAAACACGGAGTCCATGGCTATGGGAAGAAGGGCGTCACCGTCAGTTCTTCCTCCTCCCTCCAGAACAGGTCGAGTGAAGTGCGGGGTTGGTGTCATCGAGGCATCAGTGGACACTTGGACATTTCAAACAAACAGACATGGCAAGGGGCAACCAAAGGCTACATTTACCAGATGCGGGAGAAAATCGGCTGCAGAATTATTTCCAACCCGCAGTTCTCCAACACAGCATGAAGACGGGAAACACGAAGTTTGACTCATTAGAACCTGACAGCTTCCAGTCATAATATGCTGACGTGTGTGACGGGAGTTAGGAGAGCCTACCCGCGGAAGCAGTGGTAGTCATTTCTTGCCAGGCAAATCACTGATTTCAGCTCCGAGAATCACGGCCAGCGCGGGGGCACCGGACATTGCGAATGGCAGCTTGCTAAGGCCTCGTGTGCTCCTCCCTAAGCAGAATCCAGGACGCGGCACGAATTGTTGGTGCATGGAGGGACTTTCAGAGCAAGGTACAGGGGCCTGGGGCCACGCAGAGGGGTGGGGCCCCCGGGCTTGAGCCAACTGGTGCCCTCTAAAGTGATTTTGCGCTTTTCACTGGCTCGTCTCTCCTGGGTGGACACAGCCTCCGCCATTCACCCACCATCACCAAATACTTCCCGGTGGAGCGCGTGCCAGAGCTTGCCCCAGCCACGGGAGCACCAAGAGGTGAGGACAGGACTGACCTCTCTTGTAACTCCCTCCAGAGGTGGGAGGGACAAACATGTGACAAATAAACACTTGGTACCGGTGCAGCAGGTCAGGGATTGTCAAATCCTCGTGACCCTCACCCGGGATACTAAGGTCTCGGTATGAGCAAGGGCCCTGGGGTCAGGTTGCCTGAGCTCAGATGCCAGCAATTCCTTTGAACATTATGTGTCCCTGACCAAGGAACTTGGCCTCTCTGCGTCTTTCTTCTCTGTCGAATGGAGACGGCCACGGCTTCCTCTTGGGGCCACGGTGGGAATTAGCGGAGTGGATTGGTACGTGCAACGTGCTTCGGGCACACGTCAGCTCTCAGCCGATGGTGTGTTGCGGGGATGATGGTGGGTGTTGGCGGGGCACCACCAGAGAAGCCTCATTGTGGCCCCAGTGGTGGCAGAGGCTCATCACTGAGACTTAAAACCCGGTGGAATTGACCCTGCCAGTCTTAGATACCACTGGGACTGGTGACGTCTTTCTTCTTTCTGATTTCTCCCGGCGGGACTGGACGTCCCTCCCGTGCCAGTTTCTCTGTTATATTTTGGAAGCAGAGAACTTGCCCAGTTTCACAGTCTCCCAGCTGGACACAAATTTGCCTCGGGAGAAATCCTGCCTTGAGCCTCAGCCGGACACGATTTGGATGAGATTCAGATGAGATTTTGAACTTGGAGTTGACGCTGAAGTGGGTGAACGATTTGGGATATGAGGACCAGGCGACTGTGTTCTGTGGGCAGGAAGGGTGTGAATTCTGGGAGGCTGGAGAGTGGAGCGTTATGGGCTGACTGGTGTGCCCCTCCCGGCAAGTTCAATTCCTCACTGCCGGTGTCTCAGAATGCGACTGCACATAGAGATGGAATCTTACGAAGGTCACTAATTAAAGCAGGACTCTAGTCCAACAGGACAGGTGTCTTTACAAGGAGAGACGATGGGACCCACACACGCAGAGAGGGAGGGCCAGGTGAGCGCACGGGGAAGACGGCATCCACGAGCCTAGGAGGGAGGCCTCAGACGGAGCCAGCCCAGCCACACCTCCGCCTCTGGCTCCCCAGGACTACAGGGAATAAACTCGGGTTCTACACCCTCCCTGCCCCTCCAGGGGTGGTATCTGGTTCTGGAAGCCTGAGCAGCTCACTCACCTAAGGCAGCAGGATCGGCAGGAGGGCAGAGTCGTGCTCAAGGCAGAGACCTGACACCTGTTCACGTCCTGGTGTCAGCCAGGTACCCTGAGTCTCCATCCTCCTCCCACATGGAGGCGCAGGACAGCGTCAGCCACTTCCAGAGAGCCCGGCGGGGGCTGGCTGTGAACAAGCCGGAACCTGCATCCTGTGCTTTGTGCAGCAGTGGGGCCGAGAAAGGGGTCGATGGATTCGCAAGGGAAACGTTGTTTTTGCAAGATGTGGCGTTAAAGAAAGAACATCAAGCTTAAAGCAAAAACCCACACACTGGGCTCCTGAAGCTGCCACGGCCGATGTTTCTGGAAGTTCTTATAGCCAAGTCCATTTCCAGCTTTAATGAAAAGTGCTCCACGGGCACTTAACGGGGATCCCTGGGGAAGGATCCTACCCTGGGTGTGCCCCCCTGGGGGAGGATCCTACCCTGGGAGTGCCCCCCTGGGGAAGGATCATAGCCTGGGAGTGCCCCCCTGGGGAAGGATCCTACCTTGGGTGTGCCCCCCTGGGGAAGGATCCTACCCTAGGTGTGCCCCCCTGGGGAAGGATCCTAGCCTGGGAGTGCCCCCCTGGGGAAGGATCCTAGCCTGGGTGTGCCCCCCTGGGGAAGGATCCTACCCTAGGTGTGCCCCCCTGGGGAAGGATCCTAGCCTGGGTGTGCCCCCCTGGGGAAGGATCCTAGCCTGGGTGTGCCCCCCTGGGGAAGGATCCTAGCCTGGGTGTGCCCCCCTGGGGAAGGATCCTAGCCTGGGTGTGCCCCCCTGGGGAAGGATCCTAGCCTGGGTGTGCCCCCCTGGGGAAGGATCCTACCCTGGGTGTGCCCCCCTGGGGAAGGATCCTAGCCTGGGTGTGCCCCCCTGGGGAAGGATCCTAGCCTGGGTGTGCCCCCCTGGGGAAGGATCCTACCCTGGGTGTGCCCCCCTGGGGAAGGATCCTAGCCTGGGAGTGCCCCCCTGGGGAAGGATCATAGCCTGGGTGTGCCCCCAACCAGAGAACCAGGAACTCGCATATCAGTGCTCGGATCCTGGCTCTGCTCTGACTCTGCATTCCTGTCGATGCACACCAGGGGAAGCAGCAGGTGACGGCTTCTGTCCGTGGGTCCCTGCCCCTACATGGGAGACCAGGATGGAGCCCCTGGCTCCGGGCATCACCGCGACTCAGCCTTGTTGTGGGCATTTGGGAGGTGAGCCAGCAGACGGAAGATCTGTGTGTGAGTGTGTGTGCGTGTATGTGTCTTTGTGTCTCCCTGCCTTTCAAATAAAATAATAAAGAAGAAATGTTTTAAATTGCAAAAAGTAAAAGGGTCCAGCATTTGGAAATGCACAAGTAGCAAGAAGAGAGAAGCAGGGGGCTGGGAGGTGGTTTGGACAGGCAGGGAGCGTGTGTGTGTGTGTGTGTGTGTGTGTGAGAGAGAGAGAGAGAGAGAGAGAGAGAGAGATGGAGGGTGAGGGAAGAGAGTTGAGGTGTTGTGGATGCTGGTTGGAGCCACTTCATTTGCATTCTTCCTCAGCCTGCACCGGGAAGCCCTGGGAGGCAGGTTAAGTCATTATAGGGTGATTAATTTTCTTGCAAGGGACGCAGGCCTATTCCCGAAGGCCTCACGTAATTCAAAACTAGCACAATTCAAGATTAATTCTCTGGAGGAGAAAATGTAAAGTAGGGTTTTCGTTAGTTCGAAATCCGTGCATAAACGAGGACTATTAATACATTATGTATCACAATTTCAGACTTGTACTACTCAGATGGCAAAAAAAAAAACCACGGCCACACCCCGTGCCCATTCTGGGGCCACAGGGGCTGATTAGCAGGTGCAAAGATGAACTATTCGTCACTGAGGGCCCCAGGCCGCCCCCGTGCAGACTTTCTGTGACCAAGGCCAAGCCTGGGACACACGTCCGTCCTTGGGTCAGATGTGAGGAGTGGTCACCGGTAACTCCCAGGACCACTTAGTGGCCGAGAGCTGCAGCCCCAACTCCAGAGAGACGTGGGTTCAAGCCCTGTTTTGGCGATGGCGTCTTAGGGCAGAGATTTTACCTTTTTACCCGCCAGTCTCCTGGCCTGTAAGCCATTGACGGTGACAGCAGCGCCTGCCTCAGACGGCTGGCAGCTGGGATGAAATCCTACACGTTGAGCACACGCTTCGCAGCCCGGCCAGGTCAGTGCTGGCCTGAGTCCCCATTCGTTTCGATTTCCCCTCCCTGCACATAATCCAGCTGAGCCGACCGTACAGGGGGACCTCATGCAACATAGAACTTTAGGTGAGTTCAGGAGCGGACATTCGGCCTAGAAGTGAAGGCGCCAGTTAAATGGCTACATGGCCCATCAGGGTGCCCGGGTTCGATTCCCAGCCCTGGCTCCAGACTCCAGCTCCCTGCTAATGCAGCTCCTGGAGGCAGTGCTGATGACACCAGTGAGCGTGTTCCTTCCACTCTATCCCTGTCTTTCTCTGTCTCTCTGTTTCTCAAAAATAAATATTTTTTTTAAAAAAGATGTTTTTCTCAATGCAAAACAGTATTGAAACCCATGCATAATTTTCCCCTGAGCTTCAGGACTCTCTCCTGTTATGACCCCGACCCTGTAGGTCATCACCAGGGCATCAGGAGAGGGGAACGAGGTTGTGCAGTTTTTATCACTAGCAGGACAACGAGGAGACAGGGAGCCAAGCTGCAGGTACACCTTCCGCTCCAACTTGCTCCTGTGGGAGAGGACCAGGCGTGGACCACAGCATCCCCCCGCCACGCTGAGTCACCCTACAGTCGCAGGAAGTTGCTGCTGGTGTGACCAGTGAGCCGCGCTGGGCTTCCTGGCTGCTGCTGGCATTTCAATGACGCCAGGACATTATGCGCTGTAAAAACAGAACATCATTGCTTACCAGGGGCTTATAAAAATAATTGCGATCCAGCCTGGCCTCTGTCACTGGCAATTTATCGCATTGCTCCTCTTTTTGTTAACGCAGTTTACATGAGTCAAACGTGTTCTGTGTGAACTAGGAGGCGCGCAGGCTCCGAGTCGAGCAGTGACAGGCATAGGTGCGAATGAGATATTTCCAGTTCTTTCCAACCCCAGATGAAGGCAGGTGACTGACACGTTAGTAATGGGAGAGGGAGACGCACGGGGTGCGAAGGCAGGAAATGGGCTCCCTTCAGGCAGAGAGACAAGACTGAGGGTTAGCTCCTGCCTGAGCTGCTACTGCTGCTGCTACTGCTTCCGGGTCACAAGGCCCAGCCACTGCTGACCCCAGTACCTCTCCCTGCAGCCAGGCTAGCCCCTAGCCTGCTCATGGAGACCACACCTTGCTCCCGGATTCCCTTGACAACCTGTTCTGCAGCGGGGTGCCCAGCACACCAAGCCCACGAGCCTGCACCTGTCAGACGCTGGGCCTCAAAGGTCCTGCCGCTCCCACTTGCCCGAATCCTGGGGGTCCGTGCAGGCTTCAAGCCAGTGCAATCTGGCAGAGCTGCCCTGGCCCCGGGTCCTCTCTTTCCTGCTGTTCTCCACGTTTCAGCCCAAGTGTCCGGGACTGTCTGCAGCGTCCCCTCGGTCACGCGTTGGTTCATTCGCCCCTTGACTGGGACTAATCCTTGAACTCCTCTGGCTCCCTGCCGTGTCTTGTATGAGTTTCCCAAGCCCAGATTCACCTTCTCATGCCCTGGGTGCAAGGTGAAGTGCAGAGAACACACAGAGAGTGAGTGGTCGTCCCTGGGTCACACTGGACGCCCAGCCTGCGTCGTGCGCCAGACCGCACAGTGAGCTGCCAGGAGCCCGTGCCAGGCGGTGTTGGGCACAGCGGTGCAGTCACACTGTGGACATCCACGTCCCGTATCCAAGCTCGATTCCTGTCCTAGCTTCTCCGCCAGCTGTTTGCGCCGCGGGAGGCAGCAGGTGACGTTCAGTTCCTGCCACCAGTGTGAGAGACTCAGACTCCTGGCCTCCGCACGGCCCCGCTCTGGCTGTTGAGGGCATTTGGGGAAAACACCAGCCAATGAGAGGAGCCCTGTCTGACTCCTGGTCTTTCAAATAAAAATTAATAAAGTACACTGATGAAAATTGTTTAATGTAGCTAAAACAATTTGTATTAAGAAAAAAAAAAAAGAAATGCTCCTTCGTGTTCTTGCTCAGGGGACTGAAAGTCAAGGAAAACGAGCGACTGGGATGAAACCCCGGAGCAGAGACCCGGCTTCAGCCTGTGTGACGCAAGGGCCGCCCCGCGACTGCACGGCGCTGTCTCCCGCATCGAGCGCCAGCCAGCTCCTGCAGCGGGCGGATTCGTGAATGAATGACGGAACTGCATTCGTGCCCTGCAGGCTTCACGAGAGGACACCTGGGAAGGAGGAGGGGCCGGCGACGCCGGCACATAAGAGAGGGTGTCAAAAAGGCCATGAAACACAGAATTAAAAGGTAAGTTTCTTTTGGTCAAAAAAAATACCTTGAAATCCATCCACAGTTTTTCAATAAGATATGTTCCCACTAGCCTATTTTTTTTTAGATTTTTATTTATTTATTTGAAATTCAGAGTTACACAAAGAGAAGAAGAGGCAGAGAGAGAGAGGGAGGGAGAGAGGGAGGGATGGAGAGAGAGAGAGAGAGAGAGAGAGAGGTCTTCCATCTGCTGGTTTACTCCCCACTTGGCTTCAATGGTCGGAGCTGCGCCAATCCTAAGCCAGGAGCCAGGAGCTTCCTCCAGGTCTTCCCACACCGGTGCAGGAGCCCAAGGACTTGGGCCATCTTCTACTGCTTTCCCAGGCCATAGCAGAGAGCTATGGAGCAGCCGGGACTCAAACGGGCGCCCATATGGGATGCCGGCACTGCAGGCAGCGGCTTTATCCACTACACCACAGCGCTGGCCCCCTCCCATGAACCTTTTGACACACATGGCACATCTGTTGATTCCCTGAAGAAATGAGTGATTAAGACTCTGTGGCAGCCCCCAACCTCAAGAGAGTCACAGTTATTTCCCAAGAGGTTAAAGATGATCAAAAAAGAGCTCTTTATTTAACAGAGTCATTAAGCCTTCGACTCTAATGTAAATTAGCAGTATGTTATCTCAAGGAAACAATAAATAAAATGCTCAGTTTAAAAAGAATAGAAAGAATAATAACGGCTTGAAGAGCGTTTATAATAGGTGACATTTTTGAGTGCCACTGATTGCCGGGCAGTGCTCAATGAATACGACCCTGTGCAACATCATAGCAACCCAATGAAATGAATATGATCGTCACCACCATTCTACAGATGGGGAGACTAAGGACAAACGATTCAATAATTTGCTATATAGTAAGTAACAACAAAAGACAGCAGACCTGAAATTCGTTCTGTAAAGAAATAATGAACACTTGCCATCTACCGGACAAGGCCCTCTGCACGCGCCAGTGAGCTGCAGACACACGGAGGGGTTCACAGAGCCCCAGAGGTGACACAGACACACGCCCTGACCTCTAGGAGGCACCAGGCCACAGCAGAGACAGACGGGACAATGCTGGACTTGGAAACCCAAATGAAGAAAGGCCACCCAGTCCTGTCACAGGGCTTCACAGGAGAGAAGCGTGTGTGGTCAGTCTAAGACACGACATGGGCTGTGGACATGGGAGGGAGGCGGGGGTGGGGAGCGCTGAGCAGTTAGGGGTCTGCTCACGTCCAGATGCGGATTTCTGAAAGGGGCAGCTCCGGCATTGCTCCCCGTGAGTCGGACAAGGCTGGTCCCTCTGCCGAAAGCTCCCCCAGCTGGCCCTGGCCCTGACCTGCACCGTGCGAGGCCACACGGCGCGGGGCCCTGGGCCCCTCCAGCTGCACCTGACACCACGGGCTCAAGCAGGCTGTCTCCGGGCACACACCGCGGGCGTGTCTTCCCCACGCACACCAGGGGCGTGTCTTCCCACACACACACACCACCAGTGTCTTCCCACACACACACCACCAGTGTCTTCCCACACACACCAGGGGCGTGTCTTCCCCACACACACACCACCAGTGGTCTTCCCACACACACCAGGGGCGTGTCTTCCCACACACACACCACCAGTGTCTTCCCACACACACCAGGGGCGTGTCTTCCCACGCACACACCACCAGTGTCTTCCCACGCACACACCTGCGGGCGTGTCTTCCCACGCACACACCACCAGTGTCTTCCCACACACACCAGGGGCGTGTCTTCCCACGCACACACCACCAGTGGTCTTCCCACACACACCAGGGGCATGTCTTCCCACGCACACACACCGCGGGCGTGTCTTCCCACGCACACACCACCCAGTGTCTTCCCACACACACCAGGGGCGTGTCTTCCCACGCACACACCACCAGTGTCTTCCACGCACACACCGCGGGCGTGTCTTCCACGCACACACCCACCAGTGTCTTCCCACGCACACACCACCAGTGTCTTCCCACGCACAACACCACCAAGTGTCTTCCCACACACACACCACCCAGTGTCTTCCCACACACACCAGGGGCGTGTCTTCCCACGCACACTCCACCAGTGTCTTCCCACACACACACACCACCAGTGTCTTCCACACACACACCAGGGGCGTGTCTTCCCACGCACAACACCACCAGTGTCTTCCCACACACACCAGGGGCGTGTCTTCCCACACACACACCCACCAGTGTCTTCCCACACACACCAGGGGCGTGTCTTCCCACGCACACACCACCAGTGTCTTCCCACGCACACACCGCGGGCGTGTCTTCCCACGCACACACCACCAGTGTCTTCCCACACACACCAGGGGCGTGTCTTCCCACGCACACACCACCAGTGTCTTCCCACACACACCAGGGGCATGTCTTCCCACGCACACACCGCGGGCGTGTCTTCCCACGCACACACCAACCAGTGTCTTCCCACACACACCAGGGGCGTGTCTTCCCACGCACACACCACCAGTGTCTTCCCACGCACACACCGCGGGCGTGTCTTCCCACGCACAACACCACCAGTGTCTTCCCACGCACACACCACCAGTGTCTTCCCACGCACACACCACCAGTGTCTTCCCACACACACACCACCAGTGTCTTCCCACACACACCAGGGGCGTGTCTTCCCACGCACACACCACCAGTGTCTTCCCACACACACACCACCAGTGTCTTCCCACACACACCAGGGGCGTGTCTTCCCACGCACAACACCACCAGTGTCTTCCCACACACACACCACCAGTGTCTTCCCACGCACACACCACCAGTGTCTTCCCACGCACACACCACCAGTGTCTTCCCACACACACCAGGGGCGTGTCTTCCCACACACACACCACCAGTGTCTTCCCACGCACACAACATGGGGTGTCTTCCCACACACACCAGGGGCGTGTCTTCCCACACACACACCACCAGTGTCTTCCCACACACACCAGGGGCGTGTCTTCCCACACACACACCACCAGTGTCTTCCCACGCACACAACATGGGGTGTCTTCCCACACACACCAGGGGCGTGTCTTCCCACACACACACCACCAGTGTCTTCCCACACACACACCACCAGTGTCTTCCCACACACACACCACCAGTGTCTTCCCACGCACACACCACCAGTGTCTTCCCACACACACCAGGGGCGTGTCTTCCCACACACACACCACCAGTGTCTTCCCACGCACACAACATGGGGTGTCTTCCCACACACACCAGGGGCGTGTCTTCCCACACACACACCACCAGTGTCTTCCCACACACACACCACCAGTGTCTTCCCACACACACCAGGGGCATGTCTTCCCACGCACACACCACCAGTGTCTTCCCACACACACACCACCAGTGTCTTCCCACACACACCAGGGGCGTGTCTTCCCACGCACACACCACGGGCGTGTCTTCCCACACACACCAGGGGCGTGTCTTCCCACGCACACACCACGAGTGTCTTGGCCCCACTGCGGGTCTGCGAGTGGGCGGGAAAGCCCGACTCTAGCTGTGCAGTGGGGGTTGGCTGCGTGGCTCTGCTTTCCGCGTCTCTCACCCAGCTGGACCTGAGGGCTACCTGGGACACCTCACTTTCACACAGACAGAAAGTAAGTTCTTGTGAGCAGCACACTCCGCATCCCATGGACTTCCCACTGGGCACACGGCAAAGCCCAAGGTCAAGGGGATGAAAGCAAGCGGCTCCCTGTGGGAACGGCGGGGAGTGACTGCTTACTGACCAGTAAGCCGAACTATGGCGCGATGTCACCAGCCCATCTCAACCTCTGTCTCTCTGGCTACGAGGTCCGTTCTTCCCTTCACTCCCTCCCATTTTCCTCTCCCTGACCCCAGATCAAGCCAGGTTCTGCCCTGCCCTTGGAGTGGGCACATGGGCACAGTGCGCACAGTGAACTCGCTGCTTGGGATGCCCACATCCCGTATTAGAGTCTCTGGGTTCAAGTCTTGGCTCGTCTGCTTCTGGGCCAGCTTCCTGTAATGCACCCCCGGGAGGCAACAGCGATGGCTCACGTACCTGGGTCCCTGAGACCCATGGGGAAGATGCAAACTGAATTCTGGACTCCCGACTCCAGTGTAGCCCAACTCTGACTGTTGCAGGAATTTAGGGAATGAATCAGCCGATGGAAGATCTCTCTCTCTCTCTCTCTCTCTCTCTCTCTCTCTCTCTCTCTCTATCTCTCTCTATCTCTATCTCTTTCTATCTCTATCTCTATATCTCTATCTCTCTCCCTTACAAACACATAGATAAATTGGAAGTGAAAAGACCACCCCCAGTTTTCCTGCACTCTCTCAACAGAACGGGGAGCTGCCTGTGTGTGATTCTCCAGTTACAGTCTGTCTTCCCGGGAGGACAGAGCCCACATGTGTCCTCACTCATCACGGACGCTCCACGGACAGCGCCCAGAGGTGCTCATGGGTAGACTGTGGCAGACACTCCAGTCTGACTCGTGTTGTGCAGAAGTCAGCCTGGAGAGCGCAGAGCGGGGACCAGAGCTGCAGGCTGGGAGCAGGGGACAGAGGGGCCGGTGCAGGGTCCATCCTCAAATCACTGGCTCACTCTCACAAGGACTTCCTGTGTTTTTCAGATGTGGGAGATGCTGTGTCTTAGTGATTACCCCTAGGGGAGGAGACCAGCGCAGGAGCAGCTCTGAACTCTACAGGAGGTGTGGACTGAAGTGGCAAGGGGCAGTGCATGCAACAGGGCCAGGAACAAACGTCTTCCCTCAGTGGAGGCAGACACCACTGCTTTACAATAATGAGAGATGAGGCCTCGCTGTGGCATAGCGGGTAGAGCCATCACCTGCAGTGCCAGCATCCCATATGGGCGCCAGTTCAAATCCTGGCTGCTCCACTTCCAATCCAGCTCTCTGCTGTGGCCTGGGAAAGCAGGAGAAGATGGTCCAAGTCCTTGGGCCCCTACACCCACGTGGGAGACCTAGAAGAAGCTCCTAGCTCCTGGCTTCATATCAGCCCAGCAGCTCCCACTGTTGCAGCCAATTGGGGAGTGAACCAGCAGATGGAAGACCTCTCTCTATATATATCTGTCTCTTTCTCTCTGTGTGTTACTCTGACTTTCAAATAAATACATCTTTAAAGAAATTAAAATAAAATGATGAGAGAGATGACATAAGCACAGAACCGGTGCCACAAACCTCCTCACAGGGAAGAAAACACAACAGAACTTAATCCTGAGCAGGAGGCGACTCAAACTCAGGTGAGCTGGACATGGTGACATTTTTCTCAACAGAAGACACAGGGGCCTGGGGACCTGGGCTTCCTTCAGACACTGGATGCAAACTCAAAAGCCCCCAGCACTCGCCAAGATTAATTATAACAACAGTAGTCCTAGTACCCATGACCAAGAGCATAGCACCGTTACGCATGTCTTGCAAAAATCGTTTCCACGCTATCCACCATCTCGAAAGTGGACATTATTTGATGTGTGAGGATTGTGATGCTCAGAAAAAAGTGATGTCATTAAAGTTGCACAGAGACTGAGAGCAAGAGCCAGGATTTAAACCCAGACATAGTGTAGGGGGCAGTCCAGGATGGCCCCAATGCCCTGATCTCCAAATATTCACACCCAGCCTGTGCCCAATCCTTGAGCATGAGCTGTGCTTAATGGACTTGCTTCTCATGAAGGGAGAGAAGTGTGGCTGTGTCACCAGGATACTGAGTTACAGAAAGATGGCAGCTTCCGTGTTAAGCCGCCTTTCCCTTGACACATCTCCCTCTCTCCCTCTCCCTCTCCCTCCCTTTCCCTCTCCCTTTCCCTCTCCCTCTCCCCCTCTCTCCCTCCCTCTCCCTCCCTCTCCCTCCCTCTCCCTCCCTCTCCCTCCCTCTCCCTCTCCCTCCCTCTCCCTCCCTCTCCCTCCCTCTCCCTCTCTCTCCCTCCCTCTCCCTCCCTCTCCCTCCCTCTCCCCTCTCTCTCCCTCTCTCTCCCTCTCTCTCTCTCTCTCTCTCTCTCTCTCTCTCTCTCTCTCTCTCCCCTCCTTGTTGTGTGTGGCCTTCTTGGCGAGGGACATGTGTTTCTGGCCAACGACCAGCGAGGACCTCTCAGTCCACCAGGGCGAGAGAACCAGATCCCTGCCAGCAGCCCCGTGAATGAACTTGGAGTTGAACTCTGCCCAGTCCCAGGCAGCACAGTGGTTGCGACCCAGTGAGAGACCCTAATCTACAAGCTTGCAGCCAAGCCAAGCCCAGATCCCCAACCCACGAACACTGTCAGAGACAAACACACCAGGAGACCTAGACACTTCATGGAAGGTGGGATTAAAAGATGGACTTATTTTCATGCAAAACCTTTTTAAATGCATGCATGGTTTTTTCATAGTATGTCATTTTCATGGGCATTTTGAAAACCCTGCATGTGCTCTCTGAAGCTGCTTACCTGGGAGATAACTGGAGACAGAGGACTAACAACCATGTCCAATGTCCAAGTTCATGCTCCCAACCGCCACTCCCCAGACAGCCTTCCGGGTCACCACAGCTCCTAAGCCACAGGACCCTCCCCCAGAAGACAGAGGCACTTATCGCATGCACACCTGATTTGGGGTGTGGGAGAAATACTAGACTGCGCATCTCAAGCCGGCTCCTCGCAATGAAATCGCTAGTACAGTTTGCCACCTGCCAGGGTTTCGCCTTCACTGCTTTAATGAAATTATTGTCGTTTAAGATGATTGTTCCAGCAAATTGAATGCAGCCTCAGCCTGCAGCCGACTGAAAGTCCCCGAGGTGCCCGGCTCATTAGAGAATCAGGGTGGAGACGCCCACTTCCAGGACGTCGTTCACGCTCTCGTCTTCTGCATG
This sequence comes from Sylvilagus floridanus, assembly GCA_949820135.1. Lineage (NCBI taxonomy): Eukaryota > Metazoa > Chordata > Mammalia > Lagomorpha > Leporidae > Sylvilagus > Sylvilagus floridanus. The sequence goes on along the minus strand of OX463228.1, from coordinate 49,655,774 downwards.
TGCCAGGCCTGGGAGGGCTCCCGGAAGAAACGCACTGGCAATTTTTTTTCAACCATGCTTTTGGAAAATGACAGGACAGGACTGACGGCCAGGGGATCTCAGAGGGCCTCTGGCTGAACACGGCACCGGAGCTGGACCTTTGAGGGAGGTCCTGGGCCCGACCAAAGGGAGGGGGTGGGAGGGGATGACTTCCTTTTCCATGAACTCGTTTCCCCACGCACCCAGCAAAAGCCTGTCGAGCACCTCCATCCCCAACCAGAGGTCACCAAGCATAAGAAACGGAAGACGACATTCGGAAATGAAAGTACCACATCCAGACAGCGCCTGACTGACCAACGGGAGGGATCGACCGGAAGAGACTGGCGGAAGCTGCTGTATGATTAGTGGAGTAGGAGACGAGTGACAGCCTGGCCAAGCAGCCTAGATCAGGTTCGGCCTTTTCATAGGGTGACCCACGACGGCATGGATGGCACTGTTGATAATCAACTTAGAACCCATTTCTTTACTCCGCCTCAGGCAGACCAGAGCAATCACCACTGGATTTTAAAGAACTGTTGGTGAGATGAGACCTCACAGGCAGAAAGAATTGTACTACTGACTGATCTGAAGCATAAATTATCAATAGTGAATTATTGAAGAAATTACTACAAATATTTAAGCGTAATGATCATAGCGCGTGTTACAAAGCACACACGTGGTGAGTATTTGTAAAAGGGAGAAAGGGGAAGAAGCCCAGCGTGCCAACGGGAAAACAGCCTTTTGGAAATTCCCTAATTATATCAAAATCCCCAGAGACCGGGGCCAGCCCTGTGGCACAGCAGGTAAAGCCACCGTCTGCAGCACCAGCATCCCATATGGGCTCCGGTTCGAGACCTGGCTGCTCCACTTCCCATCCAGCTCTCTGCTATGGCCTGGGAAAGCAGTGGAAGATGGCCCAGGGTCTTGGGCCCCCACATCCACCCAGAAAAAAGCTCCTGGCTTTGAATTGGCACAGCTCTGGCCATCATGGCCATCTGGGGAGTGAACCCGCTGATAGAAGACCTCTCTCTGTCTCCCTCTGCCTCTGCCTTTCAAATAAATAAAAAAACTTTTTTAGAAAATCCCTAGAGATAGTGATAGCTCTTGATATATTTGACCTTGTTTTGGGGTCTTCATTGACCTTTGTCATAGGCACAAGCCCCTCAAGTATTTTTGAGGATGGGGTACGATTGAGTGCAAAGGCCGTGGGCTTAGTTTTTGGTCTGGAACCACTTTTCCTTTGCTTATGAAGTCTCAGCACCTCTGTCTCCTTGAATGTAGAATTACAGGCCCTTCTCAGAGGAGGGCTGTCAGACTAAGTGAAAGTATTTAACGCACACATGGTTCCTGGCATACACTCACACTTGACATCTCTTCACTCTTTCTCTCTTCAAAAAGTATACCGAAAATACCGTAATAGGACTTTATTTCCCACCTAAGTTTAGAGCAGCTCCCTTATCAATGTTAGAGACCTTCACAAAAAGAGAAAACACAGAATGAGGGAGGACGGTCAGCCCGGGAGTGAGCAGTGGCAGCCTGCGTCTCGGAGGCAGAGCGAGCCTCACGTAGCTGGGAGTCTACACTGCCGTGCATGTTTTCACCAATGAGCGGAGAACCTAATAGATTCTTAAAGGAAATTTGGATAATTTGCCCATTTGTACAACCAAGTCTGGTAGATTTTAATGGCATTTTAAGCCTTAGAAAATAAGACTGTTAATGTAAATGCTGACAGAGCCTTAGGATAGCAAGACATCCATCGACACAGTAATAGCTTTAAGAGGGCGAGCGAAACACCTATTTACATTTTGAGTGCAAGCCTATTCCCTAAGCACGCGCACGTTTGAATCAGATAAAAGGCCAAGACGCAACCTCAAGCTGATTGACAGATGTCACCGTGGAAGGAGAATGAAGTGGGATCAGTTTCTAACACCACTATTAGTGACCGTGCCCATTTAAAAACCCGGTGTTGTCGCGACCCAGTTGTTATCTGCTGACCGCTGAGGCCATTGTCGACTTGATACTTGCAGGCATTATTCGGGCACGGGCCCGTTAAAGAGTGACCCAAGCCAGTGGCTCCCAGCCAGCCAGCCAGCCAGCCAGCCAAAGCACCCCAGGGGTTGCACACGCGTCTGCTGCTCCTGCCCAAAGTCCTGCGTTGAACACAAAGGCAATGCACAGCCGCTTCTGTTTACAAGACAGCGAGACAGGCGGCCAAGATGGAAGAGGGCAGGATGGGGAGGAGGCCATGCAGAGCGTGCCCAGGACTTCAGAGAGCAGCCCGGAGCACGGTCTGGGTCACACGCCTCCCAGTGCCCTGGACCGTGCACGTCCCCAGAGCCGGGACAGTCACACGTCTATGTCAGCAAACAGCCAGGTCTGAACAAGCCTTCACCACTTCCCTCCACTGAGCTCTCCGTCATCTTCAAGTCCATGCGTGACACGTGGTCTTCAGAGGGAGGGGCGGGGTTCTCATCCACCTCCACACCCAGCCACGGCCCTGCTCCCCTGCCCTCCCCTTTGCACCGCCGAGTCTCTGCTCTCGCCCTCCAATCCATTCCCACCCCCAGCCCCAGGCTCCTCTCTAAACCAGAGATTTCTTGCTGATGCTTCCTGCTGGCCTCCTGTCTTCTGCTGTGTCTGTGTCCTCCGCACTGCCCACAGGGACCCCCAAGGGCCCCAGAGGGTGTCCAGGGCCTTATTCCTCCCCGGCCAAGCTCCCTCAGCTCCAGCTCGCGTAAACTGAGCCCCCGGGGAATGGCCAAGCTCCCTCAGTAAACTGAGCCCCCGAGGAGTGGAGCGCTGAGCACAAAGACAGAAAAGAGTGATCGAAGCAGGCTCAGGGGCCCAGGCGCCCCTCGCAGGCGTCGGTCTCTCCACCCAGACTGAGCCGTCTCGGGCTCCCAGCCCCTCCCTGTCCTGAGCCGCATCCTGGCAGTGCCGCACCAGCCCGAGTTCTGCCACTGTCTTGGGAAGTGCCGCTCTGAATCCCAAATGTGCCAGCCTTATTACCATCATCAGCAGACTCCTTAATGAAGCTGCCAATACTGTCGATGGCATCTCTTAATGACACTTCGGGAGGAGGAAGAATGCTGCGACTCCGTCTTACACTGCTGCTTGGTTCCTTCGCTTTATGTCAGACGCAAGATGTTCTCGGAGTTAAGACAAGGAAGCAGCAATCGCGATGGCAACGTAACGGCGGCCAGTATTTACCAAATTCTCACCCCCACGCCAGGTACCGTGCCTCGCACCTTACACAAATCGTGGGAGGAGTGATTCAAATAAACAGAGATGTAGGGACTTCCGAGCAGACACCTGTGGCCTGAACAGACAAGGTTCCTCTTCTCAAGGTTAGATTCTGATTTGGCTACCGTGTCCTGGTGCAACACCGTGCCAGATACAGCGGACACCATTTTGCCAATCCCTGGTACCAAACAACAAAGGGTTGGACTCTATAATACCCAGCTCTGGAGGAACACGGAAAAACAAGAAGACGCAGGTAGAACAAGGCACTGCCTGAAGCTGCTCAGCTGGTGGCCACTGGCAGTCAGGATCGGAACCCATCTCCACCAGTGTCCCCCGTGCACAGCAGGTGCACACCTGCCCTGCAGTGCCAGCTGGCATCTCGGGGGACGAAATGTCCAGGGAAGCACAGTGACACGTACCTCCCGATCGCAGAGCAAGTGACAGCGATGACACGGTCACACTGGAGACAAGGCCAATGATGCCACTGGGAGTTTGAGGTGGAGGCCAGGCCACAAGTGAGCTCCTCCATCCCTGCTGTTCGTGTGGACAGCTGGGAATGCCGCAACCCCTCCCGGGCTGTCCTGGAAGTCCAGGCACCACTCACCGCCTTAGCTCCGGGTAGAAAGGGTGTGCTAGAGTGTACCGGCTGTGCTGAGTGGCTTCCTCTCCGTGGCACTTCAGAGTCAGGCATTTGTCACCGTCATCAACGTCTTCAGTGGAAGGAGCAGGTTCTGGCAGCTTCGGCTGCTGCCCTGTGCACAGAGTGTGGCTGTGAAGGTCAGCAGGTGTCCATCAGAGGCCTGGCTCCACCACGCCCTGGCCACGGGGTCTCAAGAACACAGTCTCCTCTTGTGTACAACGGAAGCACCGCACTTGGTAAGGGAGTGCACTGAGGTGCCCTGCACCTCGCACAGACCTGGACATCTCGAGAGAGGACGATGACCAAGGAGAAGAGAGGGCTGGGGAAGACAGCTGGCCTCAAATCTCGCCCCATCAGCTGCAAGCCAGAAGCAACTCCGCCTCAGCGTCCACATCCACACAGCAAACAGCAGCCGCCTCAGCGTTGCGGTGAGGTGGAACTGCGCGAATGACTCAAAGGTTAGGGGTCGGCTTGGCCACAGCAGTCAGGACGGCGCTCGGGATGCCTGCGGATCCGATCCGAGTGCCCGCGTCCACGTCTCAGCTCCGCTTCGGAGGCAGCTTCCTGCTAAATCACACCGCAACAGGCAGCAGCTGGTCAGGTACTCACACCCTCGCCACCTGTGCGGGAGACCCGGATGAAGCTCTGGGATCCTGGCTTGGGTCTGGCCTAGCTTCGGCTGTTAGGAACACTTGAAGAGAGAACCGGCAGACGGATGGGAGCTTTCTCCATGTCTCTCTGTCTCTCCACCTTTCAAATATAATGAAAAATAGATAAATAAAGAGAGTTTGAAACCGACGGATGACTGGTTGATTGACACTCAATGGAGCACGCTGCCGTGTCCTTTCTTAGCAGAGCCCAGGTAGAACTCCTTAAAACGCCTTCTCCAATCTCACCGGGCGAGCACCCCGGGCCTCCCCTGACTGAGCGCTGGAAGCACAGTTATAGAACTGCATTCCTGGGGCCGGCACTGTGGTGTAGCGGGTAAAGCCGCTGCCTGAGCACCAGCATCCCATATGGGCGCCAGTTCGAGTCCCGGCTGCTCTACTTCTGATCCAGTTCTCTACTAGGGCCTGGGAAAGCAGTGGAAGATGGCCCAAGTCCTTGGGCCCCTGCTCCTGTATGGGAGACCCAGGGGAAGCTCCTGGCTCCTGGCTTCGGATCGGTGCAGCTCCGGTTGTTGCAGCCACTTCAGGAGTGAACCAGCGGATAGAAGCGCTCTCTCTCTCTCTCTCTCTCTCTCTCTCTCTCTCTCCCTGCCTCTCCTTCTCACTCTGTGTAACTCTGACTTTCAAATAAATAAATCTAAAAAAAAGTGAATTCCTGAAAATTGTAAAAGCAATGCACATGCTAAACTCTCAACCCAAAAACTCTAACTCCGTGAGACGATGCCTGTGTCAGTTACTGAGGCCTGACCTTCCCACGACGAGTGTGTACTGCAAAATACTGTGTTGTACACGGTAAAAATGTACAACGCCTTCTCTCAATTTCAAAGCAAATAAGTCAACAGAACCAAAACGGAAACTTCACACATTTTTCCTTCTGGCCAAACAGACCCCGCCATTGCTTCCTCTCATATAAGGGAGTTACGCGGAGAAAGATGTGGCCAAAAAGAATTTAGATGCAACAGAGAGAGTGAGAAGGAAGCGTGGAGGGAGGCAGTGTCCTGCCAGCCACCGCCTCCTTGGATTTTTTTGGTGCCCACATCCTGGATTTCATGCCATTTTGCTCCTGTTTTTTTTTTTTTTAATATTTCTTTCTTTTTTTAAAAAATTGATTTATTTGAAGATTTTATTTATTTGAAAGGCGGAGATACAGAGAAGGAGAAACAGATAGAGAGAGGGGCCTTCCACCTGCTGATCTACTCCCCAGATGGCCACAGCAACCAGGGCTGGGCCAGGAGCCTCCTCCAGGTCTCCCACGTGGGTGCAGGGGCCCAAGCACTTGGGCCGTCTTCTACTGCTTTCCCAGGCCACAGCAGGGTGCTGGATGGGAAGTGGAGCAGCCAGGACTCGAACCGGAGCCCATATGGGATGCTGGCGTCTCAGGCGGTGGCTTCACCTGCTATGTCACAGCAGCCCCGCTATTGTTTTTTCTGTTTTGTTTTTCCCTCCTTTGCCCTTTTGAAGCGTTTCTATCAGTGGGGCCTGGGTCTGCACAGCATGGGGAAAGCAAGGATGGCTCATGCCGGGGTTTTCTGGTGTCGACTGAGGCTCAGAGAGGAGCAGGACCAGCTCAGTCCCCCGCCCGGGCACCCACAGCTGGCACCCCATGCCCTCGCGCCTCTGCCTGTTCACACCTTCTAGGTCAAAGACATCACTCACCCTCAAGCCTGTGCCACAACACCATGGCAAAGGGGACACGAGGGACCCCAAGGCACGCAGGACTGGCACAGCGTGAGACAGCAGTGGCGGTGTGTGGACAGAACGGCGGCAAACGCGTGCCCGACAGCCCTCGGCAGCCTTGGCATGGATGTAGCCTGAGCGTCCTCTCCTCCCTTTCCCGTTTCACAAATGCCGTTGATTGCAGGAGGTTGGAGTTATGAGAACATTCAGTCTCTCTTGCTCCGTGGATTTCCAAGCAGTTTCATTTACAAGCAGCTGAAAAGTTGAAGAAAGTCTGTTTTCCGGATCAGTGGACCCAGCACTTAAAGCGCCTACTGTGTTCTCAAACCAAGAGGCTGCAGAAGACCCTCCCGGTGGTAATGGAGCTGGGGCGGGGTGGGGGTGGGGGACTCCATTCGCACAAAGCACTCACAGAGGGAAGCTCCCAGGCCACGCCCCCTCGAATGTCGCCGCGCCTGGTGAGTGTGCCCTGTGCCATGCCCGCCACACGGGGCGGTCTCTGATGCCAGCACCCCCGATCCCGCAGCACTGGGGCCGGGCTCAGAGACGGGGTGGCTTCTGTAGACTCCTTTACGTCCCGTACGCGCGTCCCAGACTGTCACTTGGGAATGCCACATCGCTCCCGCTCTCCTTCCAAGTGCTCAGAGCCGCGTTGTACTAATAAGTCGTGATTTTGGAGTCTTTAAATGTTAGACTGTATAAAGAAAAGGGCAAGGGAGTGTGTTTAAATACCAATGAATTCCAGCAGCCTGGGCTGCCAGAAGTCTGGTCTCTACATCCGCTTTTCCGCCACAGCGTTTGCAGCTTGCACAAGGCAGGAGGCAGAAGCCACAGCCGGGCCCTCCTGTCCTTCCCCTAGGGGCAAGGACCCAGGCTGCAGGGGGAGGGGGCTGGCAGGAGGAGGGGGAGGGACACTTGCTGTTCCACGCCCCCCCACCGGCCCCTACACCTGCTCCGTCCTCGGGACAGTTCCTTAAAGGACCTTAGGAGTTAGTCTGCAGAGGAAGTCTGAAAGGCGATCAGAGGAGGGGCATGTGAGCAAATGGGCAGTTTTATTCTGGGGACAACATGGGAGCGTCACTGCAGCCTGAAGTTGCCGCAGTCAGATAAATGGTGGCCTTGCCCTGGTCTTGCCCGTTGTCTTTACCTCCCAGCATCCTCAGGTAGACGCTGTTGCTAAACCCCTTTCTCCTATGAGAAGACTGAGTCCTCGAGAACACAACTCCCCAGACAAAGCCGCCCCTTCCCTAACAGAAGCCAGCACTTGACCGTGGGTGTCCGACTCCATAGCTTGTGCCGTCATCACCAGGCTGGCCGTGCAGACACAGGATGTGTGGGCCAACAGGGAGCAAAGGCCAGCTCCTGCCGCACAGTCCGGCCACGCACCACCTCTGGCCAAGCAGTCATCTCAGGGCACGAGGCAGTGGACACATCCAGGATATGGTTACCGAGCACCTACCGTGCGCCGGGCCCACTCCAGGTGCTGTGTTGAGGGAGCCTCGTCCCAGCCCAGAGATGTGTCCTGGAGAAAGCCACTGGCAGCCAGACGCTGGGCTCGGCAGGCAGGGCTGCAGAGGGGAATCCGCGTCCCTGCAAAGCTGCGTGGGAGGAGGCAGGGCCCTGGGAACAAAATCCTGCAGGAGGCAGGAGTGGGACCCCAAGGTGTACCTGGCTTCCTGCCCGTGAGCACAAGGCATTGCACAACAAAGGCGGCTCTGCAGAGGGGGTGACGGAGAGCACCCTGGACGCTCTGGTGGGCCTGGTGCCGTCATAGGGTGGAAGAGGGAGACAGGTGCCCGCCAAGACAGGCGCTGACCACGGAAGAAGAGGCGGGAGAGACTGTCAAGGGAGGTAAACAGCTCTCGCTGCTGCTGGCTTTGAATGTGGGGGAAGGAGCCAGCAGCGGGGGGATGCAGGTGACCCATGGAAGCTGGAGCATCCCTCAGCGGAGCGGCGGCCAGGAGGCCGGGACCATGGGCTACACACCCTGCACCCCCGTCGCGAGCGCTCCACGAGCTGGTGCGGCCCGTCTCTTTCGTCTTATTCCTTAGCCCATCTGAGCCTCGGGAAGGAGTCCGTGTGGTCCCACGTGCAGGCCCCCACCCCCTAGCTGAGGCTCCCTCCCCTTCTCCTCACGCCAGTCCGCCTTGGCCATCCCAAGAACATCACGAACTTGCCCAGAGCTGCGCCCAGCCCAAGTGCCCGTGGAGCTGAGGCCTGCGATGGCTCAGCCTGTGGGCGCTGTGCCGTGTGACAGGACACGAACCAGCTGCTCCGGGAGAAACTCATTTCCGTCCGATGGGGCCGCCGCCGCTGTTCTAACTAACTAGACGGATTCAATTAACGGTGCTAAATACAGTGCCTGCTCCGAAATAACTGGAGTTTACCGCTTCCACAAACCTCATTACATCTGATTAAACAAAATACATAGTAATAGACATGAGACGCTGCAAACTTTGGCCATGGCCCATTGGGTAGAGGCTGGCAGCGTTCCGCGGGGAGGGGTGCGGGGGTGGGCCTCCTGGTCAGGAGCTCAGCTCTGTCTCCTAACAGCTCCGGGGATCTGAGCTAACGCTTCCTGGCCTCGGTGGAGGACGGGCTACACGGAGGGGAGCTCCTGCTTCCAAGGGTTGTCAGAAGGGAACTCGGTGTGCGTGTGCACGCCGTTACGGAACAGGTGTTTGCCCGAGTGGTTAAGGCGCTGGTTAGGATGCCTGCATCCCATAATACGGTGCCTAGGTTTCTTTCCTGGCTCCACTCCTGAATCCAGCTCCTGCCAATGCACACCCTGGACAGCAGCAGTGATGGCTCAAGTGGTTGAGTCCCTGCCACCCACGTGGAAGACCTTGATTTTGATTGATTCCTGCCTCCTGGATTTGGCCAGACCCAGCCTTGACAATCGCAGGAAATCAGCGGATGAACCAATGGATGGGAATGTGCTAGCATGCGCTCACGCTTTCTCTCTCTCTCTTGTTTCTCTGCCTCTCTAATAAATAAATAAAATTTTTAAAGATTTATTTTATTTATTTTAAAGACAGAACTACAGAGAGAGAGGTCTTCCATTCGATGGTTCACTCCCCATATGGCCACAACTCCGGGGCTGTGCCGATCCGTAGCCAGGAGGCAGGAGCTTCCTCCTTGTCTCCCACGCGGATGCAGGGGCCCAAGGACTTGGGCCATCTTCCACTGCTTTCCCAGGTCACAGCAGAGACCTGGATCGAAAGGGGATCAGCCGGGTCTCGAAAGGGCGCCCATATGGGATGCCGGCGCTTCAGGCCAGGACTTTAATCTGCTGTACCACAGCACCAGCCTCAATAAATAATTGTTGAAAACCACACTGTTATCAGTGATTGTATTCCACTCCCCATACTCCTAAAGCCCTGTGTTGAAGCCTAACCTCTGTGTGCTTTTGTTTGGAGATGGGATTGACCCAGAAGCAACAAAGGTTAAATGGGGTCAGAAGGGCAGGACCCTGCTCAGGGAGGGTTGCTGTCCCTGTAAGCAAAAGAGGAGACACAGATCAATGCCTCTCCCGGTCTCTCTTCCCTCTCCCTGTCCTCTTTCTTGCACACACACTGATGAAAGACAGGGGCAGGGCACAGCCAGGAAGCCCCTTAAGCTGGGAAGAGTGGCCTTGCAAAACCCGAAGTCAGCAGCACATTGACTAGGAGAGCAGCTTCCGGACCTGGGAGAAAATAAGCAGCTATTGTGGGGGCCAGCACTATGGCACAGTGAGTTGAGTCACAGCCTATAACACCAGCATCCCATAGAGCACTGGTTCAAGTCCCCGCTGCTCCACTTCCAATCCTGCTCTCTGCTAATGGCCTGGGAAGGCAGCAGGAGACGGCCCAAGCGCTTGGGCCCCTGCACCCATGAGGGAGACCCAGATGGAGTTCCTGGCTCCTGGCTTCAGCCTGGCCCAGCCCAGCCCTGGCTACTCTGGCCATTTGGGGAATGAACCAGCAGATGGAGGGACTCTCTGTTTCTCCATTTCTATCTGTAACTCTGCCTTTCAAATAAGCAAATAGATCTTCTTAAAAAATAAAAAAAAAAGCTGTTGTGGCAGTCCCCCAGTTGTGGGGCTCGGCACGGCCCCCTGGACTGACCCATGCCAGTGTCCCCTGCTTGGCGTGGCTCGGGGGCAGGGCTGGAGTGGGATCAGCTGTTTGACCCTCTTCACGGCCTGTCTGGAGCTAGGTTGTGTCTGGATGCGAATTCAAAGAAAGAAAAAGAGCAGAACCCCACCTCCAACAGGAGAAAGACAGCCGATGTGTCCGAAGCTTGAAGCAGGGCCCGGGCTGCTCTGGCTCGGGTCGGATTTGACCCACATCCACCCACCAGGTGCAACAGACGTCCCTTCTGCAGCCTAGACCCCGCTTCCGTCCTGTTCCCTTAGCCACTGCCCGTGTCTGGGCGTCATCCGTGCCCCTGGGCTGCTGCCATCCACCTCCCTGTGGTTCATCTCCCTGTGGCTCTGCCAACATTGCCACAGCCCAAGGGGCCTCAGGGCTGCGGAGGCCGGAGTCTAGTCTGAGACCCCGATGTCAGCTGAGGGGCGGCCCCGAGGTGTCTGTGGACAGCGAGGTCTCCACTGCTTGGTCTCTGTGTGTCTGGGTCCATCTCCCCTTCCTGTTAACTTCATTCCTTCTTCTTTCTTTTTTTTTTTTTTTTTTTTTTGGATAGGCAGTTAGACAGTGAGAGAGAGACAGAGAGAAAGGTCTTCCTTCCGTTGGTTCACCCCCCAAATGGCTGCTATGGCCGGAGCTATGCCGATCCGAAGCCAGGAGCCAGGTGCTTCTCCTGGTCTCTCATGCAGGTGCAAGGCCCAAGCACTTGGGCCATCCTCCACTGCCCTCCCGGGCCACAGCAGAGAGCTGAACTGGAAGAGGAGCTGCCGGCGCCCACATGAGAGGCCCACGCTGCAGGCGGAGGATTAACCAAGTGAGCCACGGCACCGGCCCCTTCATTCCTTCTTGAAGATTCCATCTCAGCCACAGTCACCGTTGGAGGCCTCCCGTGTAGGAACCTGGGGGAAACACAGCTCAGCCCCTTTGATTTGCTCCACTGGAACCCGCTGTGGCACAATAGTCCCATGATGCCTCACTGCCCTAGACCTTCCCCAGCCTGAATGGCCTCTCTGGAGCCCCAGCAACCGCGAGGTCACCCCGTGAAGTCCCCAGCAGGGGCCGGAGCGGAGCGCTGAGCTGTCTCCCTTCTGCTCGGATCTCAGAATGCTTGAGCCTTCGCAGCTGCCTCCCGGGGTGTGTGCTAGCGAGGAGCGGGGGTCCGGACTCTGCTGGGGGGCGCGGGCATCCTAGCCAGCGTCCCGAGCACCAGGTAACACCTGTCCGCCCCGCAGACACAGGGACTATGCCCGGTCGGTACTAAGCCTCACGACCAGCTCTAATGCTGAGGATCCCGTACAGGCTGGCCGAGGGATGAATGAACGCAGCAATGAATGAATGAATGCGTCCTCGTCCCCTGGTGAGGGAACGTGCACTTCCTGAGGACAGGGGCCGCCTGCATTCACCGCTGTGTCCCCACGCTCTTTGGACCCAGCACAGAGCTGGTCAGAGGTGGATGCCCCTGGACTGGGCTGGGCTGGGACAGGTGTGAGGCAGGAAGGCGCCCAGCGACGCTCAGGGGGAGCCAGACGTGTCGCTTCCGTGTCTGATCCGTGTGTGTGGTGGAATCCATTGTAAGTTGGTTCCCATCAGGCCCTTTGTTTAGCTAAGCCCCGAGTTGCCACACTGTTCAAAAAATGGAACTCGGGGGGCCGGCGCCATGGCACAGTAGGTGAATCCTCCACCTGCAGTGCTGGCATCCCATATGGCCGCCGGTTCTAGTTCCAGCTGCTCCTCTTCCAATCCAGCTCCCTGCTTTGGCCCAGGAAGGGAGTGGAGAATGGCCCAAGTGCTTGGGTCCCTGTGCCCACATGGGAGACCAGGAGAAACTCCCGATTCCTGTCTTTGGATCAGTGCAGCTCCGGCCGTTGTGGCCATTTGGGGAGTGAACAGACAGACGGAAGATCTTTTTCCTCTGTCTCTCCCTCTCGCTGTCTGTAACTCTACCCCTCAAATAAGTAAATAAAAATCTTTAAAAATTAAAAAAAAAAAATGGAAATCAGGACAAGTGTTGCGGCAAACAGGTAAACCGCTGCTTGCAGTACCAGCATCCCATATGGGCGCCAGTTCAAGTCCCGGCTGCTTCTCTTCCAATCCAGCTCTCTGCTGTGGTCTGGGAAAGCAGTAGAAGATGGTCCAAGTCCTTGAGCCCCTGCATCCATGTGGGGGACCTGGAATAAACTCCTGGCTCCTGGCTCCACCCTGGCTCATTCTTGGTCATTGTGGTCACTTAGGGAGTAAACCAGCGCATGGAAGCCCCCCCACCATGTAGCTCTTTCATATAAAATAAATAAATCTTTAAAAAATAAATTTAAAAACAAAACTCAGGTGGAAAGAGCATTGGTTTGGAGCCCAGACAGCTGGGGTCCCACTCCAGGAAGCTGTATTAGCAGCTCTGTAACTCTGAAGAAGATCCTGACCCCCTCCCGTTCTCCATGTGTGACCTGTGAAGGGGAAAGATGCAAGCGACTGCTCCACACATAGTAGGGGCTTCACACAGAGGGGCTCCACACATAGTAGGGGCTTCATGCATGCCAACCTCCCTTTCCCTGCTGTCTCCTCACCCCACCACCCTGCCATTACAATAGTTTTAGGATTTATTAGAAAACAGAGACCAGCTTGGGACAGGGTGTTGGGACAAACCCGGGCACTTACACAGGGGAGACTGGAGACTCCATGCACCGGGTGTCTGAACCTGTCCAGGGAGGATTCCTGTTTTCTATAGAACATTCCCCTGGGATTTCAGTGGGTAGGAGAATCCCCAGATAAGACTCTGGCTGTCAAGGACAACTGGCGGTGTGCTTGTGCCGCATTCACGTCCTGATGAGAACGACCCAGGCTCCCTGCTCAGCATCAGAACGCAGCACCTGCACACAGTCCACACTCCACAGTCCACAGTCCACAGTGTGGACTGGCAGGAGCAGGCCTGGAGCTCGATCTGACAGCCGTGCTGTGCGGAGAGCTTCTTCCTGCTTCCCAAAACACTCATCGCCACACCGCACACGGTGAAAACCGGCGGATTCCGACTCGCAGTCCCGGCAGAAAGATCCGCCCTCCCCGGCTCCGCTGTGTGCTGGGTGCGGCAAGGTGGGCTTCCATCAGCAGCACCCGGAATCACAGCAAAGCGAGTCTCCACCCTCATTTCCACGGGGTCGCGCCGTCATGATTAATGCCCGACGATGATAGTTAATCGACGCTTACTTATTTTGTGAGTACTGTCCGAGTATGTTTCCTGCGGTACCCCGAGCATTAACATTGCAAGAGGGTCTCACACAACCTGGGTGAAGACGAGGGCTACAGGGTTACAAGAACAACCAACGCATGTCGTGGGCACCACGCACAGCCGGGAACTTTTCCACAATACAAAGACCTGCAGAGAGCACACCTGGGAGCGATCTGAATCTCAGGTCTACAGCAGTGCTTCGAGCTCGCTCTCTCTCTCTCTCTTTCTCTCTCTCTCAAAACTTATATCCTAGATGCAGAAACGCATCCTCTCAGAGAAGCGTGCACAATTGTGTGTCATCGGTTTGTATTGCCCAAGCTTTCACCTTCTGCAGCCCGGCCGCAGGCTTCCGACATAATTCACCTTGACACTTGCAACCTCCTTGTGTCCCTGTTCAGGAATCTGCGTCCACTCGGCGTCCAGCCTCAGACTGGAAATCCCACACTTGCTTGCTTGCCGGTGTTGGTCTGGGAGAATGAAGAGCAGATTGTGAAATTAACCTCAGGAAAACACGTCTTAGGTCTTTAGCGTTTCCTAACTCATTGCAAGACCAGCTGACTCGCTCTAACACCATCCAAATCACGCTTCTTTGTCATCGAATGAAACTCAGCTTTGTTGGCACAGTTGCTGTGTATGCCCCGACAAACCATGGATTCAAGTCGGAAGGATGCTCTAAGTTCGACTTGGAAAGATTCATGGTTCAATTTCTAAATTTTTCTAGCTAGCCGCTAAGGTCGGGAAGCCATAGACAGAGCCGTGGTGAGACGGGGCACAGCCATTCTCTCCAGTCCGTGACTGAGAACGCCCAGTTCTTCACGCTCTGGGACCACGCGATGCCCTGGGGAGCAGCGGGGTTCCTGCCCATGGGAGCGAGGCCGCCTTTGCAGCCGGAGCCCCACGCTGTTGGCAGGGGGCCTGTGCCAGCAGGCCTGGGTGCCGGGGTCTGTGCAGGGCCCAGGTGAGCTACAAGCAGCCTCCCGGCCACACTCACCTACTTGGGAAGCCTCTGCACCCCCGCGGATTCCGGGAGTCCTCACTCCTGCTGAACTCCTTGAATCCGAGGCTCACTCTCCCGGGTGCCTCTGACAAACACTGGCAGCGTGTTGCTTTTCCAGGTGGATAGAGCGCCGTGTCGCGACGACATCTGTGCAGCGCCCCATTCTCTTCACAGCACAGGTTCAAAATCCTCTGCTTCCTCACACTGCAAATATATACATTTTTTACTGACTTGCCTGATTTCAAATTAAGACATAGTGAACGTTATTCATATTTTATATGGTGCTATTTAAATTCACAAGATTCAAAATTGGCATAGATGGCTCGGGGCTGCTGTGTGATCAGCCCCATTCCGCAGATGAGTTGAGTCCTCTCCCTCCCACCACAGGATTCTGCACGGCAGCAAAGCCGCGGTGTCCTGCTACAGCCGCCGCCTCCTTAGGAGTAAGCAGAGACCGTAACCCACGGCCAGGGCGGGCCACCACCTGGGACATGAGTTCTGGTTCCACTTGGCGTTCCAGCTTCCTGGTAACGCACACGCTCGGCGGCCGCAGGTGATGGATGGCACAAGTGCTGGGGTCGCTGCCACTACCTGGATTGAGTTCTGGTCTCCTGGCTTTGGCCTGGCCCAGCCTCGGCTGTGCAGGCATTTGGGGAGTGAACCAGCAGGTCTCTCTCTCTCTCTCTCTCTTCTTCCAAATAGAATAAACTTTTTAAAAAATAAGCAACCCATGGCCATATCTGAGACACTTCTCTGCACCAGAAGTAAAGTCCAGTGTTTGGATTGTCAACACAGGGACTCAAAGAGGCGCCGAGGGACACGGTCAGCGGTCACTGTTCAGTCGCGGGCACCCCCAGCGCTGTCCACAGGTACCTACAACTCCCAGCTTTCAATGCTAGACAGTAGTTTGAAAAAATTGAATTGACTCGATTCCGTTTTTAATTCGTGAAAAGCACACCACTCTTCACTCTAAATCAGCTAATATTTCAGGTACGGAGCGTTGCCATTCTCTCCCGCGACGATGAAAGTGTATTTTACAACAAGGTGCTCTACCGCTCCCTACCATTCATCCCACATGTGTACATAAATGTTAAATGAGTTGGAGAGACATTAGAGCCAATTTTAATGCTTTTAAAACCAAAGGTGACATCAATTTAGGTAGGCTTTCTAACAAATTCTGGTTTTTTTTCACTTGAGGAAAAATACGTAATTGCTAAGTTTATGCAATTTAACAAGGTATTTTTAGCCTCAGAATAATAAATCCCTCTTAAATTGATGGTCTTTGTACTTATTACAAAGAGTTAATAATATAAGGCAAGGGAGATGTAAGTGCAGTTATTAAACACTTTATTGATAAGTCGAGACCAGGAGTGATACCAACAGAGGAACCGTGAGGAGGAGAGTGGTGATGAAGTTAAAAATATAAACAAATACATAATGCCACTTCGCAGGATTAAGTGCACTGTCGAAAAGAAAAATTTAAGGAAATAATTTAAATAAATGGCATAATAAGATCCTTTTAAGAGACAGCTGTTCGGATCCACATTTAGATTCATGTTCTTTTATCCATTCTATGAATAACAACTGGCTTTCGTTATTTCCTTACATGAAACCATTTTTACAATAAATTCCGCGTGGTATAAATCACTCCGAATGTGCAGACCCCTAATTCGCGCGGCTTTATTGCCACTAAGAAAATCATCCTTCTTGCTCGTGCCAGGTCTCTGTCTTCCTCTCCCAGGGCACTTGGCGACCACAGGAGAGCTACACTGTGGTTTGGTGGTGGTTGTTGCTTTAATTTCATAACTGAGAATCAACTTTTTCAAGTCGAAATTTTTTAAGATTTTTAATGGGGGGAGAAATGTAACACCCGGGATAAATTTTTCTCAAAAAACCTGTAACAAGTAAGCTAATCGACATGTCAATATCTGTATAGTCCATAGGCCTATTTATATAAAATTTATGAAGGTTTGGCCAGCGCCGCAGTTCAATAAGCTAATCCTCCGCCTGCGGCGCCGGCACCCTGGGTTCTAGACCCGGTTGGGGCGCCGGATTCTGTCCCCGTTGTCCCTCTTCCAGGCCAGCTCTCTGCTGTGGCCCGGGAGTGCAGTGGAGGATGGCCCAAGTGCTTGGGTCCTGCACCCCATGGGAGACCAGGAGAAGCACCTGGCTCCTGCCTTCGGATCAGCGCGGTGCGCTGGCCTCAGCGCGCCAGCCTCAGCAGCCATTGGAGGGTGAACCAACAGCAAAGGAAGACCTTTCTCTCTGTCTCTCTCTCTCACTGTCCACTCTGCCTGTCAAAAAATAAAAGAAAGAAAAAGAAAATGGACTGGGGAAAAATAAGGGACTGGAGGAGAAAAAATGAGAACGTCCGCCTCGAAGCGGCTGGTGGAGCGGCTGCAGGACCCAGAATGGGGCGCACTCTCCTGATGGCAGCGGGCAGTCACTGGCCAGGCGTGGTGGAAGAGAGGGCGCGTTGACGTAACTGCGTAGAGCGTAGAGTGGGGCGGGCCTCCCCGAGGGCTTCGGGGTGACCAGGTCTGATGGTTGGAGCTGGGAGGAGAAGTGCGTGTCCAGGTTCCTGGTTTCCAGCCAGGGCTACTGGCCTGCCCTTGATTGGTGGGTGGTACCAGGTTCTTTGGGGAATTGTTCTGATGGCCAAGTGGGCTTGAGTCAGTCTGGGGGTTACCTGCACAAAGTCCTTTCTGCCCTGTAACCTGGAATTCTCCAAAAGAAACGCTTTGAGACCCCGCCAACCACCACAATGTCATCGGCCCATGGGTGTGGGGATAAGGACCGTGGAGGGCCAGCTGACCCACGCCCTCAATCAGGAGCCCGTTTTCCCACGGGGCCCGATGGTATCCACCAGGCGCCTCCAAAGCTTGGCTCCCCGTTAACTCGGGTGAGCAGCGACGTCAGCTCCATGGGTTTCCTTTCCGGTGAGCTGGGCCGACACGGAATAAACACACAACCCGACATTCCAGTTCTCGACGCAGACCCAAGGGAATTGGGAACCTGGGGCCGGTATGCCGGCATCCCTGGCAGCGCTAGCTACAGCAGACGGCAGGTGCGGCCATCAACAGTTGAACGAAATGTGTTCTGTGGTACAACGGAATGTGACTCAGCTTGAAAATGCAGGAAATTCTGACCCAGGCCCCAGCATGGACGGAGCTGGGACGCGACATCCCAAGTGACACAGGACGGGCGTCATGTGGATCTGCTTATAGGAATCATCAGAACAGAGAAATTCACAGAGGCAGAGGCCCCCGAGGCTGGGAGCGGGGTGGGGGTGGGGACACTGTGGCTCAGAGAGACACCAGGAGGGGCTTTCTCCGTGGAAGCAGCAGTGAGGTTTGCACAACATGGAGCGTGTTCAATGACACTGAACTGTGCGCTGAACAAGGGCCCAGGGGCCAGTGTGGCGGCGCGGGGAGACAGCCACCACTTGTCATGCCGGCTTCCCACATCGGAGAGCTGGTCTGAGTCCCGGCTGCTCCACGTCCCATCCAGCTTCCTGCCAGTGTGCTGGGAAGGCAGCAGACCATAGCTGAAGTACTTGCACACCCTCCCCACAACACCCCTGTGGGGGCCCAGGCTGGGGTTCCTAGCTCCCAGCTTTGGCCTGGCCCAGTCTTGACTGCTGCAGCCATTTAGAGAGTCAACCAGTGGAAGGAAGATCTCTCTCTCTCTCTCTCTCTCTCTCTCTCTCTCTCTCTGCCTGCCTCTTCCGCTCTTTCTGTGACTCTGAGTTTCAAATAAATCTTTAATTAAAAAAAATGGGAGGTGGGGTCAAGATGGTGAATTGTATGCTTAAGAAATAAGAAAAAGAAAGAATAAAAACCAGGACGTCAAGGATGAAACAGCGCAATTCTCGTCAAAAAGAGTGGGCGAGAGCAGACGGCTCCGTGTGGTCGTCCCGCGATGTCCCAGTCCTCGTGGCACGGAGCGGGGCCGCAGCCCAACACGGGTGCAGATCTGAGCCGGCAGCTTCCAGCTCCTTCCGGGGTGCAGATCTGAGCCGGCAGCTTCCAGCTCCTTCCGGTCTGCGGGGCCTGTGTCTCCATCAGGGCAGGGAGAGGAAGCTTCTGACAAAGGCACGGAGGAGCTTACCGTCTGCCCCCACCGCGAGCTTGCAGACGCCCCGCCTCCAAAAGAAACGAACTGAAAATGCAATCATTGTGCAGTAATTAACGCTGTCCAAATGAGCCCCTTTCAGAACCGGCTTTCTTTACAGACACTTTACTGAGCCCGGTGGGTTTTTTTTTTTTTTGGTGGTAGTTGTTTTGTTTTGGATTTTTGTTTCATTTTTCAATAAACTTTTTTTTTAATCATCACATTGGCGGATTGAAAAAAAAAAATCTGATTTGATACATTTGGGCTCCTTCCAAAAGCTGTCCCAGTGTTCGGAGTTACAGTTTTCCGGCAGAGGGGGGAAAGGTCTCTGCAAACCCAGTGTGTGTGTTGCCACGCGTGTGTGGCCGGCTCACACAGAGCTGCCTCCAGCCAGCCGACCCGGGACAGTGGGAGCAGCATTGGATATCGGCCTTGCCCTCCTGCCAGAGTGGACGGGGTGTGGCCTTGCACTGCCAGAGCGGCCCAACCAGCCCAGGAAGGGAACCCTACACGCCACCCGGAGCAGAAATGGACACTGGCCTTTGCCACCAGGGAAATGCAATTAAGGGCCTCCTGCCTTTTCCTGCCCTGCTGGATGTCAGCGGAGATTTCTTACTCTCCTCCAAGTACGGCCGCCAGGGAGGCAGCGGGGCATCCGGGAGGAGTGAGGGGCCGCTGTCCCCAGCGCACAGGGCGCGACTCACAGATGGAGCTGCATGAAAGAAGGTGGAACCCAGGCGGCTCAGGGATGTCCCTCCATGCCCGCTGCCGCTCTCTGGGCAAATACAGGAAGACGTGTCTTAACAGGGAAATGTCTCGTAACCGACAGGAGGTTGAGAAGTGAGGGCTGGGCTGTCTGCAGACGCCCTGCATGGCTTTGAACCCTGGGCTCAATTGCCTGTCCCTGCAGGCTTGGTCCCTCCCCAGCCAAGAACCCCCACTCCCGCCAAGCCAAGGTGCCCCCTGAGGCCACAGAACCCCCCAGCCACATTTTTTTTTTTTGTCAAGAAAAGGAAAGAAGAGTAAGGCAGGGAAGAAGAGGGAGCTTGTGAGAACCCCGGCAAATCGACGTTGGCCCTGCCAATGACTC
The DNA here is from genome assembly GCA_949820135.1 of Sylvilagus floridanus. Taxonomy (NCBI): domain Eukaryota; kingdom Metazoa; phylum Chordata; class Mammalia; order Lagomorpha; family Leporidae; genus Sylvilagus; species Sylvilagus floridanus. The sequence continues at coordinate 49,635,981 of OX463228.1, read as the reverse complement.
TCTGTTTAACTTGTAATCAAAACAACTCAAGCCCAGTTACTGTTTGCATATCTGCCAAGTTCCTCAATTTCAGCAGTCGGCAGCAGGCCCTGACTATGACAGGTTGTCTTTCAGATTCCAGTAGAATCTGCCAGGGCCCAGCACAGAGGCAACTGGTAAATTAAATGCCAGCAAGCAAGGACATCCCTGCACCTCTCCCGGCTGCTGCGCGCGGAGCGACTTCGTGGACGCACGCCTGAGCCGCATCCTGAGCCCCTCACCGCGGCAGGACCTGTGACCACCGCAGCACAGACAGGGTGGCCAGAGCCCCCAAGCCTAACCCAACCCGGTGCCTACGGAGCATGAGCCAGTGCACGGAGGGAAATACACCACCAGGTTTTGTTATTAGCAGGAGACGGGCGTATTAGAAGAGGGAGAGGGGAACCATTCTGCCCGCAGATGAAAAGAATCCTCTCCAATCAAATAGGCTCAGAAAAACTCACTTTCAAGTGTCCCACGATATCATGCAATCTATAGATAACGTGAGGTATTCAGATTCGCAGCCAAGTGTAATTGAAAATAAAATAGACATTAAATGCATACAGCCGCATCTTCAAATCTTGCATCCTAAAAGCTTCTTGGGAAACTACAGATAAGGCTTCTCTTTTCCTAGGGAAGTGTAAGCTTTTAAAATCCAGTCGATCCCCGGGGGGAGGGGATTGGGCCGGGAAGGCTTAGCTATCTCCTTATTGGTGCCGATTAGCATAGCAGATATTAAGGAGTAAGCATTGTTGTGACTGCAACTTTGACTATAACCTGCTGATTCAATGACTCCCACGAAATTTCAGGAGTGCGGGCTGCAGTGTTAATTAACGTGAGTGGCCCTGCTCACATTAGCAATCGTGAGCATAAATATGGAGACCAAGAAACCGTGATGAAGGCTGCACTGGTGGGGCCCTCAGCCGCCAACGCAGGGAGCGCGACCTCCAGATTCCACCACTTTACCCAAAAGCTGCTCCTGCAGGAGAGAATGGGTGTCTTTGAGAATGCGCTCCAGGCGGGGCTGGGATGACAAGGTCTCAAAATGTAGCCTGGTGTTTTCCGTGTGCCCGCCTGGGCTGTGTGTGGCTGCGTGGTCCCCTGGCGTGTCCAGTGTCCCTGTCTGCCAGTGCCTGCCGCGAGCGAGGCGGTGCAGCCCAGACCCCGAGCGGGATCAGGCCTAGGGTGCCTGGCACCCCTTCTGTTTGGGGGAGAAGGGGCTTTGCTGCTGCCTCTGGGTGTCAGGGCCCTTGCCCCACCCCCACCCCCAAAGCCCAGGAGGCTTTCCCTTTGCAGGCTCTGGGATGTCCTTAGAGAGGAAAGAAAAACTGTTTTTAACACAACTCGCCAATTTGCAGGTTTTTCCTTCCCTAACCTAGCAACATTTCCAAAACAAAACAGAATTCTAAGTGACTCCAAGGTTTAACAGCGAGGCCAATTACCTGGTGGACGTTCCTGGAGAAGGGGCCGCCCTGGGAAGGCAGCTGAGAAGCCCCAGTCGCCAAATCCTAATCAGCCAGCGGGCAAATTCCCCCACCAAGTTTCTGGGTTTCAAGCAAGGAGACTACAATGGTTCGGATCTCTTTCTGGGGAGATTGCGATGTTGGGTGTGATTGTGAGAGTGCACGGGCGGGCGTGCGTCTGCAGACTGCAGGCCTTGGGGTCCAGAACCTGGGAGGGCCAGGCCTGAAGTCGGGGCAGAAGAGACCCAGGGCCACAGAGCCGGCCCACAGCACCGCCCACAAGCCCAGGCTGCAGCCAGCCTGTTATCAGTGTGCTGTGCTCAGAGAGGCCTCGATTTGCAATTCTTCCCTGGAGACCTCACTCACTCACTCCCTCGGATTTTTGCATCCCGCATCCAGAGGAAGAGGATGCTGGGAGGTTTATTTTTCCCCTTCTTCAGGTCAGCTGGGTAAAATAAACTTCAGTCTGGTGACAGGAGCTGCAAGTCCCCTCCCTTAGGCCTTCCTTGGTCTGAATGGAAAAGCAAACTCACGGCCAAGTTCAAACGCTGACGCTGACGCTTGCAGGAAAATCAGGAACAGAGATGAGCAGAACGGGGCAAGTTCCACTCACAAACGTCGTTGTCCTCCGTGATGGATTTCCAGTCCTTTGAGCAAACTCCAGGCAACACGGCCCCCAAGGCACCCGGTGGGGGGGGGACTCCCCTCTGCTTCAGTTCCCACCCCCCACCACCCCACCCCCTTCTTTGCATTTGAAAATAAACTGTAAAGTTTATCTTGGGAACAAATGATTAATGAAGTGTTTTCCATGTACCCCAGCTGTTCGCCACAACAGAAGAATAATTTGATGTTTGGGGTCCCGAAGCCATTTGATTTTTTTTTTTTGGGAAGCGGGTTGGGGGTAGAGCGATTAAAGGGTTAATATTCAAATCATAAATTTGCAAGGCCTGCATAATGGGAGCGCCACCCTCCTAACAATGGGAATTTTTAACAATATCCAGCCTTGTTAGCAAGAGAGTTACATGCATTGAGGGCAATCAGTGTGTCTTGTCAGTTTCTTTTTATCTACCATCTCCAACCGCCGAGGAGCCGAAATGAAGCACTTTGGAATTATCAATTTCAGCCACATTTGCATAACAAAGCCCCCGAGGAAGAGGCATGATAAATGTGAAGGACCCCTCTTGGAAAAGGAACTGTCAAGCGCGCCCCGAAAGATTCTTCGACCGAGCGCATTCTCCCGGACTGCAGTCAGCGAAAATGAAATGAAAGCATTAAAGAAAGTCATTCTCTCCGAGAGAAAAATCTCCCCCTTTGCACGGAGAGGCCTGGATGAAATGACATTATGCATATGAAAATGTCCAGAAAGATGTTTGATTTATGTATGCATTAGATGCAAATTCCATTACCGTGCGCGCGCTGTTGTGTGATTTGGCGCTGAACACATCAGCGCCCTGATCAGATCTGATCTCATTAATTCCGACAAGGAGAGAGAGAGGGAATTGAGAAGAATTTATGGCCTGGACACTTGAAAGAAGTAAATTGTAATTCTGTTTAAAGCTGTAGCGAACCTTTTAAACACCTTTTATTATGGAGAAGGAGCACTGACTTTTTGAACACTGTAAGGACTTACTTAATCTTGTATTGGGGACTTCTGGTCTTCATTTCAGGGCAAAAAAAAAATCTATGACCTTGTTTAGGGAAAAGAGAAGGAAGAGGAAAATGTCTGTCTTGGACCAAAATTCAGAAAAAACATCACAATCAGAGGATCAAAGGAACCATGGTCTGTGAATAATGGGATAAACGTTTGGGTTTCAGGATCCTGTGTTTTGTTTGTTTTGGTGGCTTAACATTTTCAAATAAAATGCCAAAGAGCCAATGAATATCTTTATGGGACTGAGTAGCAGATTTACATTTGAAAATGTCTTTAATTGCACAGCAGATTTAAAAAAGTACGGCTGCAAACGTGTGCCGGCAGGTGCAATGGGAAAAGTTGTCTCTGGAAACCTGGACTTCCTGGAACTGTGTTGGAAGCACGGTCAATTTCAGACCCAAATTAATAATCATCATCCTAAAAACCCAACTGCCAGAACGGTGCACGGAGAACATACATTTTATAGGCAGAAGCTCAGATTGTTCCTCTCTATCAGTAATGATTCTGATCTCTCTCGTGCTCCTCCGAACCAGACCTTAATAAGTCGCTTCCGCCTTTCAGCAGTGATAATCACCCTTCATGGGTGAGATGTCCTATATTTACTCCATAGCGAGTGTGAAGCCGAAAGTGTCTCAATATGTTACCGCATCGAGAGATCATGGTTCCTCCCCCAGCGTTCATGACCCCCTGGGGTGCAGCTTTGCCTGCGGAGTTGCGTTTCACTGTGCATCTTTCATCTTCCCGAGCCATGATTAACTGTCTTCCCGGGGCCGGAGGTGGGGGCAGAGACTGGATTCGGAAAACCTTAGTTACCGATCATGTTTGATTTTAGATGGAAATGAAGATATCGAGGCGGCATTCTCCCCTAAGAGCCGCCTACAGCTTCCTTGGGTAATCCACTCCAATAGAAGTCATTGTTGGCTTTAGCAAAATGTTTATCCAAATGGCTGCAGCAAACTTAACACGGGAACGCAGATAAACAGCGACTCGGAGGGCACGGGCTTTCAGAACCAGGTGAACCTGTTTAAATGTCACATTTTGTCAAAGGCTAATCATCCCCGTGTCGCTCCTCGTTTCCGCCCAGACCGTCAAAGGACCTGGGGTGCGCAGCAGATGTAATTATAGATGGAACGCACACCTTATTTACATTGTGTTCCCCAGGCGGCGAGTTGCTTAGGACGCGGGGAGCGGGTCGTGGCTGCTGGTGTGCCCACATTCCTATGTGGAACGCTGGCAAATCAGGAAAATAATTGTGTCTTCCTTCGAGAAGAGAGAGGGGGAAAAAATTCAGCTTCCCACGATGCTTTAAAAATTCAGAATTTCTTCATTTACCTCCACGCTGGCTCTAACCACACGGCCGAAAGGTGTACGTGGAACGCAGCGGCTGTGTTTCAGAAGGTGGGGCTTCAAGTCCTCTCACTGGGCGGACTGGAAAGAGCCGGGCGCGTTTGGGAGGGAGCTGACCTTGGCATCAGGTCTGGGTCTCCGTGAAGGCAGACGTGGAAATACACATGCAGTTTGCGCCCCTCCAGTTAAACCACTCCTCAGATACACACGGAAGGAAACCAGCATATTCTATTTCACAACTAGTAAGGGGTGGGGGCGGCTTTCTCCTGTCTTCATGTCTTCATGCTGTGGGCCACAGGCGCACACACACACACACACACACACACACACGCACGCAGAACGGGCAAGGCTTGGTGATTAAGGTCACGCTGTTTGTTCCTCGCTGCCCTGGCTAATGTGATTGAGTGGGAACAATACCTTTGAACTCCTGGGTTCTGATCTGCATACTAATTGATCCCAAGTCCTTGACAATGACCTCAGCAGCCATCCACCCATTCCCTGCGAAGACAGCTGGGCCCTACTCAGAAGTTGCTATCAAAATCCAGCAACAACAACAAAGTCCCTTTATGAAGCGCGGCTTTGAGTGGCGTTTTACTCCCTAGCTCCCCCTGCGAGACGCTGTCAGAAATAAGAAGTGTTTGTCCAGGACTGGAAAACGGTTTTAGCCAGGAGCGCTGGCGCTTTTGATCCGGGGGCCTGGGGAGCCAGGAGGAGGGAACCAGGATTTCAGAATTTACCCCGCGCTTGTAACGCATCATCCTCCACTGAAAACCTCTGATGATCGCGTCCCTGCAAGGTGCTTCCCCGGCCTGGAGCTGAGCTCCCAGACTCCTGCACGCACATTCCATGCTTTCAATACCAGTGGACAGGGTCACCACCTGTCTTTCTTTGAAATTTAATTATTTCGCTCATTGTGGATGTGTGTGCACTAATTTTGATTTAAAAAAAAATATTGCAAGGAGTCGTAATTTCCTTTTTCTTATTTGACAGGCAGAGTTAGACAGTGAGAGAGAGACAGAGAGAAAGGTCTTCCTTCTGTCGGTTCACTCCCCAAATGGCTGCTACGGCCAGCACTGCGCCGATCTGAAGCCAGGAGCCAGGTGCTTCCTCCTAGTCTCCCATGCGGGTGCAGGGCCCAAGCACTTGAGCCATCCTGCACTGCCTTCCCAGGCTACAGCAGAGAGCTGGACTGGAAGAGGAGCAACCGGGACAGAATCCGGCGCCCCAACCAGGATGAGAACACGGGGTGCCGGCGCCACAGGCAGGGGATTAACCAAGTGAGCCGCAGCGCCGGCCCTGTGATTTCCTTTGAGTCCTGGACTTGGGGTGCTCCCTTAATTTTGCACCTGAGGTGTGTAGCTCGATTTTCTCCCCATGCCACTGTCCCAGCCTCCTGGGATATCATACAAGAACTCTACTATATTCTCAGAATTCTACTATATTCTCAGGGAGGTCTGGAAGAAAGAAAATCAGAAATGAGAAAAAGCGTCATTTTCTCCCAAGTTAGACCTGTTCACTTACAAATGCACGAAAACAAGCAACAGTGTACAATTCCATGAGGCCGCCTGTGTGTGTGTGTGTGTGTGTGTGTGTGTGTGTATAGAAAAAGCCTGACTGGGTATCTCAGAGAGGAGAAGGCTCTGGCTGGGCACCACATGTCGAAAACAGGCAGCCATGTCGCAGGTGCCTGTTAAAACGGGATTCTGTGGTGACAGGAATGGAGGCCAGGAGACACCACAAAGTTAAGTTCTTGGTGTGGCTCTGTAAAGAAAATAAAAAAAAAAATCTCATCTGGGGAGAAAATTTATCGAGGGATTTTACTCAAAGCAATGGCTGTTCAAAAGCAAACAGCGGAGCAAAATCAAAACACAAACCCTTCGCTCAGACATGGAATCGTCGATGGTCCCGGGCTGCAGGATCTCCTTGAAATTTACCTGGGGGTTACTTTACCTGGGGGTTCACGCCTTTGGCTGTGAACGGACTATGTCTTACTGATGGAAAAGCTAATCCACCCAAACAAGGACCCCTGCACACACAGGGCAGCTTCACCTGTGCCCACCTGGCAGACAGACAGGGAGCCCGGTGGGAAACAGCGGCCACTACAGCCACACCCCCACCTGGCCTCCGACCTGGAGGCCAGACGCCCGTCCTCTTGCGCCCAGGGTGGCAGTGGACGCTCAGCTTCCAGAGTCCCATCTCAGCAAGTAGACACTTCTCTACGAACACGTTGCTCTAAAAAAGAAAGAAGGGAAAAAAAAACTGTCTGCAATTTGTCATGAATTTCAATTACCAAAAAAACTTTTGATTTTTTTTTCCTTTTAAAAAAATTGGCACATTTCCAGGTTTGAAGACTGTGGTTACTGCAGAGAATGACAGAAAGATAAAGATGTGTGTGTGTGCGTGTGTGTGTGTGTGTGTCTAGAAAAAGCTCAGAACATGCAGTTTCCGTGGGCCTGGCTGGGTTTGAGGCCCCCACGAAGGCTGCTGGCGACACAGGTGGGGGCGTTGTGCACTGAGGCCGAGTGCATTGTCTGGCAGGTTCCACGTCACCGGAGCGGCTGCTGCAGCTCAGAGTGGCACACACAGAGCAGGTACCGGGGTGCAGCCACGCGCCCTGCACACTGGCGAGGAGATAAAGAATTCTCTTGCAATTGGAAACCACCAGGGGCTTTTGCTTCCTTGCAGACGTGCAGAGTACTTACCAAACGGGAGCAGAACTTTTTCTTTGAAATGTGCAACTGTGTGAAACTTGTCTGCTTTCAGATTTACACAGAAATTTGGAACCATCTTGTTTTCATCCAAACAAATTGAAGCTGAAGAGCCTCTTCTCTAAGCTGGGAGCGCACTCGCACCAAGACAGCGGCTGCTCCCGATCCGCTACCCCGGGAGCACTCGGCACCCTCGCGCGCCCAGGCTGGTTTGCGTTCCGTTTGGCTGAGCTCTCACTTTGCACCAGCACTGTCCCAACGCTGAAGGAAGAGTCCCTAAAACCAGAGGCAGGAGCTAAGTCACCCCTTGGGCGCCCGCGTCCCACATCCTTGGTTCAAGTCCCATCTCCTCCACTTCCCACAGTTTCCCGCTAATGTCCACCCTGGGAGGCAGCAGGTGGGTCCCTGCCACCCACATGAGAGATCCAGACTGGGCTCTGGTTTCTCGGCTCTGGCCTGGCCCAGACCCGGCCGTTGTGAGCACTGAGGGAGGGAACCAGCAGACGGAAGGCAGATCACTCTCTCTGTCTCTGGAAGTCTGCCTTTCTAAGATAGATACTAAATAAATCTTTAAAAAAAAAATTCAGGCTGATGTTGCCTGATCTCGAGAGCTTGGTATGCATAGTTGGAGCTGTGCATAAATGTTTGTCACAGAAGTGAATAAAAAAGCGTGCAGCCAGTTGCAGCGGGAGACAGCGTATAATTAAAACCTCGGACTGAGTGCTGCCTGGACGGCGCCCCAGCGGGAGCTCAGGAGTCAGAGCAGGCTGGAGAGGGAACAGCAACGGGCACTCGGCCACGCACAGCAGTTTCTCCCCTGCCGCCCTCGGCCCTGTCCTGCGAGCGGGCAGTGAGCACAACAGATTAAGTCCCTGTCCCCTGTCCTCCGACCTCGTGGGACTCCCATTCCCGTCATGAGTCGGGAAGGAGCCCCACGTAGGGCGACGGTGCAATGGGGAGAGCGGGAGATGGAAGGGCCGAGGGTCCCAGGGGCCCGGGGCTGTGCTGAGGTTCGCATGGTGCCCACGCTGCTCTAGACAGCTCTCCTGCGGGGGGGGGGGTGTTTATTTTATTTTTGTTTTTATTTATCTTAAAGGCAGAGAGAGAGAGAAAGAGAGAGAGAGAGAGAGAAAGGGAGACATCTTCCATCCTCTGGTTCACACAACAGCAGAGCCTGGGCCCAAGCCGGGAACCAGGGACTCAGTCGGCGTCTCCCATGGAGGTGGCAGGGACCCAGCACAGGCTGGCTCGCAGAGTGCGCACTAGCCAGAGCCAAAACTCAAACCCTCAAACCCGGGCACTCCTCTAGGGATGGGGGCATCCCAAGCAGCGTCTCACCACTGTGACAAATGCCAGCCCCACAGGGGTCATTTTAGTAAGGACAAGCGGAAGCCAGCGAAGAGCCCCCTCTGGGGGACAGGATCCAAGCCCAGGGACAAGCACCTTCAAAGGCCTGGCTAGGGAACCCAACTGGCCTGCGTAGGAAGAGCGCGAGGACACATGTCTGAGATCAGATAAGAGGAGGGAGATCACGCAGCCGTTCAAGGTCATTGCAAGGACGTTGGCTCTCCCCGGTGAGGTGGAGAGCCCTGAGCGCTGGAGCGACGTGAGCTGAGGTTCGAGATGAAGCCAAGACATTCGGGAAGGACAAAGGGCCTCTCCAGCCCTGACCTCCAAATCACAGGTAAGCGTGGGCGCGCAGGTGTGGCGCAGACACACCTTCCCAGGTAGGAGCGTGCGAAACCGAGCAGGAAGCAGCCGGGAGGTTGCCCATCCTCTGATTATGACCGTATTGTTTTTTTAAAATACACGGGTGAATGGGGAGGTGGGGGAGAGAAGGGAGGATCCTCCACGTGCAGAGCTGCTGGCTGCGTTGCCACCTCCCCGCCCCCGGCCCCAGCAAGGCTGCGGCCAGGACCCACGCACAGGGCGCGTGTGTGCGGTGCACAGGGCGTGTGTGTGCAGTGCCCAGCTCGCCGGCTGCAAGCTTTTTGGCATCCTCGCTATTTCCTGGACCCTGCCCAAGGCTGGGTGGCCCCTGGCTGCGTCTCACACCTTCTCACTGAAGTAGCTCAAGCCTCGGTTTTCTCATCTCTGAAATGGGAGCTCTCGTGGAGATTCCGGCTCCGTCCAGAGACGTGCGGACAGCACGGAGGAGTTGATGAAAGTGAAGTCGCTTTGCCCGGTGAAGCTGTGACTCTGTGTTGTTGGGTCTTTTAAGTGGGTGGGACGGAGGAAAGGAAATGAAGGACGCGAAACAGCCCAGGTAACGCCCACTGACCGCCAGGGAGACACACCAGGGCCCTTCAACGAGCAGGTTCATGGACGAGAGGACTGAAAGATAATGGCCGTCGGTCACGAGCTTGAAGACCCTAGTGTGTTTATGATGCAAGTGGACAGACAGAGTTAGACAGTGAGAGAGAGAGACAGAGAGAAAAGTCTTCCTCTTCTGTTGGTTCAGCCCCCCAAGTGGCCGCTACAGCCGGTGCGCTGCGCCAATCTGAGGCCAGGAGCCAGGTGCCTCCTCCTGGTCTCCCATGGGTGCAGGGCCCAAGCACTTGGGCCATCCTCCACTGCACTCCCGGGCCACAGCAGAGAGCTGGCCTGGAAGAGGGGCAACCGGGACAGAATCCGGCACCCCGACTGGGACTAGAACCCGGTGTGCCGGCGCCGCAGGTGGAGGATTAGCCAAATGAGCCGTGGTGTGGGCCTATAATGCAAATTTTAAAATTATGTTTCTAAAAAACTTAGAAAGAATAAAAATTACAGTTTCACCACCCAGTAAACATTGACTTTTCGGTATGCTTCCTTCCACTGCTTTTGTGTTTAGAATGCACATATAATGATTTACATACTAATTTGTATGATTGCATAGGTATCTATACCATAATGATGACCATGTTATGTTACATGAGCCACAGTTATAAGTCATATTAAAGTCATAGCCTATAACATAACATAGCTATAATTATAAATTGTTACAGACACAATATTTAATACGGTCTAAATTATTTTATATGGATTGTAGAAGGACACTTGATTTTTACGATTTTTTAAAAATTTATTTATGTATTAGAAAGTAGAGTTACAGAGAGAGAGGGAGAGACAGAGAGAGAGGTTTTCCATCCATGGTTCACTCCCCAGATGGCTGCAACAGCCAGCACTGGGCCAGGCTGAAGCCAGGAACTTCCGGGTCTCCCGCGTGGGTGGCCATGGCTCAAGCACTTGGACCGTCCTCTCCTGCTTTCTCAGATGCATTAGCAGGAAGCTGGATCGGAAGTGGAACAGCTGGGACTCGAACTGGCGCTCATATGGGATGCCAGTGTCACAGGCAGAGGTTTAACCCGCTGTGCCACAGCGCTGGCCCCTAGCAGTACAGTTACTATATACATACAAAAACCATGCAGACAATCATCAAATATAATATTAGAAGACTTCCCTGATATTTAATTTTGAAAAACAAAACAAGTAAATCACATGCATTGTAAAAAAAAATCAGCAGTACCAAAGTGAAGTCTCTTCACGCTGATACACAGTAACATTCTGGACACAAGGTCACACACAAATTTTTTTTTTCACATAAAATGCGTCTAGGAGCCTATTGCATATCAGCAGACAGAAACAGACATTTTTAAAATAAAAACTTCATGGTATCGCACTGGAAGGATATTTTATATTTTGTTCAATCTACAACTCTAAGTTAGGTCATTTTCAATGTATCACTGTCCCAAATAAAGCCATAAAGACGACATTTTTGTGCATTGTGTCAGCACATCAGCCAGTTAGATGGCTGCAGCGCACCTGCCAGCTGAGACTGTGAGTCCTGTCCGGTTGGTTCCGCAGATGGGATGTGTGGATTCCCACTCGCGCATGCCCTGCACCTGAAGTCCCTCCTCCCACACACACCTTATCTCAGAGGGGCTGTTTGCAGTAGCAACCCATACTCCTTCTCAGCTGAATTGGCCCTAAAGTTCCTCCTCTATTTTGCATTGGCTTGTTTCGATGTTAATGATAGTCAGGAGTTGTTTTTCTAATATAGTAAAGAAATTAATCTGAGACACAGCACATAGGTTGCAAAACAGTTTAAACATTTATGAAGGTGCGAGAGAGGGCGCTCTCGCACCTGACCAGGTAAGCGTGGGGTGTGGCCAGCCAGGAGGAGGGAGCGGCCCCTCCACCTGCTAGGGTCTGCTACTGAAAATGGGAACAGGTAGACGGGGCCCAGGCACACACGCAGGTGAGTGCTGAAGAGAAGCCAGGGCCGTTCCAACGCCCAAGCCAGCTTTTGCTGACTAACTGCAAAAGGGGTTTAGACTCGGTTGGGTCCTCATGGTGCCTGACCCCCTAGGTTCCTGCTCACCATGACAACTGTCACGGCACAGGTGGCCCCATAGGGACCCTCTGTCCCTGGTGAGTCACTCACAGCTCCTCTGAGTTCTAACAAACAAGGCACAGTTAAGCAGACGTGACCCAAGCGGAAGTCTGACTAGGGCCATCACGGGAGGTGAAGGTTCAAGGCTCACCCCTACCGTGAGGCTGGCAAAGACGGGTAAACAGAACCTGGGAGCTGCTGGGTCTCTTGTGTCTGTCTTGGTCCCTCAACAGACATCCTGAGCATTCAGCTGACTTCTCTGCAGGGGAACTTGACTTTGTCTCTCTGACCCTTGACCTCACCACCTGCCACCTGCCCCCCACCTTCCCCACTTAGCTTCTCGTGGGCTGGCCGCTCCTTGATGTTACTGCTGACTTTGGACTCTGTGAGCGACGTGAGCATGTGTGTGTCCAGGTGCCTCTGTGCAATTGCGTGCACAGTATGGTGTCACGTATGTCTGTGTGTGTGTGTGCACATGGTGGAGTGGGGGGGAGGCACGGAGGAGAAGGAGGCAAATGAAGGCAAAGCGAGGTAAGAGCTGAGAAGTCAAAAATCAGAAAGTCCGGGAGGCTGGAGCCTCTGAGCCCCCAGAAAGTGAACCAGAAAGTTCAGCCTGGATTTTGCAGGAAATTTAATCATTAAACATAGAGAACCTGGCACCGGCTCTACCAGGCAGATTTACGTCTGTTCTCTTTGGAAAGTAAAGCTGCAAACCAAGAATGGGGTCCCTGGAGTTTGCAGAGGGGCTAAGAGGGCAGTGGTGTTGGGCGATTGGGTGCCGAGTCCTTGGGTGGTCGGGAGGAATGTGGGTCTCACTCTTCAAGGAGCAGTGGCTTTGGAAGAGGGACCCCCTGCAACAACAGGGCAGACCCTGACAAGTGGAGACCCAGGTCGACTCCCGGGCGGGGCAGCTGGCACGGGGAGCTGAAGACCGGAACCAGGGGCGGCATTCCTCCTGCTCCAGCCTCCGTCCCCAGCCTTCAGTCATGTTCACAGCCAGCCTGTCTTCCCATGCAAGGCAGGACAAGAGTCCTGGAACCAGGCCTGGCCCTTCTGCGAGCAGGGAGCCAGCTGCAAACAGAGCAGGCCCAGGCCATCGTGGTCACCCAGGAAGCGTGGCGCTCACATCTCTCAGGGACGTGTGGCCCCCACACCTCTCACGGGGGCGTGGCCCCATGCTGTGCCCGCTGTCAGGATCTTCAGGCACCTGTTATGTTCAGCTCTCGCCCCACGTCGCAGAAGTTCTGGGTGCATTCCAGGCTCTTCTCTCCTGCGTGGCAGAAACTGAAGGATCAGCAGTCAGGGAGAGAGGAGCTCAGGCAAATTAAGAGGAAAGTCACGGCAAGACACCGCTGAGTGACAGTGCACTCCCCTGCGCTAGTGCGTGGAGAGTCAGCCGCGTGTCCCCCCGGGAGGTGACAGAGCAGCCGCCCCCACATCTCACTGCATGACATGCCCTGGCCGGGACGCCTTCCTGCCCTGCCTCACCCCGTGAGGCTCCCGGGAATACCTGGCACGTGAGCCAGCACCCAGCACCCGCGGCCAGTCAGCAGGTGGCAGTGTGCTGACTCCGGTGGGTGCCACGAGGTGCTGGCACGAGGGCCTGCCCAGCCTCTGCCAGGGGCCCCCAGGTCAGCCGAGGCCCTCCTGAGTGCACGGACGGTGAATGGAAGCTGCAGGGTGTCTTGGAAGAGCTTGCTCTCGCTGGCGCTTCGGGAAACGCTGCAGTTACAGGCCAGCATTTGTGGTTGCAGACACAGGCGCAGGGCTGCGGTGCAGGGCGGGAATCCGCAGTGTGCAGCCGGCTCCGTGTGGAGGCTGATGGAGCTCCCTTTGCTCATAGGGACCGCCCCGCCCCCTTTCCTCATGACTAGCCTTGTCCTTCAAGCCCAAGACCCCCCCCCCCCAAGCATGGAACCCTCCTTGCTGGGTCATTCCAAGCTCTCCGGTCACCAGCAGCCTGTGTCGTAACTGATTATCCCAAAGCCCAGCTTCCTCCTGCAATGGCACCCCTCTGGGACCCTGACAAGGTCTGCTCGTATAAATGAAAAAGTAGAGCTTTTAAAAAAAATGTTAAAAAGACTGGAACAGTGGCCAGCACCGCGGCTCAATAGGCTAATCCTCCACCTTGCAGCGCCGGCACACCGGGTTCTAGTCCCGGTCGGGGCACCGATTCTGTCCCGGTTGCCCCTCTTCCAGGCCAGCTCTCTGCTGTGGCCCGGGAGTGCAGTGGAGGATGGTCCAAGTGCTTGGGCCCTGCACCCCATGGGAGACCAGGAGAAGCACCTGGCTCCTGCCTTTGGATCGGCACGGTGCGCCGGCCGCGGCGGCCATTGGAGGGTGAACCAACGGCAAAGGAAGACCTTTCTCTCTCTCTCTCTCTCTCACTGTCCACTCTGCCTGTAAAAAAAAAAAAAAAAACTGAAACTGAAACAGGCTTCCCCTCGCCCTTGACTTTGGTCTTGGCCAGGGTTTTGTGGTGGTTGACACTGTTGGGGTGAAAAGTGACAGTGCCAATTCCGAGGCCAGACCCAGGAGACGTCCCACATTCCTGCTGGCCCTTTTGTGCCTCTGCTACTGCCGAAGAAGAACCTGCAAGTCCTGGGGAGAGGGGTGGGGCCGCCTCAGCCAACCCAGGCCTGGGATAAGAACACTGCAGGGCCCAGCCCTGGACGAGCCACGGAGACTGTGCACCGTAGGCGCGATGGCAGCAACAATTCACGGATCCGTGTCTGATTTCTGGATCTATTCAGCCGCTCACAGCAAAATGCCTTCGAATGCGCCATTTGTAGAACGGCATGAATTCGCTGCTCACACCCCTGGCAGCTGGGAAGTCCAAGCCCGAGGTGCCGGCAGACCCAGGGTCTGCAGAGGGCTGCGCTCCGCCTTGAAGATGCTTTTCCATGGAAGCCCCACAGCGCCCCCACCTCCCGGGAAGGGGGGGCTCTGCACTGACACGGGGACTGAGCCCACTCCCGAGGATGGGGCCGTCCCCACCTGACCATTCCCCAAGGACTCAAACTCCAAACACTCACACTGGTATTCAGCAGGATACCAACATGCAGACCACAGCAACTGAATTACTTCTGTACTGTGTAAATCGCCACAAACTGAGCGACACAAACCAATGCCAGTGAATTCACTGCTCGCAGGCTTTCCGGGTCAGCAGCGAGGGGACCAGCCAGCTGGGCCATCAGGCCTAAACCAGGGTGGCAGGTGGAGGTGGCGTCTGGAGTTGGGATCTCGTCTGGGGCCTAGGTCCCTCTTCCAGGATCCTTGGTTATTGGCAGAATTCAGTTCCCGGTGATTGCGGACTGTAACTATCCAATCACAGGCCCCAGCTCAGTAGGGTATTTCGATTCGTCCAGACCTCTCTGCTTAGAAAAGTTCACTGGGTCAGGTCAGACCCACAAAGGACAATGTCCCTTTTCATTATCTCTAAGTCAACTGATTGGGGACCGTAATCACAGCTGCGAAGTCCCTTCCTCTTGCCATGAAACCTGGCCAGGGCACTGTCGTCCCTTGTAGCCCAAGGCTGGGTCCCCTTCTTTTTCTTTATTTTTCTTTTTTTTTTTTTTTGGAACTCTTAGCAACCTAGACATGGTTTTTGTTTGTTTGTTTTTAAAGATTTATTTATTTATTTGAGAGTCAGAGTTACACAGAGAGAGGAGAGGCAGAGAGAGAGAGAGGTCTTCCATCCGCTGGTTCATTCCCCAGATGGCTGCAACAGCCAGAGCTGCGCCGATCCGAAGCCAGGAGCCAGGAGCTTCCTCCAGGTCTCCCACACGGGTTCAGGGGCCTACGGACTCAGGCCATCTTCTACTGCTTTCCCAGGCTGCAGCAGAGAGCTGGATTGGAAGAGGAGCAGCCGGGACTAGAACTGGCGCTCACCTGGGATGCCGGTGTTTCAGGTCAAGGCGTTAACCGCTGCTCCACAGCGCCAGCCCTGGGTCCCATTCTGATGCGGGGGGTTTGTAAGGAGTGGGCAAGGGGTGGGGGCAGGAGTCCTGGAGGACATCGCAGACTCGTGCAAACTCCCAGCGTCCTTGCCTGCGGTTGTACGGAGCCTTGTGTGCACCCAGCTAACTGTGTCTTTACGAGGACTACGTGCTGGAGGCCTCAGCGCACTCCCATCGCCAAATGCGATCAAGTTTTTAGACGACCCCCCCCCCCCCCGCTTCCTCTCCCATGGGAGTCTGACAGCACACATTTCCCGAAAGCCCAGCCCACTTGTTCCCAACACACCAAACCCCAGGTCACAGCAGATCCTCGTAGTTCGGGGCAGAGGGCAGCAGGTAGAGAGAACCCAGAACGTGGGCCAGGAGGTACCTGCAGCTCAGGATCCACTTCGCCCTCCCCCCAGCCCCCTGGATGCAGCCAGGGCCAGCCCTGCTGCAGAGCCCACTTGACTGGCCAGGGAAAAGCACACCATGCTGGGGCCGGCGCTATGGTACAGTGGGTTAAAGCCCCAGCCTGCAGTGCTGGCAGCCCATACAGGTGCTGGTTCGAGACCTGGCTGCTGCATTTCTGCTCCAGCTCCCTGTTACGATCTGGGAAAGCAGCGGAGGATGACCCAAGTCCTTGTGCTATCGGAAAACGGATCCCTAAATTTTATATGAAAATGTGGCCCCTTAAAGTTCCCCAGAAGAGGCATCTGGGGTGCTACCAGAATTTGGGGTGCCATACAATATCACCATATGCTTATTAATAAATACCCAATAATATTAAGCCCAAGAGGGTTCTTGCCTAATACCTAGAGAAGAATTCTAAATACCGGCATAAATAAACAAGGCAGCATGGTCCATTTTAGGCTTTTATTTAGCGAGAAAGATGCATAGGAGAGTGAGAGCTTTATCTAAGAGAGAGAGAGAGGTGAATCTGGGTTCATACCAAGCACCAGGAACCAGCCACGTGGAGGAGCATCTAGGCCAGGAAGCCTGGGGCGCGTGGCCTGAAGGCCATGTGCCCTGGAGGTGCAGGGCTATAGCCAGCCCCCTGCTGGCTAGAGGCCAGGGCAAAGAAGAAGAGAACAGACATACTGTGTCCCAGGCTTTTAACCCACTTCCAAAGGGGAGTGGTTAATTAACCTGATTGGCTGGTGGGCACCCAGGTGTGGCCAGGTAGGGGCATGAGGTCACACAGGGACGTGGTGAAGACGTGGTCTTCCAGCTCACAAAGCTAATCAGTTTTAGCCTGTGTGCCCGTCCACTTCACGTGGGCCCCTGCACCCGCGTGGGAGACCCAGAAGAAGCTCCTGGCTCCTGGCTTCAGATCTGCTCAGCTCTGGCCACTGCAGCCATTTGGGGAGTGAACCAGTGGACGGTTCACTCTCTGTCTCTACACCTCTCTGCAACTCTTTCAAATAAATAAAATAAATCTTTAAAGGGAATTTTTAAAAAGTAAGCTGTATTATAACTGGCTCTAGGGTCAGACATAAAATGTAAACTCTGTTCTCCAATTTTCCAGTCATAACCAATTGTTCCAGGCACGCACAGGCACAGTGAATTCTCATCCTTCTACCATGAACACTGAAGCTTTTTGTTGGACTGCCCTAACTGGCATCCTGGCTCCACCAGTTTCTGGCCTTACATGACTCTAACTTCTCTGGGCTCCACTCTCCTTGCGTCTAAAACGACAATGCAGTAACAGCAATGATAACAGTCACAGCAAGAGAGACACCTGCTATTAGAGTTCTGAGGATTCACTGCAATATTTGCAAGGAGATTGGGAGAGGACTTGGCGGAGACCCTGGTCAATGGCCAAAGTCTGATTTCTGTCACTCATTCATTCTTCTGTTGGTCATTTTGTCACACTACGCAAGACACACGGGTAAATTAGACACAGTCCTTAATCTCAGGGAGTCCCGAGCGGGATACAGAACGAAAGAACGACTTCAACGTGGTTCTTTAAATGTTCTTTCTTTCCTTGAAGAGAAAAAAGAAGCTTAAGGAGATGCAAGGAGGGTAAACGGACGAGAATGGGACCTGGGGGTGGGGACGGGAAGTGACTATGAAAAGACAGGAGGAGACTTCATTATTCTAGATTTGCTCCTACTGCTCTCTCTCTTAGGGTGAGAAGCCACCGCGGGGCTGAGCGGTCAGCCTCAGAGAGCGACAGAGGTGCCGCCTCTGAACCGGGGGACCCAGCGAGGAAGGCACCCCTCCAAAAAACCGGGCGAAGCTCCAGCACCCCGCCTGCTCCGTCTCCAGCCTCCTGGTTTACAACCTGCCTGTTCTATCCAGAGGCAAATGGCTCTGTCCTAGTGGTGAATGAGAACGAGAGGCCTCGGTGAGGCAGGGGTACATTCCTCCCCCAGCCATCCCCGGGTCCCCTGAATCACAGCCTGCGGGTTTGGGTAGTGAGCCATCACCTCCCGGGGTGAGTAATGAGGGACCGTCCTCCATACATTTTCCCCGTGAGCTGGATGGAAAATTCAATTAGTTATCTCGGAGGACAACCCGTAAATATTATCAGGACGTAAAATATTGCGGGCATTTGGGAAGGAAATACATTCATCTAAATATTGATGTTTTTCAACTGAGAACTGGAGTTTCAGAGCAGAAAGCGGCTCAAGACACGACTTGTGCAGGCTTCCTGGTCCGCGAGGAGCGATGGAGGGCCCGGCGGGATCCGTTTGGTTCGCTCGACCATCCTGCCGGTCAGGAGAGGGACAGGATCAGAGGAGGCCTCTCCGCCAGACCCGGGGAGGGGCTGGGAGTTGGAAACCACGGCACAGTCGCTGAGATTGGAGACTGAGCAACTGAAGAGTATGTGACAAAGACAGGCAAGCCGACCACTTACAGCTGGCTGCTGCTGGCTGTGAGGGTGGCGGAGCCCAGGGCTCTGGGGAGGACTTGGCCTGGCCGTAGGGCATCAGGGAAGGCTGCCTGGAAGGGGTCACTACTGAGTGATGAAGGAGCATCATCACCGGTTTCCGTATCCCCAGCATCAAGCACGGGCCTCGCACCCGTCAGGTGTGCTCGGCCTACGCCTGTGCGTGAAGAGGGAACGCTGAGGGCATTTGGAGTCACTGTTCACAAGGGCTGGAGCCGCCAGCACCCCCTTCGAAGGCCATGCTGGTCCTTTACGTAGGGAACCAGGGGCAAGACTGCAGGGAGGGGCGGCGACTGTGGCAGCCTGCTCAGAGCACGCTGCGCACGAGCAGGGCCAATCATTCCCGCTTGCAAATGTCCACACATTGCTGCAGGAGCTTTCAACGCGTCCGAAGAAAGCTGAGCCCCAGATCTGAGCTCCCCACCTGTGTGCGTCAGCCACCGATTCACATGTCTGAGCCCCAGATCTGAGCTCCCCACCTGTGTGCGTCAGCCACCGATTCACATGTCTGAGCCCCAGATCTGAGCTCCCCACCTGTGTGCGTCAGCCACCGATTCACATGTCTGAGCCCCAGATCTGAGCTCCCCACCTGTGTGCGTCAGCCACCGATTCACATGTCTGAGCCCCAGATCTGAGCTCCCCACCTGTGTGCGTCAGCCACCGATTCACATGTCTGAGCCCCAGATCTGAGCTCCCCACCTGTGTGCGTCAGCCACCGATTCACATGTCTGAGCCCCAGATCTGAGCTCCCCACCTGTGTGCGTCAGCCACCGATTCACATGTCGGGCCGTGTTAGGGTGCGGTGGGTTAGGCTAGCGTTTGTAAGGTCGGCATCCCACACTGGAGCACCAGTTCGAGTCCCGGCTGCTCCACTTCCTTCCTCTTCAGCTCCCTGCTAATGTGCCCGGGAGGGCGGCAGCAGACGGCCCAAGTGCTTGGGTCCCTGCCATGCATGTGGTGGCGCAGGGGCTTGGGTCAGCCCTTAGCGTGTCGGGCATTTGGGGAGTGAACCAGCAAATGGGAGATCCCTCTTCCCCTCTCCCCCTCTCTCCCTCTCCCCCCCCCCTTCTCCCCCTTCTCTCCCGCCCCCTCCCTCTTCCTCTCTCCCTCTCTCCCTCTCCCTCCCTCTCTCTCCTCCCCCACCCCCCCCCATCACTCTGCCTTTTGAATAAATATATAAATTAGACGCCTTCCAGAATCCAACTCTACACCTCTGTGGTGTGCTTGTGACTCTTAGCCTGTCAGTGTGTGAGTTCTGCCTTAGCCAGCCGGGAATCCTTAGTGGACACTGTGCTTCTGTTTAATATTCCCCAACGCCCACTGCGGAGACAGGGCCTGGGGTAAAGAAGCACGTGCCTGCTGTCGGCATCCCACACCTGCTGTGGGCGCCACCACGCCTGGGCCAGCGCTGTGATGCGGCAGGGGGAGCTGCGGCTTGCAATGCCAGCATCCCGTGTCAGAGCGCAGGCGCGAGTCCCCCTGCTCCACGTCCCACTCAGCCCCCTGCTGACGCACCTGCGTGATGCCCCAAGTGCTTGCACCCCTGCCACCCAGGTGGGACACCCAGATAGAGTGTTGGGTTCCCGGCTTTGGTCTGTCCCAGCTCCAACTGTTGCAGCCATCTGGGGAGTGAACCAGCAGATGGAAGATTTCTCTCTCTCTCTCTCTCTCTCCCCCCCCCCTCTCCCTCTCTCTCTCTCTGCCTTTCTCTCTTTCTGTACCTGTGCTTTTCAGATAAATAAATAAATCTTTAAAAATATTTCACTGAATATTTCTATTTCACCGAAATAAAATTAAAGGAACGGGTGGTGAGAAGCTGAACCGGACAGCAAGCTAAAGTGAAGTCACATGCGCAAGTCCGGGAAGTGGAGGAAACCTGCATTCGGGAAGCTGCTGGCTGACAGGTTGCGTGTGTGTGTGTGTGTGTGTCTGGGGTGGGGGTGGGGGTGGGGAAGACTGCAAATCAGAAAGGGGCCAGGTCCTGAGCCTTGACAGGCAGGCAAGGAGTGCGGACGTCATCCCAAACCTGATTTGTGAGCACTGTGACTCCACTTCCCCAGCTGTAAAATGGGACAATAGGAGCGCCTACTTTACGAGATCACCGTAAGAACCCCTCGAGGAGACACACTGAGAAAGGGGCCTGGCAGGCGCCAAGCACTCCACGCGGCTAGCCACAGTCACGTCGGGCATCACCGACCTGCCTCTGCCCAGAGCATGCTGGGAGCGGAGCCCCGCCAGACCAGCCGTGGCCCCGCACTAAGCAAATGCACCAAGAACTGGAGGGAAGAAGTTCCTGACTTTCTGTAACCTTTCCTTGGAGTTCAGGTTGTTTCGTTAATGCATTTGTCTGCTTTAAAATTGTCTCCTTAGCCTCTCAAGGGAAACCAATATAATACACCATCACATTTCTCACCGGAGAAAAAAGAACACTTACTCTTAATAGGTGGCAATTTTGCCAGATGTTATTGACATAGTAAGTGCGAAATTTCCGCGATACTCAATGCAGAGTGCAGCAGATTAAAGAACAATGAGGCACGGAGCAAAATGAAGTTTCAAAAGCCGCAGTGTCAAAGTCGGAAGGTGTGAACAAATCACATCTCCGCCACCCTATTAAGAGCAAGTTTACTAATTACTCTACCCGCACAAACCTCCAGGAGCGTCCCCGAGACAGGGGAAGTTTCCCAAGTGTTATCGTCCCCTCCTGCTTGTCAGCTTTTCGGTGGCAGGAGAGAGAGAGAGAGGGAGAGAGAGAGAGAGAGACAGAGAGACAGAGAGAGGGAGAGACAGAGAGAGGGAGAGGGAGAGAGAGGGGGGGGGAGGGAGGGGGGGGAGAGGGAGAGAGAGAGAGACAGAGAGAGAGAGAGAGAGAGAGAGATGGAGAGATGGAGAGACAGAGAGAGAGACAGAGAGAGGGAGAGGGAGGGGGGGGAGGGAGAGGGGGGGAGAGGGAGAGAGAGAGAGAGAGAGAGAGGGAGAGAGAGAGAGACAGAGAGAGAGACAGAGAGACGGAGAGACGGAGAGAGAGAGAGACAGAGAGACAGAGAGAGGGAGAGAGGAGGGGGGAGGGAGAGAGAGAGAGAGAGACAGAGAGACAGAGAGAGGGAGAGAGAGAGAGACAGAGAGACAGAGAGAGGGAGAGAGGAGGGGGGGAGGGAGAGAGAGAGAGAGAGACAGAGAGACAGAGAGAGGGAGAGGGAGAGAGAGAGAGACAGAGAGACAGAGAGAGGGAGAGGGAGGGGGGGAGGGAGAGGGGGGGGAGAGGGAGAGAGAGAGAGAGAGAGGGAGAGAGAGAGAGACAGAGAGAGAGACAGAGAGACGGAGAGACGGAGAGAGGGAGAGAGAGAGAGAGACAGAGACAGAGAGAGGGAGAGAGACAGAGAGAGACAGAGAGACAGAGAGACAGAGAGGCTGGGCCCTCTTCCGTCCCCTCCAGTGCAGAAGCCCAGGGAGGCCCAAGCGAGAGAAGATGGGTTCAAGGTGTCTCCGACAACTTCCAGCGCTTCTGCTGGCCAGTAGCAAGGCTTTGTCCTCACCCGGGGATCAACAGGCCAGACTCTTTATGGGGCGCAGGACAGGCACTGCGTCCCCGCGATGCACCTAGGACGTGGCCATCAAGGCACCCCTTTCCCCAGCTGTGCTGGCGACAGGAAACTGAAATGAGCCAGAGAGAATTTCCTGGCTGGTGCCTCTCAGACCTGGATGCCCGCAACGAGCCCTCTGTCCCCCGGTTCTCATCCCCTGCCTCTTCTTTCTGATGTGTCCGTGGATTTAAATTGCTTTCAATTTTTAAAAAAGATCATTGCATTTATCTGAAAAAGAAACAAAGAGAGAGAGAAAGAGAAAGAGAGAGAGCGCTGCCATTTGTCTGGTTCACTCCCCCAAAAGCAGGGGGCTGGGCCAGGCTGAATCCAGGAGCCAGGAGTCCACTCCCCCTCTCCCACATGGTGGCAGGGACCCAGCCACTCGAGCTGTGGGCGCTGCCTTCACAGTGCACATTGGCAGGCAGCGGGGATGGGAGTGGACCTGAGAGTGGAAGCCAGGCCCTCTGGGGTGGGCTGCAGGGGCCGGAGCAGAGTCTTAGCCCCTTTAGGTTGTTTTTCAAACAGTGAAAGGCCTTCTCTGATTTAAATGTGAGACCAAGATCCAAAACACAGAAAGCAGGCGGTTCTGCTCGGAGCTGGGAGAAGTGAGACTGTCCTGGTCCCAGTGTTCCTGGCTCCGTTTTTCTCTCTGCTGTGGGGGTTCCTGAGTGGACTCTGCAGAGGCTTTGTATCAGGGAGCATGGGTGAGTGTGAGTGTGTGTGCCCCAAATGCACACTCAAACACACACAGACATGCACCATACACACACACTCACACACACAGACATGCACCATACACACACACTCACACACACACAGACATGCACCATACACACACACTCATACACACACAGACATGCACCATACACACACACTCACACACACAGACATGCACCATACACACACATACTCACACACACAGACATGCACCATACACACACACTCACACACACAGACATGCACCATACACACACACACTCACACACACAGACATGCACCATACACACACTCATGCACACACAGACATGCACTATACACACACTCATACACACACAGACATGCATCATACACACACACTCAAACACACACAGACATGCACCATACACACACACTCAAACACACACAGACATGCACCATACACACACACTCAAACACACACAGACATGCACCACACACACACAGATGTGGGCCCCAAACGCACACTCATACACACACAGGCATGCACCACACACACAATCACACATGCACCATACACACACACACACACGCATGCACAGTACACACACACACAGACGTGGGCCCCAAGCACTCACTCATACACACAGATGTGCACCACACACACTCAGACACACAGACGTCCCACATACACACACTCACACGCACACACATGCATACGTGAGGGGAAAGGGCCCGTGGGATTCCTAGTCTCAGAGAGACGTCTAACTCTCCCGCACTTGAAAGACAAACCTCTGATAACTACACCACACCGAGCGAGCCCCGGAGCCCCACTGAAGGCCTCTGACAAAAGCACATGTTTGTTTATAATCCTGAGCGTCAGGAAAGCCCCACAGTCTCCGACAACAGACAGACACCCGGCTTAGTTTTTAAATTAAGCTTTTTTATTTGGAGAGCAGCGCAGAGCGGCAGGCGGCTGTCAGAGGCCACCGGGAGAGGCCGCGTGCCCGTCCTCCTCCCCCGCGCCGGGGCCACCCCGCAGCCCGGAGTGCGGCACAGCACCTTCAGATCTCCCGGTTCTCCCCTCGTTCCATTGACAGCAGCTGTCAATGGAACGCTCCTCCAGGTAAAAGCGCCGGCTTTCTCTGGGGGAAAACGGAGCAGAAGCGAGGCACGGCCCGGCTCGTTCTGAGCGCAGCACATCCAAACAGACCTTGACCCCGAACAAGCTGACTCCGGGGTCCAAAGCCAGGGGCGTGTCCGTGGGGACAGCTTCAAGGCCCAGCCCAGGGGGTGACCGCTGCTCAGTGCACTTGCTCACATGGAGACAGCGCGGGGAGCCCAGGCCGCTTCACAGACGAGAATTTCTGCCCTTGAGGGTAGCTGGGAGGCAAAGAGGAGGAAGCGCTGACGGAGTGGGCGAGAGACGACTGGCCTGCATTTAGCAAGCCCGTGGCTCCAAATGGTTTCTGCTCTGATCGCCACTGACCCCTCACTTGATCAGGTGGCAAGATCAGAAATGCAGTGACATCGGGCAGTGCTGCCTTCTGGGGGCGTTCCTTTGTCAGCATCCCGGAGCCCAAAACATCCCTCATCCCGCACTGTCCTTCCCACTCTCCCCACACACGAACCCACACAGCTCCAGCACGAGAATCTGCTCAGTGCAGGATGGGGCATGAGGTCAAGTTCAATCCCACCCCCACAGGTGGGGAAATTGAGGTCCCGAGGCCAGTGGGGATTTTGTATCTGCCCGAGAGGAGATGGGGACCTGAGCCAGGTGTAGAGGTGGCGTCCAGGACACAGCCGAAGAGTCACAGCCTCTGGGCTGCTCGCAGGCCAGTCTGTAAAAGCTGGGTCCACTGAGCAGCCGCAGTCTGTCTGTCCTCGGTCTGCAGAACCAGCCAATCACTAGTCCTCGCACAACGTTGTCCCGATGCCTGGCAGAGATGACCGGGTGGAATTCTCTGGAGAGATGCTGGTCTCCCTGCTGTGGCCTGAGAAAGCAGTGGAAAATGACCGAAGTCCTTGGGCTCCTGCACCCACATGGGAGACCCGGAAGAAGCTCCTGGCTCCTGGCTCCTGGCTCCTGGCTTCAGATTGGCGCAGCTCTGGCTGTTGTAGTCAGTTGAGGAATGAATCAGCGGAAGAAAGACTTCTCTCTCTCTCTCTCTCTCTCTGTCTCTCTCTGCCTCCCCTTCTGTCTCTGTGGAACTCTGACTTTCAAATAAATAAATAAATCTTAAAAAAATCCAGCAAGGCTGTGTTGAGTAGCCGTACTGCTCTGGAATGCTCTTCTGCAGACTGTATTTAATTATCTGAGAGGTAGAGACAGAGAGGCAGGCAGAGCTCCCATCTGCTGGTTCATTCCCCAAATGCCTGCAACAGCCGAGGCTGGCCTCGCTGCGGCTGGCCTAGGCTGCAACCCAGAACGCCGTGCAGGTCTCCCACGTGGAGACAGGGATCCAGGAACCTGAAGCAACACCACCGCCTCTCAGAGTCTGCAGCCGCAGAAGCTGCAGTCGGGAGCTGGAGCTGTGCGTGGAACTCAAGCGCTCTGGTGTGGGCTGGAAGCACCTTAACCATTGGTCCAAGCACCTGCCCGTGCCCTTGGCACTCTAAGAGGTACAGGCACCATGGCAGGACAGCAGGGAAGACCCCAGCCGCACAGAGAGTGCCATCAAGTGGAAGGACAGAAACAGGAAACACCCCCACCACCACCACCATGAAGCCCCATTGAGTTATTTATTCTTCCGTGTGTTGAGACAACACATGCTGACTGCGTACTTCTTCTATGCGGGGAGCTTGGGAGTTTGGCTAACGTGTGTCCAGGAGCCCACGAGCCGGCAGGGATAGGCCTCGCTTGGCAGCAGCGAGCTCGCAGGAACTGGCCGTGGTGCTGGACTCGGGCTCAGGCCGACCTGAGTGACCAGGTGAGCAGCAGCTGGGCGCTCCCCTGACCTCAGGTCGGGTTCCACATCAGAGTGCCGGCGTTCAAGTTCTCACTCTGTTTCTGAGCCCGGCTTCCTCTCGGTGCGCACCCTGGGAGGCAGCAGGCAATGGTCCAAATAGCTGGGTCCTCGCCACCCATGAAGGAAACTCAGATTGAGTTCTGGGCGCCTGGCTTCAGCCTGGCCCAGTCCCAGCTGTTGTGGCCCTCTAGGGAGTGAACCAGCAGATGGGGGTTTTCTCTGACTGTATCCGTCTGTCTCTCCCTCTCTCTCAAAAAAAAAAAAAATAATTAAAATAAAAAGAGGCCTGACCTCCATGAAGGACTTAGTGGACAGACGATGCAGCTTCAGGCCCCTCCTGCCAGGGCCGCCCCCTCCCCTCCTGTGACTTTAGGTTTCTCTGAATTCTGGTCGCTGTCGTTGTCACACAGCTCAGCTCCATTCAGGTCTTATGGGGTAGCAGCTTCCACAACGGCTGTCCCTTGTCCCCAGGTGCGTCGTCATCCTCTCTACTGATGCTCCAAACTCTGCCTGCGCTGTGTCCCCTCGTTCACTCTCCCGACTACCTTTTGGACATGCCCTGGTCTCCAGCAGGGCCCTCCTGATCTCTCAGCCACGCAGAAGCACTGATATACATATAGATAGACGGATATAGATTAGATACAGATACAGATGTAGGTGTAGATATAGATTAGTTATAGATTAGATATAGATATGGATTAGTTATAGATATAGATACAGATATAGATATAGATGCATTTGGGCAAGGGAACAGCAAGGACATAGCAAAGTTGCCCAGCTCTGCAGTCTAAAAACTGTGTGTGGGGAGAGTATGTGATGATGTGGGTCAAGTCCAGGGGCTGGTTGCTAACACAAAGGGCCCACGATGCACAGTGCACACCGCAGGTGTCGCCCAGCCCAGCGCCAGATCACCGAGTACGGAGGATGGCAGTGCACGGTAAGTCTTCGTAGAGGGTTTACTTCTTCTTTCCACTTTCCCTTGACTCTTGAGCATCTATACACTCTAGGATAGGAAAAAAACAAACTACAGCCTTTAAAAAAATTTTAAAAAGCATATTCAGATAAGGAAGCTCTTCTTAAAGCCAATGAAGCTAAAAAGACGTTTTGCCAATAAGCGAATGGCAGGCGTGGCCGACCCCATGCGGCCACCGAGACAGCACACACCACGTGGGGTAGAGCGTGCCTGGGAGCCAGGGCTCCACACTCACGGGAGCTTCCTCTCCCCAAGCTTGGGGCAGTTGCTAGTAATCTGAGAATACCTGTGTTTTACCCCATAGCCTCAGGTTGCCAAATCTCATCCCTAACACTTTTTTGGAAAGTCTCCCCTATCTTTGGCAGCGCCGAAACGTCCCATCCCCCATTTCCCACCCCACCCCCCGCCCCTGCTGCTTTGTATCCACCTGAGGACTTCACAGTCAGCCGTCAGCCTCCCTCTGCCATCCTCAAACTTCTTTTCCTTCCACTCAACAGCTTACGTTTCCCAGCCCTCCTGAGCACTTTGTCCTCTGATTGGCATCGCTCAAAGTTTCCCGGGGGCAGTTGGGTGGGCTCAGCTGGTTCCTGCTGACGCAGCGCGGGGGAGACTTTCAAACAGGCAGATGTCAGGCGCCAAGCCGGGGTCGCTTCCCAGGGTCAAGGGGACTCTGGCAGACAGGGAGAGGACAAGTCTGATGGCAGAAACACTCACAGTCGTGTGGCTGCAAGGGACAGGGTGGGGGAATAAAGAGGAATAAAGAGGCCAGGAATAGAAAGACTCAGAGATGAGTCAGAGGTGAGGAGGATGGCAGCGGGCAGGCGACACCCACGCGATGACAAACCCGCTGACGCCCCAGGTGGAAAATGTCAGCGCATCTGGAGGCTCCGACCCTCACTCCGAAAATGCAAACTGCCCAGGGGAGTGGGAACACGGGTGCAGGAGCAGCCATACGTGTCTTGCAGTTCAGTCCTGCTCCACATTTCCAGACGCACGACCAGGGTGGGGTATTAGCTAAGGCTGTTGCTGAACTGCTTGGTCTATGACAAGGAGACGGTGGCTCAAAATTGGAACCTGGGCTTTGGGCTCAAAAAGCATGGATTCAGATCCTGGTTTCTGCACTTCCTGTGCGCCCTTAATGCCTCAGTGTTCCCATCTGTAAAGTGGGAGTCACAGCAACAGGCATCTTCCCGAGCTCAGGAGAGCCTAACCCAGCCGCAGTTGGCAAGTGGCCAAAGCTGTTGATGCTGTTTTATCATCATTGCTGTTATTATCTTCTAGGCTTGTTACAGTGAGAATGGACTAGAACCACTTGTATCTGAGCTGTGGGTAGCAAGAACCAAGGAAATTGAGCCTCCATGTTGTCTTGTCACTTGTACTCTAACTGAATGATTTCCTTGAAACAGTAACACGCTTCGAGAGCTGCGTGATAGGAAAAGGAAGGAACGGACAAGTGTAACCTGTGGGATGCATCGCTGGCTCTTGCCCCTGCTGATCCAGGCCAGATGCACCTACAGATTCTGAGCCCAGACCCAGAGAGACACGCGGTGTAGACCGAGAGAGACGCATGGTGTAGACCGAGACGCGGTGTAGACCCAGAGCAGCTGTCAAGATTGTGCTCTGAAAATGCTGATTCCTTGTACCGGACAGCTCGGGTTAGTGCACTGCTAATCACAAGACAGCAATTAGGAGCGTACACAGCTCGCTAAACATCTGGAAATCCACGTCCATAAATCGGTATTTGTAGTCCTTGTAAAATCTTACTTCTGACCCTGTTAGCATGTTCTGCTCCTATCCAGAGACTTTTTTCCGAAATGCTCTTCTGCAACCCCCCAGCTGCCTCCTCTTTCTCTGCCCATGTGGCCCGAGGTCTCCCAGCCTGCCCCTGCTTCCCCGGCCAGCCTCACCCACCATGCTGCAGCAGCCTCTCCTTGTCTGCATCCTCCTCTGCACGCCAAGGGCTCCTAAGGGGATGAGCTAGGCCTTGTCCGTTCTCTGTCCTGCACCTGCACACGAGACAGGCAGGTGGACACGGTAGATGGACAGCTGAGTGGAGAAGCAGGGGGACCCTGAGGGAGAAGCCACCAGTGGTATAAGAGACACGAGTAGAGGCTGACAACAGGTCAACCGCGAAGGGGACTGCGGGCATGCAGACGCCAAGCCGGTGAAGCCATCGTCCAGTCGCTCTGGATCCAGCCGTTCTGGGAGCTGGCAGTGCCGTCGGCCCTGGGTGCTGTGCGACTTTCTTGAACTGAGATCCTCAAAGGAGCCAGACACGAATCACACTGAGAAACCAGGCCTGTCCGAAGCGAAGACAAAGGTGTTTGGAAACTCAAGACATCAGAAGACGAGCAGGAGTTCAGCTACTATTTAAGACGCCCACATCCCACATGGGAGTGCTGGCGTCAAGTCCCAGCTAAATCCTGCTTCCAGCTCGCTGCTACCGCAGACCCTGTGAGGGTCTTGGGTTCTGCTGAGAGACCTGGGTTCCATTCCCAGCTCTTGTTTCCAGGTCCCGCCTCGTCCTGGTTGTTGGGGAGCAAACAAGGGAATGGGAGTGTGCGCTCTCTCTCTCTCTCTCTAAAACATGTTAGGGGAAACAAACAAAAAACAAGGCATGCCTGAAAATCCTCTAAGAATCCAGAATTCTGCAGGTTGTCCGGATTGGAAAAGCTCCTCTGGCTCAGAGACTGACACCACATACACACTTTCCACCACGCCTGCTCCAAGGGACACCAAGCTTGTATATTTCAGAGTCAAGGCCTTACTGGGGGGCCACCATTGTGGCAGGGGAAGTGCCGCCATCCCATGTGGGCACCGGTTCGAGTCCTGGCTGCTCCTCTTCTGATCTGCTATGGCCTAGGAAAGCAGTAGAAGATGGCCCAGGTGCTTGGGCCCCTGCACTCATGTGGGAAACCCAGAAGAAGCTCCTGGCTCCTGGCTTCTGATTGGCCCAGCTCCAGCCATTGCAGCCATTTGGGGAGTGAGCCAGCAAATGGAAGACTTTCTCTCTCTGCCTCTGCCTCTCTGTAGCTCTGTCTTTCAAATGAATGAATAAATCTTTTTTTAAAAAAAAAAACAACCCTACTGCTATATTAGTTGTAATATTTGTGCCTGACTTCTCATGGATATCTTCATGCTTCCTAAATTGCCCATTTATAACTCTTATTGAAAATGCCATTTTTCAAATCAATTCTTTCCTCCTTTAATTTAAAGACTCCAGCGTATGTCAAGACAATACACGTAATTTCAACACAGCAGCAGTTGGCAAGAGCCAAGACTTACCCTCTGTTTATATCATATTGAGATCCAACAATACCAGAAAAGACAAATCACACACACACACACACACACACACACGGGGTCTGAATATATCATCTCTCATCAAACCATACATTGCGATGTGGATCAGGACAAAGTTGCCAGCTCAGACTTGCTCCTGTCCAGGGAGAACACACAGGGCACACTGAGGGTTAACAGAGCGATTGCCCTTATATGTTGTCTCATTCATCCTTGGATCCCTTACAAAAACTTCCCCTTGCTCCTTCTGAGCGTCAGCCTCCCCACTGGGCGCTCTAGTATGTTGAGTGAAGGACCTGGTGTCCGTCAGGGGCAAGTTTGGCAAAGGCAGCTGGATTCCTGCTGTGATGTCATCAGCCTTGCAAACGGACGACCTAATAACTCACCTACCGCACCGCACCGCTTAGAGCTGAGAAAGTTACCACGCCTTAGATTAAGTATGGATGTGCGTGCCGTTCCAGCCTTGAGTCTCCCCCACACTTGCAAGCAGCTGGTCCAGTACTGATCTGGTGCTCCCAGGAGTCGAGGTCCTCCCATTGCAACTCCTCCCTTCCCACATGCCTTCCATTTCCGGGATGACGGGTCCCCACATTTCCCAGGAATTTTATGGACGGCTTTGGCTTCCATCTGTTTGGCCGGAAACTTCTCACGCGGGGCTCATTGGATTGTGGGAAATGCGATCCTTGTGCCAGACCCCGATCTGGAGCGACGGGAGACGGGACCTGGATACTGGGGCAGCCACCAGCCTGCCAGAGTTCTCCTCCACCCTTCTCTGAAAGCTGGGGAACCATCTCTTGTTCATCCACAAACCAACAGGTCAAAGAGGACTTTAAAGCTTGCTTCTCGGCGCCCACAACACACGAAGTGAAGGAAGGGGTGAATGAAAATCAAATCCGTGAAGTCTACCAAACAAGCGGCCCTTTCCAGCTTGTTAACAATGCAGACGCTCATCCCTGCCCGGGGAAGGTTAGTTCTTGGTCATTTGAATCAAAATGTCTCTGACCTCAGGTCTCTGCAGAATTCCTGGGGAAGTTTCATTTTCCATACCAACTCATCACCTGCAGTGACAGAGGTGACAGGGGCACTTTGCGCCTCCCTGTTGTCTTTCTTGAATTTCCAAACTATTCCCAGCAAACCTTGGCATCACCATTTTCGGGAGGTGGAGGGGAAAGCTGAGACAAAGCAGAGACTAACATAATCAGCAGGTTTCTGGGGAAATTAAAGCCGAGTCACTGGCGACTGCACCCCATCGGCCAGCGACAGGACATACCTTATCAAGGTTTCGCTTTTTTTTTTTTAAGTGCAGCTGTGTTAAGCTAAGCCAGCGAATGCGAAGGAAGGATTTACTGATTAGTTCTTGGTCTCGGCCATCATTCGTCACGGCAGTTTTTTCTGCAATGCTAGCTAAATCAAAAATAATTTTCAAAAAACTTACAGGTGATTTGATGCAAGACATTTGGCAAAGATCAGGCACGAGAAGGAGAGATACACTCCATGATGACTCCATCCCGAGTTTTTATTTATAGCTAATGCAAACGCTAAGAAATGTGCAGCCATTAATTATTAGCGGGTATTTTTTTAAAGCCAAAAGTGCGAGTTGAATAAACGTAGTTTAAGACACTTAGAGCTGAGGCAGTCTTCATACAATGACTAACTAAAGAGTCCCTCGGGTGCCTTTTAAAGCCTTTCAAAGCTCTAACAGCACTTTTTCCACCAAAGACACACCCCTTGAATCCTCCGAGAGATACAATAGCATAATTGTTCTTTTAGGTTTCAAGACCTTGACATAACTGTCACGGAAAGAATAGTGAATAATAATACCAGAACTATTTTATGCAAATTCCACTTAGAGGTTTCAAGATTTCACTGAGACTGATCTTGCCCTCTTGTTGACACTTGCATTGTCACATCAGCTTTACATAAGAAAGTGGTTAGAGTTTGGCTTTTGTTAAATAATTCTCATTAAAAAAAATCTTTAGATAAAGTTAAAAAACAAATACAAAAACAATGAGATGGAAACATCAATTTGGAGACGTATCAAAGGGAAAAACAGTATTCTCAGAGATGATTTTTACCCCCCGCAGCTAATCACTTTGCCAAAGGATTTCTCTTTTAACTTAAACCATCATGGCGTAAAATGAGTGTTTACGAAGATGCAGAATATGCAAATGCGCACGTGACACCAGCCAGCACTCCTTGGCCAGCACGGATATATCTCCCAAAGCCTGACTTGTCAGTTCACAGCCGCCCTGGGAGAGACCCTGACCGCAACCCCCTCATTAGCCCAGATCAATAAATAGGTTAATCCCCAAAGCAAACCTTTACTCTCAGAAGTAGATCACAGGAGCAAAAAAAAAAAAAAATACCCAGTATTAGAGCTGAAGCGCATCTGCCAACTCACCCACCCCTCCAGCAACCCCGAAAACCTGCACCGGGCTCTCAAAACACAAACCACGATGAGGCCAATTTCCTCCAAAACAGAGGACGAAGTGGAAAGAGTCTGTTCATGTAGACAGGAGTCCAGATTATCATCAGCACGGCTGCGTTTGGAGACAGAGGCCGTCGCAATCCTCCGTCCGCCCGTCCAGCCATCCGTCCACCCGTCCACCCATCCGTCCACCTGTCCACCCATCCGTCCTTCCATCCACCCATCCGTCCGCCCATCCGCCCATCCACCCCTCTGTGTATGCATTCACTCACTTGTCGCCAGAGCTTCACTGGGCATCGTCTTCAGTCCTAAGTCTGAGCGAGTTCTGTAGATTCTAGCACACATGACACGGACGCCTGACCCTCCAGAACTCGTAGCTGAGCGAGAGGCGCACATGGGTGAAAGAAGACACTCCAAGCCAAGGCAGAGACCTGCAGAGGCCGAGGAGGACTCCTCTGTAGCTTTTCAAGGGGGCAAGATGCAGTGGACACCCAATGGCTCCATCCTGCGCTGGTCCTGGTGACCCACCGGACCTAACAGAAGACGGGACATGTGGCCGAGTGTGAGTGCCCGGGGACTTGATTGAACCTGTGAGTAGCTCCTGCTTTGCTGTCTGTAGAACACTCAGCGTGGAGTTCAGCGAGGCCATGCCTGGGTACTTCAAGGCTGCCACCTGGGGAGGAAGCCCGGGTCACACAGACAGGCCATGTGGACATCCATCCCCAGCCCCAGGTGCCAGACCTGAGAATGGAGATGCTCTCAGGTGCAGGTGGACACTGTGGCTCGGCAGGTTAAGCTACAGCTTGGGGGTGTCCATGTTCCAGATCCTAGTGCCCTGTTAGAGTCCAGGTGACCCCACTCCTAAGGCACATCCCGGGACGCAAGAGGTGATGGCTCAGGTTCCTGCTTCTCACCTGGATGGAGTTCCAGGCACCCGGCTTCCGCCTGGTCGAGCCTTGGCTGTTGTGTGTATTTGGAAAGTGAACCAGCAGATGCAAGATATTTCTCTCTCTCTCTCTCTCTCTCTCTCTCTCTCTCTCTCTCTGGCTCTGCTTTTCAAAAACAAGCAAACCTATGTTTATAAAGATGCTTCCAGGTGATCCCAGCCCCAGTGTTTGGCACTCCCCCTCTCGGAGTGCTCCCGGAGAGCCCCGGGGGTCACAGGCTGGAGGGAAGCTTCCCAGTTGCACCTTTTCCGAACTGCTAGCCACCAGAGTGTGTGAACATACTGAAATGGTCATTCTCAATTGCTGTCTTCAGGGAGTGCCATGAACTACATACTTGTGTCTCCCAGAACTCACAAGTGGAAATCCTAACCCAGGCCAGCACGGTGGCACACCCAGTTCATCTACAGCTCGTGACGCCAGCATCCCGTATAAACGCCAGCTCCAGTCCTGGCTGCTCTGCTCCTGATCCAGGTCCCTTCTAATGCTCCTAGGAAAGCAACCGAAGATGGCCCAAGGGCTTGGTGAGCCCCTGCCATCCACGGGGAGACCTGGACGGAGCTCCTGTCTTCTGGCTTCGTCTGGAGCATCCCTGGCCGTTGCAGTCCTTTTGAGTGAACCGATGGGTGAAGATCTCTCTTTGTCTCTATAGCTCTGCCTTTCAAAATAAACCAATACATTTTTAAAAAGCAGAAGACCAGAAATCCTAACCCCCCGAGGGATAGTGTCAGGAGATGGTTAGGTCAAGAAATGGAGCCTCCCCAATGGGATTAGCTCCCTGCTGGGAGAGGTCCAGCGAGCTCCCAGGGAGATGCAAGGGGAAGGCAGCTGTCTGGAACCTGGAGATCCCACCCCAGAACTCGGCTACGCTGGCCTGACTGCAGCCGTCCAGCCTCCAAGATCCCCTCAGAGTGACTTTCTGCTGTTTCCAAGCCATTCCGTCTAGGGTCCCTGCCGTAGGGGCCCCAGCTGCCTGAGACACGGGGAGCCTTGTGTGCAGCAACCCTCTCAAAACCACAGCAGCAGAGCTGGGCTGAGGGGCAGCCGCCTGGGACTGGAGAGCAGTGGGCTCCCTCATCTGAATCTGCCCAGACCTCGTCCTCCGCTCCTGGAGAGGCCACCGCCTCCCACTCCACTCGGCTGACTCTCAAGCCCAGGGCAGTGACAGTGGGTCGGACTCACTAAGGACAAAGTGAAGGGCAGAGGCCCAAGCAAACCTTTGCTTGGAAGGGCAGCTGAGTAGAGGTACCTTGGGCTTCAGAGAGGCCTGCGGATCTGCGTCCGAATCCCACCAACCTGGCTGTGTGACCTTGGGTAGGCACCTGAGCCTGGCTGAGCTGTGGGCTCCGGAGCTGTCACAGTGGAGAGTCACCACTGCTGTGCCGAGATCTCAGGCTCTGGTCTGGCCTGGCCCATGCCTGGCTGTCGGTGAGTGGCCGTTACTCCGATTCTCAGCGTTTTCCACCTTGGCCCGTGAGCACATCCCCTACACCTCTGATACTCAACAACAAGTCCTGCTAGGATTCCATTTTACCTTCACCTGGATGGGTGGAAATCACTTTAGTGTCTCCCCTGGGGGAGCAAGAGGCTTAATGTGTATAAAGTACTTTGAGATCCTGAAAGCAAAGATTTCGTGCCGATGTGAGATAATCATGATAATTAAACCACTGTTATTGAATACAGCGAGTCCTTATTGTTCTCTCATCCTGCAGGGAGCAAACTCCTGGCGGACTCCTTAGCACGCTGAAGAGATAATTTACTAAATCATATACCACTGCCCCAGAAGGTCTCACACACCTACAGCCGGGGACGGGCTCACGGCCTCCTTCGGACGCCATCTTCCGCCCCGGGGCAGCGAGGAGTGGAGATGGGGACTTGTCATGTGATGGACAGGGTGGGAACTGGGGGCGGCTGTGTCTAAGGTCTCACAGTAAGGCTGGCCAGAGAATCTCGACTCTGGACATGCTCAATGCGTAGCCCAACATGCATGTTTTGTAAACCAGGACACAGAGGCTCAGAGAGCGGAGACGACTTGGCCAGGGGTGTTGGCTGCACTCCGGGGCTGGCGGCCTCCATCCATGGCCTCTATCCTTGGCCTCTGTCTGTGACCTCTGTGTGTGGCCTCCATCCATGGCACAAGGTTGGGTTTCAGCCCTTTGCACCTGTCCAGAAACGCTGCCTGTCTCCTGCATCTGAGGAGTGTGTTGCATTCAGAAACACAGGATGTCTCCCTCTTCAGACGAGGGCCCCTGCCCCTTAATCTCACCACCCTGGGGACCAAGTTTCCAACACACAGATCTTTCTGGAATTAACCACCTCTGAGCCAAAGCAGACCCCTGCCCCAGCACTCCTTACATCGCACGGCGACGTCTCACTTGCTAGGGATCGTCTGTGACTTCTCACTTGCTAGGGATCATCTGTGACATCCTCCCCCAGTGTCTGTAGGAACAGAAAGAACTATACACTGAGCAACATTGCGCACTGGCCATGCATTTTAGTTACTTTTATTTATCTTTCTGAGATGCAGGCATTCAGAGCTCACTTTCACTGAACTACTCTCTCCAGATGCCCACAATGGCTGATGCTGGTCCTGGCCGGAGCTGGGAGCCAGGAGCTCAATGTGGGTCTCCCATTTGGGTGGCAAGGACCCACTATTGAGCCATCACCACTGCCTCCCTGGGTCTGCTTTGCAGGAAGCTGGCTCAGGTGCTGCAGTGAGGGATCAAAGCCAGCACTCCAGCATGGGCCACAGCAGCCGAGTCCACGTCCTGTCCACTGGGCTGGACGCCTGCCCAATGCTTAGAGTTTAGATTTACATCACAGACGCGATCGCTTCTGCTCGAGGGTGTTGTCTATTTTGCTCCCTCGTCCAACTCACCTGGGTTTTCCGGGAGAGAAAGGACCGGCACTCCCAAGCCCCCTCCGGGAGTTCGAGCTGCCTGAATCCCCTCCCTACCTGCCTGTGTACAGCCAGAACTTATTTTCCTGGGGATGCTTCTCTTCCTGCTGATTTAGAATCTGCAAATAGATATCTTCTTCCCAAACATACCTCTGCACAAAGCCAACCCACTGAATCAGACTCATTATCTTAAGACATCTCTATGGCCAAAGGTTATGCTTCTCAGAGCTATATTAATCTCTTTGTCTAAACAGCACAGGCTTAATTGGCTGAGATCAGAGTTGCACTGTTTTGAGTAAAAGGGTGTGATTAATGGGAGCTAAAGATGGTTGGACGGGCGCAGACTAATTCAGCAGCACTCACAAACCTATTATCATCAGCGCCGCAAGGCCTTGAAAACACAGTGCGCTGAGAAGGCTGCAGACCCCCGCCCCGCCCCTGAGCAAGCAGGGGACCCCTCGGGGTGGACAGACACAGGGTACCTGCTCCAGTGGGACACTGGGCTCATTTGGGGTCCCCATCCAGGAGAGAAAGTTGTTGCTGTTTGCTTTGCCCTGATGAGGATGTGCTTGGTCACTCTGGCAAGGGGCCGATCCACCTCCTCCAGCCACCCCCAAGGCCACTGGGTAGCCCCTTGTGCCTGACTCAGCCCCACAGTCAGACCTCTGTGCTGGTCTCGATGGACCCCCGACCTCTGTGCCAGAGAGGGCACAGGAAGAGATTGGAGAGCAGGAGGGGGCAGGTGACAGCAGGCTGTCCTCCTGGGATGCCCAGGCCTGGAAGTGCAGCCACGGTCTACCCCACAGAGCACATGGCCTGCGTCCAGGAAACCACACCCTTTCCAGACCCGTGTGTGGGCACAAGCACTGTATCCGGCCGGAGCTACTGCGCCGTACCTGGATGGTTTCTCCACTGTTCACGCCAGCATCTCCATCAGAGACCACTGCTGCTCTGTGTCACCTGTGAGAGGCCAGTGACTTGCCAAGGCCATGCATCTACTAAGCAAACAGAGCCAGGATCGGGGTGTAGCCAGGCCGGACCAGGGTCGGGACGCAGCCAGGCCGGACCAGGGTCGGGGTGCAGCCAGGCCAGACCAGGGTCGGTATGCAGCCAGGCCGGACCAGGGTCGGGGTGCAGCCAGGCCAGACCAGGGTCGGGGTGCAGCCAGGCCGGACCAGGGTCGGCGTGCAGCCAGGCCGGACCAGGGTCGGGGTGTAGCCAGGCCGGACCAGGGTCGGGGTGCAGCCAGGCCGGACCAGGGTCGGGGTGTAGCCAGGCCGGACCAGGGTCGGGGTGCAGCCAGGCCGGACCAGGGTCGGGGTGCAGCCAGGCCGGACCAGGGTCGGCGTGCAGCCAGGCCGGACCAGGGTCGGGGTGTAGCCAGGCCGGACCAGGGTCGGGGTGCAGCCAGGCCGGACCAGGGTCGGGGTGTAGCCAGGCAGCGACCAGGGTCGGGGTGTAGCCAGGCAGCGACCAGGGTCAGGGTGTAGCCAGGCCGCCTGTTGCAGCCCTGTCTCTCACACAGACACTTGGCACAGGAGAAGGAAGGGGTTGGAGAGCCAGAGTCAGAAAACAGTTGGGGCCGGCGTTGTGGCGCAGTGGGTTAGGCTGCCACTTGGGATGCCTGCATCCCATGCTGCAGGGCCCACCCGAGCCCCAGCTACTCGGCTTCTGGTCCAGCTTCATGCTAATGCATAGGCAGCGGACGGTGGCTCGAATGCTTGGGCCCCTGCCATCCACATGGGAGACCCAGGCTTCAGCTTGGCCCACCCCTGGCTATTGAGGGCATGTGGGGACTGAATTAGCAGATGGACGATCTCTCCTGTGTCTGTCTCTGCCTCTCCCATGCTCAGCCTTTCAAGTAGGTGAAGATTTAAAAAAAAAATACAATAGAAAACAGTGGAAGCTGAGGTCTTGAGCTTTTGGGCAAAATCAAGAAACACTGAAAAGTCCAGGTGGCTGGAGTGGGGGGTGGGGTGGGGGATGGGCAGAAGCAGTGGCCGCCCCGCCCCACCAGGGTGGGTCAGAGGAAGAAACTCTGGGCTCCCTCAGGGGTCTGCAGGGTTTGAATTTGATTTTGTTGACTGGCCTTGGAAGGGCATTCCTTACATTCCTGAGAGCTTCATCCCCTGGGGAGGTAGAGTTTTGTCAAACACATTTTCTGCATCTGTCCAAAGGATCCAGAGTGTTTTCTGTCCTTTTTCTGTTGATTGATCGCGTTTATCGCGTTGTGCGTGCTCAGCTGTCCCGGCATCCCTGGATCGTGGCGAGGGATCTCTGGAATGTGCCGCTGAGCTCAGTTGGTTAGTATTTCGATGAGGACCTTGGCGTCTATGTTCACCAGAGACACTGCACCTCGTGGCTTCATTTTTATGTTGGGTCCTTGTCTGGTTCAGGGACCAGGAAAACGCCGGCCCCTGACGACTTTGGAAGGACTCCTGTCTTTTTAATATTTTTGGGAACTGTTTGAGTAGAATCAGTGTTTGTTCCCTAAACGTTTGGTAGAGCTCCCAGTTGCTGAGGCTGTCTTGGGGGGGGGGGGGTTGGATGGCAGACCCAGGAGATCCCATCCTGCCACTCACCCCCTCCAACAACGCACCCACAATCCAATCCAGCAGGTGTCACAGGACAGAACGCACGGAACGCAAGAGGCCTGCAGAGGGAGAAGGTTCTCCTCCTGTTTGGCAGGGCTGGCAAACGGAACACTTGCCCCGGGTATGGGATAAGAGGAGACGTTGAAAAACTCTGTGACTGAGATGAATAAGATTCAAATGCAATATTTCGTTTAAAAGTCAAAATTAACACAACAAACTCAGAATGAGCAAAAGATCAAACTTTTAAATAAAGACAGGGCCAGTCTCACTTGTTTCTCCTTTCGCCTTGGGCTCCTAATACAGCTGAATTCAGCTGATCTCATATTTACCTACAAGTTTCATCTTTGGTTCCTCACGATTCTCTTTGACGTTGATTTTGATTTTAGTAGTGCACTAACATATTACCTGTCTCGGGTTGAGTCTTTTTAGTGACCTCTTGAATTTTGCACCCAGGGAGTGTCTCGCTTGTCTCAAACCAGCCCCAGTCCCGCTCGCTAGGGCACTTGACCTTGAACGCTGTTCCTCGGACCCTGGGCAACAGGTGCAACACAGGCACGGTCTGCAGTCAACAACGGTCACTGTCTCAGCGGAAGGAAGAATCGGCCAGGGAGGAGAGTTGGGAGGAGGCAAAAGAGAAGGTGGACTTGGAATAGCCTGGTGAGTGCAGGGAGCAGAGGGGGTAAAGTCAGCGCCCAGGCCCCTAGCCCTGGTAGACCAGGAGGCTTTCTGTGCATCAACACAGGCTGTTTGCTCAATTCTTGGCCTATTTCCTCTTCCAAATTGTGAGCAGATGCATGTTAAATTAGGATTAATGGAGCTCCTTTGTGG
This sequence comes from Sylvilagus floridanus, assembly GCA_949820135.1. NCBI lineage: Eukaryota > Metazoa > Chordata > Mammalia > Lagomorpha > Leporidae > Sylvilagus > Sylvilagus floridanus. The sequence goes on along the minus strand of OX463228.1, from coordinate 49,596,397 downwards.
AGCATTGAGTTTGAGCTGTGCACAGTAACAGTTTCATAACACGTCATTCAACCTTTCTAAGAGGTTAAAAATAACATACTTAGAGCTTCAGCCTATTTATCTACCGTTTGAATGATTCCAAATGGGAATGATCAGTCCACTTCGTTAAGGGAAGACTGGTTAAAAAGAAAAAATTATAAAAGCAAAAATCCCGCAATGAACATCGCATGCCAATTTAGAACCCAGTGGTGTTTTAAGTACAAACATCCAGTTCTTGTAGAGTTCGTCTGGGCTGCTCTGGCTCTTTGCAGCCATAGTGTTCGCACCATATATTTGGGTCGGATTCTTTGTACATTACTTACTTCCTGGAAAATCTTTGGAGAGGTCTGAGCTGCATAGTTATAAAAATTATTGTAATGCATCTTCTGTGCATATTAAATTAGCTCCCTAGACTGATAAAAGGTTGAAAAGGTGTTATTCTTTATTCTTCAGTTTACTCCAACCCTAAAGTACCAGCGTTCTAGTAAAGCGTATTGATTGCTCCCACTGTTAACTAGCAAGCTGGTATAGAAAAATAAAACTAGAGGAAGCTGCCATGGCGTCTCCACTTCTCTTTCCAGCACACGCCCCTGGAGTAAGATTCCCAAGGACCCAAGTTGGCTGCACTTTGAGGAATCAGTGGAGGGCCCGGGGAGCTTCGTTTCGCTTATTTTTGTTTGTGGCTTATTTTTCTGTTTCCAAGATATTAGAAGTTTAGATAAAGATCTAGTGTAACCCTCTCTCAGTCAAGGCAAACTGAGAGGTCTGGCCTGGGAGAGGGCGCTGGGTGAGACCACCTGTCTGTTGCAGGAACATCCATTCATGTCACAAAAGCAGTGAGAAATTAGGGCCCCTCACTCACGATGCCTACACTTCAGTGATGAGAAGATAGATGGTAAAGGCCAGCGCGTGGCTCAACAGGCTAATCCTGCGCCTTGCGGCGCCAGCACACTGGGTTCTAGTCCCGGTCGGGGCGCCGGATTCTGTCCCGGTTTCCCCTCTTCCTGTCAAGCTCTCTGCTGTGGCCCAGGAGTGCAGTGGAGGATGGCCCAAGTGCTTGGGCCCTGCACCCCATGGGAGACCAGGAGAAGCACCTGGCTCCTGCCATCGGATCAGCGTGGTGCACCGGCCATGGCGGCCATTGGAGGGTGAACCAATAGCAAAAGGAAGACCTTTCTCTCTGTCTCTCTCTCTCACTGACCACTCTGCCTGTCAAAAAAACAAAAACAAAAAAACAAAAAACATAGATGGTAAACAAGCGAAAACCCAAAGATTTGATCTGTAAGCTATCAGCAAGCATTGGGAGAAAAACAAACAATGAACACAGAATAAGATGCTGGAGGGTGACAGGAGTTGTTGAGGATCAGGAGGCGGGGGACGGCCCCTTTGCGGGGTGACATCCCAAACCCCAATGTGGGAGGGCAGCCAGCCTTGCAAACACCCAAGCAAGGGGAAGCCAGCAGCAGCAGCGGCTCCTTCGTCCAGTCACACAGTGTTTGCTGGAGCATCGATTGTGACCACACATGATCCCCAGCCCAGCGCATGGCTGGATAATAGACCATAAACACCGCCCTGGAGCCCCCGGTCACTGAGGGATCGTCATGCAGGCACCCTTCTCGCCTTAGAAGGGTGAATCGCAGACACAGCCGTCACTGTGAACCTGGGTGTCCGGGGGAAGCTCTGGGCCAGGCTTGGCCCAGCAGCACTGCAGGCCTCATGGGCTCACGCGTTCTGTATGACGATCTTGCTGGGTGACAGCGACGTCTTCACACACCCCAACCCTGCGAACCGTGCAGTGTCGCTGAGACCAGGCGGGAAGGACCCGGCAGGGCATGCACTTGACTTTGAGTTAGTGAGCCGGAGGTGCTCATGCTTCTTGGGTTGTACTGAGGTTGAACGGGGTCACGTGTGTGGGTGGCTTAGCGCAGTGCCTGGCACGTGGACAGTGGTCCCTCCCGGTGCCGTGGGTGCTGTTTTGGTATAACTCTGCCTAGCCGGCCATCTCGAGCTGTGGCTGGGATGATGGCTGGGATTTCTGTTAATCAGAGGAGAGCACTGAACCAAGTTCGCCGAGGGAGTCAGAGCCAGAGCCTGGATGCCAGGTCTGTCTGGAAGCGTCTCCCCTCGGTGCTTGCCTGTGGGCTCTGCCCTGGCCCTAACCACACCCCACAGCGCAGAGCCGAGCGGGACTGGGGATGAGGGTGAAGCGCATCCCAGGGAGACACTGGCTTTTGCTCCGAGCAGATTTCTCTGTGACAGCAGTAGGCCACAGGCGGGGACTGTGCTCCGCGTCCTGTGTATAAATAGTGAGCGGACAAATGCCGTGGCTAAAATAAGCGGCCAGGATTGGAGCCGCAGCCACGAGGACCTTGCTCTTCCCGTCTCTTTGCCTCCTATTTTCTGAGGACGTAGAAAAATGTCCAATCCAATTTTGTCCTCTGCAGTCATCCCTTGCACCCAAAATAAAAGGCGAAGACATACAGAAAAAGTGGATGGGAAGGGAAAATACCAACACCCACTGGGATTTTTTTAAAAGAAACAAAAATCAAGAATCATGACTCCTTCTGGTTTGTGGGGGTTCCCTCGAATGGGGGCTCCCAGCTCCCCAGGGAGGGAGCTTAGCCCAAGGGGCTGCGGTCAAGCCGCACTTGCAAACACTGAGTACAGTCCTGCCTCTCTCAGGGCCCAACGGGCTGGTTAGTGACCCAGACCCAGACCCAGGAGCGCGGGTGCCCGAGAGCGCCCCCTGCTGCCCTGCGTGAGGGACACGGAGCCCGGGGGCCCCTGAGTCAAGTTCATCCTCATCCCTTGGTCTTCCAGGCACACAGACATGCTTTGCCATGTTTGCCAAGCTGTAACCGGGAAGGCAAGGCGACCAAGAAGCAAGTCCCTCATCTCTAAGACCAGGGCTGGCAGGGCCATCACCGAGAGGATACACCCTCTGCCGAAGCGTCAGTCTGGGTCAGTCCCAAACTCGAGCCCCTGTACCGGCCTCAGAACAAGGCCAGCGCCTGCACAGGGCGGCTTGAGGGGCCTCCGACTGGCCAGGGGGCGCCTCCACGGCAGGTGTCTCTGTCCCCAGGGAAGATCACGGTCAGGCAGAATTCCTAAGGCTGCAGTGTTGGGAGGTGGGGCAGGGACAGGGAGGAGGGACCCTTACACACAGACTCCCAGAGGAGGCGAGGCCTCCCTTTCACGGGACTGGATTACACAGTGCGAGAGTGGGTTGTCAGGCAGCAAGGCGGCCCTTGGAGCTGTGCCTCTTCCACGACACCTGCGTGCCTTGGGTTTTCCTGCCTCACCGGAAGCCAGAGGAAGCGGGCACCATGCTCTCGGTCCTCAGAACATGGCCCCAGATAAACCTCCATTCTGATAAATCACCAGGGCTGAGGTTTTCTGCTACAGCAACAAAAAGCAGACTGAGACACAGCCTAACTCCAAAAATCCTAACTCCTGCCCACGCAGGAGGACAGCGCCTGCCCCGGGTACATTTTCACTAAGTAGGCACAGGGAAAGCACATTGGAAAAGCGTCACATCCCAGCGTCACCAGCAGACGGTGGACGAGGGCATGGAAGGGTCGCTTCTGTCCAGCAGGTTGAGAGGACCAAGCAGGTGCCAGGCACATCAGGGGATTAATGCATAAACAGAAAAATGAGATGAATCGAAATGAGAAACTGCATAAGGAATCCTCCTTCTTAATTTGTTAAATATTTAATATGTATTTGAAAGGCAGAGTTACGGAGAGAGAGGGAGAAACTGAGAGAGGGTTGGAGACCTTCCATCTGCTGGTTCACTTCCCAAATGGCCATAACAACCAGGGCTGAGCCAGACCTGAGCCAGGAGCCTGGAACTCCATTCAGGCTTCCCATGGAGGTCAGGGGCCCCAAGCACCTGGGCCGTCCTCCACTGCCTTCCAGGCGCATTAGCAGGGAGCTGGATCAGAAATGGAGCAGCCGGGACTGAAACCAGTGCCCGCATGGGATGCTGAGGTTGCAGGTGGCTGCTAACCCACTGCGCCAGAGCGCTGGCCCCAGGAATCTCATTCGGGGACAGAGTTAGGAATAAGTGCTCAGTGGTTGAGGGCAAAAATAGTCTTAGATTCAAAGGATTTCCTACCAGCCCCAGTAGATGCGGGCTGGTAGATTTAAATATGAAAAGACTGCAGCATGAGTAAACTGTCAGCCATTTATTAGAATTGCAGAGAACACAAACTCGCTGAGCTTCCGTGCACTTGAAGGAAAGACCTTACTGTCCGTAAAAATCAACCAGTAAAAATAAATAACCGGAGAGAACGGGATGACCATAAATATCTCCAATAAATAACTGGGCAAGAGCGAAGGGCTGCTGTCGAGGGAGAGTAAACACAGATCATAAATAACAGGGAAAAGACACCTCGCGCCTGGACAGAGGGAGAGGACGCCCGGTAGAGGCGGCCTGGGGCTCAGCACCCGGGAAAGGGATTAACCTCTGAGTGATTCCGTGTCCCTGGGAGCACGCGCCTGTGCACAAGCCGGGGACCATTTGTGATGCAGGTGTAAGCAATAGCACAATCAAGTTCTAAGAAAAAGTGCGTGACTGGAAGTACGTGAGATGTCCGAAGAGCTATGTGACGGTGCAGGGAGCTTTGTCGGAAGGGACTGGTTTGCCGCTGGGCATGTTGTTTTGTGTTCTGTTTTCCTAAAATTGTCCTGAGTGCTGCTACAGAATTAAGGTTAAAAGAAAGAAGGAATTTGCACATCCCATCCCAGATCTACGGGTGGCCAGGGAGCATGCAAAGCCCCAACGTGCACACGGCAGACAACATCTGTGCACAGGATCACCCATCAGCAGCACCACTGGCGATGCTCATGGGAGGAAGGTTGCCAGTGAGCACACACAGGTGTGTGTGTGTGAGTGTGTGCATGTGTGTGCTTGTGAGACTGTGTGCGTGTGTGGCTGAGTGTATGAGTGTGCATGAGTTTGTGAGTGTGTGTGTGGATGAGTATTTCTGAGTGTGCCTGTACTTGTGTGTGTATGCATGTGTGTGAGTGTGCCTGTGTGTGTTTCTGTGTGAGACTGTGTGCGTGAGTGTGCATGTATGAGCATGAGTGTGTGTGAATGTATGAGTGTGTTTGTGTGCATGTGTATGTGTGTGTGCATGTATGAGGTTGTATGAGTGTGCACATGTATGTGCGTGAGTGTGCATGTATGTGTGTCTGGGTGCGCCTGTATGTGTGTGCATGTATGAGTGTGTGTGTGTGTGTGTGTGCATGCATGTGAGTGACTGCTCCCAGCTCTGTGCCCAGACCAGCAGAGGCAGTGAGTGGCAGCTGGCCCGACTGACCTTCGGTGCCTTCCACGCACCATAGGTGAGACTCTGCCTGCTGGGCGAGAGGAGCCTGGCGTTCATCAGATCCCACTGGAGAGCAAGAAAGGAACAGAAATGGGTGGGAATCAGAGGTCCACGGCAAGCTTTCAAGTTGCGCCCTCGGTTCTCCTGGGAGTGCACAGTCCCCATGGACTGGCTCCGTGTAGACAAAGCTCCCGAGGTCTACACTTGAGGCCACACCCGACTCCGCAGGGCCCCAGCCAGCCAGCGCACCAGCAGGCCCCGAACCCCAGGCTCACTGGAGTTTCCTGGGCCTTGGGCGTTTCTCTGTTAAGAAGATATTTTAAAGCGTATCTGATGGCTGTGTTTGCATGATGTTATGTTTAAGAGTGTATCAGTCATTATTATTATTGTATGTTTCGCTTTTGATTTTTAAGGAACACAATTTAACATTTAACATTTAACATTTTAAACACAATTAAAACATTTTCTTGGGCCCCTGAAAACATTGTCGGCCCTGGGCGCTGCGGAGGCTGTTTTTTTTTTTAAGATTTATTTATTTATCTGAAAGTCAGAGTTACACAGAGAGAGGAGAAGCAGAGAGAGGAGAAGCAGAGAGAGAGAGAGAGAGAGAGAGAGAGAAAGAGAGAGAGAGACTTCCATTCCACTGATTCACTCCCCACATGACCGCAACAGCCAGAGCTGAGCTGATCCGAAGCCAGGAGCCAGGAGCTTCTTCCTGGTCTCCCATGTGGGTGCAGGGCCCCAGGGCTTGGGCCATCTTCTACTGCTTTCCCAGGCCATAGCAGAGAGCTGGATTGGAAGAGGAGCAGCCGGGACTCAAATCGGCACCCATATGGGATGCCGGTGCTTTAGGCCAGGGCGTTAACCCGCTGCACCGCAGCGTCAGCCCCAAACTGTTTTGAATTGTTTGTTGCAGAGGCAGAGAGAAGAGAGCCCCCTTGCTGCTGGTTCGCTCCCCAAGTCCCCCACAGCCGGGAACTCTGTCCAGGTCTCTTAAGTGAGCACAGGAATTCACCTAGGGTTCACATCAGCAGGACAGAGATGAGACTGGAACCCCAGCACCTGGGCGTGGAAGGCAGGATTATTAACTGGGTCTTAACCTGGCCGCCAAGCCTAATTCTAGAGTCTGTCTTGCTGAGACCCCACGGTGTGGCAGTCGGGGGCTCTTGGGGCAGCTGCAGAGGGCTAACGCCCCATCACCCAGGGAAAGCCCAGGCTCTGCGGGCACTCCTGGGCAGAGGGGTGTCCCGGAAGGCTTCCTGGAGGAGGGTGACACTGGAGTCCTGAGGTTGGGGGCGGGGACATTCCAAGGAGGCTGCCAGCATCTCCCCCAAGGAAGCCCCCCAGAAAGGTGAGAGGCCAGGGTGCTTCCGGCACCCACCCCCGGATCCAGAGCACCGTGGGGGCGGAGTGCACCTGCTCTGCTCTCTCTCACCTCTTTCCTTGTGGGAGGCAGAGATTTCAAGACCACCAGCAAGGGAAAGAAGGAGGCGCAGGAGAGAAGAAAGGGGAAAGGCAGAGGAGGGGGCGGGAAGAGAGGGGGCGCTGGGTGCTGGCAGGGCTATGGCTGGTGTTGGTGTCAACAACCGCAGGGAGCGGGAGGCGCGGGAGCCAGGAGGGCGCACAGCGGGGCCCTGGGTAATTACCCTGGCCTACTTACTCCCCTGGGGAGGGGAACGCGTCCAGCACCCGATCTGGTTTTTTTCTTCAATGGGTAAAGTTGAACCTAAAGCACTGCAATTTTCATCAAATCTCTCCCACCTGCGTGGAGTGTCTCTGCGGTTGAAGATTTAAGTGCATGTTGTAGCGCTCCTGGAATCCTCCCAGCGGGAGGGAGAAGGGGCAGAGCGCGGTAATTATGCGACACTCACAGGTATTCAGTTGCCAGGGCAGGCTTCTTCTTGCATTCTTTCTTTTTAATCTCCTCTTCCCCTCATTGAGGGCTGCGATGAGGTCACAGACAGGAGAGGGGAAAGGGAATGTCTCAGCCCCCAGAGAGAAAGACGACATTGCTCTGCTCAGTTTGGGCAAAGATTGGAGCAGTTTGGGAAACAGGGGCGTGACCCGAAGGGCAGCAGCTTGGGCCAAAGTGCACGTCTTCCTAACACCAGCACCCAAAACACCAGCCCCCAAAACACATGATGCGCCTGCACCGCACGGATGCATCCAGACACGCACCGTCCCAACACAGGGCACCATGTCCCTGGTCCACGCAACCTGCACACGGGAGCACATGCAGAACCATCTAAGGAGCCGGGATACCGTCACACATTCCTACACACACAAACACACGTGTGCACACACCAGCCACACACACAGATGGTTGCAGCCAAACACGCCCAGAGAACATAAGCCACATGCTGGCTCCCCACCTGCACGCACGGAGCCTGCACAGGTGGGCGTGCAGGTAACGCACACCCACAGCACAGCCTGCAAAAAAAGTCCATGGGAACATAGATTACAAAAACATCCCAGCATGGCTTTCAAAAGAATTTGCCCCCAAATAATATTATTTTTAACACCTTTTGTTCCCCTCACAAAATCTGTGCTGGACCCTTGGGTGCTACGGTATTAGGTGGATTCATGAGACATCGGTGGCTCAGAGCAGGCGGTGGAGACGGTGACGGGAGCGTGCAGCCAGGAAGCAGGCAGGGAGCGAAGTGCGAGAGTCCTGTGGCTCAGCTGCCGATGCGCTCTGAATTTCAGAGGCTCAGGTGGCAGAGGAAGGTCGCAGAGACTACCCAGAGCTCCCGTGTGTCCCAGCCCTGTCCCTAACGTGAACCTGGGCCATGTGTCGCAGTTCACAAACCAGTGTTCACTCTTGGATGTTTTTTCCTAAACATCTCTCCTTAAACTCTTTTTTTTTGGACAGGCAGAGTGGACAGTGAGAGAGAGAGAGAGACAGAGAGAAAGGTCTTCCTTTGCCGTTGGTTCACCCTCCAATGGCTGCCGCGGCCGGCACTCTGCGGCCGGCATGCTGCACTGATCCGAAGCCAGGAGCCAGGTGCTTCTCCTGGTCTCCCATGGGGTGCAGGGCCCAAGCACTTGGGCCATCCTCCACTGCACTCCTGGGCCATAGCAGAGGGCTGGCCTGGAAGAGGGGCAACCGGGACAGAATCTGGTGCCCCAACTGGGACTAGAACCCCGTGTGCCAGCGCCACAAGGCGGAGGATTAGTCAAGTGAGCCGCGGCGCCAGCCTTCTCTTTAAACTCTTTTGCATCTATTTTCGTTTTGTTTGAAAGGCAGAGAGACAGAGACAGACAGAGAGAAATCTTCCCCGTGCTGGTTCACTCCCCAGATGCCAGCTGTGGCAGAGTCCGTATCAGGCCAAAGCCGGGAGCTGAACTCCCCTGGGTCTTCCCAGGGCTGATAGGGGCCCAGGGGCTCAAGCCATCAGCGGATGCTTGCAAAGGTGCAGAGGAGCTGGGACTTGAACCTGGCACTCAAAGGGATGCAGGCGTCCCAAGCAGTGGCTTAGCCGCTGCACCAAATGCCTGCCTTGACCCTGCGGGGCCTTGATAGTTATTTGGAGAATCCCTCAAGCCCACGCTCCCCAGAGTGCCATGATTTTAACACTTAAAATTCCAGGCCGGCGCTGAGGCTCACTAGGCTAATCCTCTACCTTGTGGCACTGGCACACTGGGCTTAGGGCATTGGCGGTTTTTTTTTTTTTTTTAACAGATTTATTTATTTGAAAAGTAGAATTACAGAGAAAGAAGGAGAGAGACAGAGAGAGAGAGCTCATCCATTTGCTGGTTCACTCACCAAATGGTTGCAACAGCTAAGGCTGTGCCAGGATGAAACCAGGAGCCAGGAGCTTGTTCTGGGTCTCTCATACGGGTGCAGGAGCCCAAGCTTTTGGGTCATTTTCTGCTGCTTTTCCCAGGCACACTAGCAGGGGGCCAGATCAGAAGTGGCGCAGCTGGGACTTGAACCAGCACCCATACAGGATGCCGGCATGGCAGGCCACAGCTTAACCTGCTACACCACAGCGCTGGCCCCCATCCACATCTTTTATGGGGACATCATTCAACCCGTAACATCTGCCCTCCTGGGACCAAGTTCCCAAATACACACAACCCATTTTTACTCTCCTGCTGCAATCTACGAATTCTGCATCTGTGCTGGACACAGGGCGAGGGCTCAGCAGGTTTTCTGGGTTAGCCAATCAGGCGGACAGCCAGGGCGGACACTGGATTACAGCCTGCCTTGGAGAAGAAAGGACCCTGTGTGGCCACGACGGCTGGTGTGCCAAGACTGGGACTTACCGCAAAAAGCTCTGCAGAGAAGAGAAGCCCTCCGACATGGGCTCTCTAAAGACCAAAGCGCCCCTTCCTGCATGTGCCCAGACGTGTTCTCTGGTCCCCTGCCTCTGAAAACCCGACTCCTTGAGGAAATGTCACAGCCAAAGCCGGGGTGCCCAGGGCGCACTAGTACACCAGCCGCAGCCCGCAGGCCGGCAGACTGGAGGAAGAGGGCCCAGCTCCTGTTCTCGCACGGGATGTAGGACCTCCAGGCCTGGAGAGGTCGTCAGGTTCACCAAAGCCCCTTGACCGGTCCTCGGCAGTGCAGACCCATCCAGTTGCTCTCCACAGTCCACGATCTTGACCACGAAGCTAGGCAGCAAGGAATAATTAAGGATAAACGCTGGGTTTAAAAGGAGGTGAGCAAAATGGCCTAATGGGTGGTGAGGAGGAGGGATGTTCCCAGAGAGGGGGAGAGCACGGACAGAGATGCCCGGGCCGGGGGAACGGGAGAGGCCCGGAGTCTCTAGGAGCTCAGACTCCTGGAACCCAGCAGGGTGATGTCCGAGCACGCACGTGGGCAGCAGAAAGCCTGTAGTCGGCAGGACTCTGGATCCTACAGTCCACGGAGCCCGAGCTGGGCTTGGGCCTTCCTCGGGCAGAGGTCTGAACGGCGCTGTCTTGAAACCCAGCTGAGACGCTGGGCCGAAGTCAAAAAAGTGCACATTCCAGTAGGATAACTTTACCGAAAAAACAACGCTACGTATAGGACCAAGGTGTCCACACACACATGGAGCAGCCAATCCAGGCGAAAGGGCTGGCCCACAACTTCTGTAGCAAATTGGTCTGAGCACTCCGGCCGTGGACAGCACACACAGCGGGCCCCATTGCCTGGCTCTCTACAAATCCTATATCCTATATTTCCCCTTCTGTTAGGCTTGGCACAGTGACGAGAAAGGGAGAAATGAAAGTCGCCCTGTCTAATGAAGCTGTGGAGGCGCCTTTTTTTGGTCAGAATTGACACGACCATTACCATTTCGATTCCGGTTCTGACACAAGAGTCCCATAGCAACAGGAGCCTCTCCATGGCGACTTCCCCCTCCTCACACAGACAGTCTTGACAGTTTCCCATTCAATAAAAAGTACTTTTAATTAGAAGTGACTAAGAACTGGCAGTGCAAAAATATATATGGGACACGTATTTTCAACCGATGTTAACATTCATTTATAAAGAAAAGCCCTGCTGGACTCAGCTTGCCTCTGGAAGAGCGCGGCCACACGCCTTGAACGGGGCAGGGGGACTCCGAGCGCCCATCGGAAGATATCGAGTTCCGTCCAAGAGACCGCTCATTAAGCTGCTGCTCAAGGCCGGCCTTGTTCTCGGGCCCGAGGGCCAATGTTTGAATGAAGCCTTGACCAGGTGCTCTGCGAAATGTGCAGGCACAGCATCATGGGAGTTATTGCCATTGACAGGGGTGTAGCCCGCGTGGACGCCTGCTAAGGGCGGCCCATGCATCTCATCTCCCACAATCCTCCTCGTCACTGCAGTTCCCCCCCTACCACGGTGGCGAAGCTAAGACTCAGGACCGTGCTCCGAGGTTGCCTTCCCGTGGATCGCCCTGGGACAAGCTGGCATTTTCACAACGAGTCAAAGCAGGAGTGAGGGTGTGGCCTCACCTCATGCTCGCCACAACCCCCGTGAGAGAGGAGACAAGGGAAGGGGGTGAAGTCCTTGTCCCTTTTAGCCACGCGCGTCGGGAGAGAGCTGAGACTCCCGATTCCACCGCTGCCGGGTCTCCCCTTGCACGGCTGCCTCCCTCGACCCACAAACCGGTGTGCGATCCCTAAAACTTAGAGAGTGAACGCCCAGGCCTCTGACCTAGACCCAGCGCGAGGGGAGAGACGCAGCACAGGCCCGTCAGCAGGGGGCCAGCGGCCCGGCCTGGCCCTGACCGCCCGTCTGGAGGAAGCCTATGGTTTCCTCTCCCCCTTTGCTGCTCCCCCAGCCCAGACTCCACTCCAGTACCCTAGAATCGCTGGTCTTTAACTTCCCTACAAAAGGCTGTGTGTGTCTCCATCGGAACACCAGCCTGAGGTGAGATTTGAACCTGCGCCTTGGGGTGGGAGCCGGGCCTCTGACCTGGGTGGTCCGGAGCGGCTGTCCCCTCTCCTGGCACTGCCGCAGCGTAACCGACGGGCTGGAGAGCAACGCCTTTATTACCTCCAACAGCCCCACAGCCACTGATTGCCGGCGCCGATGGCTGATTTAATTTCTGTCAGTACAGCACTGAGTGGCTTTAAAAGAACCGTTATCCACGAGGGCCTGGCGTCACGGGGAGGTTAGCGGCCTCGCCACGCAGATGGCGGCTTTCGCACTCCGGTCATAGCAGGCTCGGGGCTGCTGGGACCTCAGAGGTGACAGCTCCAGCCTCCCTGAGACCTGGAGAGTCGGGGGTGACCGCTCCTGCTATGACAAGGGCTTGTCCCCCGTGCCACCTGTCCCGGCCGCCTGCACTCTGTGCCCGCAGAGCCCAAGGGGGAGGCTCACGCTTCCAGCATTCACTGAGGCTGCTTTAGAAAAGGGACGCTGTGTGACCTCCCAGGAGTGGCCCTGGGCCTCTGCCTGGCCGCCCTGATCATCGCTTTCTCAGGCCAAAAATCGATAGCTTTGTCCTTTGCAAGCAACCAGTTGGATCCAACCTCACAGGCCACTGAGCCACGTGCACGTCCCTGAGCTCGCTGTGGCTTCTGCCACTGGACCTCTGCACCTGTGCCCTTCTACCAGGGAAGGCCTTTCTGACCGCATCCGCCTGAGCAGCCTCTGCTGAGCCTGCGCAGACACACCCATCCTCCCGGGAAGTCGTCCTTTTGTTCCTGCAACCGATCCACCCTTGCTGATCGATGGCTGAAGTCCTGCTGTCTGCCGGGTGCTGTGATGGGTGCTGGACATCACGTGGTGAGTGGGGCCTGACATGGGCCCTGACCTCACAGAGCTGAGGATGGACAAGGAGAGTCCGATCCTGAACAAGATAATCGCTCGATTGAGGTCGTGAGCAGGCCTGTGAAGGAGAAGGGCCATGCCGGAGAGCCAGCATCAGGGGATCAAATCCGGCTGGAGGAGCCAGAGACACCTGCTCCTCCTCCTCTGTGTCCACCCGGACCGTGGCCCTTGTCACTGGCATCACAGCAATGATCTTAGGTGAACCTGTGTCCAGGGTGTGAGTGGAAACTTCCTCTTTTCTTTTTTATTGAAACAGAGTGTAAATTAACATGGATAATACCCAATGCCTAGCCTTGACTAATAGAAACTTGTAAACATAGCAGCTGGAGCAATATTTTCCAAAGAGCTACATCCTCCTAGGGAAATGGTGAATGGTCAATGCTAGTGATCAAACCATCCCCCATATAGCCACTCATCCTTCCATTCATCCATTCATGTATTCACCTATTCGCCCAGCCATTCATTTAGTTACCTAACTACCCATCTCTCCATCCATCCATCCACCCATCATCCACCCATCCATGTATCCTACCATCCACTCATCCATCTATCCATCCATCCATCCATCCATCCATCCACTTACCCAACCATGTATCCTACCATCCATCTCTCCATCTATCCAACCATGTATCCTACCATCCAGCCATCCATGCATTCATCCACCCATGTATTCTACCATCCGTCCATCCATGCATCCATCCATGTATCCCACCATCCATCCATCCATCCATCCACCCATCCATCCATCATCCATTTATTTCACTCATTTACTAACACATCAATCCATCCCTCTACCTTTTCACTCACCTATCCACATATCTACTATTCAGTAGCCAGTACACACGGAGTATGTGATAGATGCCAGAGAATATGGAGAAGAACTACATGTGGCTGCTTGCTAGCTAAGTCCTTCTTGTTCTCCCAGCCTCTCTTACATCACCTTTATGAATCTTTCTTCACTCCTAAGACAAGCTATGTCTCTCCTTCCCTATATTCCTACTCCCCTTACCACCATTCAAGGGTTTTTCCCACTCTCACAATCATCATGATACTTGGTACAGTATTTTATTTGCATGAGTATGTTTGTGTCATCCATAGAACTGTGTTCTGCTCCATCTTAATGCTATTATTTCACCATAACAATGGCTCTCAGAGTATTTTTAATGCCTGGATGAGCACATGAATGCTAACATGAATGCCGTACCCGACCTTTCCCTCAGGGTAAACTTCGTAGGTAGAAGCAACGCCACCTGTACAGATAGCCACAGAGAAGACAAGGGTGCGTGTGGACTTCAAGGTTGAGGAGATACATGGTCTAGACCAACAGGTGCAAAACACAGAGCATGGGAAACACAGATGGACAAGGAAAAAGCCATCCTGTGCCATGGTCCAGCTCTGGGGAGAAGAAGAAAGTGCTAAAGGGAGGCTTCGAGTATTTGATGGACTTCCTCCTACAAATCAAAGGCTTTGTCCCTCTCAAGCAACCAACTGAATCAAATCTCAGACCTGAACTCGATTATCCGAGAGGTAGAGTGGGGGTGCAGTCAGTTAATAGTTATTTATTGTGATGGGAATATGTTTCTTAATTCTTCTTCCAAGTTCTTGCCCCCAAGAGATAAGAACTCAAAGCAAGAGCACAAACACACAGAGTGGGTGGGAACAGGATTTACTCAAATGGGAGAGTGTGAATACACATTCACATGAGTGTGGGCAACCCCACGTGGACAGATACCCGCCATGAGTGGGGCTGGGATGTGCCTATGAGGAGAGAGCGTGGGAGGAGGCCAGAGAAGGACCCCAAAGCAAGACAGAGAACCAAAATGCAAAAAGGCATTCCCGCGTGCGATAGTCACTCTTACGGGACAAGGCGTGATGCTGTAATTGATTCTGCAAAGGAGGTGGAGCCTGGGCAAGGATTAGAGAGTGTGAGGCTTTTTTTTTTTGGAGTGTCATAGTGCCTCCACATGGAGCCTAACTTGTATGTAACGTTAACGGCATCTCCTCCTTCCTGGTCCTGGTTGAGACACAGGTGCGTCATAGGGAAGTGGACTTCCCAGATTGACAGGTAAGGGACGGAGTTACAATGCAGGGCTGGCAGAAGTCACCAGAAACATCCTACAGCTCACCTATTCCTAGAAAACCTCCTGCCTGGTTCCCCCATATCAATCATGATGCGGGTGCTGATAAGCTCTACATGGTGGGAAGCCAGCAATGGCAAACGTGGTGAGATCTGACTGGGCAATCTGAAGGCAGGGACCCTGAATCACCCTTGTCTTGTACCTACCTGCCCCTACTCTGCACAGGGCAGGAAAACCCACTCCACCCCAAGTAGCTGCAAATGGGAACAGTTGACGTGGTTTCTGCGACCTGAGGGGACCTTGGAGTTAAATGGGCTCCTCCGTGTAAAAGAGGCCAGGCTGCTTGCTGCTTGAACAGCCAAGGCTCTTCTCCATCTTTCTGTTTTCCAACAAGCAGTGGCAAGTGGAGTCTTCTGCCCTCCTGTACCCACTGCTTGTCAGAAACGGGCGATGTTTATATCTTCCGCACAGAGAGAAATTACCTGGCGGCCGATTTCTGTTATGACATATATCTTGGTGGAGAGAGGGAGGAAAAGGCAGCTGTGGCAGAGAGACCAGAGAGACACCCTGTCTTTCCTTGTAAGGGAAGATGGATGTCATAACAGGTGATCAGCCTCGGCCTTACGTCCGTGCGTGCAGACCCACCGTTCACAAAGGCAGAGACTTCTTTGGATAACCGTTGTGGAAAATAGACATGCTCGCAACATGAATTCCGCTGTCAAGGCGGTAATCTAGGGGTGGATGTTCAAAGGAATGAAGCATCACCTGGAGAAATCCCCTGCTTCATTATATATTGGCAGTGTCCATGGCTCAGGTGAGCAAGGGACGCCTTAATTTATGTCTGTGTGCATGTGTGCACATATATGTATAAGACTGGAGAGCTCGGAAAGGGCCGTGGGGTCTCTAGATAGCAGTCGATTTTTCATGGCAGAGTGAGGCCACCAGAGACGCTGCGGTGACCTGCGGCTTTATGACAGCCCTCTCTACCTATTGCCCCTTCTCCTAGCACAGGCCTCACGTCCAACAAATCAGCCTCCAGGTAGGGGGTGCACACCGGGGTGGGGGGAAGGAAATCCACCGCCACCCCAGTTACCGGAAACTAATTTCCATGTCATGCATCAGCCCTTCTTCTCTCTTCACTGGGGAATGTTTTGCAAAGGAAAGATGAGACAAGTGACCTTAACCGGGGAAATATTAAAATGTGGCCAAGATGGAAGGGAGGCGGGAAGCGAGAGTTCACGCAGCTCCGCGTCTCAGCCGGTTTTGGATGGCTTCAGATGACGTCTCTCTAAGATGCCCGAGGAGCCATCCACCTGCCCTGGCCCGCCGTGAGATTTCTCGTGACTTCTGGAGCCGGATTTTATCTTGTGCAATCAATCCCCACTGACCCTGGGTGCGGGGTTCCTGCCGATGTTCAGACGGTTTGAGCTTCACCTATCAAGTGTGAATCGCTAAGTACACACTTGAAAAGTTCCTTCAGTTTACTTCCATTCTACAGCTGCACAGGTTTTCCTTACAAAGCTGTTCAACTAGATGACAGGTCAGCTCTAAAGTCTCCAAATCCTATCATATCGTTTCTTATCTACTTTCATAACGTGAAGCCTGGGCCAGGGCTTCGACCTGGCAGTGAAGCCCCAGTTAGGACGCCTGCATCCCCATCCTAGCAACAGTGACGGCTCGGGTGGTTGGGTCCTTGCCCCCCAAATGGAAATCTGAATTGAGCTCTCACCTCCCAGCCCTGACCTGACCCAGCCCCAGCCATTGCCAGCATCTGGGGAGCAGACGGACAGATGGAAACACTCTCTCTCTGGCAAAGGAACGGAGGAAGAGAGGAAGGGAGGGAGGGAAGGAGGGAGGGAGAGGAAGAAAGAAAGGAGGGGGGAAAGGAGGGAGGGAGGGAGAGGAAGAAAGAAAGGAAGAAAGGAAGTGAGAAAGAAATTGACTTAGAGATGATGCCAGGACAGCTAAATGCTCAACTTCATTCCCGGAGTGACCACCTACGATTTGACTGCTTCTGGAAAGAGTTTCCATCAGGTTCTTTTAGAAGTGCCACATCTACCCCCTTCAGTCTCACACTAAAGCCAGGTTGCATGGGTTGACTTCTTACTTCCACACCCCACTGTCTGCAGATGCAAGGGCTCTCACCTTCTGTTGAACTCCACCCCAGCTGGATGCACAGTGAGCAGTAGGGTTTTTTTTTTCTTTGGTTTATCTGTTTTGGTAAAGTTTTGTGTGCAAACTGGATTTCCACTTCCTAGACCCCAGGGGTGCTGTGTCTCTGCCTTGGTCTCTATATCCCCTGCACCCTGCACACAGTAGGTGCTTCGTATTGACTGGCAAAGCGAGTGACATAATTTCACCAGGGGCTAGAAGATCTTCCTGAATCGGCCCATGGGGAGCTGACCAACAACGCCACCCTCGACACCCTTTTCCCGAATCATCTACGTGGCTCCTCCATGCGTCACCCACGCGCTTGAGTCTCCATTGGCTTCAGCTGCTAACAGAAAGGCTGACGATCCTTGATCCTTTAGGGATCTCTGACCTAGAAAATACCTTCCTAGGTCAAGGCAAGGCATCCCCTCTACTGGGACTCAGTCGCCCGTGTAAGCCCAGGCCACACAGCACGGCCTCGCCAAGGCTGGCCGGGCACAGCACGCCCCACCGACTGCCTTCAGGGTCCAAAATGCGTGTCATTACCGCTCTGTTGTCATGCTTCTGTAGCATATAAATACCTGCACTCTTGTCATGTTTCTGTAACGTATGAATCCTCGCGATCTCTTAAATTGAAGATCAAACTGAGTTTGACCGATAATTGTATAAATGTCACTAATGTTTTCATTTTCTTGGAGGTTTTAGTTGATTGTTCTTTCAGGAATCATAAGAAGCTGGGATGATTTAATGTCGAGTCTACACGGCTTTTCAAAAGGAAGATAGAAGATTATTTCCTTCCGCTCGCTACCCCACGCTTGTTCACAAGTTAAATTTCCAGGCTGATAGTGACTCTAAACTATATAGATTCTGCTGCCTGAGGTTTTTTAATGCTCATAAATCTAGAGGATATAAATCCCTTGAATTCCCTTTTCTAAATAAAATTTCCATGTTAAGGTCATTTTTCAGATAGGGCTTTAGCCTCTGTAGGAGAGCGATGCCTACAATCGAAGTCAAAGCTGTTTTTTAAATCCAGGTATTCTGCAGAAACTGAGGTCAAATCACGACATGCAGTTAATTTCTATAGTCACAGAAACGCACATTAGAACAGGAAGTGGGTTCTTTGAGATAGACTGAAGGTTGGGCTCTTCCTTTTACAGTCTCTGTGGTATAGGAGACGCTTTCCCATCTGGTGATAGAGCCCACTGGAAACGACCAACTGGACCAGGCCCTGCTAATTCTGTTCCAAGGAGGAATTCCATCAACATTGCCCAGTCTCATCCTCAAAGCAGGAGACCCAGGGGAGACAGGAAGTCAGCTCTTGTTCAGGACCCCTGGACCTGGTCCTCATGACTCCAACGCCACCATCATTCTTCCTGGTCAGTCTGTTGTCCTCTTGAAGAGGCAATGCCCACTCCCACCTCCCCCCAAATGGACAGGGATTGAATTTGGAATGATAAGATCTATTTTCCATCCAAAATCCACAACAACCGGACTCTGAGACCTGGAGAAAATCGGTGGAATACAATGTTTTTGGGGTTGGGGGTGGGGAACAGGATGCATAATTAAAGTCTTCCACCAGATCTGTGTAATCAAGGATCAGAAGGGAATCTGAGAGTCTATTGATTCCCCTTTCCTTTTTCTTGTCCTCTCTGTTATCCCATCCACGACTTCCACTGCCTCGGATGCGGATAACGTGGTGGGAAAGCAGAGAGCTTGCTCCTTGCCTCAAAGCCAACACTTCGTACTTCCACCTGGGCTTGCAGGTCTGAGGCACGAAGGACTCAATGCATGCAACAGATTTCAGCAAAACTAAGTCTTTCGAGAAAAAGAGACGCCATATTCCTCTCCCATTGTCCATAAAACAAACTGTTGCAGATTTTTGTGGCTTAGAACAGCACAAGTTTATCATCCTGGGGTCTGGGGTCAGACTTCCTGTATGATTGCCCCAGGGTGAACGTGAGATGTCAGCAGGAGGCTGCTTGCCCTTTCAGCTTCTAGAACTTTCTGAGCTCCTTGGCTCACGAGCCCTCCCTCCGTCCTCAGGCTCGACAGCGCAGCATCTCCCAGCCTCCCGCTGTCTCTGACCGTCCCCCACCATGTCTCCTTCCTGTCCTCTGTTTGTGTCATGACTTCTAGATGAGAGTGATGCCTTAAAATGGAGCACACCACGACCCCCGGCCACGGCACCTCTTCTGTTTTTTCTCAACCTGCCTTTTTGTAAATTGGCAGTTATTTATCCTCATTTTTTTTTATTTGGAAAACAGAAAGACAGAAATACAGACCTCCCATGTGCTGGTTCACTTCCCAGATGCCCACAACAGCCAGGGTTGGGCCAGGCCAAAGGCAGGACTTAGGACCTCCATCCCGGTCTCCCACGTGGGAGCACCTGCGCCGGCCTCTGCTGCGTCTCCGTGTGTGCGGGAGCAGGAGGCGGGACAGGAAGCAGGGCGGTCAGACCCCGCGCCAGGCGCTCTGCTGCGGGACCAAGTGCCCCGAGAGGCAGCTTCACCGTGGCATCGAGCGCTTGTCCCTGTTTTCTCTCTAACAGAAGGGAAGCATGGGCACAGCCACACGTGAGAGCAGGCCTCCCGCGCAGCAAACCCCGGCGAAGACACTCTCACCCTGTTCAAGGTGCTGCGCTCATCTCATTTCCACCGAAATAAAAATCTCCAATCCAAAGCATCTGTCCTTCCCCTTGTATATGTCAAATCGTAATTGGCAACGGTTGGGGTTTGTTGCCTTTATTGCTTTTAATAGCTGTATAGCCACTGATTGCCCACGCTGATGGTTAATTTAATTTCTGTCAATACAATATTGGGACTGTCTGCATATTCAGGCCATGATTAACTGCTGCAGAGTCCATAACACTGCTGTTATTATTACTGCATTTAAGGACCTCTCGGGAGAAGACAAATTAAATTATGTTGAAAATGCTGTTGATTATCATTACGAACTTATTTGTAGAGCACAATTACTGATGTGTTGTAAAATAAATCAAATTTTTTATCATCTTGGTATAAATTAACTTTACTGTAGGAGAAGGGAGAGTGGAGCCAGAGAGAGTGTGGGCCACCTTGTACAAGTCAGACGGAGCACTGAATTAAAATAATAATCACACGTGAACGTAATGTTATGTTTTAATAACGAGCTACTTCATGACCAAGGGTGCCTCATAGATTAGGGGATTTCGACAATAAAACAGCGAGTGCAATGCGTGTCCTGCTCTGTTGACTCGAGCGCAGGTTGAGGCCTGGGGATGAATTATTCCTGGACCGCGACTCCAATTCAATCTGAAATCACCACCGGAGTAATTTAAGGAAGGCCGCTCGAAGAACACAATTACATTAATAGCTGACGTGCGATCATCATTTGGCTTTAGCCATTCCTTTACAATTTACAAGGCTCTGTTATACCGTAAGGCGGGTTAGGCCAAAGCCATTGCATGGGATCGATAAGTCAGAGCCCAACCCCTCTGTAACTGCAAGGAGACCAGAGATGCCAGGCCAGGCCGATGGGCCCAGGCCTTTCACAGGCACAGCCACATAATTATCTCTAACTAGAAAGCTTGGTCTCAGCTTGCCCATTAAGCGCCAACCACTGCAATAATACCGTGTGCTCCTTTCGCTATTATTTTGAGCAATTTCCGCACATTTAAATAACTAAGTGGTTAGCCCATTGAGTAATTTGAATAAGAAATACATACCACTGGGCTCTTTGATTGAAGTGCATTCGGTAGTGTGGCAAGGCAGAGCCCTAGGCTGGGAGAACTCCAGGCAGCTCCTGGCCCCGCCATGCGCAGGCTGACCGTGGGCGAGATGACCAGTCACGGCAGAAAGGGGAGGTGTTGCCCTTGTGGGTTGTCTGTTTCGGTGCTGTGAAACACAGGGCCACCAACTCAGCAGCTCAAATAAAGCCCATGTGCCTATTGTCCCGAAGTTCCTTGGGTCAGAAGTCTGGGTGAGTGCCAGGGGCTTCACTTCTTAGGGACTCAGAAGGCTGAGTCCAAGGCGACAGCTCTGCCGGGCTCTTCTCTTAGTGGGAAGCCTGCTTCCAGGGCCACCAGTGGCCGGCGGGGTTCAGTCCCTTGAAGCTGAGATGGAAGTGTCTGCGCCCTTGCTCCCACCAGAGCTCTGGCAACCAGAGGCTCGCGCCGCGCCCTGCTGCCCCATCTCAGAGCTGGCGAGCACCTGTGGGCACAGCCTGTGCCTTCCACGTCTCCCTCCCTGTGTTGCAGGCTGCAGTGATGAGATGAAGCCCAAGGGGATCCTCGCGGTCTTCTGGTTTTGTTCTTTGGTTTTTTTTTTTTTTTTTTGACAGGCAGAGTTAGACAGTGAGAAAGAGAGACAGAGAGAAAGGTCTTCCTTCTGTTGGCTCACCCCCCAAATGGCTACCACAGCCGGCGCTGCGCACATCCAAAGCCAGGAGTCAGGTGCTTCTCCTGGTCTCCCATGGGGTGCAGAGCCCAAGCACTTGGGCCATCCTCCACTGCACTCCCGGGCCACAGCAGAAAGCTGGCCTGGAAGAGGGGCAACTGGGACAGAATCCGGCACCCCGACCGGGACTAGAACCTGGGGTGCCGGCACCACAGGTGGAGGACTAGCCTAGTGAGCCGCGACGCCGGGCATCCTCACACTCTTCTAAACTCAATGTGCAAAAGCCCTTTCCCTGCTCAGGGACCAGAATCGAAGGTTCCTGGAGATGAGAGCAGGAGACCATGGGGCAAGGGACGTCTCAGAGCTCAACCTACTACACCCAGGTCACATGGCTTAGAGTTTGGACTAATTATTTTCTTTAATTCTGTCATCTTTTTTTTTTTTTAAGATCTATTTATTTGAAAAACAGAGTCCACACAGAGAGAAGGAGAGGCAGAGAGGGAGAGAGAGAGAGAGAGAGAGAGAGAGAGAGAGAGAGAACCATCCGCTGGTTCGCTCCCCAGTTGGCCGCAATGGCCGGAGCTGCGTCAATCCGAAGGTAGGAGCCAGGAGCTTCTTCTGGGTCTCCCAGGCAGGTGCAGGGACCCGAGGACTCGGGCCATCTTCTAATGCTTTCCCAGGCCATAGCAGAGAACTGGATCAGAAGTGGAGCAGCTGGGACTCGAACTGGTGTCCATATGGGATGCTGGCACTGCAGGCAGCGACTTTACCCGCTACACCACAGAGCCAGCCCCTGTCATTGTTCAACTGTGGAATCCTTCCAGTCTGAGGAGGGTCTCCGGTCTCTTTAACAATCATGTCTGCAAAAGTCAGAACCTCTGATACTGACAGAGCAGTGAGTGTTCCAGACTCCCCAGTGAGCACCGCGATCAAGTGGATTTTATGCAAATAATAACCCTACGAGGTGGATTCCAACTCCTGGCTAATGTCACTCTGTCTTTTCCATCTGAGCCCTTCGCTTCTTTCCTTGTCATCTGAAATTGGCCCGTATGGGCATGCCCACGTTGAGGATCTGTTTCTCCCTGAGAACCTCGTGTTAGAGGTGCTAGCTTACAGCCTGGTCCCCGTATTCTTTCAGAAATGTTCCAGCCGTGCCTGTCACATGACCGGGCGTGAGAGCTGAGACAGAAGGGCGGCTTGGGAGGCTCTAGAAGGAGGGCAGGTAAGAGACGACGGGAGCTTGGACCAAGGCGGTGGAGATCTGAAGCTAGAGAGGGGTGGGTGCGGGTCAAGGCAGGTCAGTGCGGGATATAGAGTGAAGGCAGAGGAGGAGGCAGAGGGGCAAACAGTAGCCCCACGCCCATAACAGGAATGGACAACCACGGCTTAATGACGTGAGTGGACACAGAGATGTACAGCTGTCTTAGAGCCGTTTCAGGAGTCAGAAGCCCCGGAGAAGGAACCACACTTGCTTGACTTCTTCATGTTCCAGAACTTTGGTTTCTTCCTCTCACTCCGGTTTTTGCAGCTCTTTCTCCCCCTCCATCCAACAAGTCCAGGGCTCCTTTTTTCCTGCGTCTGAGACCCAGTAAAGGAGCAAGCTGGATGAATCGCCATCTCAACCAGAACCAAGAAGAATCACGCAGGTAGACGCCTGGGGATGAAGGGTGAGACCACTTGAGAACCTGAGACGATGCTCTGGCCTCCGCCGGGTGTGGTGTGATTGACGCGCACTGCACACGTTCACTGAGCACATACTGCCTTCGTTCTGCAGGCCTCGCTGTGGGCAGCGCATTCTCCAGCTCTCTGGGCTTTGCAGCAGCAACTGGATGTTTCCTGCTGCTTGTTGCTGTCAGAGTCTGTGGCCTGGCTCTCTGTCTGTGTCTTCTTCATCCTGCATCAGTAAAAGAACCCCCTGGAATATATTGTTCTCCTGGTAATGAGGAAAGAGAGCGTGGCGGAGTCATGCCGTGGTGGTTAAAGCTGTCGCTCCTGCTCACATCACGTTGGCCAAGGTGAGACTCAGGGCCAACCAAGCCTGATGACGCTGAAGACTCTAGTGGGTTGGATCACTGCCCACCAAATCACTGTGTCCCCTAAACCCAGGGAACGAAGCCTTATCATGTAGAGACAGCCACAGTAGTTTCGGGGGAACAAATACAGCACAGAGCGGGATGGAGACCCAGACATAGACCCACACACATGAGCCCAGAGGGATCTGTGGCAGGCGTGCATACGTGGTTCACTGGAGGAAGGGAAGGCTTCTCAGCACACAGAG
Organism: Sylvilagus floridanus; assembly: GCA_949820135.1. NCBI lineage: Eukaryota > Metazoa > Chordata > Mammalia > Lagomorpha > Leporidae > Sylvilagus > Sylvilagus floridanus. Next base: position 49,572,920 of record OX463228.1, on the reverse strand, counting down.
TGGCGATGGCCACGGATGTCCACAGCCAAGAGTGATGAAGCTCAGCCCAAACCTCACACCTTCCCCAAAAATCGCTCCAAGTGCACGACGGGCTTAAATGTCAAATGTGAAGCTTTGAAGTTTCCAGGGGAGAAAGGAGACAATCTTCAAGTCCTAGGGCCAGGGCAGAGAGATTGTAGACTTGACATGAAAAGACGTAAGCTGTAAAAGGGCACACTGGGGCCAGTGTTGTGGCGCAGCGGGTTAAGCCGTCACCTACAACACCAGGATCCCGTATCACAGCCCCGGTTCAATCCCAGGTGTCTTGCTTCCAAGCCACCTCCCTGCTAATGCACCCAGGAAAGCAGCTGCAGATGGCCCAAGTGCCTGGACCCCTGCACCCATGGGGGAGACCCAGATGGAGCTCCTGGCTCCTGGGTTTGGCCTGGTCCAGTCCTGAGAGTCAAGGCCATTTGGGGAGTGACCCAGTGGATAGAAAATCTCCCTCTCTCTGTCCCTGCCTCTTTCTGTCACTCTGCTTTTGAAATAAATAAGATAAATCTTAAAAAGAAACGTTGATAAATGACATCTCGTCCAAATGATAACACTCTTGCTCTGTGGAAGACTCCATGAAGCTATTTAGTGGGAAGAAAATATTTACAAGTCACACACCTAACAAGAATTACATGTATCTAGAATTTACCAAAAACTCTCAAACTACATGGTCAGAAAGCAAAAGTATCCAGATAGAAAGTGGGCAAAAACCATGAACAGGCGTTTCACCCCAGAGGAGATACAGAGGGCTAATGCTCACATGCATGTAAAAGTACATTCAACAGCATCAGCCATCAGGGACAGACAAGGGAGAGCCACAGTGAGCTGGCACTGCATACCCATCAGAACGAGTGGGAAACTAAACCATGGCAACACCACATCCTGGCAGCTGTGTGATCATACATGGTTGGTGGGGTCATAAAATGGTACAGCCGCTCTGAAAAATATGAACGTGTACATACGAGCTAACAATTTACTCTACAGAAAGGACACATTGTGTTCATACGTGTCCATAGGGAACTTATTCCTAATGGCCAAAATCAAGCCCTATGTCCTTCAATTGGTGGATGGTTAAATAAACTGATACAACCCATATACCATGGAAATGGAATGAACTATTCATACATGCAACAACCCAAATCAATCTCTAACAAGATATGTTGAGTGAAGAAAGCCTCTTCCAAATGGTTACATACAGGATGGTTCCATTTATGCAACATTCTCGAAATGAGAGAACTGTGGAAATGGAGAAGAGATTAGTAGGTAGCAGGTGTTAGGGATGGTAGGCTTGAGTGTGGCAACACGAGAGCCACACAGAGCTTTGTGGTGATGGGATTGTTCTAGGTCTTGACCGTGGCAGTGGATACATTTACCACCCACGTTACAACATTGCAGAGAGCTACCTAATCACACACCAGTGCCCTCGCAAAGAAATCAATGCAAATGAAGAGGGAAGTAGGGATGAGACCTGGAGGTTACACCAAAGCTGAAAACCGAGCTGTGCTCTTGTACCACGGGTTTGCAGTATGTTGTTGCTACTGGCGCAGGGGGACTCCCTGGCAATGCAACTTGAAAAGAGGTCGCCTTGCAACCCAGAGAAGGTTTCCTGGGTGCTCGGGCTGGAACACGGACAGTCCAGCAGGAAGAGGATCTGCCAACTGACTCCCCGAAGGAGAGGAGAGCAGTTTTTGTTAGGACGGGCGGGGAGCCACAGCTGCGCTCTCGTCTGTCCTTTGCCTCAGCACACAGAACTCCGGTGCACACCCTGCTGTGTGTTCTGCTGGGACACGGGTGCTTTCTTTGCACATGACACACTCAAAGCAGGTTGTGTGTTCCCACCATAGCAAGCAGTCACACTGAGCGACCGCGCTGGGCTTGGTGTGCAGCACGGGGTCTCTACACGGCAGCACGGGGTCTCTTAGGGTTAGAGTCTGGAAGCTCCTTGTTCCCAACTGGTCTGAACTGGGGATGGATACACAGTCAGGTTAGGGGTGTGCTTGATTAAGTCCTGTTTCTGTCCCATCTCACCGCCATTGTGGGAAACTGGGCAAAGTGTGAAGGGGGGAATCTCTGTATTTTAGGTGTTATATGTGTGTCTGCAACAATATTATACAGCAAGTTTAATTATTTTAAAGAACTGTCATAACTGGAATTCATGAATGTTCGGTATATTCTTGACCAAATTTTAACTTTTCCAAAGAGTTCTCTATCTCATCTGCCCCCAAAAAAGAGTTTTTGGCTCACCACCAAAATGGACCACATGGCATCAGCAAGGGACTGAATTCTTTGCTCATTCTTAGACCCTTACCATGAGTAGAAACGATAAAAGATAGCAACTGGCTTCTTCTCTTGGGACAGTCTGCTATTTATTGCTGCTGCATATTAAATGTATACATGTGGAGAGAAAGAGGGAAATGAAATACTAAAAGGCCTTTCTTTGTGAAAAGCAACAGAAAGTATTCGACAATATCCGCTTGATGCAAAATCCCAACACGTTGCCTCTCATCTCTTCGTCCTAAACCTAAGATGCACAATAGATTGGAGCAAAGTATAGATTAAAAGCAGGCTTTGAACTGTGTGTAGAAGCTTAAATTGGATTTCTTTATGATTTAGGACATGGTGGGTCATTCATAATTCATCACAAGTGCATCTGCAGTTGATCTAGTAGAAACGAGCACCACCCTGGCACTTCCACAACGTGCAAGAAGGGACATGTTTGTGTTTGCTAAACGAAGAGGGGACAATGACAGAGAGGAAGGAGTGGGGGTGCTGCATGCATGTGTGTTCATATGTACCCACAAGAGGCACTTTGGGGAGGTCTGACCTCCCCACACCCTCTCAAAATAAATAAACAAATCAGAACCGAGCGAGCGCTGGCATCTCCTGTTCATCTCAGGAACTGTTCCAACCAGACGCCACGGGTCCATCTTTGCTTTCTTGGGACACAGAGTCTGGAGTCCCTGAGCGCATCACAGCTCTGAGTCTGAATCAGCAAGGCTGACTCTGCAGACACGGAAGCTGACACGCGCAGGGAGCGAGTTCACCCAGGACTAGCAGCGAGTTTCCAAGGCTCTCCGAGCATCCTGCCCGCATTTCCCGGGGACCCGCTGTGAGCTGTGTAGTGGTTGTTGGTTACGTGTCTTTCTCCCCACGTAGCCTGTGGCTTGTGTCTGACAACACCTATGCACGCCCGGAACCGAGCACAGCATGTGTTGAATGCCTCGTGCTGATGTCTAGCCCACCGAAGTGTGTGAATAACACTGTCTTTTCTGACACAGTAACAATACTGGCCTGTCTTGCTTGGTCTTTGTCTTTCCTTTCCATGTTCACTTTGTTTTTCTTTTTTTTTTTTTTAAGATTTATTTATTTATTTGAAAGTCAGAGTTACACAGAGAGAAGAGAGGCAGAGAGAGAGAGAGAGAGAGAGAGAGAGAGAGAGAGAGAGGTCTTCCATCCGATGGTTCACTCCCCAGATGGCTGCCCCAATCCGAAGCCAGGAGCCAGGAGCTTCTTCCGGGTCTCCCACGTGGGTGCAGGTGCCCAAGGACTTGGGCCATCTTCTACTGCTTTCCCAGGCCATAGCAGAGAGCTGGATTGGAAGAGGAGCAGCCAGGACTTGAACCGGTATCCATATGGGATGCTGGCACTTCAGGCCAGGGTGTTAACCCTCTGTACCACAGCCCCGGCCCCCACTTTGTTTTTCTTTTTCAAGATTGATTTTATTTATTTGAAAGACAGAGTGACAGAGAAGGGAAGAAGTACACACAAACACACACACACACACACACACACACACACAAACACACACACACACAGAGAGAGAGAGAGAGAGAGAGAGAGAGAGAAAGATTGATCTTCCATCTGCTGGTTCACTCCCCAAATGACTGCAATGGCCAGGGCTGGACCAGGTCAAAGCCAGGAGCCAGGAGCGCCATCCAAGTCTCGCATGTGGATAGCAGGGACCCAAGCACGTGGGCCGTCTTCGGCTGCCATCCCAGACACATCAGCAGGGATCTGGATCAGAGGTGGAGCAGTCGGACACAAACTGGCGTGCCAGTGTGGGATGCCAGCATCTCGGGTGGCAACCTAAGCCACCCCCCACAAGTCAACCCCTCGCCTCACTCTTTCCTGGCCCATCCAGCGTCCAAGCGTGCTGACCGCACCGATCTTGTTCCTTGGGCTTCCACGCCTGCTGGGCTCTGATTGGGTTCTGTCCAAGGCACGCAGCATGGGAAGGTCAGGTGAGAAGCAGCAGAATCTCCCTCTCCAGACAGCCGTGGTTTGGGGCCAAAACCACCACAGGAGCTCCCCAGTTCTCAGCTTACACAGTCGGCCCTGGGGCGCTGGCCAGTTCTGATACTTCCTGAGTGTTCCACTGTCCCCTCTGCTTCCCGGTGGTTCTTGGGTGTTTCTCATAAGTGTGCAGCATGAGCAGGAAGTGGACGGTGCTCCCGCCCCATCGTCAGCTCATCCTGGCGAGCACAGCTGCCTCCACCCTGGGGCCTGGGAGCCATCACCTCGCAGAACATTCTCTGCTAATCTCTGAGAAGGGCGTCTATTTCCTGCTGAGATGCTAAATGACCATAGCTCTCTCTCTGGAAAATCTGAACAGTATGGCAAAGCACACGTCAGCGAATAAAATAATGCAAAATACCCACAACTCAGATACGACAGCTATCAATATTTTTGAAGATTGATTTACTTACTGGAAAGGCAGAGCAGCAGAGTGGGCGAGAGGGAGAGCTTCCATCCACTCATTCACTCTCTAAGATCCTGCCACAGCCAGAGCTGGGCCAGGCACAAGCCAGGAGCCTGGAACTTAATCCAGGTCTCCCATGGGGCTGGCGGGGGCCCAAGGACTTGGGCCGTCATCTCCTACCTTCTAGGGACATTAGCAGGGAGCTGGACTGGAGATGTGGAGTGGCCAGGGCTCAAACCAGCACACCAATTCGGGATGCAGGTGCCTCAAGCAGTCGCTCTATTGCTGTGCCACAATGCCCACCCCACAGCCATAAACCCTTCCTTCCTGTTTCGTTTTGTGTGTGCGTGGATGGGTGTAGGTCCCGGTCGGGGAGAAACGCATGCGTGTTTCTGTGTTTGGACATCGCTGAGATCCAGTGATAACGCCCTTACACCTCCTTCCAGGAAGGCACAAACTTGGGACAGTAGGGAGGATAAATGTCACCGGCACCACTTTGACGCTGCTTCATTGAAGCGACGGGTGCCCCAGAGACACGCAGCAGAGAGGGGCCAACCTGCGTGGCGCTGACGCCGCTTTCCTGCCAGGCTTCACGGGGGACAAGACCGGAGGACGCTTTGCCAAAGGAAAAGAAAGCATGGGCGGCCCGGGGGAGCCACCACAAGGGCTGCGCTGCAAGGAGACATGCCATACAGTGCCAGCAACCCGAGAGTGAATGGGGCCTGTCTGCAGACGGAACCGGGGAGCCTCTGGCTTCCTGGTGGCTCATGGCGCGCAGGATGCCCACGTGTTATTGGGCCAGCTCTTCCCGCATGACCGCTTTCAAAAGGCACAGTGGCAGTGCGTGTGAGGGCCTGTTTCCAGAAGCCTGTGCAGCCGGCTTCCCTGCGCCCGGGAGAAGGCTCTTACCATAGTCTGAGTGTTTGTTCCCCGCAAAAACACAGCTGGAAATCCGACCCCCAAGGCGCTGGTGGGAGATGGCCCTTTGGAAGGTGGTGGAAGCTTGATGAGTGGGATTAGGGCGCTCATCAGTGGGGTCCTGGGGGAGCCTCTGTCCTTCCACCATGTGAGGACACAAAGAACAAGAAGGTACCGATACCAGCCAGGAACCGGGCCTCAGAAAAATCAAACATGGGGACCACAGATATGCTCCGTGTCCATGGTTTCAAGCTGCTAAGAGACACATGCCTTCACCTGAGAAACAGGACTGAGTTGAGGCTGGCGCTGTGGCACAGTGGGGTAAAGCCCTGGCCTGAAGTGCCGGCATCCCGTATAGGCGCCAGTTCTAGTCCCGGCTGCTCCTCTTCCCATCCAGCTCTCTGCTATGGCCTGGGAAAGCAGTGGAAGATGGCCCAAGTCCTTGGGCACCTGCACCCACGTGGGAGACCTGGAGGAAGCTCCTGGCTCCTGCTTTGGGTTGATGAAGCTCCAGCCGTTGCAGCCATCTGGGGAGTGAACCAGTGGATGGGAGACCTCTGTCTCTCTCTCTCTGTGTGTGTGTGTGTAACTGACTTACAAGTAAATAAATAAATCTTTTTTTTTTTTTAAACAAAACGGTGGCACTGATTGTGTAGAGGGAGCAAAGGTCCCCACACCACAAGCACCTTGCGCTGGTATCTGAGTGGGAATGAGCTGCTCTGCTGGAACCGTTGCACGTTTAGGGCCCCCTTTCACTACAGCCTTTCCCGCTCTCTTGAATACGAAGACGTTAGTGATGACTTACAAAACGCAGACTGTTTCACAGCAGGCACCTGGCTCCTCTCAACCAGCTCCACCTCTACACAGGCTCATAAATGCTCAGGTGTGTCCGGGAATGCGTAAGAACCCTCAGCATTTGTTAAAGGAAACAAACAAAAAACAACCCATTATGGGTGCCGGTTCACGTTCCATCAGATGCGCTACCAATCCAGCCCCCTGCGAATGCACCCGGGAAAGCGGTGGAGGATGGCCCAAGTCACGGGGCCCCTGTACCCACGAGGGAGACCCAGAGGAAGCTCCTGGCTCCTGGCATCTGCCTGGCCCAGCCCTGGCCACTGCAGCCATTTTGGGGGTAAACCAGAGGATGGAAGACCTCTCTGTCTTTCCTTCTCTCTCTCTCTAACTCTACCTTTCAAATAAATAGATAAGTCTTTTTTAAGAAGCCACATAGACGCAGTGCAGCCTGTGTACCTGAGGGGGGAGTGGTTGCCGCCAGGGCTCCCTGAGCCTTGCTGCTGTTCCGCTCCTTGCTCGTGTGCTGAGCCCACGGGCGCTGGCTCACCCCTATCCTTTTCTGCGTTGCCCATGACTCTTGCACATGGAATTCCGTAGCTGGAGATACTAAAAATGGCGAGCGTGGGCTACGTACACATACGTGCACGCAGTGGGTGTACACGAGGCTGGCCATTGCCGTGGTCCAGGCATGGGGAGTGGCAGGGGATGGCGAGCACTGGACCCATCAAGGGCTGCTCAGGGCAAACCGGCAGGGGTGCTGACAGAGCGAATGGGGATGTGGAGGGGCAGGGGTATCCGAGGCGCACTCCCGGGAGTCTGCTTTGCACACGTGGACGGGGCCAGCAGGAGTCAGTGCTCTAGGGAGGACTGGGAGAGGATGTACTTGAGGCGGAGGTGGGACTCCCACTGGGGAACACCACACAACCTGTTCAACAGCACAACCAAGACAAGCGGACCAAGGCCTCCGTGGTCTCCCATGGAGAAACAGCTGATGAGCTGGGCGTGAGTCAAACGGCCACGCTCGGCTAGTTTGTATTTTTGCAAGAGGCTCGGGTGAGTGTGGTCTGGAAGCAGAAGCAGCTGCCTGCACCCGAGGGGCCCTCAGCCCGGGACAAAGAGCAGGAGCTGCAGGGGAAACCTTTGAGGGGGGGTTCAGAAGACGGATGGACGGGGGCACTGCTTTCAGCTGAAGTGCAGAGGTTGGGGGGGCCCTGGAGAGGGGCCGGCTCCTGAGGGGGCAGGCTCCAGAGAGCGGCAGCAATGAGGGTAGGGGGTGGGGAGGCCCAAGGGAGCTGGGCAGGGAGGAGGAAGCACAGAACTCCTTGGACACAGAGCAGGCTTAGGGCGTCGTCTAGTTATGGGAGCCTGAGCAGGGAGTGGGTGTAGGCACAGGAGCCCGCGGGGGCCGCTGGGAGAGAGACAAGCAAGGGCCGCGCTGATGGCCAGCGAGCTGCCTTGGCTGGGCTGGAGTCCTCCGGCCTCGACGGTCACGGCGAATGTTCTCCTGGACCCAAGTGCAGCTCACCGAGATTCCAGGGTCTGCCCACGCCGCGTGGTCGGGGATGGAGGCCGACAGAGGTGGGCGGGGCCTGCTGCTGTGGGTTCTTCAGAGAGAGAGCTTAGGGACGCGAGGACCGACCTGCCTGGTGCAATTCCTGCCCTTGTGCACTTTCGTCCTCTCACAAAAGAACACCTCATTTAACTCGCTCCCGTGCCCTCTTTTTCCGGCGAGGGAAAGTGAGGCCCAGGCAGTTAGGGGGCCGGCACGAGGCCACCCAACGAGAAAGCAGCAGGATGACGCCGGTCTGCCCCACTCGGCAACGCACCGCCAGCAGGATGGAAACTTTCTGACCAGCATCATCGCAGGGCCGAGCGAGCCAGGCTGGTGCGGCTGCCTGCGCCCCGAGAACACGCGGGAGGCAGCTGCAGTTCTATTTTGGGGCGCCATCCTAGAAGGCCCTTCTGTCATCCATCGCCACCTCCCCGACGCCCGAGAAGCTGACATTTATATTTTTAAACTCTTTTTGTCAAAACGAACGCTATCATTCTCAGGTGCAGGCTCCCACCCTGCTGAGCACCTGCAGTGGAGGAATAAACTGTAAACAAAAATCCCCAGTATTACATAAGACATTAAAATGGGAACAAAAACTTGAATTTAAACAAGTTCAGTTCCATCCCTAATAGCAAATGTTGAACAATGGAGGAGCCCTCTCTCTATTCAAAGTCTTCCAAGAACAAAGGAAATTGTCCCCAAATAAAGCAATAACCTGATATCATATTAATAATAACCTTGCAAAGCAATTTTCCATCTGCCATTCTCTGGGGAGGTGACTTCAGGCACAATGGTAGTTATTAAACAAAGCCAAGAGTTTATTATAAGGTTATATCGTAACAGCCACCAATCCACCTTGCATATTGCTGCCAGAGTTAAACTTTCCCAAAACCAGGTCTATGAAGCTCGCGCCAAGGCCGGGAAACGCTGGCATCTCTTCACAGGTCCTGGGAAGGCAGTCAGAAGATTCTAGCATGGCCGGGCGCTTTGCAATCTGGCCTCTCCTGTTTTCTCACTTCCTGGGGGGATGCTTTTCAAGAGGTTCAGAACCCTGATGGAGCCGTGGAGCAGAGCTGGGGTCCGATCCTGTCCAAGCCCTTGGCAGCCCCGGTAGTGGGGAACGACCGTTCCTGATACACAACCACGAAGCGCGTGCCGGGTGCCGCACAAGCTCCCGGGGGTGTCTCGGCCGCGTCTGGCTGGAAGGAAAAGCCGTTGACATCAGCTCGTGTCCAAGCTCCCCAGCCCAAGTGCTGGACCAGAAGCCCCACCATGCGGCGCTGTGAGGACAGCCCCAGCAGTCTGGTGACACCTGCCACGAGGTCACACCAGAAGAAATGGAGACCGAGAAAGGCCAAGGGACGCCCTCCAGGTCTCCCTGCTGGCCCACGGGGCTGGGGAGGCCGGAACCCACATTCCCTCCACACACAGTGCTGCCACTGCTCGGATGTCTGCGGCAGTTGGGGGCATGTGTGAACACACACACTCACACATGTGTGCCGTGATCACACCTAACACACACACACACACACACACACACACACACACACACTGGGGGACCAGGATGCTGAGGGGCCGTAGACAACCCTTGCGACTATTCCCATGGCTGTGGCTATCCCACTGTGAGGCTTGCAGGACTTCCCGCACAGGTCAGGGGAAGCCCGAATCAGGAGACGCGCACCCCGAGGCAGCTTGGCGGGCGCTGGGGTCTCGGGGCCTGAGGGAGGACGCTCCAACCCCCTCGCCGTGCCTGCAGGCTCTGCTCTCGGGAAGGCAGGGCTCTCTGTGGGTCCTCTGAGTGGAGGGTTCCTGATGACAAGAGAGAAGGGGTCACTGACAGGTTAGGAAACGGAAGGTCAGAGAACCTTCCATGGGGGACCCTGAGGTCACTGGACACAACTAAGATAGGAGAGAAGTGGATAAAAACACTGGTCCAACCTTGGCGTTTTCACTCTCGAGAGGTCACGGCCCACCCGAGCTTTAGGAGAGGGAGGATGGACAGGGAGGGCGGGGGCTGTGCTGTCCGGGCCTGGGGTGAGCTCACAACGGAGCCGGGCCACTTCCTGCACTGAGCTTTGACGTCCACCACGCAGAGTCCAGAAGGGGCAGGACCCAGCGCAGGGGGCCAGCATCTGCATTCCTGCACCTCCCAGGGCTCCGCTGAATCCACAGGAAACTCTCTAAGCACTGGGACCAGGCTCTAGAACCTTCCCAAGCCCAGCAGTGGTGGCATCGAGAAACAACACGACGTTGGTTTTAGCGTTAGCAAGGCTCTATGCCAGTGATGTCGCCTCCAAGTTCTGAAAGTGCTGGTGTCTGTCCCTGCAGTGTCGCCAAGCCGATGCTGCTCTTCGGATTTTACCGATGAGAAGCAAGAAGCTGAGAGATGAGAAGTGATTTGCTTAGGGTGCCACCATTGGTAACTGACGGAGTCGAAAATTGAAACCCAGCTCTCTTACAAAAAAATAAATGATTTATTTTGGAATAGTTTTCGATATATGGAGAAGTGGCAAAAATAGTTGCGTTTCCTCGCCCAGTTTCCCTCTGCTGTTAACGTCTGGCATTGCACGGTATGGTTGTCAAAACGTAGACCCCGCCGCGGCTGCATTGCTATTGGCTAAACCACGCGCTGTATCTGGATGTTGCCAGTTTGGGCTCCGGCGTCCTTGTGCCGTTCCAGGATCCACAGAGGGTGCCCCACGTCTCTCACTGGTCGCGTCGCCTTTGTCCGCCACCGGCTTGTGGTCCTTCCTTGTTTTCGCACCCACCCTGGCAGCTCCGAGAAGTGCCGCTTGGAAATTGTGTAGGCTTCCCCTCAGCTTGGAGACACAGGTCCCCGTCAACTCACCAACGAGCGCCCCCACTTAGTGGAAAATTCCATGAAGCAAAACCTTGTGAAATAACCCTGGTGCTTGACAGGACCTCTTCGCCGTCAGGGAAACCCCGGAGTAGCCTGCGACCACCGCCCTTCCCACCCCACCCACGCCCAGCAGGACTGTTCCCAAGGGCTGGCCAGCTCTGTCCACGAGATCTCTCTTGAGTGACGTCCTACATCTACATCGTGTAATACGGGGTGACCAGTGGACAGTGGACAGAGGCAGGTGTTAATAAGCCATCACCTACGGCCAATGACTACTCTGGGGCTACAGAGCGGGGCTGGGCCAACCCACAGTGGTGGGAGTCCTGGAGGAGTACGGAGCCACTGTTGCGGAGGGGCACCTGCGATTTTGAAGATGCTGGAAAGAACCATAAATCAGAGTGGGGGTGGGGCTTTGGAAGCCAGTGTTTTGCAGGCGGGGCTTCTGGGAGACACAGGAGCTCCCAGGGGTGCAAAGGAGGAGGTGCTCTGGGAAGAGCATCCCGTGCAGAGATGGAGGCGGGCGCGTCCCCCGCACCGGCACCCTCTTCCCGCAGCTGGTGACCAGACACAGAGGGAGACCAAAGCACCGTGCGGGCTGCTCATGGTGTTCACCTCTTGTGGACCGGATGGTGAAGCGTGAGCCCATTCTCCCGCCCCTCCCTGTCCCCATCCCCGTCCCTGCCACGTGAGGAGTGAAAGTGACCGTGACTGCGCCCTTCCCACATCTGCATTTCAGAGGGGTGGACATGACTCCTGTGTCTTACATCACAGAGCAGAAGCAATTCCGTGGGGAGTTCTCGCAGCCGATGGTGTCCTCCAGCAGGCCCGGTCTGCGGACTCGCCCCCTGCGTCTCCTCATCTCTCCCTTTCAAGAGGGACCCCCAGCTCCTATTGAGCCAACACCACGGCTGGCCTCAGGGGAAGATGAAGTTTGGGTGAACACGCGATGGAATCCGCGTTCCTCTTGGCCGATGGTCGTGGCGCCAGCCTCTCTCGAGCGAGGGGTGGTCATAGGCGTAGCTCTGGCCATGGAGATTCAAGGAGACATCTACTAGGTGCAGGACTCGGGGCAGATATTTGCTCTCCCGTCCTAGGGATAAGTGCAAAGGACTGCTCGTCACCCTCCTCCTTCTAAACATGGCCTGGTTCTTGGAATGTCAGCTGCTGTTCTGCAACCAGGGGAGAACACGCGTGAGGAAGGGAAGCCAGGGGGCGGGCGGGGGTTTGGTCTAGCATTCAGATGCCACATGGATGCCTGCACAGCCCACTGGTCGGCCTGGGTCTGAGTTCCAGCTTCCACTCCTGGTCCCAGCTGCTGCTGGTGTGGTCTTCAGTTATGCAGCAGTGGGACACCTGAATTGAGTTTCCAGCTCCTGGTTTTGGCCCTCTGGGTGTTGTAGGCATTTGGGGAGTGAAACAGCAGATAGGAGCGCCACCTCGCTCCCCCCCCCCCAAATAAATGTTTAAAATAAACAAATAAAAAGGGAAGCCAAGGGCTGCAGAGCACAGATAGGAACGTGGACCTTGGGTTACATCATTAAGCAACCGAATTAGCCCTGGAATGCCTACCTCTAGTTTTCTTGTGAAATGGAACAATAAAAATATGTTGAAAAACGTCCTCAGACAATTTCACTCCTACTAGCAATAAAGCGTCTCTCTTCTGTTTTGCATTCACAAGGACAATACTGTTTGAAGTCTTCTAGGCTAAGAGCAAGGTTGTAACTCACAGCCTAGGCCAACCCCCTGTCATTATGGGGACCCAGGAGGAGATGACGCCCACAGAAGCGACAGAAGGTTATTGGTCAGTTAGTTGTAGGACCAGGACGAGAACGGTGGTCTCTTAACTCTCCACCCAGTGCTCGCTCGATTCAATTCAACTCAACACATATTATACCAACAGCTCTGTGTGGCCTAGTACATCTCTTCCGAAACCCCCCAGTTAGATCCAGCTCGTAGAAGAGGCAGGAGTCTAGGATTCCCAGGAGAGGCTCATCCAAGAGGTCCACGCTCTCAGAGATCCCTGCACCAAGGGGCAAGGTGGCGGCAGGTCCCCGTCTCTACTCCCTCATCCTTGTAAGCTCCCGAGACTTCTTTTCTCTGCTCGGACAGGAGAGGTGAAGCCACTGTCGTTACATGCACAGGAGGTCATTTGCAAAATGATGGAGATGGCTGCTTGAGTCCTTCAGAATCTCTCTTCCTGTGGAATATTAATTTAGCCTACTTTGTTGGCAAGAGATGTTTGGAAGGGCGCCAAAAAATGTATGGCAATTAATCAACGGGAAATAAAATAAACACAAATTGCAGATTCTTGTCAGCAACTGATGTCCTGACGTCTTGCATTTAAAGGACAAACTGGCTTCCTTAGTCACATGGGTAATTCTAGCTTCCCTGGGTTTATTCTGGCAACAGAGGCGTAGCATGGCTCAGAACCAGCTGGTCAACCAGAAGGGGAGGCAGGGCAGGGTGACAACCCTGAATGCAGGAGCTGTAGCTCTGCTCTGGGCGCTCGGCAGTCATGCTGCTGGCCTTGGTGGCGCAAGACCTTGTCCACTGGGGAATCCGGCTTCCAGTCCCCAACCCGCAACCTGCAGCCTCATTCCCTAACACCTGCTGTTCACCGTGGACAGTGAGCCCTTGCCCATCCCTGAAGCCATCCCGGGGGGCAGAAAGCATGCTACACTGCCTGCCCAGCCAGGTGTCTGGGCCTGCAGCACAACCTCACGGCTTCACTCGCAAAAGGACTTGGGCTGCGATGGGAGTGGAGTGGCCTGGGGCACATCCCTCTCCTGGCTGACCCTTGATTTCCTCACCTACACCATGAGACGTAATCGGGCCCCCATGTGGGATTGTGGTGAGGGTTATTGGAAGTGCCGGAAGACAAGTGGTCCTCAGTAACTCACATCTGTCAGCGTTAGCTTCTGGCGGTTCCTGGCCAGCTTGCCTGCGCGCTTTCCTTGTGAAAGCCTGACTTGGAGCCCTCCTTGTGTACCTGCGTTAATACACCCCCACGGATCCCCCCCAGCTGCTTCCTGGAATCCTGGCTGATCCAAGCTCCAGTCACCCTCCAAACCCCAGCCAGTGTGACAAGGCCGAACCCGAAGCCTCTGCAGACCAGACATTTCTCTTGTCTCGTTTTTGCCTGGCCCAGGAGAAACACCACAGCTATGCAGTCTGATAGAGTTTGCTGCTGGCCACAAATGGGCTTGAGCACTTGAATCATGGCTCGCTTGAATTGGCATGTGCTTTAGATAGAAAATTCATGACCTTTTTTTTAGGATTTTATTTATTTATTTGGGAGTTACAGAGAGAGGGAGAGACAGAGAGAAAGGTCTTCCATTCACTGGTTCACTCCCCAAATGGCTGCAATGGCCAGAGCTGTGCCAATCCGAAGCCAAGAGCCAGGAGCTGCATCTGGGTCTCTCATGTGGATACAGGGGCCCGGACACTTGGCCCACATCCTGCTGCTTTCTCAGGCTGTAGCAGGGAGCTGGATCGGAAGAGGAGCAACTGGGACTAAGAACCAACGCCCAAATGGGATGCTGGTGCCGTAGGCAGAGGCTTAGCCCACTACGCCACAGCACAGGCCCCCACGACAAATTTTGAAGACTTAGTAAAAAAAAAGAGGATGGAATATTTCATGAATGAGCTTGTTGAAAGCATGTTAAACAGCATTCAGATGTTGTAGGCTAAATGAAGTACTATTTCAGCTAGGAAATTTAAAATGCTGCGGCTCTCTCGCGCCCTGTTTCTGCCCACCACTGTGGTACTGGGATCCGCTCCAGAGGTCCGGTGATGTACCCTGTATTCCAGTTTTCTAGAGCTTCTGTGAGAAACAAACACAAGCTTAGTGGTTTAAAACAAAAACGTAATTTTTTTCAGACCTCAGGAGGCGAGAAGTCTAAAATCTGTAGGGATACGCCCCTTCCCGGGCCCTGGGGAGGCTCATGGGCCAGCTTCCTGGGCTGGGCTTGTGACCACATCCGCCAAGTGCTCTCTCCGTCTTCACACTGCCATCTTGTCTTCTGTCTGTATATCCGCATGTCCCTGGAAGGGGTGCACATCGCTGACTTGGGGCTCATGCTGATGATGAGTAGGCTGAGCGCCACACTCAACACGCTTGGTCTACAGTCACATCTGCAAAGTCCTCTCTCCAAAGGATAAACTGCAGGTTTTGGAGTACACACAGATACACCTCTCAGGGGGCCACTATGCCCCCCTATTAGGTGGTGGTGACAACCTTCAGCTCTAATAGGCTGAGCCAGTGATGTGAGGGACAGGTACCCACACTCTGCCTCATGTCCTCACTCACCCAGATGGGGTGCAGACCACTCTCAGGGGAGCCCCCCACACCAGAAGCTCGGGATCAGGGGGGCCACGCTGGGTCCCTGACTTGGATTGTGTGATCATCTTTGGAGTAGTTTTATCCAACGATGCTTCCCTGTCTCCCGATGCTGAGCTATGGGGTGAATCTGGCACAGTCCTCATCCCCAAGCTCCTGACCTTTGGCAACAGGGTTGTTGGTTACATTTCTGATCCTTCATTTATCACCTAAAAAGTAGGTGAGGTCAACACTTTTAGGGAAATAGAAGGAATGCAAAATGACTTCAACTGTTTTGAGTAAGTGCCAAAGCAAAACCAGACATAATCTAATAGCCCACACTTGTCCCTGGTGTGCAACACAATGTATAACGTATGCGCATGCTGGCTCAGGCCTTTGCAAATGTCATTCTCTTACACTGAACGTCTCTTTTCTCTGCTCCTCAAGGGATAATTATCTCCCTACCCCCACCCACACGCAACTCATCCAGTACCCTGCATTTAGTGGCTTGTAATTGTTTTCTGTGCTTGTACACCTAGGTTTTGTCTACCTACCCCATCAGAATGTGAGTTCTCTGAGGCCACACTCCATTTATGTCATCCCAGGGCCTTGCACCTGACCTGGGCCAGGTAACAGTTGCTAATGGATGGATGAATGGGTGGATTGGTGAATGAATTGATATGTACATGATAGATGGATAGGTACATGGGTGATGGCTGGCTGGCTGGATGAATTAGTGATTAGATGGATAGGTAGGTGGTTGGTTACAGATACACGTATGGATGGACAGATGAAGAGAGAGGTGATTGTTTGACAGGTAGCCAGCAGGTCCAGATCAGTCTCTCACTAATGAGTCAAATCCAGCACCCTGCTGATGCTGCCAGGCGCCAGGGAGCAGCCCTCACGGAGGACTGGGTGTGACCTCAAGTTTAGCAGACCTAGAAATGCAAGCTCCAGAGGGCAGAGAGAAAAGAGATGAAGCCGGCAGCACAGGGAGGTCCCACCAAGTGGCAGTGAGAGCAGGCTGGAGGCGCTGGCTCACTCCGGATTGCTCCAACTGCGTGGTCAGAAAAGTTATTTATCAGTGTGCCTTGAACCCCGAGTGAGATGAGTGCGTAGGATTGATGACGGGAGCACTTTAATGCCTGTTTGATAAAGCTGCAGACATCCAGACACCGAATCTACAGTGTCAAAGGTGTTTGCTTCTGGAGACTGGAGGTGTGTCTGCTTCCCGGCAGGCTGCTGATGCTACAGCGCATCTCGGCGAAGGAGACGAGACCGCTGCTGATTTTCCCATCACGGCAATGGGATGGTGACGGAGCTGATCTGTGGAGGGTGGGAAGCTAAGGCGTTGCAAAGGCGGACGTCAGGAGGAGCCGAGCTGGGTGGGGATGAGGTGGAGCACAGACAGGAGGCAGTGTGAGAGAGAAGTCATCGTCATTGTCGTGGTGAGAACAACGATGAAAGGAAGAACAAACATTTGTGCGTCGGACGGTGCTGTAAACGCTTTCTGCGCACTCTCTCTTCCAGCCCCTGTAACTGCTCTGAAGGGCGGCTGTTTTTAGCATTCTCGTCTTTTACAGAGGAGACGAAGCAGTGGTTCAGCAAGTCTCTCCCAAGGTCACACATCTATAACGTAACACATCCAGAAATAAAACCAGGCAGGCTGAGTTCAAAGTCTCTGTTCTTGCCAATAACATACAGTTTCATAAGAAGCATGGGTGAGCTCTTCTCGTCCTGCTCCACGGGGAGGAGGCGGCAGCCCCAGGTCCAGTTCTCCTTCCGTGCGGGAACGGCCTTGCTCCCTGACCCCTGCTTCTCCTGGGAAGCTTCATGTGACCTTTCTTGTCCTTGTATCAGAAGTGGTTGTGTCACTTCCCGGTCAAGCTGACTGAGAAGCAGGTGTGCGTCTCTACCCTCCCTCTCCTCTTTGGCTGTCTTGGAAGCCCCTTGTGGAAAAGGTGGGGACCCCCCCACCCCGACAGTCATGGTGGACTACTGTGAACGAGACAACTTTCCGTGTTAAGCCACTGATATTTTAAGGTTTCCTTGTCACAGACAAGTGTGGCTTGAGTGGTACTCGAGCTGCAATGCCTGTTCTTTAGCCTCTGAGTCACCTTCTGCAGCTTTTTCATGGTTCAGAAGCCATAGGACCATAGTCAGACTGGAACACATTTGGCAAAGAGTTGTGGACAGATTAGATGCCGTGTTCCATAGGGTTGTGGTCAGATCAGAATATGTGGCCCACGGGGTCCAGAGCACATTGGAAGACATAACATATGCAGAGCTCCCGGAGCACGGGCGACAGTCAGAATTGGCAGCCACCACAACATTTACTTTCTGCACCAAGTACAGCCAACTTGGTTTCAATTCACTTTGAGTTTGAAGCAACCTATCCAAGTCAGCTTTATTTATCTAATGAAACATATGAACGCAATTTTTATTACATTCAGGGTCTGTTATATCCAAAGCAATGGCTGGGTTGGTTTTCTGTTCCCATTCTGCACCAAGATCCAAGGCATTAGCAGATGGCGCTCCGCTCCTTCTGGCCTCACACTTAGAACCGGGAAAAGGGGATTTTTTTTAAGCCTACAAGAGCGCTTCTGTGACACACAGGATGGCCGTAGTCTGGCAACACCACGGGCAAAATGTTCTCTAAGGTGCTGAAATCAGCATTTATAAACACATGCCCGATTCCTCCGGACGGATAGTCTGTTCTCAAGCCAACAGCTAGCGATTGGAGGGGAGGGCTGTCAGCCATGTCTACAGCATGGTGGAATTAGTTGCCTGAACAAAGAAGCAGGACCAGGGGACACACCCATTCACGTGCCCGTCTACTGAGTCGGATGTGGGCAGCACAACTTAACTCCTCCCAGGTCAACTGGACAACTGTTTTACATTTTTATTTGGAAATGAGTGTGGAGGGGTATTCTACAAAGTTCGTGGAAAAAAATATAATGAAAATATATGTTGCTGTGAAAAAATGTTTGGAAAGCCATGCCTAGATTTTTTGGTAATATGCATTTTCTGTGAACTTTTTCAAGACCCCTGGGATGCTTAGAACAAGTTGCAAAACTAAACAGAGAATTCCTGTGCAGCTTCCTTCTGCCTCCCCAGCGACAGCACCTCGTGTAATTATCACACCTGGGAAAACCATGGAAGCTGAATGGGTTCAGTCTACAGGTCTTACTCAGATTTCACCTGTTGTTGTATGTCCTTGTGTGTGTGGTGCTCTGTGGTTCACCACATTTCTACAGTCATCTACACAGAGCTTCTGGCTCTCATTGCATTCTAGAACATTCACGCGTCCACTAGAGAAAGGGTGGAAAAGGAGAGGTCAAGCTAGCCACAGCCACGACAGCGCTTTCCATTCATGAAAATCCATTTTTTTTATCAACTCATGCATTTCTTTTCACAGTTCATTGCTTGTTTTTGGTTTTGTATTTTTCGTGCTAATTATGGTGTGCTCGCTATGTGACAGTTACCGAGCATTGGTTGCCTCTTCACTTAAGTTCTGGACAGATTTGAGAATCAGATGTGGAGGTACCATTATCTGTTTTATACAAGGAAAGGGTGAGGGGGCTCGGGGGTGATAAATGACCCACCCAAAGTCGCAGGGTCAGTGAGTGAGATTCTCCCTGACCCTGAAGCCTGTCCATTCTCCACCACGCAACCAGCAAGCTCTGCACATGCATCATCCGATGGTCACCTCGAAGCCCCATAGGGACCGCGTACCCCCATGTGAGAGAGGAAGCAGAAGTCCCACAAGCTCATTCGAAAATGCCACACACCTCGTAAGAAGAACACAGTTGGACCCAGAACGCCTGCTTCTGGGCTCCGTGTTTACTGATAGGCTGGGAACGACAGTGAGAATGACTTTGCAAACCCCTGTCTCCCAGTTTCCACACCTGGGTCCAGGACAATTGATCAGAGCACTCGCTCTTGCTCGTCTTGGGATGCGGCTTAGGACCCTGCTTAACCCAGACCCCATCAGCTCCCTCAGCTTGGACCGCTCTGACCCTGCACCTGCTGTGTGGCCCTGGGAGCGGTCAGGGCGCTTATCCGAGCTCCGCTTATTCACATATTTGTGCATTCCCGAATGGAAGGGAAGCAGCCTTTATTGTAACTATTATTTGTACTATTAAAAAACCCATAAAGACGCATATAATATCTGAGTGGATCCTTAACGATATCAAAGAGCAGAATTTCAATAAGGGCGTTGCATTAAATCTGAGCTGGCAAGAGCTTATAATAAAAGTACAGTAATGAGCAAGCTTTATGATAAAATTAATGTAATTAATTAGTGTTTGTAAAGGACTTCAAGATCACAGGGTGAAAGGTGCCAGCTAGAGGAAAAGTCATCTTAGAAATTACCACTATTATCATCTTAAGACATGGCATATATTATGCACTATATGAGCATTTCCAAGCATATATTCATGTCCCAGCTATAACTACGTTAATTTATAGTAATTTGCAAATCAGGTCTCTGATCAGCCCTGGGAACCCTTTCTGGATCTCTAAGTGGATGAGGTTATGACTCAAGTGGTATTTTAAACTCTATCCTGTGATAACCTATTAGAGCGAGCAGCCCCTGCTCCTGCGCACGCTCCTGTTGGAGACTCACATTCGAGGTGACGTGCGTGAGCCCAAGAGGCACGGGTGCACCCTGTGGCCTGTCCCTGAGGGTTTGGTTAGGCTCTATTAAAACCAGGTCTGTGGACATCTGCTTCATTCTTTCTCAGCTTCTCTGGATGCATCCATGACTCTTCCCCCCGCCCCCCCCCCATCCAGCACTAGCCCCCGGGACTGTCAGAACCACCTCTGCTGACAGTGTCACCCCAGGGTGCACGGAACGGAGCCTGGCCTGCTGTGGGTCTCAGGACCTTCGGCTGAGGGCGAACGTGTGGCTCTGAGACTGTGTGTGTCTTCTTATTCTAACCGTCCCAATGCACTACCCCATCTGAAAACAGAATGTTTACTCAATGAACCACACAACTTCTACTGGGCTTCTGGGTTACATTAAAAAATATTAAGTTAATTATTGGACAGCAAAAGTCACATCTACAGGGAATTTGTAAGATGAAGAGACTAATAAGGGCATTTTTGGTGGCTGCCCCAGGTGCCTTGTGTCCTAGGCCATGACAGCTGTCACCATCTTGGTTACCAGATTCTCCAAGTGTGTGTCTGGACAAGGCCATCGTCAGAGCGAGAAGGTCATGGGCCACATGAATGAGTTGGGGGCCTCTTGGGAGGAGTACCACGGAAAGACTGCTGGAGACAAGTGACTGTTACTGCGTGAGTCGAGCGGGCACTCAGGCTAGGGATGGATAACCCGGGTCGGAGCATCTTCTACTGCCAGTTATCCTGAGCCTGTCACTCTCTCTTTTTTTTTTCTTTTTGACAGGCAGAGTGGACAATGAGAGAGAGACAGAGAGAAAGGTCTTCCTTTGCCGTTGGTTCACCCCCCAGTGGCCACCACAGCCGGCACACTGCAGCCGGCGCATCACGCTGATCCAAAGCCAGGAGCCAGGTGCTTCTCCTGGTGTCCCATGGGGTGCAGGGCCCAAGCACTTGGGCCATCCTCCACTGCCTTCCCGGGCCACAGCAGAGAGCTGGACTGGAAAAGGAGCAACAGGGACAGAATCTGGCTCCCCGACCGGGACTAGAACCGGGTGTGACAGCACCGTAGGCGGAGGATTAGCCTCGTGAGCCGCGGCGCCTGCCATGTCACTCTTTTTATTTCAAGCTTTCTCACTTGTCACCAGCAGGGTGGGATAATGAAATGGGAGGAGATTGTGCAAGACCAAGGATGACAAGTGTGTGGCTAACGCGATGGTACCCACGGTCTCAACACAACACAAATATGCAAACATGCGTGCACACAAGCACACACACCCACCCCTCCAGGCAGCACTGTGGCAGACATGGCCAATCTATCACAGAGCCCTTTCCCACGGAAACTGAATGCAGCCCCAGAACATTGAGTGCAGCCCCAAGTCACCTCTACTCCTTAAACTGATTTGCCAATCAAGAAGAAACCTAAATCGCTTTCTCTGAAAACGTAAATCGTACTGCAATTTTGCAAAATATTGTTTCTAATAGCCTTGCAAGAAAGCATCAATGTCTAAGTGAATACATTTATTTTGTCCATGAAAGCTTTTTTGGCTGCCACACTTTATGAAACTTTACAGAAATTATAATAACCTTTAAAAACCAAGCAAAATAAAAACATCATTATTAGAGTGTTCAATTAGAAATGCAAACACACTCCGCCACACAACCTCCAAATGTAATTGTTTAATAGCAACACACAAATTAAAAAGAAAAACACAAAGCAAAATGCCCAGGGAACAAATTGTGCTCTTTAGCTGTTCGTGGAAGTCGGGGGCTTGTGGGGGTGGGAACGTGCTCCCTGACGCTCTGATCGCTGAAAGCTGGCTCTACAGCGCACGTGGAGCTTGTCCGTGCAGGGTGAAGCTCTGGATGTCCTTCCAGCTGTCAGCATCAGCACACAGTGTGGAAGACGCCAGGTCGCACAAGGGAGCTCTATGAGCTACAGGGGCCTGCAAAACCTTCATGGAAAATGGAATTCAAAGATGTTTATCTTGATGCAAAATAATGTTTGGAAGGCAGGCATAGCTTTTTCACAATATGGGTTCTCCATGAAGTTTTTTTAAATTTTTTAATTTATTTGAAAGACAGAGTTACAGAGAGAGGTAGAGAGAGAGAGAGAGAGAGAGAGAGAGAGGTCTTCCATCCACTGGTTCACTACCCAGATGAGCGCAACAGCCAGAGCTGAGCTAATCCAAAGCCAGGAGCCAGGAGCTTCTTCCAGGTCTCCCACACAGGTGCAGGGGCCCAAGGACTTGGGCCATCTTCTGCTGCTTTCCCGGGCCATAGCAGAGAGCTGGATGGGAAGCGGAGCAGCGGGACTCAAACCGGCGCCCATATGGGATGCCAGCACTGCAGGCCACAGCTTTAACCCACTGTGCCACAGCGCCAGCCCCTCTCCATGAAGTTTTTGAAGGCCTTTGTATGCATGGATTTCAAAGGTGTTTGCACCAAGGGAAACATATCTTTTAATTCCAGTCTCCATCACCTTTTTCAAGGATCCTTGTACACGACTGTGGTCCTGATGCCTCGTTTCTCCACCGGGTTTGTTCTAGAAAGGGCCCCCCAATCACCCACATCTCCTCTCATCCTTCCAGCAATCCCATGAGGCCAGCATCATTATTGTCCCCATTAGCGGATAGGGAGCTTGGATCTGATGGAAGGGGAGTCCCAGGCCCACTTCCCACAGCAGCTGAGTGTAGACCCAGGGTGGCACTCTGCTGTCCACTCCACAGGTTCATAAAAGACAGCCCCATGAAGCTGAGAGCAAAGTCAGCCACGACATAGCAACTCAGCGCCTTTGACTTATGAGCAAACCGAGGCCTGGCACGTCCAGGGACTCGCCCAGGATCATGAGAGATGAGACAGAGACAGACTTAAGACCCAGTGCAGAGCATCTTTGTGACCAAGGGAAGGAGCCAGCCTCCAGACCCAGGTCGGCAGCACCCTCATGACTAACAAGAGAGCTGCGTGACCTGGGGAAGGGGGGCCGAGGCGCGGGGGTCCTGCGTTCCATCAGCGGAGACCCAGCAAGTGAAGCAGCAGGGGCTGGGCAGGGGGCATCTTGCTGGGTGCGGCCTGGTTGGCCCCAGGCAGGCTCGTCTGCTGCCTGCGATGCTCTCCCACTACGGCAGCCGGGTGGGGTAGTTGCACCAGGGAATGTGTGGCCCCCAGGGGCTGTAATAGGTGTTCTGTGGACCCTGTCAGGACAAGTCTGCTAACCATGTGTGCAGTGAGGCCGCAGACTGGGCTACCAGCATGACCAAGACTCAGATGGCGAATGTGTCCTTGGCCAGATCCCTTGTGCATCCCAGCATTCTCCACCCACACAGGATCGAGGGCAGGAGGCATCCTTGCATGGTCCCGTCAGAGTCACCCTCCTGCGTTTGTTCACTCTGCTCCCCCAAGTCTTGGCTCCCTTGGGCTCCTTCTCAGGTTGAGCGCCTACATCGGATCATCCGTATGGTAACTCCACTGGTGACCGGACCAGGGGTCGAGGGGAAGAAATCAAACCAAGCTCAGGCGATTTCCACTGTCTCCGAGGTTTTAGGATGAAGGTGTTGGCAAGATCAAAGCTCCGGGAAGCGTGCATTCCTCCCACCTTTCAAATGGATAATAGACTTATACCACGTGCTTTGACGGTCACGTGGCCCCATGAAGACAGCTGTGGCTGAGAAAAGAGACCGAACCCAAACAGCTGGAGGTCACCGCTGATTTCATCCCACGGGGACCTTGGTGTCTTCACCCGGAGCCGGTCCCCTGTCTCATGCTACTTGAAAAGCGAGCTGGGTTTTGGATTTTGAATCAACTCTCTCTCTTCCCATCACTACGGGATGCCGGGTTTGTTCTCCGTGAACACGGTTGACCTGAGATCTGTGAAATGACTCCTTTGAAGAGAACTCTGCTGCATTGTGTGCCACAGAAACAGAGATGCAGAACAGGAGTCACGTCCCAAAGGCCCGCAGTCCATTCGCCAGCGTGCAACTGGCACTGACCATGTGCATTGCCTGGGTTAGCACCGTGCATGGTAGGGGCACTGAGGCAAAGCCACAGCCGCCCTCAGAAACTCACCGTCTCCTGGAAGAGGTGGGAGAGAGACAAGTCAGTGGCCTCTGCAGCCCTGCAGGGCAAAGGTTAGTAACTCAGGAGGGAAAGGTTAGGAAATAAGACCTGGGTTTGGGGCCATGTTGCCCTGGGCAGATAAGAGCAACGTTTTCCCTCTAGTTTCATGTTAAACCACAGTCAGGATTGTCTGCTGTGACCACCTCCAATGTTCATGGCTAGAAAGAAATTGAAGCTGCATTTGGCATAGACACCACGTACATCCACGCGGGTAACTTGAGGTTGGGAGATTCTATTGCCATTAATACCATTGTCATCGTCATCTTCATTTACATGTTAAAGTAGGATAAATAGTGGTGACTGGTTCCTCCTTGTTTTGTCACGAAACACCAAGCCTGAAAGCGATAACCATTTGATGATGTATCTCGTGACCTGGGGTGTAGGTATCTGGACAGAGCTGGCGATTCTTTCCGTCCCTGCACTGCAGGCTTGGGTGTGCCGTGAGAGGCCGGTACAGGCTGAAAGGCTCAGTGCAGTTGAACTTGCAAGCCCCACACGTGGAGGGGGACAGCTGAAGCCGGGGGTTGGCTGGGCCCTCTTCCTCTCCGGGTGGTCTTTCCAGAAGGATCGTCAGACATCTCACTTGGAAGCTCAGGGCTCCAAGAAGCCCAGATGGAGGTTTCCAGTCCTGGAACTGGCAATCCTCGTGCCTGCCATATTGTGATGGTCAAAGCATTCCCAGTCCATCCCAGATTCAAGGCAAAGGGAAAAAGAGCTCTCTCTTTGTAACGGGAAAATGGCCAAATATTCACGGCTGTCTCTGCTCCACTCCAGACTACCCTCTGGTCACAAATTGCTTACATCCCTCCAGGGAAAGGACTCTCTCGCCTTCCTGAGACCCCTGAGACCTCACCCCAGGGTGGCATTGCCTTGAGGTCCGGTGTTTCTTCATCTGCATCAAGTCCAGGTGCCGATGAGGCTCCTTGGGTGTCGTTCCCCATATGTGGTTCCTCTCCATCTAGAAATCTGTCGGCCAGAGCCACGGCTCACTAGGCTAATCCTCCGCTGCAGCACCAGCACCCCGGGTTCTAGTCCCAGTCGGGGCACCAGATTCTGTCCCGGTTGCCCCTCTTCCAGGCCAGCTCTCTGCTGTGGCCCAGGAGTGCAGTGGAGGATGGCCCAGGTGCTTGGGCCCTGCACCCGCATGGGAGACCAGGAGAAGCACCTGGCTCCTGCCATTGGATCATTGTGGTGCACCAGCCACGGCGGCCGTTGTGGGGTGAACCAACAGCAAAGGAAGACCTTTCTCTCTGTTTCTCTCTCTCACACTGTCCACTCTGCCTGTCCAAAAAAAAAAAATCTCAACTCCAGGGAAGGGTTACCTGTCCTCCGCACATTGCACCGAGTGAGGTGCGACAGCAGCAGGACAAACGCAGATTCACAGGCGCTCAAGAGGAGAGGCAGCAGGAACGCCTGTGGCTGTCAGTCGACACGGGCTCCACAGCCCCGCCTGGAACACGCGGCCAGTTCCCTGAGGAGGACCCGGCTCTGCACCCTGGAGACGGTGCTGGGCGGCTGTTGGCTCTCCCACTAGAGATCACTGCACTTTCCGCAGGAAGTAGCTCTCCTTTGCCGAGAAGTCAGCCCTCTGAGCCTGCCTGTGCCTCTGTTAGGTGAACAGAAGTCAGCATGTCCGAAGACTTCATTTTCTAACATCCTTGCCTCCGGGGGTCCCAGCCAGCCTGCGTCCACCAGCACAGCCCTCCTGAATGTGCAGGGCTTCCTGACCCTCCCTGTGGCTTCCCTCATCTGGTTGAAACCATACTTGCCTTCCCTTCCAAGAGAGACACCGCCTTGACCCTGAGAGCCAGGGTGTGCTGACGCAACACCCTGAAGGTCGACGAGGCCAGTGCTGAGCGTAGCAGGTTAAGCCACCGCCTGCAGCTCTGGCATCACGCATGGGCACTAGGAGAGTCCCAGCCGCTCCACTTCTGGTCCAGCTCCCTGCTAACAGGGAGCACAAGATGGCCCGCGTGCTTGGGCCCCGCCTCTGTGTGGGAGACCCGGATGAAGCTCCTGGCTTCAGTCTGGCACAACCCCAGCCTCTGTGGCCATTTAGGGGGCAACAAGCAGATGGAGGATCGATCTCTGTCTCTGTCTCTCTCTCTCTCTCTGTAATTCTGTGCGTCAAGTAAATGCATTTTTTTAAAATAGAAAGATTGTCCAAGGCTCTCTGGGTCTCCTGCAAGTTCAGCTCAAAACCGGAACAATTTTTGCTCCACCGTGTCTTTCTCTTCTTGTGCCTGACCACCGTGCACACAAGAAGCCAGCTGGCGCATTCAGCACTTCTGGGAGGCGTCCCCAGCCAGACCGCAGGGCCCCCCAGCGGCCTTCCTTGGTTTCCAGGCTTCCACTCGCCATCGTCTTGCTGAGGACCCAACGGGGACACCCTGTCCTGGGGCTCCCAACGACATTCGCCCAGACAGCCCCATCACAACCTGCCTACGCCCTTCCAGCCTCCGCCAAAGCAGCAGAATTAGAGCCCTCGCCTCGAAGGAAGAAGTGCCAACGCACCTGTGCCCAGCAGAAACACACCGCAGGAGCCGAGAGCAGAGGCTCCCTGAGTTCAAATCCCACGTCGCCTGCTTGCTCGCCGGGATCATCACTGACAGCTGTCCGCTCTGCTCCACTGTGTGAAGTGGGGACAATCGCAGCTCCGACCTCACAGGTGGTAGAGGGACCGGAACAAGCAGCATTTTCACATCCGGCCCTTCAATGCAGTTCAACAAATACTGAGGAGCACCAGCGCCTGCTAGGCTCCGAGACGGATGTCGAGACTATGGGATTCCCAAAGAGTGCCTCCTTCCTCAACACATCCTCGGTCTAGACAGGAGATCCGTGGTTACTTCTTTGATTATTTGATTTTGCAGTAAGTGAAGCTGAGTGCCAGAATTTAATCGAATCTTTCAGAAATACCAAGTGTATTCACGCACAGGGCCAGTGCAGAACCCCCGAGCTCTCTCCCCCACACCCCCTCCTCCCCCCCAGCTTTGGGGTCCTGGGTCTCAGAGGCTCCCCCTTCACCAAGTCGTGGGTGACTATTTTAGGAAATACCGCAAGGTTAAATAAAGACATATATTTTAAGAGTTTTCATATATTTTATTCATACTATGATACGGTACATATTATAATTGATCCACACATATACGTTTAAGATTCATAATTATTTAAATCATGTCTCGGGATGACCGTTTATTGCATTTAAAAATGTTTCAGGTTACCCAAAATAGATGCCACTTTGACACAAACTTCCTGACTTCTAAATCTTGCTTCCATAATGCTCGAGGCGAAAAATTTCATCTAAATATTATTGAATTCCAGCACGACATTAGCATGCAGAGATATTTACAATAACAGAGCCATTACAACTCAATCAAAAGCTGATTTCAGCCAGAATTATGCAGAATTAAATCTTGCAGGATTCAAATTATTAAAAATCAGAGACTCAATAAAGTGTGGTCTGGAAGACCCATTTATCAAGGGACTCGAAGTGCCTCCACAGTTAGAGTGACTTTTTCATATATATTCTGCAAGAATTTGCATGCATTTTAAAAGATCAGAGTTTAATTCTTATGGAATTCAAGTAACGATGCTATATTTATAAGGCAATGGAAGCCAGCGCTGAATCTCTGCCCTGCGTCTCCCTGCTATGTCTCACATTTGAAATGCATGGGTTTTTATTTCTGGTTCCCACCGGGTAGAAGGAGCCACAGGGAGGTACAGATAGGGAGAAAACGCTTTACTCCCGTTTGAGCCAGATCAGGATGGAAACTTACTGCAACGATGCACGACCTCCATAGCTTACTGGCGAACAAACCAAGGTCTTGAGAAGCCTTGAGGCCTGTCTAAGATCACGGGACCCATGTTTGAATTCTTCCACCTCTGCCTCACTTCCTGGATGGTCTTAGTTGATGTGTGGATGACAAATTCAAGAGAGGGACCTGCAGACAGGGAGGAGACAAGACACGGCTCTTCCCCTCCAGGTGCCCGTTCTACAGCTCATAAACATTCGGGGACGCTTGGGCGGCTGTGCACAGGGGTGCAGCAATGGAAATGCAACCCTCACCCTAGCAGGGGACAGACAGAGCAGGACACAACTCACACAGGGGACAGGCAAGGGAACGCGACCACTGCGTTCTATAGACATTCTGATACTCTAGAGACGCCAGCAACCGGCCCTCCCCCTGCGTCATCACCAGCAGCATGGCAGACACGTGGCACAAGCCAGCATGCTCCTGGGGTCTGGAGCCCAGAGCCTGGAGCCAAGGAACCCCGCCCTGCCAGTCGATCTGTAGACCAAGGAGACAAAAACAGCGTGTGTGGCTCCCAGGCGTGGAGTTGAGCTGGGTCTTGTCTCCTCCCCGTCTGCAGGTCCCTCCCCCTTGAATTTGTCATCCACACATCTGCGGGGTAGTCGGGTAGGTGGAATGATTGTGGCTACACCTACCAGAGAAACTCTTATCCCTGCCTGGTGTGTTTCTTAAAGATTTATTTATTTATGTATTTAAAAGGCAGAGTTACCGAGAGGGAGACAGAGAGAGAGAGAGAGAGAGGATTTTCCATCCACTGGTTCACTCCCGCAATGGTCTCAATGGTGGGGGCTGGGCCTATCTGAAGCCAGAAGCCAGGAGGTGCAGGGGTCCAAGGACTTGGGCCATCCTCTGCTGCTTTCCCAGGTGCATCAGCAGAGAGCTGGATCGGAAGTGGAGCAGCCAGGACTCGAATCGGCACCCATAGGGGACACCAGCGCTGAGCCGGCGGTCCCTGCCTGTGTTGCTACCCTCCCCAAAGTCTAGCAACACTCAGTGACTGTCTGTGAAGCCTGGGCTGTGCTGGGTCCTGGGCACAGCGGGGAGGGGGCAGGCGGGCTCCCTCCAGGGGAGCTACAAGTGGCTGTTGACACCCATCCTCCGAATGTCTTCCTAGTCCCATCTCAAGTGAATCACTCGATGGGAAAAGCAAGCCTTCATCTCACACGGGCAGGAGGACGTGGGCAGAGCTTCCGGGAGTCGTGAGAGAGACGCAGCAACTTAGCGCTAAGAAGCGCTGGAGTCTCATTCATCCCGCAAAATAAAAACCCAATACCGAACCCTGGCCGGCTTCTCTAAACCCCAGGGGTGCACGCTGGATGTATTCGAGGTTCAAAACAACTCCAAGCTATTTTGTAGAAGACATGAGTCACCCAACGCCAGCGCGAGGAGGCTGGGGCTCGCTTCCCAGAACACAGCACACGCCCGTCACTGAAAGCCGGGGTTTTATTTGCTGCCGTCTCAAGGTAGAGAGACTAAACGTCACTCCTCGCTTGTCACAGTCACGTGACATGACACGTCAAAATCCACACCGTAGCTGCTTCCACCCCTGGGGCTGCCCACGTCACGCACGCCGCACATGCTGTGGGGTTGTGTGCTGAGTGAGTGAGAGACGGAGCGACTGACAGTCCACGAAGCCCCCCGCTGGCCCCGCACAGGGAGAAGGGCTCGGGCCAGTCAGCCCGGCTGTGCTCGCCAGAATCCTTCCTCCACGAGGGGTAGCAGCCCTGAGCTCCAGACAGTGCAGCCGGATTCCTTCCTGCAGGGCCTAGGAGGACACTTGACCCCCACCGGAGCCCCTTCCCCAAAGAGACGTCCTTGGACGCACCGGCAGAGGGCTTTGGCTCTTTAACAAGAGCCCTAAGAGATCAGAGCGCATTTCTCAGCCTGAATGTTTGCCTTGCCTCTTTATACAGCAGATTTGGTTAAGGTGCAGAGACTGCTTTTTGTTTTTCCGAGGGTGTGAGTTTTCTGTTTTCGAGAACAGCAGCTCAGTGAGAGCCCGGAGCTGCGATGACTTGCCTTCTGCAGGTGTGAAATTCTGAAGTTGATGGCTCTTAAACACAGCCCTTCGGTGACTTCTGTCACATCGGAAGCAGATTAAATTATGAGCTGGATCATGGCAGTATATTTTGTTGTATTATAATTCTTTGAAAACTGGTAATTCATGCGTGGCATCTACGAGAACTCTCTATTAACCAGAGTAGTTGATTAATGAGCCCGCGTGTGCCTCCATCACGCTGAGGAGCCGTGTCACTCCACCTGGGCGAATGCAATACCGAAACCATTCCACTGCCCTGCTTTGTGCTAAAGGATGCGAACAGTAGCATACCAAAAAAAAACAAAAAACAAAAAACAAAAAAACATGGAGTCAGAAAGCGTGAGTTCTGTGTCCCTGCGAGGACGCACACGCTCAGTAAATTCTCGCTGGGTGAAAGCGTAGACGGATGCGCTGATGAATGACAGACATGAAGGAAAGACAGCCCCTGAGCCCGGCTCTGAGCTGAGTGCCTCCCTGGTCTCTCGGGATCTTGCACGTCTGTGACATCGGAGCGAGGATGGCTTTGGGTCCTTGACTTCCCCAGTCACTGGTGCTGTCCCAGGAGGAGGCTGATCGCGTTTCTTCTCTCCCTCTCTCCACGTAGCAGATCCTGACCCTTCAATCAGCAGCAGTATGTCCTAAGCGTTCCTGTCATCTTGATGAACAAGCGTGGCTTTAATACTGAAAGAAGGAAATAGATTCCCATCCCATCCCACCAACCAGTGGGACTGGCGCTAGGATCCAGGGTGGGGAGGTGGGTGGAGGAGGGCACACCGAGCAGGGCGCCATGCAAAGGGCCCGGGGTGCACAGAGAGGGAAATGGGGGCTGTGGGGGAGAGGGAGGGGCATCAGCAGGGGGGAGGTGGCCAGGGGGCCCCCAGGCAGGGAGGTCATGGGTGGAGCTGGCAGTTTCCCAAGCACCCACTGAGAAGCTGTGATTGTGTTGGAAAATGGTCCTCCATGAAGAGGAGGCGAACAAGGAGCAAATGTCGCACCCAGGGGACCAGGGCTCCAGGGTACCCCTTGGGAAACGTGGGCAGGATCGGAGCTCTGAAACCACTGGACGTCCACGGCCACTGAGGCCACGCTGGAAGGCCGCGGCAAGGATGAGAACCAGCACGCGGCAAGCAGGGGGGACTCAGCGCCTCCTCTGGACGTCTTAGCTCACCTGCACGCCCTGGGAGAGGGCAGGAGGGGGGACCCCACCGGGATTTCTCCCCAGAACCACTGCATCCGCGTGTGTCATCTGGGAGAGGGCCTTGGCCCTGTAACGAAAGGAAGGGGCAGTCCGCAGCAGAGTCAGCTGTCACGGGGGCAGAGGTCTTGTCTGGGAGACCGCGCCGAGGAGGAGGCAGAGATCTTGAGCAGCAGAATGCCTGCGTGACCTTGGGCACGCCCCTGGCTCACTCTGCGCCTCCGAGCGGATGGGACCCGAGGACTTGGAAGATGTCTTTCGGATCCAGCGTCCCATGATCCCCTGCTCCAAGACATTTCAGTTTGGGGCGATGATGGAAACAGGCGCAGTACTCAACGCGGCCTCTCGTTCACTGCATTTTTTTTCCCCAAGGAATAATCGATCATTCAAACAAAGGTGCTCGTCCCCTCGCGGCAAATAATAGTGACAAAACAGCGATAACCACATGCCCAATGACCGGAATGGCGGGAAGTTACCGCACGTTAGGTGGCCGAGGGGGCTGAGCTGCCTCTTGGATGCCTGGCTCTTAACGTGTGCCCTGGAGGCAGCAGGTGGGGCTCACGGCTTGGGTCCCTACCAGCCTGTGGGAAACCCGGATTGAGTTCTGGGCTCCTGGCTTTGGCCTGGCCATGCCCTGGATATAGTAGGCACTGGGGGAGTGACCAGCACAAGGAGTTCTCTGTCTCCCACTGTCTCTGCCTTTCAAATAAATCAAATACGGTGTGTTTTGTTTTGTTTTGTTTTTTAAAAAAAAGAGGGACCAGCACGATGATGCAATAGGTTAATCCCCTGCCTCCAGTGCCGGCATCCCCTATGGGTGCCGGTTCTAGCCCCGGCTGCTCCTCTTCCCATCCAGCTCTCTGCTGTGGCCTGGGAAAGCAGTGGAAGATGGTCCAAGTCCTTGGGCCCCTGGACCTGCGTGGGAGACCCGGAAGAAGCTCCTGGCTCCTAGCTTTGGGTGGGCACAGCTCTGGTCGTTGCGGCCATTTGGGGAGTGAACCAGCGGACAGAAGACCTCTCTCTCTGTCTGTAACTCCACCTCTCAAATAAATAAATTAAATCTTTTTTTAAAAAAAGAAAAGAAAAGAAACGCAGCCTCAGGCCTGGAGTGACTCCGCCCGGTGCCCAGGACTGAGTCCGGATGCCTGGGCTGCTCCCGCCCCTGCCGCGGGCTGGCTGACGGAAGGTGGGAGAGTATCCCCTCTCTGTCCGGGCTTCCTCTTCTGAGAATGGAGAAGACGGTGGGATGGATCACAGAAGGTCTTCGTGAGAACGAGGTGGGATGATTCTCGCATGGCACGGGGAGGTCGGTTCTAATGGCGGCTCTTACTGCAGAATACAAGGTCACCAGCAGCGGCCCTGGAATAACATTTACTGTAGGAACGAAAATAAGATGTCAGCAGCGGCTAACTTCAGGGGCGCCGATGGCGCAGATAATTCCGATTCATTTTCTTCACGCTGGTGTGCAGTTCTCCAAAATCTCTCCAATGAGCATGCACCAGTCACAGCCATGAGAAATAAAATGAAAACCCCCGTGTGACTGTGCAAAGCCATCCCCCGAATACTTGCTGGGGGCTGTGGGGCTCGGCTGGGAACGCGCAGGAATCTGCAGGCCCCAGTTCTGAGCTGGACCTCAGCGGCCGTGGGGACAGACAGGATGAGAACGGGCACACGCAGGTGCCCCCCGAAGCAACGCATGGGGAGCTACGATGAATTTTGGGACTGGGCCTCTGTGCTTGGAGATCTCACAGGCCCAGGGAGAAGCTGCCTTCTGCCCAGCAAGAACTCCATGGTGCAGAGCAGAGCTGTGAGAGTCACCTGGGGGGAGCCATGGAGAGGGAAGAACTCGATCCTGCTTAGTAGAGCGTGCGGGATTTGCCTATGTGGTAACCACTAACTATGATCATAGTCGGCTGCTGGAAACTAACCACAGACGAGGGGACTGAAACTCATGAAGTGCATAGTCCATCTGCCGGAGCCCAGCTGTGAGCAAGGCCCCTGGTCACCAAGGGGACGAGCTCTCTCTCTAACCCTGCCATCTTCGATAGAATGTCACCTCCTATCCCATAATGGTTGCTGGAACTCCTGCCATCACAGCGGAATTCTAGGCCAGCCTAGGAGAGAAGCAAGGATCACTCCCTCGGAGCCAGAGGTAGAATTTTAAGTTAGTGTCCTATTCACCTATCATTGGCCAAGAAAGGCTAGAAACTGTCACTCGGGTGGGAAGGGGGCAATGTACCCGGCTAAACATTGGGTCCTGTCACTAAGAAGGGAGAAGCATAGAGTGGCTTCCCAGAGGGGAGAGATGCCCATGCAGGGCCCAGTGTGGCCCCAGAGGGCGTGGCCTCGTG
This sequence comes from Sylvilagus floridanus, assembly GCA_949820135.1. Lineage (NCBI taxonomy): Eukaryota > Metazoa > Chordata > Mammalia > Lagomorpha > Leporidae > Sylvilagus > Sylvilagus floridanus. The sequence goes on along the minus strand of OX463228.1, from coordinate 49,539,613 downwards.
GAGGACAGTTAGCTATCACACACTTGACCTGGGGGACTGTCACACAGGAAACGGGGCCGGGCTCCAGCCCAGCTCGTCCTGTGTGTGGCCATCAGTGATGTCAAAGCTGCACACTCCATCCCCACGCGGCCCAGCCCAGACAGCACAACCTCCCCCACTCTGAATAAGGACGCCGAGGCCAGGGCAGGCCGTGCTGGCTGCAGGAGCTGCCTGCTGGGTGTGCCAGTGGCACTGTCCCCAGGGGGCTGCCAGGGCCGGGTCCACAGTGCACCTAGTCCCCGCCACACCTCCAGGGCCCAGACGTGAGCCCCAGGGCCAGGAGAGCGTTGGCCAGAGGGGACAAGATCAGTAGCTTGGACTGGCGCGTGGAGGGCCTGCCCACACCTCCACCCAGCCTCGGTGCGCGAGCAGGGCAGGGCCTTCTGGGGACTTAACCAGAGTGAAACTCAGGCCACCCACGCGGGTCCCTGCGGTGCACAGGGAGCTGGGACAGCCCGGTGGGGGTGGCCTGCGCGCGCTCCCGAGAACCACGTGGCTCATCCCCGCCCCTCCCCCATCACCCCCCATCCCACAGCAGGTGTGGTTTCAGGAAACCAGCGCTTGGGAGATAATTTGGTGGAAAAATATAAAATAGATCTAATATCCAGTTATCTTTTCTTAAAGGAATATGACGGGTGCAAGGGAGGGATAAATCGCATTTGCTAGGAAAATCTGAATTTCAAGAAGTATATTCCGTCCTCCAGTGTTCTCGGTGACAATTATTCCTTCCTGGGGAACACGCTCTTACGGCGTTTTAACTTTTATGACATCTCTGATTTGGGCTGATGAGCCTTCCCCACAGAAATGATTCAGACTTCCACTCCCGTGCCCGGCGTGCCCCTCTAAATTACAGTGTCACCGCCGGAGGAGGCGTGGGCGTCCCAAAGACGGGGCTTCCTCCCATGCCTGGCGACATCAGGGCAACGGATGGTGCCAGATCACTGATCACCAGGATGGACGGACAGACAGACGGACGGGTGCTCCAGCGGTACCCATCCTCGCCGTGGACAAAAACCATTTCCTTGTACAAGTAACGAATCGAGAGACATTTTTTCCAGGTGCAATTAAATGCAACGGCTGAGGAGGTCGGATTCAGAGCTCGCCCGCGGCGGAGACGAGCCCCGGCAGCCTGGGAGAGGATCCCGCCCCGCTGTGTCCCCTGAAGATGGAGCAGGGCTGTCCCAGAGAAACTTGGAGCGATGATGTTTATTTAGAATTAGAATCGATTTCCATTTTACATAACACCTTTCATTTTCAGGGCTCCCAGAGTACTTCACAAAGCAATAAGCGAGACAGCAATATTGCTATAGACAAGTGTAACCGTCGTGACGTTCCCCATAATAGCTCGCAGGCTCGGAAATTAGAAATCGAGGGAGAGAGATGGAGCGGCAGATGAAGAGGGGGCGAGGCACACGGGAAGAGGCGCTCGGGGAGGAGTGGAGAGACCAAGAGGCAGCCCCTGGGAGGCCACCGAGGCGGAGACCGACACAAAGACGGCGGCGGGCGGAGGGCACGCTGCTGCTCCGGCTTTGCTTGGAACCTTTTTTTTGGGGGGGGTCTTTCTTTCCATCTCTGGGTGACACCCCAAGGACAGGGACAGGGCGCTGTCCCCCCATGGAGGCAGCCTAGGACTCACGCCTCAGCCCCACGGACTGACCAGATGGCCCTGGAGAACTTCCGTCACATTTCCGAGCCTCAATTTCCCCTCCCGTCAAATGAGGGTTGGGAGACGCCCCCCTCCCGAGAGCGGGAGCAGGGGGTCGATTACGGGGCAGGTGTTGGGCTCAGCGGGTTCAGCGCTGCTTCAGACACCCGCTGACCATGCTGTGGTGCCTGAGGGAGCCCGGGATAGTCTGCTTCCGATCCAGCTCCCAGCTCACGTGCACCCCGGGAGGAGGCAGGTGCCACCCACGTGGGAGACCCGGATGGAATTCTGGGCTTCTGGCTTCAGCCTGGCTTAGCCCTGGCTGTTGCAGGCATTTGGGGAGCGAACCAGCAGGTAGAAGATGTCTCTCTGGAACTCTGCCTTTTTTAAAGGGAAAAAAATGTTTATTTGAAAGTCAACATTACAGAGACAGATGGGGAAAGAGAGGTTTTCCTTCTCCTGGTCCACTCCCCAAATGATCGCAACAGCCAGGGCTGGGCCAGACTGAAGCCAGGAGCCAGGAGCTCCATCCGGATCTCCCACGTGGGTGCAGGGGCCCGGACACTTGGGCCATCTTCTGCCGCTTTCCCAGGCCACAGCAGGGAGCTGGATTGGAAGTGGAGCAGCCGGACTCAGACTGGTGCCCATATGAGAATGAGGGCATCGCAGGCAGTGGTTTAACCTGCTATGCCACAGTGCCGGCCCTAAGTCTGCCTTTTAAATAAAGAAAAATAGACCAACAAACACCTCGCAGAAGGCCCCCAGGTGGGCCAGTGCAGTGGGGCTGCAGGACACGGAGGAGTGTAAGGATCCCCACGCAGGACGTGGCGTTTCACAAAGCTCATGTTCTCAGCTGATGGAGCGAAGCCAGCCCGGCCCTAACAACCTCGGAACAAGGCACTCGCCTGTGCTTCAGCCTCTCGCCAGCCTTGCCAGGTTAGTGTCCGTGTTCCCATTTCACAGATGAAGACGTTGAGGCTCAGGGAGGCCGAGGCCCACCAGGATTCACCTGGGGGCCTGTGAGTCCACCCTAGAGTCCGTTGCGCGGGGCTAGGCTGCCTCATGCTGGGGAGGCTCAAGCTGCTCCACACTTCCCATGATGCCCTGGTGAAGGGGCTGCACGCCCTCCTTGAGGAAGTTGTGTTGCTCAGTCTCTCACTGCCCCCATAATGCACTTGGCGTAAGCACAGACAACGCTTTGATTGTGCAAACTCAGCATTAGCAGCCGGGCACAAACTCCGTGGTCGTGGGCCCCGGCCCCGGCAGGGCTGCTCCTCAGGGGTTTGTGATGGGGGCGGTGTGCACGCTGTCCCGTCCACCCACGAGCTCGTGTGCCCTGCAACTGCTGAGCAGCGGGAGTCACATCGGGACAGACACTGGCCAGTGTCGGGCGGGGTGAGAAAATCTGCAGGTCGGGACAAGGGACCCCCCCCCCCCAACTCAGCCGGGGGCCGGCGGGCTCAGAGCTCAGGGAAGCCTCCCAGAAGCGGGACGCGGGGGGAGACAGAGAAAGGGAAGAACTCGCGAGATGTTTGGGACGGGAAAGAGCCCTGGCCCTGTGGTGAGCTGGGTTCTGGAGACGGAGGGAGAGAAGATTCTAGAACAACACAGCCTGGAATGCCGGCTTCAGCACAGCCCCCTCCCCACCCGCCTCCCACCCCCGTCTGCAAACTGGTGGCTCTGGGGCTGGCTTTCGCCACGTGCAGCCTGGGCCGTGCTCCCTCGCAGCGGGGGCGGCATCCTATGATATATTACTTATTTTAATCAAATACACTTTTTTTTTTCTAATTGTCACGGCGCCGCCAGCCTCCTGGGGCTGGTCTGACTTGTGTACGTCGGTGACGGGGGAGCGGCGGCAGCAGCTGCTCGGTGCCAGCCCGCCCGTGTACGGTACCTCTCCCGTCTTGTCATCCACATCTCCCCTAATTACAGAACATCTGCTTGCTGTGGCCATTAACACTCCGCCACCAGCTTGTCTAGTTTAATACCAGTGACTCCTGACCTCCCCCAAGGAAGGCGCTTTCTGTCAAAACGTTCCCCTAAGAAGCCAATTCTCCACGCAAAATTTGCACTTTTTTTTTTTGATGCTACCTTACTAAAGACTTCAGAGAGAAACCGGGTTTATTAGGCACCATTTGGACGAGCGGGGTGGGGGGGAGGAGTGGGGAGTCATTGCAACTGGAAACCTTTTTCCTGCCTTATTTTGTTATGTTTTGAGTCCTTACAAATTAAAGATGGCAGTCATCTTCAGGGCGGGCACCCGCACCCCTACCCCACCTCCAGCTCTCCCTCTAGGGGGCGGTACAGACACCGGCTCCACTCCCTGCTCCCTGAAGCTCTGGCCACCTAAATATAGATTGCACGGAAGATTCCGACTGCCGCGATGATGATTTTAATTATAGGCTCCAAGGGCAGTGTTCGCGCTCCCTGGCACACCCGGAATCCTAAAACTGGGGAGAGAGACCCCACCCCCTTCCTCCGGGGCTGATCTGCAAGTGGCATATTTCTCTGTGAGCGTCAGGCTGCTTGGAAAATACGCCACTGCTTCCTTGGCTTGCTGGATGCAACACACTCGGAAAGTAGAATAGAAACTCAAGGAGGAAACGGGGAGAGGCTTTCATGCAAAGCATAACGGAGCAGGCACGGAGCGGTCCCCAGCCCAGGAGGGACCGAGAGTCTGCAGTGCCTGCCCACTTGGGCTCAGACTCCTGTCCCAAGGCGTAGCCCAGCCCCGCGTGGCCGCAGCCTCTACCTCCCCGGGCAGACAGGCAGGCTTATTCTATTACAAGCAGGGACCAGGGGAGGGTTTCCTTCTGAAATCATCCCAGATGCAACGTGCCACTCGGCACAGGCTCCCAGGTTGTTCTGCACACCGGAGTCTGGTGTCTCGCTAAACGCCAAATCCTCTTTCTTGCAGAAAACAGAGCCACGGGCCTGGCTCCCGCAGACACCTGGTTCCGGGGGTGGCCAGTGGGTGCCTCGTGCTTTACAGACAGACGCAATCGGACTTGGCTTCTGAAACGGAAAAGCATTTAAGTGCAGATGCATGGAGCAGGCGGTCGCGATGGGATGCAGGCTTCCCACCGCCCTCACCCCCACCCAGGGAGTACTAGAGGGAAGCAGGGCAGCCGAGAGCTGGCCTTCATCTTATTTGTCACTAAAAGAGTCAAAAGCGATCGCTGACCCACGCGCAAGTCAATTCCGCGGCGGGCGAAGTCGTTAAGGGAGAAGCCTCGGGAGCGGCTGTTGGTCCCGCTCCGTGTGAACAGCGCTGGCACCACTGGGTTTCTGGGGATCCGCTGGCATCGCCCAGTGCAGACCACCCCTCCTCTCGAGGCGGAATACGAGGGGGAGCGAGGCGAAGGGGTAAACGGATTAAACACGCCGCAGGAGAATACCTGGAAACACATTTTGTTCACTGTGCATTTCCAGGATGCAACATCATCTTAATCGTCGACCTCTCCCAAACCCCTCCCCGAGAAAGCGTTTTTAACAGGGAGTGCAGGGAGGGGGTGATCTTGGACTCGCACCCATAAAAGCCTTCCCGTCCTTTGTATATGCTGACTTACAAAAAAAGTGCTTCCAGACAACAAAAGATGCAGCAGTAATTACATAAATCTCCTCATTCTTGATGAAGACACAATGGAGTATGAGCAAATCAATAGCCCGGCTGCCGGAATTCTTGTTTTTATGATGAGCCGAATGTAAACTTGTTAAAATTGAATTCTGCTTCTAGTGTCTAAAAAAAAAAAAAAAATCGGGATTTGCACGAATCCGGAGGAAAAGAACACATGTTCTGTAAATGTTTAATTTTTTTTCCCGTGCTACTTAGCAGATTTATGATGGAGCAGCGTCAGATTTAGGAACGAACGCGACACCAATCACGTAAACTCGCTGCCTGCATCCAGAAGAATGAGACCCCCGCCTCCCGCCTCCCACGTCCCGCGTCAGCGGCCACCCTGGGACGTTCCCGACCACCTCCTCAATTTTAAATCCCACTATTAAATAAACTAAACGCACCCTAAAGTCACATATCTCCAACTTACTGCCAACTATAAGTTGGCCGTAATGATTCCCCCCCCAACCTGCATTTATAGTTCCCAGTCAAGAACAAGTAATTTTGTTGATTTTCCAAAGAAAAGGTGAAAATTACTGCATTTAAAAATAATTAATAGATGGGCCTGCACACCTCTGAATTAAATTAAAGGAAAAATATTTCTTTTTTGTAGAGATGATTGCATTCATATCCTGTTTGGTGTGAAAAGTAGATTCCAGAAAGCTTTTAACTAATTTGTTCAATTTGTTTCAAAGCCAACATGAATAGGCTTGGTGCAAATTCAGATTCATTAAAACTTAATTAATATGCATCATTATGCAAATGAGGTTGCAGTTAATGAGTTCTTAAAAGAAGCTTTCTTTAATTAGTTCAGTTTTAATGGCATCATCATTTATCTGACTTGTTTTTAAAGCCACATGACACACAAAAAGTGACCATCCTCTGTAATGTGCAGACTAATTGCATTTCATCCTAATTGTTTAATGCTGGAAACTTTGAAAAAGTTGAAATGTTTTGATATTCTGTTCCAGTAAGTGGCTTTCACCAACTTCTCCATTCTGGCGAGGGGAAGGTCCTCTCGCTCCTGAGCCGTTCTGTTGCTGTGTCTTTCTGAGATGGTTTTTCTTCCGACTTAGCCATTTTAATCGCCTGTTTTGATCATGCGAGCGTTACGTCCGTGCATAGAGATTTCTACCTTGATGATTCCACCCTTCCAGGGGCACACATAACCCGTGACTGTAATTGCTCAACAAGCACACTTCGTTGCTGTGTGCAGGCATTAGTGTGGATTATTACACTTCCGTCCTTAAAAAATTAAAGCAAGCCTTTCTTGCGGCCATCTGCTAACTTCAGGAAGCCGGTCGCATGTTTTAACACAAGATTTTAAAATGCAGCGATTCGCGAGAATTGCAGCCGCTGCTCCCATCCGAGCGTCTGCATCCGAGATGCCTGCCTGGGAGATAAGAATGCTTAATAATTATTGGGGGATATGCAAAAAAGAAAGAAAGAGGAAAAAAAAAAAGTCAGGCATAGTACAGAAAAAAAAAAAAGCTAACCCAGAAAATGACTTCGCAAGCTTCGGAAACACAGTGGGTTGTTAAAACATGTTCAGATTTATGAAATATTGTGCTACACAATTACCATTGTGTTTTGACACGTGGTGCCGAGTGCAATTCTTCCGGGGGGCGAGCAGCGAGTTCTCTCGCACATGGTCCTGGAGAGGGAGGCGGCGTGTCGTGTTACCCGGTTGTACACCTGACACTGAGTACTTGCATTCGGGGATCCAAAATCTATACATGCACTCTGCGTGGCTTTCAGTGAAGTTCCCTGTTTTGTTTGAGCAGAGACCGAGCTGTGCACACGCCACCCTAATTAAGAACAACAGTGACCACAAATGCTGGCCGAGCTCCACATTAGCCAGGACCCGGGCCAGCGCCGCTGCAAAGAAATACCCCGACCTCGGTCTTCCGAGTCCCACCAAGAACATCCTGATGAAGTAACCGGGGGGAGATCTGGGACGCTGATAATGAGGGTGCCGGCTGGGGCTGGGACGCCGGCCCGCCTTCTCCTGGGTCGCAGAGTGTGGTGATGTAATTGGTGTCACACAGCCATATGGTGATGGAGATGACGTTAATAGAATTACATGAGTAACGACCGGGGGAGGCTCTGCTCCCATGTTGAGGCGTGGAGCGGGTGTCTGTGACGCTGTGGGCAGGCGAGGGGCTCCCCGGCTGCTCACCTTAGCTTGGTAACAAAGGATAGCAGAGCCATCCCAGGCAGCCAACCGCCAGACATTGCAACCCGGGCCTGGCTTGGCGGCTGGCGCGATGCAGTCGCCAGGTTGCAGGGACTCATGTGTGGCTGCCTGTGTGTCGTCGGCACCAGGCTGGGTGCCTCTCACGCCTGGGGGATCCCTAGGTGTGAACGAATTCGTCCACTGAGGTCCAAATGTGCCAATCAGTCCTGCCCCTCTCAGCTTACAGCCGAGCTGTGCACCTGCGAAAACACAAAGATGGCCGGGCTTCCGTGGCCCGCATTCTCCCACTGACACTTACACAGCAAAATGTTTCTTTCTGTATCCTAAAAGCAAGCTTCCCCTCCACCCAGGACTTCAAAGTTTGTAAAACCATTGTCCCTACCAACCTCTTGGTAATAGTCACAGCATCCCTTTGAAATGGGCAATGATATCTTCAATTTTTTTTTAAACATAAGTAAATATCCCATCCCAGAGGCAGGGTGTGCATTCATGGCCACAGGCACAGAAAGCCGTGCGAACGCAGGACTCCGGCCCCCAGCACTGTTGGTCCTGCCCTGGAAGGGACCTCTCAGCAAATGAACTCACAGCCAGCAGGAAAGAGCCCAGGACCCCAGGCCCCCGCGCCGGGAGGCCACAGAGCAGCATCCCTGCCTGGCTCCCGGCTAGCAGCTTTAACAGGAACAATAAATGTGTGCGATCCACAGTGCCAGGGAGCATTTGAGTGGAGGGCTTCCAGGGATAATGCGCAAAACAATAACGCGACTGGGCATCCATCATAATTATTTTAAAATTCCATAAACATTTAGTGAGCACTTTCTTGGCGTTGGGCATCGTGCCAGGCGCTGAAAAAGCCTCACTTGGTTTTATCCTCTCAACGCGGCCATGGGCGGGAGGCACTGGCGCCCATGCTGGAGGCAGCTGGAGCTCAGCGAAGGGCAAAGAAGCACCCCAAGGCCAAGGGCGGGAGGCAGAGGGCCCACGGGGGTCTGCCAAGGCTGTGTTCTTCCTGCTGTCACCAGGAAGGGGTCGCATATGCATTCATTAAATGTGGAGTAAGCCAAGGAGGCGGCGGGGTGCAGTAGGAGGCCGGCTGGCTGGCCAGTGAGTGCCTGGCTCTGCAGACGGAAGTAGGGAAAGCAGTGTGCTGAGAATGCCGCAGTGGCCAGGACGGCACGCACCAGAATCGCCCTGTGCCGGGACTGTCTGCGTGCGGGTGAATTTCATGTCTTTTACAAGTGCTGACTCATTGAGGGCTCACAGCAGTCGAGAGGTGAGGCGTTCCTGGGGTCCCTTCTGCAAGTCCCAAAACCAAGTTCCCACAGCTTCACTCAAGGCTCGTCAGTGACAGCGCAGGCACGGCTGCTGCCTTGCGACGCAAGGTTGGGGCTGCCCCGATCCTGATCTCCCTGGTGCTCGCTGGACTGGAAATTTGCCGTGACTCGGGAAGCCGCTCCTCTGGGAAGAAAGTGGGTTTTTTTTTTTTTTTTTTTCTGTTTTCCAAGAGAGAAACAGGGTGTCTGTGCATTTCACCAGCACAAAATACGCTGACACGCGCGATGTCCTCGGTGGAGTGAAAACCTGGTGGGTGTCACCCAGGCTGGGCTGGGACGGTACTGGGCTCCTTGTACCCACAGAACAGAGGCTGTGCCGTGGGCATTTGTAGAAAACCAACCTCCATAGGGTCAAAATAGGGTCGCCTCCAGGCCCGATGGGGCACATCTCCCCACTCCACACAGATATAAATCCAAAGATTTATATGTAGGAGTCCCTTATAGGCCGGCCCCACGGCTCAATAGGCTAATCCTCCGCCTTGTGGCGCCGGCACACCGGGTTCTAGTCCCGGTCGGGGCGCCGGATTCTGTCCCCGTTGTCCCTCTTCCAGGCCAGCTCTCTGCTGTGGCCCGGGAGTGCAGTGGAGGATGGCCCAAGTGCTTGGGCCCTGCACCCCATGGGAGACCAGGAGAAGCACCTAGCACCTGGCTCCTGGCTTCGGATCAGCGTGGTGCGCCGTCCACAGCGCACCAGCCACGGCGGCCATTGGGGGTGAACCAACGGCAAAGGAAGACCTTTCTCTCTGTCTCTGTCTCTCTCTCACTGTCCACTCTGCCTGTCAAAAAAAAAAAAAAAAAAAAAAAGAGTCCCTTATACACGACGGGGCAGTGTTTGCACAGAACCTGTGCCTGTCCTGCTGTACACCTTAACTCGTCTCTCGGTGACTTTCAACACCAAACACCGCACAGATGCCATGTCAGTAGTTGTGCCTGCTGTCTGGGGAACAATCACAAGAAAACGAGAGTTCTTCATCGGCACAGATGAAACTAATTTTTGTGACTCTTTTCCACCTGAGAGTGGTTGAATCCACAGGCGCAGCACCCGTGGACACAGAGGACTGGCTGTGCGGTCTGGGGAGTCTCACTTCCATGGGGGGGGGGGCAGAAATATGGCCGAGGACTTGAGGAGAGGGGCGGGCTCCGGCAGAGCTGCGGCCAAGCCCCGCAGTGGTAACACCCAACGGCAGGAGCCCGCCCCCCTCCCACTGTTCGGATCCGGAGGGCCGTCCTCCCTTTGTCCCCACCTCCACCCTGCAAGCCTTCCCAGTGCTGTCACCAGCATCAGCTCAGAGCTCGTCACTCCCTCCCTCACGCTCATGCGTGGCTCTCCACTGCTTTGCAGATGAAATGCGCCTTAGCAGCCTCTCCTTGAACACCCTCCCTGCTTCCGACCCAAGCCATGCCTTCAGTCTTACCTCTCCTGTCTTCTTGTCCTTCCAAACAAACCAAGTAGCTCTCCCTTCCATGTTCATGTCGACAATACTTAGCTTCTTAGCAATAAAAAAGAATGTACTGTGTATTCAGGATGGAGCACTTGTAAAATGCAAGTGAGCGCAGTATCTTGCATCCTGGCCGTGCAGACACATCCCCCATAATAAACAGGTGTGTGTATTTGTCTCTATATGTATATAAATAATGAACCCAAGATCAATGTGTTAAAACATTCTTGTTTGTTTTTACACAGAGCAATGTCATGTTAGTACTTTGTCACACCCTTAATTATTTTCAAAAATCCTCAATTGAAGGCCTTATTTTGGGACAGACTGCCTGGCACACAGCAGGTGCTCAGTTAAAGTTGGAACCTTGCCCCCTCCTCGATATTATCCTCTGAAAACTGGATGTTGAATAGCTGTACCTTGTCTGATGATGTGGGTATTCAGTAATTGATTGGACATAGCCCTTGGATATGATTGGACATTTGGACTGTTTTATGCTACCATAAGCAATGCTGCTATAAATACGCACATGGAAGTGTGTGTGTCTGTGTATGCACACGTGTGTGTACATGCATATGTGTGCACATGTGTGTGTGTGTGTGTGTGTGGTGTCTGATTATCACTGCACCATCTTGGGAGAGTTTCCTACTGCCAATCAATGCTCTCTTTTTCTCTCCTTAAGCTGTCTTGGGTTTCTTTGCTGTCAGTTGGACTTACTGAGTCCCGACCCAATACAGCTGTGCAAAACTCCAATCTCAGAGGTGACAGAGATAACCTCTTACATTGCAAATGACAGACCTGATTTGGAGGGGTCTTGGGCATGTCAGGGCCCCAGCGAGTTGGGGTCCCAAATGATGAGGCTGGGGATGGGGATGGAGCTCAAGGCTGCCCGTTGGCTGCAAGAGTGGTGTCAAGGGAGCAGCCCCACCAGCCAGACAGGAACAACTCGGAGGTGTGAGGATGCAGGACCAAAATGCATGGGCATCCCTGGTGGTCACAGCATAGGGGACGCGGCTCCAGAAGGCAGAGCCCTTGAGCCCAGCCTGTGGGCGGGGCCACGAACAAGGAGACTGGGGGCTGTCAACTCACTGGGAGTCTCCCACGTGCCCATCTCACTGCCCCCTGGCCTGCATCGCTGCCATCTGACCAACACAATGAATGTAAGTGGACAGCCTTTATAATTCAATGTTTATTCCCCTGCTTAACAATGCGGTTGAGTTGCTTGATCTCTCCACATTGTCCCTTTGTGTTTCCTCACTGAGACAGCTCCAGCCGAAGGAAGCCTGCGCCCTTTGTTGAACAATCACCAAGTTTGAAGTTGGTGACATGAAACATGAAACCAAGACCAGGCCCCTTAAGTGTGGGTCCCTGGTGGCAGCCGAGGCCACCCTGGGAGGCGGGAGCACCTGCAGGCAGACTGCATTCTCGTGGATTCTTTATTTAAAGATGTATTGATTTATTTGGAAGTCAGAGTTACAGAGAGAGGGAGAGACAGAGAGAGAGAGGCCTTCCATTCGCTGGTTCACTCCCCAGATGGCCACAATGGCCAGCTCCAGGAAAGGCCAAAGTCAGCAGCCAGGAGCTTCTTCCAGGTCTCCCACGCAGGTGCAGGGCCCCCAGGACTTGGGCCATCTTCTGCTGCTTTCCCAGGCCATAGCAGAGAGCTGGATTGGAAGTGGAGCAGCCGGGACTCAAACCAGTGTCCACATGAGATGCCAGCACTGCAGGTAGCGGCTTTACCTGCTACGCCACAGCACTGGCCCCAATAATTAACATTTATTGAGCACCTACTACAAGCCAGGCTCACCTCAGAATATGAGTCTGTGGGAAAAATAACCATTTCCAAATGCTTCTGGGACAGCAGGAAAACGTGAGTGCTTCCCAAAGCCAGGGTCTGGGCCTATTGCAACTGCACTGAAGAGAGCTCTCACCCCAGCCTGCGCTTGGGTTCTCCAAATGTTAGCGAGAATTGCTACCAACCTCACCGTCACATGTGGCATTTGTTGGGCACAGTGCATGAAGCAAGCATGCACTGGTTTACTTAATCCAGCAAAGGAATACATAAAGTGGAGACTTTCATTAGACCCATTGCACAGATGGGGACACAGAGCTGAGGAATCTGAACCCTCGAGCGAGGACCTTGAGTAACGGCTGTGTCAGGCACTGGACCAGGTGCTGGGAATGCAAAGTGGGCAAGGCGAGAGGACCCAGCCGTGCAGGAGCTCAAGGACCAGGATGGGGAATGTCACATCAGCAGAGAGTTACAAGTCGACAAGACAGAAGCAGGGGCAGAGGTCAAACCCCCGGGCAAAAAGATGCACCAGGCAAAGGTCAAAAGGAGGACACTGGAGTGGCTGGGAGAGAAATCGGGAGACGCTTCCTGAGTCCTCTGTCCTTTCCATGCACCCCAGTGTCGAGGTCAAACCCAGACATTTGTGGAGAAAACTTTGTACACAACTGTTCATTCTATCCTTGGGCCTGGGACCCTCACACTTCTTCTACCATTCATTCATTCGTTTATTCATCCATCCATCCATCCATCCATCCATCCATTCGTTAATCAGCCAGCCCACTTACTCATTTACCCTTCCATCCATCCATCCCTTCATTCATCCAACCAACCATCCCTTCATTCATCCATCCAACCACCCAACCATCCATCCATCCATCCATCCCTCCATCATCCATCCATCCATCCATCTATCCATGCATCCATCCAACCATCCATCCATCCATCCATCCATTTTGTTCACTCATCTCATTGCCCATTCATTCCCTCATTGATTTGTAAAACTTGTATTAAGGTCCCACTGTAACAGAAATTGATTTAGACACCAGGGGAAAATGTATAACTAAAATTAACATTTAAACAAAATGAATTTCAGAAATAAAAAGTTCCTGTCGGCTACTAATATATATGTTCCAGCTCTCATTTTGCGCTGCGTGATCCAGCAAATGAAGACTAACATGAAATGTAGACACTGTAGCTAATTCAAGTGCGAGAAGTGCTGGCCAGGAGGATTTTTTTTGTGGAATGACCTTCAAAATGCTAGGTATTTCTAAGCCCCTAGACTCATCATCTCTAATCCAATGCCATCTCTCGGGCACCTCTTATTTAAGCCTTTAAATAATGACCAACATATCAAAATGTCATTATTTTTTTACAAACTACCATCACTGAAAGTAAAATATACTGCACAGATTCACCAAATTATGAATCTCTCAAGTAAAGCATCACGTGGTTCTAGATAACGTATCATAAAGTAAACCAGAAGCACATATGTTAAAGAGTTTGTGTTTCCACTGTTACACTCATCCTGATGTACACCAGTATCAAACTGATTTCCCCTAATTTAATGAGGGAAGAGAAGATCTGAACATCTCCAATTCTCCCTCTCAATATAAAATGAGAGGAAAAAAAGAGCAAAATGTCGTATCACCCTCTTTTAATTGATATCTCGTCCTTCGCCTAAATTACATGTCAGAAGGAGCTGTCAATTTTAAGGAGAATATTGATATTTTATTCCCATCACTTCTTTTCCCCTGGAAGGAATAAAACCTTAAAACAGTGATTATATATGAATCACATCTTATACATTTGAGGTACAGTATAATTAGAAAAATAATTTTTACTGCTTGTAACAGTCTTACAAAACACCCATTCTTACACTGGGAGCTGCATTTAACTCAACTCAACTGGATGGTATTTGGAATAGATGTGGAAAGAAATGACCCCTGTGAATCTGTTTCCTGTGGATCTGCATGGTGAGAACAACTTCACCCATCACTGTGGCAGTGTCCGAAGTGTGTTCAGCATGACAAGATGTGGATACACTCACTGGGATGCATTGGTCATGAGAGGACACGGATGCACCATGACGTGTTGGCCATCATAAGACACAGATGCACTGTGGCGTGTTGGTCATGAGAGGACATGGATGCTATGTGATGAGTTGGTCATGACAGGACATGGATGCACTGTGATGTCTCGGTCACGAGAGGACATAGATGCACTGTGATGTCTCAGTCATGACAGGACATGGATGCACCGTGACGTGTTGGTCATGACAGGACATGGATGCAGTGTGACGTGTTTGCCATCACAGGACACGGATGCACTGTGACGTGTTGGTCATGAGAGGACATGGATGCTATGTGATGAGTTGGTCATGACAGGACATGGATGCACTGTGATGTCTCGGTCACGAGAGGACATAGATGCACTGTGATGTCTCAGTCATGACAGGACATGGATGCACCGTGACGTGTTGGCCATCACAGGACACGGATGCAGTGTGACGTGTTGGCCATCACAGGACACGGATGCACTGTGACGTGTTGGCCATCACAGGACACGGATGCACTGTGACGTGTTGGCCATCACAGGACACGGATGCACTGTGACGTGTTGGCCATCACAGGACACGGATGCACTGTGACGTGTTGGCCATCACAGGACACGGATGCAGTGTGACGTGTATGTCACAATGGGCCATGGATACTCTCATTCAGGTGTTTGAATGAGTTTCCTCCTCCAAACTCCAGAAACCCAGGTGAGGGCAAAAGTACGAGAGAAAAGCAGAGTGGCAGTGGCCCCAGTGAGGCTGGGAAGCCACAGCCCCTGCTGCAGCCGCATGGGAGGAGGAGGGCAGCGCGGAGGAGAAACGGCCCCACCCACGGATCCGTTAACTTCTCTGCTGCCATAACATGTAACAGGCACCAGTGGTGCAGGCCCCTGCCGGGGCGGTGGATGGAACACGGTCTCTCATCTTCCACAAGCCCGAATCGGACAGGCAGGAGAGCTTGAGGGTTGCCTCGGCAGGGGACCACAGCACGGGTGGTTTCCAGGACGGAAGTGCATCGCCCGCAGCTCCGGAGGTCACAAGTCTGTGATGGGAGTCAGCTGGGAGAGCGCCGAGGGGACATCCTCTCCCCGCCTCGCCCCGTCTTCCTGTGGCTGCTGCTGGCCACGTTCGTTCACTTGTCAATGCATCACCCCAGTCTCCGCTTTCAAAAGGGAAAAATTTCCAAATGGGAAATCGTAGTGAAAAAACATTACATTTAGAGCAAAGAGGGGTGGGCGCAGCGGCATGGTTGGGGAAGCTGCAGATGGCGACACCGGCGTCTCACTATCGGAACACGGGTTCCAGTCCCGCTGCTCCACCTCCAATTCAGAGGCAGCAGATGATGGCCACGTACTTGGGTTCCTGCCACCCACGCGGGAGACCTTAGTGGAGTTCAGGGCTCCTGGCTTCAACCAGCACAAGCCCAGCGCTTGTGGGCATCCTGGGAGTGAACCAACAACCGCCACAGCCTTGCATCCGCATTTGATGGACGAATGGATGCTTGAGTGGGAGGTGACATCCTGACCTGGCCAGCCACGCGTGTCCAGAGGGATGTCCTGAGAAGGGCACTGTCACTCTCCCCAGTCCCACCTCTCAGGAAGGAAACAGTTTGCCCAGGAAACACAGCCCTGAGGCCCCACGGGGAGCTTCGGGCGAGTGTGGGGCACTCTCTTGAGGGGGCTGCGAGGAGATCTGGGCCCTGCTTTCCAGCACCGCAGAGGGAGGCTGTGAACTGGAGCGAAGACACCACGTGGAGGAGCCCCAGGCCTGTCTTCTGCCCAGGCCTTAGCGCCTCCGAACACCCCGTGCGCCAGGGACCTTCCTTCATATGTACTCGCCAATGACCACTGTCCTCAGTGGGAAGATGTTTGGGGCTGTCTGAATCGGGGATCACGTCCCACCTCCGAAGCCCAGGTTCTTTTTTTCTTTTTTTTTTTTTTTTTGGACAGGCAGAGTTAGACAATGAGAGAGAGAGACAGAGAGAAAGGTCTTCCTTCCGTTGGTTCACTCCCCTTATGGCCTCTATGGCTGGTGCTGTGCCTATCTGAAGATCTGAAGCCAGGAGCCAGGTGCTTCTCCTGGTCTCCCATGCGGGTGCAGGGCCCAAGCACTTGGGCCATCCTCCACTGCACTCCCTGGCCACAGCAGAGAGCTGGCCTGGAAGAGGGGCAACGGGGACAGAATCCGGCGCCCCGACCGGGACTAGAACCCAGTGTGCCAGCACCACAGGCAGAGGATTAGCCTAGTGAGCCGCGGTGCCGGCCAAAGCCCAGGTTCTAACAGGCGCACTGGGGCGGGAGGCCCTGGGGAAGCTCCCTCAGCACTTCCGCCTTCGTTCCTCAGCAGTGTGCAGACGCCAGGGCAGAGCCTCCTCCGTGGGCTCTGAGACCTTCCACGATGCGACCCTGGGCCAGCGCCACCGCCTTGCCTCCTCCTCCTCCGGCTCTGAAAAGGAACAATCACATGAACACAGGTCCTGCAGCACACACTCTCCCGTCGCGAGCCTCTGTGATGTCGCTGAGACTGTTCTCTGGGTCAGGATTGTCCTTTCCCAGTCCCATGCCACCGACAGTGTTGCCACCCTTCAGTGCCCGCCCACAGAGCCATGGATCATTCCTCCCTCCGGCTCCCCCTGCTCCCCGCTCACCCCCGACACCACTGCTGCTCATTCCAGCTCTGCCTCCCTGTGTGTCCTGGGGCTCCCCAGGACCAGCCCCCACCCCAACAAGAGCCCCAGCATCCACTGGGCATCTGTCCTGCTCACCTCTGGTGCGGGGGCCTGGGGAGGGCTCCCCTCAGTCTAAAGCAATCAGCACCAGCCAGTCCTGGTCACAGTGGTTGGTATAGAGTGGACATCGGGTGGAGACCATCTCGAGTCTATTTGAGAAGCTACTGGGAGAGACGCCTGAACCTGGAAGGGAGGAGGTGGGACTTGCGAGAGCCATTTTGCCACCACCAGGGCAAAAGGAGAATCAGCCGTGAAGCAGCCGAACCCTGACAGCGGACAAGAACGCAGCCTGCGAGAACCCTCGGCGCCCATCTCCAGCCAGGCCTGAGGTCGGCTTCCCCTTCAGCCTCTCAGACAAGCCGCACGGCCTAACCTCTGTCTCGCCAGCAGGAATCCTCCATCTGAGGTGCCTGGCACCCTCTGGCGGGCCTGGCCATGGGGCTGGAGGCTGCTAAAAGGCGGGTTCTGTGTGCTCCTCCTAGTCGTTTATACCTGCCTTCTGTACATAGTACATGCTCACTTAGCGCTTGCTGAAGAAGTTCGGGAAATGGGAAAAAATTACTTTTTAATAATTCAGCTGCGCTCACTGGACTAATTGCTGAAGTTTTGTTTGATGTAATCATGAAATAACACCTTTGACCAATCCAGCGCGTACGAGGTTCTGGTGGGGACGTTTGTCTTTGTTTAAGTGGTCCCTAAATATTTCTCATCCTGCCTGCGGGAAAAATATGCAAAAAACATTACTGTTTTTGGGTTGAATATGAGATGAAACTCCCGAGGCCTAATGTTGCAGATTACTTATTTTATACTTAGTGTCATTTATTCCACACATGTGAAACACATATAATTATACCCGCACTGTTAATATTGAATAAAATTCCATATTATCCAAGTGTAGAAACAGATAAATTGGCACCAGGCTCGTGTGCACAAATGAGGTTTTTGAACGTCAGTGTGATTTCAGTCCTCTCGCTTCGGCAGCGAGAGCGCTCAGCAGAATGCCTGGACCCCACGTGCTGGATTCGGCCCTCTCCCGGTGAGACCCCCACATCCTCCTCGCGGCTGTGGAAGCTGTGTGCGCTTGTCCAGGAGAGGGATGACTCATCCCGCGGACAGTCCCGAGGAGCACCGGTGCTCCCAGCTGCTCCTGGAGGAAGGGAGAGAACAGCCATGTGGGTTCTGATTGTGCCACCCGGCTCCCCCTTCCCGAAGCCACTGGAGAAGCCCTGTAGCCAGCGCCCACCTGGTTTCCCCTTCATGTCAATCAGCAGTGGTTGGGAACCGCCCCCCAGCGGCTGGCTATCTACAGAGTACTGCGCTCAAGATTCTCAGGACACCCTCATCCCTTCTGGTCTGATTTCTTGGGTGAGCAAGAGTGTGAGTTCTTACTGCTTTTTGAGAAATTGTCTAACAATCAATGAGGAACCGGGTCTCTCCGCTCCCATGAAGCAGTTTTTTATTTGCTTTCTCTTCCACTGTGCAGATGGGTAGAGGACTACTGCTCAAGCGCCCTCCACATGCTACTTCCCACACCAATGGGGCCTCCCGGCCTCTCATGGGGTTGGGTGGTGGATTGCCCAGCGCACCTGCAAGTCCCCAGGCAGGTGCACCCCATCCTTGCTGCCAGGGCTCCCACACACTCTTCCTCATGCTGGGAAAGAAAATGAAACCATTTCATAGCAGGCACCCAGGAGGGTGGGAATGTGGCCACAGGTGTGGGTGTCAGTGGAGCACCTTCCAAAGGCCAACAACTCCCTAAAGGCAGGACTTACTCAGTACCCCCAGCCCTCCCCCACCCCCTTTTTTTTTTTTTAAGATTTACTTGTTTATTTGAAAGTCAGAGTTGCAAGAGAAAGGGAGAGACAGACAGAGATGGTCAGAGTAGGCACTCGGTACCCGTGGAAGTCGCTGGAATGAATGAAGGATTTCCCATCGACATTAGGAAGCTACGCCAGGGTACAGACACTTGAATAGACGCCGTGTGCAGAGAAATGAGGGTGGAATGTGGTAGACGATCAAACTTCAGGTAAATAAATGTTGTTGGTTGGATAGAGAGAAGAGACTGCCTTTTTCAGAAAAGCTCAGTTTCTAGCAAGTGAAACAGAGCTAGAGAATATCCCCCTACTGAGCTGGAAAAATAAGCCCTCATGCACAGACAACCATGAGTCAGCACGGACAATCCTGGCCAGCTCAAAAGTGCTGACTCATGTTTCACTTACACACTGGCTGCCGCCCCTCCCCTTCGGTGTCCAGCCCCTGCCCATCATCGCCTCCCGCCAGGGGTTCACGACTAAGAAAATTCCCCAGAGCAGTCCCGGGACGGGGCCTCCCAGACAAGATCAATGTCAATGCAGCCGTGTTCGTTGCTGCCTATCTTTGCCCAAACTTCCGCGCGGTCCCAGCCAGGTGTGTAGCCAGGGAAGGAGAGCAACTGAACGGCGCTCTAGAATGAAAGTGAGGAAGACAGAGAGGGAGAAAAAGGTGGGGCCAATCCCAAAGCCAGGGTTCTAAGGCAAAGGCGCCCCAAGGTCAAGGTGTAACGTGGGAACCCTAAAATTTCCACGGACCTGGCAGAAGCGCACACAGCCAAGCTGGATGCTCCAAAACACCAGTGACTGCAGTGACCACAGTCACATCACAGGCTGGGCGCGACTTACCCTGAAGAAGCGTGGCAAGGAAAACACACCCACTTTCCTCCATCTCCCTCCTGCAGATAAATTTAGATCCCTAAAAGCCTGACTGAGATATAAAAGTGTATAAAAATCATTCTGCAGCTTCTCAGGCATTCACTTGCTCACGAAATATTTACAGCATGCCAACCAGTGATGCAGTAGCATAACCGTACACCCGTGTCCGTCCTGTGTCACCCTGGGAGAGCGCGGGTCATGTCGCAGTCGCCAGCAAGCTTTCTGAACGCCATGCCCACGGCGGTGTTGCTCCGAGTGAATGTGGATCTTGGAATCTAAGACAGGAGCGGGGTGGGGAGGAGGGTCAGGGGGCCCAGGTGTTTTCGCGGAGCCTCCCTTCAACCCTCGGGATGTCTGGCTCCAAGTCAGACCTCCCACCCAAGGGCCTCCGAGCTTGCTGGCTGCTCTGTGACACTTTAGAAAAATGCGGATAGGAAACTTTGAGAAAGTTCTATCAAGACAACCAGAACAAGTTAGACTCTTTTTTTTTTTTTTTTTTTAAGATTTATTTTATTTATTTGAAAGACGGAGTTACAGAGAGGTAGAGCCAGAGAGAGAGAGAGAGAGAGAGAGAGAGAGAGAGAGGTCTTCCATTCCACTGATTCACTCCCCACATGACCATGACCGCAACAGCCAGAGCTGAGCTGATCCGAAGCCAGGAGCCAGGTGCTTCTTCCTGGTCTCACACATGGGTGCAGGGGCCCAAGGTTTGGGCCATCTTCTACTGCTTTCTTAGACCATAGCAGAGAGCTGGACTGGAAGAGGAGCAGCCAGGTCTTGAACTGGTGCCCATATGGGATGCCGGCACTGCAGGCTGGGGCTTTAACCCGCTGCTCCACAGCTCCGGCCCCAGCAAGTTAGAATCTTAATCACTCATGGCTAATCAACAGAGGATAGCGGCAGGATGACAACTACAGATCATACCAAAGCATCACTGTAGCCCAGCCGCCTCCCACCCTGAGCCTCTCGTCTCTGCCCACTCCTCCCTGTGTTCCACACAGTCGCATCCAGCACCGCGTCACAGCCACCCTGCCTGAGCGCCCTGCTTCCGGCTCCATGCCCGGTTTGGCTGTCATGGGAGCCGCTGTGCCAGAAATGTCCCACTCGGAAGCTGCTTCCTGCTCTCTTCTCCAAGCTCTGAATTTCTTACTGCTGATGCAATGGTGTAGTACAGGATTAAGTGTGGTCAGATGTGCAGCACCGGGACCGGGTGGCTCCTTCTGCAGGCCCCCGGGGGCATCTGCTCCTTCCCTTTGCCAACTTCCCAAGGCTGCTGGCTTCTTTGGCTCAAGACTGCGTCTCTCCCACGTCTGCTTCAGGCATCCCACCCCTTCCTACTCACTGGGCCCCTCCGCTGGTGCTGACGCTGGGCCAAATGGATAATCTGGGGTCTTCCCCCGTCTCGGGACCCTTCATGTCATCGCGTCAGCATTGCCACGTAACTCAGGTGGTCTCAGGTTTTAGGAGTCAGGACGCTGGCGGGGGGGAGGGGAGTGGGCAGAGCGTTTCCCTCTGATCATGGGACAAGGTCAAAGAGCGGAAAGCTCTGCTTCCAGTCCCGTGAGCAGATGTGAAGTTGTTTTGAGGGTCTCCTGTCTGCTCCCCAGCAAGTGCAGAACTGTGCTTCCGGGACGCCTTGGACGTGTGGCAAGCCGTGGCCAACAAGTGGCAGACAAAGCACTGTGGGTCACCTCCTGGCTGGAGCGTGGAGTTGCCAGCGTGAGACCTTCCAGAGACGTCTGCTGCTTCTTACCTGGGGCACAGTGGGAGTCTGCATGCCCTGCGAAATAAAGGACCCCCGTTCAGTCTGCATTTCAGGCCAGCGCGATTCTCGATTCTGCCTGGGACATGGTTATACTAAAAATTGTTGTTTATCTTAACGTGGTTGTAACAGAGCTTCCTATTTTCATTTGCTAAGTCTGGCAGCCTGAGGCGCGAGTGTGACAGGAGCCTTTGCTGAGGCTCTGAGATTTGGGGGTTATTTATTATCACAGGGGTACGTAACCTTCCTGACTGCTTAGGCGGTATCCGACCTCTATCCCTAGGTGGTATCTGGATTGCTGTGACAAACAGCAGGTAACACCACCCTTTTACAAACAAGAAGTGTCCTAGCCCAGTTTGAAGCCCAAGATGGCATCTTGGTCTTCAGAAACCACAGCCGTGCAGGGGGCAGGTCAAATGCCTACAAAGCACTTGACTGCACTTAGGTCCAGCTACTAAGATCGGCGTCCTTCCCTTACCATGCAGGAAAAAAGAAAGAGAGGGGTGGGTGCAGGGAAGAGGGGGCATTCGCAACGTTAAGTGCTTCTCCCGTGGTTTTTCCTAAACCTGCGGTGCCCACTACTGTTTGGTGAGGCTAGTATCACTTAGAAAATGAAATGTGGTTGAACGCAACGTGATCTGTTTTGTCAGTTTAAATTTAATGTATCAGTATTTCACGATACGCACAAGGAAGCCCTGGGATTGTGTTTTAAATTAGAAAGTGCTTTTACATCCTGTGTGGCGAGCCCTCTCGTGGATACAGATGATGGCCACACTCGTTGTCAAATGCTGTTTAAAGCCCTAGAATCGCGTCTGACAGTCACCCAGTGTAAGTGGATTTGCAGCAACTGTGACATAGAATCAAAGGCGCGAAAGCCATGGACTTGCAGGTGAACCTTGGAGACTGATGATGATCGCCAGTTAGGGTCTTCGTTTCCCCGGAACACGGAGAGAGACCAGAGACGTGCAAAGGCAAGGTTCTTGGGCACACGAGGAAGTTGAAGATCTACGCCTTCGAGCCACATGTGGCCAAGTGCACTCCTGAGCAGCACATTGGCTTCTAAAGCGTGAGGACAGCAAGATGTGTGTGCTGTGCGGTAGAAATGGTTCGAGACCGAGCGTCCCGACAGCCATCACGGAGGAAGGAGCATCACCCCGGGGAATACAGCAGCACGCCGCCGCGGTATTGCCGGCTGTGTTTTGTTTGGTGTTGTCTTGAGGCTGTCAGCTGGATGGCAGAGGCTCCTGCAGTCCCGCACCGTCCCTTCTGTATTCACAGGCAGACTGCTGCTGGCGCGAGGTGCTGAGAGCCAGGACAGTCCCCACCCAGCACAAGCCAAGGAGAATCAAATCCTGGAGCTGGAAGGAGTGGTGCTGTCTACCAAACTTGTTTCTAAAAAAGAGCAGCAGCTGTTTCATGCGGAGTCCCTACTGTGTGCCGGGCACCCTGCTAAGTGCTTTGCAGTAACTTCTTATCTAAGCTTGCAGCACTTGCGCTCCACAGTGCCGTCCCCACTGCAGCCCATGGCCTGGGGGCATCCCCACTGGGGGGGTGGTCCACATCCTGCTGTCTCACACCCAAGAGCAAGAGTCTCTCACCGCACGCAGGTCCTTGCTTTGTTGGCGGCCTCTCTCCAGTAAGTCAACGTTCCGTCTCTGACCACAGAGCAGCCTGCGGACTTGGGCTCGAATCACGGCTCTCCCAGCTGCATGGCTTGGGGAAAACGTTCGTGTTCGTGTCTCCGCGTCTCAGTGTCCCCATTCTTGAGATTGACTTGCAATGGGTTCCATGGCAGGTGAATGAGATGATGCAATAGAGACCAGGGCATGATAGCGTTCAAATAAAATAAATATTGGATCATTGCATCACTCTATGCAGCTAACCACAGCAAGCACGCTTCTGCTTCCAGGGGTGTCTCAATGAGGCAGTTAACAACCCAGGTCCAGAAATACCATCAAGAAAGCTGCTGACTGAACTGGCATCCCTGCACGGAGTTTGGTGAGCACACCTTTCCTATCCGTGTGCCACTGGCCATCTGTTGAATAACGGCTTCCAGGTTCCACATGTTTGTTTACCTCTCTCAGGAAGGTAGGGCATCTGGCCCCTTCCCTGTCCCACGGGATGCTGTTCATGGCACCCTGTGGCTGCCAATGTCGATCACGGCTGAAATTTCCATTAGTTCCTGGGTGAGAAGAGATCTGGACCGGAGCATTTTAATCCATTTGTAATCAGGGCTGGATTTCATGATACACCTCGGGTGCAGGACTAGAATGGCTGGCTAGAGACGCGCTGTCTCCAGTGTGGCCCAAGAGCCAGCCTCCTGAGCACCCAGGCCCTGGATGAGAAAAGCAAAATGTTCCTGGCCTGCCATCTCTTCGCTTCCCACGCCCACCCCTGTCCCAGACCTCCTGGTTCGGAACCCGTATTTCCAGGAGGACTCCCCTTCCCCAAGGTGATCTGGGTGCACATAAGAGATTGAGAAGCATCGAACTAGAGCAGTAATTGTCAGACTTGGTTGCACTTTAGAATTAACTGGGGAATTTTCAAAAATCTCCCTTGCCTGGCCTCTATCCCTAGAGACGCAGCTTTCACTCATTTGGAGCAACGCCCAGGTGTGGGTTCGTTTTCAAAGTGCATGCAGCAACGTAATGTGCAGCCAGGGTACCCACCTCCTCCCTCCTCCCAAACCAGAGCTCTTCCCTGCGGACCCAGCTCAGCCCCACCTGCCAGGACCACACTGGGGCTGCAGCTGGAGGTCACATGGCCACAGCTGTGCAGGCAGAAGTGCTGCGGAACCGAAGGACGCAGAGTGGCTCCACAAACATCTCCTTGTAAACACGCGTAAGCTTATACAGCCTCATTAAAGTACAGTCACATGCTGTGTTTATAACGACAGAGTTGCCAAAAAATGGGCGTCAGTAAAACAAATCGTATTGTCACAATGGTTATTATTATTGTAACAAAACTTTAACATTTCTTACCCCTCTGCCAATGCAATCACAATGCATAATGCATTTGAGATTACTTCCAGCTGTCTCCTTCTCTATGAATGGGACATTTCTGTGCACACAGCATTCAGATGCCGGGTATATTTGCATGATAAGCAGCCATCTTCCCATTCATAAGTAGAGACACCTAACTGGGGAGGCCCTACAGTGGCCACCACGAAAGGCCCCCAACTGGAGAGGGGCCCCTCCTCCTGAGCCTGTGAGGTTCATATCGGTGAGTGGAAAGTAAGCCAGGGAGCTAAGGCAGACAAGACCTAAATTTGAAGACCTCGTCTTGCTTTGCTACCCTGGTGAGCCCGGCAAGCTGCTTTCACCGTCCTGACTGTCTAAAGTGTCTACTGTGAAGCCCAAATAAAACGGGGCTTAATAAGCTGGAGAGCCACAGAACACTCTCATAGCATGAGGTCTTATTGGTACAATAGTCTAAACACGGCGTTAATAGTGGTAACATCGTCACCACCACAGAGAGAGGGAAGAGAATCTATCTCCAGATTTCCTGTTTTCTTTTTAAATAGAGGAGGAAGAGCAGGAAGGGAGGGAGGGAAAGCGGGAGGGTAGGATGGGTGGATGGGTGGATGAGTGGATGAGTGGATGGGTAAATGGAAGAGATTGGTAGATGGGTGGATGGGAGACCTAGGGAGATGGATGGGTGAGGTGGGTAGGTGGACAGATAGGTGAGTGAATAAACGATCCAGAGAGAGCCAGAGTGAGAGAATGGATAGATTTCTGAGTTAATGGTTGGATGAATGGATGGGTGTATGGATGGATGGGGGTATGGATGGATGGGTGTATGGATGGATAGGCGTATGGATAGATGGGTGCAATGGAACCTTGACATTCAGCCCATCTCCCACCCTCACTAATTATTTTCTCTTGGCTCTAAGTTGATCGTTTTAATGGTCAAATACCACCATTTTCTTTGGCCTTCAAGGCAGTCTTTTCCACCTTCACCTCTGGCCATTTTCTGTGCTCTCCCATCATCCCAAAGCATGTACTTTCTCATCTCCACTCTTTGGATCCTGACCTTGCAAGACACATTGAGCCTATGTGCTGAGTCTGACTTCTGCTGGAAGCCTTCCCTAGTGCAGCCGCTCCAAAAGAACCCCGCATCTTCTTCACAGCCCTGTCTGTTTCTGTTTGACAGGATGTGTACATTTCTACTCCCATGAACTTCCTTCCCTATTAAAGGGAAACGGAAAATTCCAGCACTTCATCAAGCATCTACCTGGGTTGCTGAGTGTGATCCTAATGTGTCTCCAAAGAGGCTGACCAACTTGCCTGAAGTCTCTCAGTGAGAGAATTACAGCTTGAACCCAGACCTCCTCGGTAGACTCCTCATGTCTACTTGCTCTCTACTCTAGTCTTCAGGAACGGTCTACACAGCTGGACGATACTGTCTGTGTTGTGGCTGATTCATCTGTAGAATGGAGGGATTGGTCAGAATAGGGCTACAAATCCCAAAAGAGTGCCTGGTCAGTTGGTGTTGCTTCCTGGGAGCCATGGTGTTCTTGTTGAAGTTGGATGCTCACTCGCACAGTGTCCTTCATAGGATAAGCCCCTAATAGAAGCTAAGTATTCAATTTTTTTCCATGCTACTATGGATAATTTTTATTTTGCATTATACTTTTTGAAATAGAAGTCAAGCCCTATAATCTGACTCTCTGGGGACCAGGAGCCAGTCAGTTCATCAGGAAGGTCCAATGAAGTAGAAAATCATACATGCCTTAAGATTTCTATTTTAATTTTAAGCATCGAATGCATTTTAATTTACCAGACATTTGCTCTAGAACCTATTCCGTTTCTTTGAGTTTTGGGGTCCCACAGTTCCCTCCAACCATAGCCACAGTTCAATGCCTGTGAGTCTCAGTTTGGGTATAAGTACAGCTGGAAGATGAAGATGCCCATCAAGGGAGCAGGACTCAGCATCCTCCCAGATTTCCCTGTTTTCCCCTATGCCTGTAGCGTTTTCTGATCCACACCTAGTTCAGTAGAAGTCTCAACATCTTTTGGGAGCCTCCATTTGAGTTTCATAAAAAATAACAATGCTCCAGTTGTATTGGCTTATGTGAAATATGTAGTGTTTCATTAAGTGAACTCATCAAAATGACAGGAGTATCCAGGGCAGGGAGGACTGGGAACAAGCCACGTCCCCCTTGGCAGGCATGTAGATTGTCAGGCCAGAGGTGGCCGGCAAGCCCTGGGCAGCTCTTGGGGTGTTTGTCCGAGCACTGAGAGCAGCAGTCAGGCCACGCATCAGGAACAGCGCAGAGCAGGCAAGAAGCATCTTCCATCATTTACTGGATTTCAGGGCAAGAAGTGTCTGCAGGCTTCTTTGGTCCCATGAGCAACCTGCCAGTGTAGTGACAGAGAGGGGGGAATTAGTCTGCCTGGATGTGGCCTGGCTCTGTATCTCCACCCCATCATGTGTTAGCTGTGTGGCCTTCGAGAAGTCAAGGTCAAGATGGAGATGTCACCAGTCTTGCTAAGCTCTTTTTTGCTGGGCATTGAGTGGGGTGGTGTGGAGAAGGTGCTGAGAACATAGCAGGTGCTCCAAAAGTAGGAGCTGATGCTGCAGGGTTGATTCTTGGGGCTTCTGACATCTCAGCTGAGTGGGTTGAAGTAGATGCCTTAGCTCTCTGCCTCCTTCCCCTGCATTAAGAAGTCTCTGAGCACCCTTTTCAAAATTAGCATTTTCAAATCCCTCAGAAGCTCAGAAAACTGAGACTCCCACTTACCCTGTTTGCACTTGCAAATTGTTTTCCTTTGAATTTGAAAAAAAAAAAAAAACGCACACGTGCACATATACTGTGAGGACCTGCTACTATGTACAAATGGAAGGTCAGACTCCATCGCACCCTCTCTGGTTTCAGGCAACACACTCCTATTTTAATTGCAAATCCATAAGCCTCTTTTGTGAATTGCATTTGGTTTTTAAAGGAAGAAGAGTGCATAAGTCACAAGATCATTTCCAGAAGCCACATCACAGAGACATTTTCTAAGGCACATAACCGGATAATATGGTAATCAAGCCAAATCAGTGGCAAAATGCTTTGAAATCTTAAGTCAGATCTGAGTCACAATTGTTCTAACATTTATAGTTTATGGAATTTCTGAGCCTAAGTCACATGGAAATGTATTCTCTTTGTTTTTCATTTTGGCAGAAACAGAAAGTGCCACGCAAGTTAATCTCTTAAAAGATGTTCCATTGTAGTAAGCTGTACGAAAATATGCATAATATGTGCTTAATAAAAAGTAACACCTCTGCTATAAATTGCTTCACTGAGGTAGAGGAAGGTATTAGATGTATTAGAAGCCATGAAGTTACCTTGACTGTCCGTTTTTATTTCTGAAATGGTCTAAAGTTGAAGATAATGATTACTCATGAAAAAAAAAGATCCTTCATCAAACACGACATCAACATTGCTGATGGTGCTTCCCAACTCATGGGTGGCTCTCTGGTCCTGGAGAGGTGCCTAGACATTGTAATTCACAAGAATTATAATTAACGAGGAAAAAAATTCCTCATTTATTTACATTCCCATTTGAACACTAGATGGATTATTTGCTAAAAGCCCCTTAATGATCCCAAACTACATAATTATCTAGTATGTTGGACTCACTTTGCGAGGCTAGAAGCGAGAGCAAAACGAGTTTTTTACCCACAAAACTGTTCCCTTACAACTCCTACCAGACATTTCTTTTATGGTTTTTAAAAGTTATATTGGTTTTTTTAAATATCAAAATATTTTATGCAAAATATTTCATTTAAAAAAATTCACTCTCGCTTTTGGGAGAGTGTATGTGCAATTGTTAAAGATGTACTACAGATTGCAATAAATTCTGAAATTAACACTGAATATATTTTCATATTATGTTTACATATGGGTAGGTTTTTTTTAGACTCCCTATCTTTTTTAGATTTATGAGATTCTCTACAATAAGATTTTGTGTGAGTATATTTAAATTTCATATGTGTATATATTTATACACACAGAGAGCAAGATTACATACTTGCTTTAATTTCTCCCAATCTTAAAAGCTCATAAAATATTTAAGCTGTTGCAGAAACAGAATAGAAATGCCTCAAACTGTTGTTTAAAATTACATCCAACCTTCACCTACCCATGCTAATGAATGGGGCAGCCAGACAGCAGGGAGAATCCAGGAAGCCATCACTGCTAGACTCAAAGGCCAAGTGTTCTCTGCCCCTGCCCTCCCCCTCCCCTCCCTCTCCCCTCCTCCTCCCCTCCCCCTCCCCTCCCCTCCCCCTCCCCCTCCCCCTCTCCCTCCCTGGACCTGAACCACAGCTGCTGACAAACAGCTCAGAGCTCTTTCCTCTGGGCCCTCATCCTCCTGAGGAGGCCTCCAGTTGTGAATCTAGTGAATCTAGTGTCCATGGAATTAGCACTCTGCAGACCGTGGCTAACAACAGGGGGCCATAGTCCCCTTCCTTCAGTCCGGATCAGTACGTGTGATGCTGGTGGTCGGGGCACTGACAAGGAACAAGTGGAACAAGGCCATGACACAGGGGACGGCGGGAGGGTCAGCCCCAAAAAGCAGCCTAAGGAAGCCACAGGATGTAAGGGAAGTCTGCCCCTGGGGCTGGGAGGTCGGGGACATCACGCCCAGAGGTGAGCCTCTTGTTGACAGAACAGGCAGAGGCTGGGAGCAGAGGGGTCCAGGCGAGAGAAACAGTGGGCATGAGCGTCCTGGGAGAAGAGGAGACTTGGGACAGCAGGAAGAGACAGGCAGCCAGGCCAGTGTGGACAGCACGGGGCCCGTGCCTGGCTTGGGAAGACAACAAGGATGCCTGAGAGCCAGGTGGGCTTGGACTTGACCCTGGGTGCGCCGAAGGGGGGAGGGGCAGACTTTGACCTATGGCATGACTGGCACCTGTGGATTTCAGAGTTTGTCCAGCCTACTGGGTGGTGTCAAGACAGAAAATGAGCACGTGGGCTTAGAGACTGTTGGAACATCCTATATGGCAGGGGGTGGCAGTCTGTCTGGGATGGGGCACTGGGGCGGAAGACAGGTGCAGGGAAGAACCCAGTCCTCTGGGGTCAATCAGCAACACTAAAGAGCAAAACGCAGGCACAGTGCGCATGAGACTACTTTCTTTTTTCTTTCTTTTTTCAAATTTGTTCATCCGTTTGAGAGGCAGAGTTGCAAACAGAGAGAGACAGAGAGACACAGAGAGAGTCTTGCATCTGCTGGTTCACTCCCCAAATGGCTGCAACAGCCAGAGCTGAGCTGATCTGAAGCCAGGAACCAGGATCCTCTTTCAGGTCTCCCACAGAGGTGCAGGGGCCCAAGCACCTGGGCCGTCTTCTACTGCTTTCCCAGGCACGGTAGCAGGGAGCTGGACCAGAAGAGGAACAGCTGGGACATGAACCAGTGCCCACAGGGCCAGCCCCATGACCCCACTTTCCCATCGAATCTGTTAGGGGCCGAAAGTGTCCCCACAAAATTCATATGTTGAAAGCTTCACCCCAGGACCTCAGAATGTGATGTACTGGAGACAGCTGTTGCCCTTACTCGCGGGGTGACAGCCACGTCAGCAAGTGCCCAATGTCACAGAGAGCACTGAGCCCAATGTTGTTCCTACACACGCACATCGACAGTAAAGTTTAATTTATCCATAAGCCAGCGCTCACCGGGCTAAAGAAACAGGGCGGGACCATCAGCCAGTGCTCTCTGTAGCAGAAGTTAACATAAAAATATAAATGAGTGAAAGCAAAATAAACTGCATTATAGAGGTCATTCATTTGGTTGGTTTTATGAGTTTTTATTTTCCAGAATTTTGTACCTAGGAAATCATGGGGAATGTATCCCTGTTTTGCGTGGTACTTTTTTTTTTTAATTAGCATGACTACTTTGAAATTCATCCAAGCAGGTTATCAATTATTCACTCACTTCTTTGCTGTACTGTTCCATTCTGCGGGTAGGGCAGGTTTCCACCTGCTGGGAGCTATTCGGGCTACTCCCCAGGTTGGGATTGCTACAGATGAAGCTGCTGAGGATGTACAAGTCCTCGCGGGGATGCAGGCTTACAGGAGAAGCCTGAGCCCCACAGCAGGTGAATGCTGAGCTGCTAACAAACCGTCCATCTTCTTAAGAGGCTGTGTCGTGGACAGACCTAGAAGTGGAAGACGTTCTGGTCACTGCACACCCTTAACGCCATTTGATTATTACCAATATTTAAATTTCTCTAGCTATTCTGACAGGTGCACTCTGATAGCTCATCCTGATAGTGTTCAGCATCTTCTCACGCGTTTATTTGCCGTCTGCTCATTTTTGGTGGAAAGTTTGTTCAAATTTGCTCGTTTTGTATTAAGTCGCTTGTTGTGTTGAGTTTTGAGAGCTCTTTATGTATCATGATCACAAATTCCTATCAGATGACTTGAAATAGCTCCTGCGCGTCTTTTTAGAGACTTACAATTTTTTAAGGGGTCATAAGTTTTGGATTTTGATGAATCTACCAATTTGGCTTTTTATGGATCCTGCTTTTATTATTGTATGTAAGAAATTTTTTGCCTAACCCAAGATAGCAAATATTTTCTTTTAGATTTGCTAAAACGTTTTAGACTTATGTTTGGTTAGGGATCCGATTTGGGATAATTTCTGTTACAGTACAGATTTCTAAACCTCCTGGTCTCAGTATCCTGTTCCATTGACCTGTTTGTCTACTACAATCACTGTAGCTTCATCATAAGGTAATGTCATCCAACCAAGTTTACTCTCCTTTCCCACTGCTGTTTTGGTTATTTTAGGTCATTTCTATTTCTGTGGGAATTTTAGAATCAGTTTATCCATTTTCACAGATAAGCCTATTGGAGTTTTGATTCTGTTGACTCTGTCAATCAATTTGGGAACAACAGAATTTTAATGATAATGAGTTTTCCACAGGAGTTGTTAGGAGCAATTGCGTTTAGACCCTCAATCTGACTGCTGGTTGCTTAGGCTGGAACCCACAATGCTGCCCTCGCTTCCCCCATCCATTGTTGTGTCTGTTTCCTCTTTCCCTGCTGGCTTTTGGATTCATTGAATTTTTTCCTCATCCCATTGAGTTTCCCTGGGCACGGCTGTGATCTTGTGCATGGCATGCACTTGGAAATAGCACAGTCCACTCCCACGTGCTGTCGGGCCATCCACACGCCCCAGAAGACCCTCCCTGGCACGGTCTTCCATTGCTCCTTTCCTGACCCTCGTTCTTGTACACTTAGTCTTTGCACATTTTGCTCTGAATTATACAGTTTACTTCGCCATGGCTGAATTTGATTTTACACAGCATCAATCCCATATTGCATTATTATTTTTGTTTAAACACTCATCATCTCTTTAAAGGAATTTCAATAGTCAGAGAAGCAGACATCAGCCCGTGCCAACGCGGATGGTCCGCAGTTTCCCACGTTGTTGGTTTCCTCGGGCAGGTCCAGTCTTCTCTCTCTCCCACGGCTCCTCCTCTGCGTTGGGGAGTCCAGTTTCCCAGCACATAGGATGATTAAAGTTTGCCCACTGCACTCTGACCCTCTGCTAATTCAAACAAACTCTTTTCTCTTTGCGCTTGACTTTTATAGTTTCTATTGCTATATGTTCATACAGTTCACTATTCATTTTTCTTCAGTGTATCGTGAATCCCCTTCATTAGTTTCATCCAATACTTGCTTTATTATCCACATTGCTGTTTTTGTCTTTCCTAGTTCAGTTTAGATCTTTTTTCACTTCTGTGTCTACTGAACTCTTCGTCCCCATGGAAGATGCTTACAACAGCGCCCTCTGCCACTTCCGCTCTCTCAGTTCTCTCTCGACAACCATTGCCGGCCTTGTCTCCTCATTAGAGGCGGCATTTCCTGCTTCTCTATGTGCCTGGTGATCTTTGATAGGATGCCAGACATTGTGAGGTTTGCCTTTTGGTGCTGGATTGCTTTTGTAATCTTTTTTTTTTTTTTTTTGACAGGCAGAGTGGACAGTGAGAGAGAGAGACAGAGAGAAAGGTCTTCCTTTGCCGTT
This sequence comes from Sylvilagus floridanus, assembly GCA_949820135.1. Lineage (NCBI taxonomy): Eukaryota > Metazoa > Chordata > Mammalia > Lagomorpha > Leporidae > Sylvilagus > Sylvilagus floridanus. Next base: position 49,507,309 of record OX463228.1, on the reverse strand, counting down.
GGTTCACCCTCCAATGGCTGCCGTGGATGGCGCGCTGCGGCTGGCGCACCGCGCTCATCCGATGGCAGGAGCCAGGTGCTAGGTGCTTCTCCTGGTCTCCCATGGGGTGCAGGGCCCAAGCACCTGGGCCATCCTCCACTGCACTCCTGGGCCACAGCAGAGAGCTGGCCTGGAAGAGGGGCAACCGGGACGGAATCTGGTGCCCCGACCGGGACTAGAACCCAGTGTGCCGGTGCTGCAAGGCGGAGGATTAGCCTGTTGAGCCACAGCGCCGGCTTGCTTTTGTAATCTTACAAATATTTTTATTTTTCTGAGAGGAGAGAGATCTTCATCTGCTGATTCACTCCTCTAAGGGTTACAACAGCCAAGTGCGAGCCGGGCCGAGTCCAGGAGTGAGGAAGCCCAGCCAGGTCTTCCACATGGGCAGCCGGGACCCAGGCCAGGACCCAGGCATTCGGGCTGTCTTCTGTTGCCTTCCCAGGTGCCTCAGCGGGAAGCTGGATCAGACGCAGCTGGAACTCAAACCGGCACTCCAGATGGTGGACGCTGTCTTCGCTGCACCCAAACATGGGCTCCCGTGAACACTGCACCTGAGATGCAGCTGACTCGCTTCAACCCAACCTGAGGACTGAACATTCACCTCCACTCCGATCTGGTGATTCCGGCCCTGGCCTCTGGGAATGTCATCACGCACGGACGCTGAGCGCTAATCGTCATTCAGCACTCGGAAGGGGCGCCTCCCCGGAGGCACAGTTTTCCTCTGGTGCGTCCCTGCCCTCTGCAGTGCCCACCTGGGAACATCGGATCATCCTGGTGTCCCCAGACCTTCGTCTTCGCCTCTTCAGCTCGGAAGTTTTGCCAGGCTTGCACGGGTTCTGACCCCGCACTGTGGCCAAGGCAGTGAACAGTGGGCCTCTCCCTGTTGGTGATCCACACTCACTGCCTGACTTTCACCGCCTGACATCCTGCTAACCCACTTGCTGCTCATGGGCAGAGGGAGGGTCAGCCGGATCCTTGCTATTTCCTGTTGGCTGAAAGTGACTGAAATACACGTGTGTGAAGTGCACCCTTTGAAAATTTCAGCAAATGTCTCTTCTACAAAACTCAAACTCCCTCCAGGCTGCAGAGTTCCACCCTCGCCCTGCAAACGGTCCTCACACCCCGCCCATGAGCGCTTCCTGTGTCCCAGAGAAGCCACTGCTGTCATTGTCACATCAATCGTCTTGTTGACTCTCAGCCTTCGTAGAAACGACTTTATGCAGTATGTACCTGCACTTCCTTCACTCATGATAATGTTCGCTTCTTAATTTTTAAAAATTTATTTATTTGAAAGGGAGAGAGAGACAGAGAGAGAGAGACAGAGAGAGATCTGCCACCTGCCAGTTCACTCCTCACATGCCCAGAACAGCCGGGGCTAGGCCAGACCAAAGCCAAAAGCCAGGAGCTCCAGCTGAGTCTCCCACGTGGGTGGCAAGAACTCAAGTATTTGGAGCACCAGGACTGCCTTCCAGGTGTGTTACCAGGGAGCCGGATCGGGATCACGGAACAGCCAGAACTCAAGCAAAGCATCCTGGTCTAAGACGCAGTGTGGGCGGACCAAGCAGAAACGGAACCCGCAGCGGCACGACGCCCACCCCATTATGTTTTTCCCTTTAATTCATCCATGTCTCTGTTTCAGTAGCTCATTTCTTTGTATTACTGACTCATATGCCATTACATAAAATCTGCCACTGTTTGTTTATGCATTTTCCTGTTGATGGACGCCTGGGAGGTTCCCAGTTGGCACCTATTCTGAGCAAAACTGCTATGCACAAGCCTTCGTGTACGGATCCTTTTGTGGATACAGCTTTCATTGCTCTTGAGTAAACACCTAGGAGTAGGATGACTGAGTCACAGAGTAGGTGTATATTTGTGTAGAAACCTGTTAGACTTTCCCCCCCCAAAAAATAGTTGCACTGTTTTGCACTCCCACCACATCTTATATTTTATGAGACGTTAGCTGTTCGTCCTTGAGAACAACTGGCAGGTAGAAATCTTTTAAAACAAACCATGGAGGCGAATGTGTCGGGGTATTTCAGGGTGGTTTTAATTCTGTTTCCCTAATGGCGAATGAGTTTTCTCACGTGCTTGCCGGCCTTCTATGGAGCTTCCTTCGTGAAACGTTTGTTCAAATCTTTTGCCCACATTGTGGTCACTTTTAATTTGCAAATACTCAGGTGAAAATACCGAGATAGAAGAGAATCTGGTGGATTAAACGAAGACTGACACTCACGCATGGAGGTTTGCTCAAGAAATCACTTTTGAACCCACGGAGATGACGCAAGCAACAAGCACCATCGATTGCGTTTGCAAATCTATTACTTGTCATCCTGTAGAAGGCCACAGTACGCATTTTTAAAAGCGTTTATTCTGCGCCGGATTCTGTCCCGGTTGCCCCTCTTCCAGGCCAGCTCTCTGCTGTGGCCCGGGAGTGCAGTGGAGGATGGCCCAAGTGCTTGGGCCCTGCACCCCATGGGAGACCAGGAGAAGCACCTGGCTCCTGGCACCTGGCTCCTGGCTTCAGATCAGTACAGCTGCAGCGCACTGGCCATTGTGGGGTGAACCAATGGAAAAGGAAGACCTTTCTCTCTGTCTCTCTCTCTCACTGTCCACTCTGCCTGTCAAAAAATAAGCGTTTATTCTGGAAACTTTCAAGCCTACACCAAAGCAGAAAGAATAGTAAAACAAACCGCCGCGGGACCTGCTTCACCCAGCTTTAAGAACTACCAGCATTTTGCTGAGCCAGCATTCCTTGTCACTGCCCTCCTACCTAGGTTTTCTGGAGTGTATTAAAACGAGTCACAGACAGCGAAGCAGCTCATTCGTGAATGTGCCACTGCTTGGGCGAATACAACCTCAGACATTCATCTAGGATTTGTATTTGTTTATAAGCAGGGAGTCAAGAGCTTTGCATGGAAAAGGGCCAGGTGCAGCCTTGCCTGGGTTAGAATCTGCAGACTGTCCAGCTCAGCTTGAGCCACAAGACCTTTGTCTTAGCAGTGCTGACCCGTAAGACCAGCTGCTGCCCTTGACCTCTATCTTGAAAAAGGAGTTGAACATGCACATTCTTTAAAAGCTGTCTAATAACTCAGTGAAGATAAAGGCTCATTTTGCTTTAAGAGGACAGCCTGAGGGGCTGGCGCTGGGGTGTAGGTTAAGCCTCCACCTGTAGTGCTGGCATCCAATATGGGTGCCAGTCCGAGTCCTGACTGCTCCACTTCCAATCCAGCTCTCTGCTATGGCCTGGGAAAGCAGTGGAAGATGGCCCAAGTCCTTGGGCCCCTGCACCCACATGGGAGACCCAGAAGAGGCTCCTGGCTTCGGATCAGCCTGGCTCTGGTAACATTGCAGCCATCTGGGGACTGAACCAGCAGGTGGAAGTCCCCTCTCTCCCTCCATCCCTGCATCTCTGTAACTCTGCCTTTCAGATAAATAATTTTTTTTAAAGAAAAAGACCTTACTGTTGAAACAGGAAAGATGTTTATATTTTAAAAGAAGAAAATAAAAATTTCAAATATTTCCTGTTAATATTTATTAAAATAAATATTACTATTCCAAATGAACTACATAGGTGCTGATGGCGTACATATTCACGCTCTTGGTCAATGTTCATTGGAAAATGTAATGTGGATATGAGAAAGAGAGAGAGAAATGCCTGCTCTTCCTCTCTCTGGCAAGGGGACGGGGCTCCCACAGGGCTGCCGAAGGTGGAAGTGTGCAATGATATAACCTGGGGCAGCAGTACAGGGTGGGAGCAGAAAGAGGAGCGAGTTTTCAGACTCCAGAGAGATTCAGATTTGAGAACAATTAGAATTCAAAGTGGTCAACACAGTGCTGAACTTTGGTGCAGATTTTAAACCCAAGGTTGTGGAAGAGCCAGAAGGCAGAGCAGAACACGGAGCACGCTCTCGCCACGGCCTCGCTCGCCATGGCCTCTCTTGTCCGGCGCATGTGGTCTGTCTGTTCCATTTGGTGCCTTTATGGGGTCCCCTGCCTTGAATTCCCTGCGTTCGTCTCAGTGTAGCCTCTTGGAACCTGTGGTTATTAGCACATTACCAAGGAAACCCCATCGGAAGTGGAAGCCACCTCTACAGGCCATAAATACCATGCAATTAGCTGCTTAAGTGCCTTATTGTAGAATGTATCAAGGACACCCACGCGGACGCCCAGATTGCAGGATGGAAATTCTAGAGAGAGAGGGCCTTTCTTTAGGTTGACATGCTACAGCGGATGGGGAGGGGGCCAAGCCGTGAATCACAGAATTCATTTCAATCAGCGAATTTGGACATCACTTTACTATCCTACCCCACCCTCCAAACTCTCGCTTCACTGAATAGGCAGTTCGGAGTCAAGCCTGGAAGCAGTTATCCAAACTGAAGTCCAGACGCCTCTGCTAGTGAGTGGTTAGTGGAAATACAATGAGCTTCGTGGCGTAGCTGGTTAAGCCTCCGCCTGTGGCACTGGCATCCCAGTTGGGTGCCGGTTCAAGTCCCGGCTGCTCCACTTCCGATCTGGCTCCCTGCTGATACACTGGGAAAGCAGTAGAAGATGGCCCAAGACCTTGGGCCCCTGCACTCATGTGGGAGACCTGGAAGAAGCTCCTGGCTCCTGGCTTTGGATCAACGCAGCTCCAGCTGTTGCAGCCAGTTGGGGAGTGAATCAGCAGATGGAAGACCTCTCTCTCTCTCTCTCTCCCCCTCTCTGTCTGTAACTCTGTCAAATAAATAAATAAAATCTTTTAAAAATCTAAAGGGAGGGTAAGTGCTGTAGTTTTTGGGAAAGGAATCTGATAATATTAAACATATACATACTTTTGGATCCTGTTCCACCTGCGGCAATGCATTCTACAGAAGTGAAAGGAGAGATAGACAAGGGTATGTGTGCATAAATGTGTGGATAATGCAGAATTGTTTGTTGCCGCCAACCTTAAGAGTTCCTGTGAATTACAGAACAGCCACCAGTCAGGGCGGGTGGGTGAGCGGGGGCTTCCGTGAGGGGGACGTTACTGCAGCATGAGTGAGTGACGACTGCCTGCATGGGTGTTCTCACGCGGCCTGGGAGAGTTGTGGAAATATCACGTTGCGGAGCGCTGCTACGGCACCGCTGCGTTTCTGTGCGAGAAGACACAGAACAGAAGAAGAGAAGAGAAGAGGAGCAAGGAAGAAAGGGCGGGAGGTGACGGGGTGGGGACAAACACCTGTGTTCTTCCCCGAGCCACTGCCAGTCCTCGTCCCTACAGACAGAGCCCAGCCCTGTGTGACGCTCCAAGGAAACGTGTCGTTTAGATACTTCCAGCGGAGCAAAGGCAGTAAGTTGGTACGGAGCCTGGAAGAGGCCAATAAACCGAACGCAGGCAGTGACATGGGCAGGAGGCAGTGAGAGAGAATCCCGAGGGCCGCAGTGGCACAGAGGGTGTGGAGCCCCGGGCCCAGAAGCAAGGCCGCCCTGGGAGAAGGACCGTGGGAGACGCAGGGCGAGAAGGAACAACGCTCAGGTTTGTTATGTCTTCTGCAATCCCTAACAATAGCAGTGATCAGTAATAATAATAACATCCATCTGCATATTTAAAGTTTGCTAAAGAAGTGCCCTGTGAACTTTCTATCAGCCTCACTCTTTGCATCGTCCTGGTGGTGGACGGAAGCCGGAATGATTGTGTCTTCCTCATAATAAGCGATGACACGGAGACCAGAGAGGTGAGGTAATTTTTCCACCATGACACGTACGTGTAACGTGTACAGGACCCAGAGTTGGAAACAAGTTCCGCTCACGCTCAACCCTCTGTGCTTCCTGCCATAGCCATTTCCAGCCTGGCTCGGGTAAGGCTGGGATGTGCTGACGTCTGAGAGGCGGCGTGAAACCCGGCGCACCCTGCTCTGAAACTGCTGGTTCACAACGTTTCCAGGGAAGAGCCGGAGAGGCGCCATGGAGCCTTTTGGGGCTCAACCGGTGGGGAGATGAGATCGTCCCTTGGCAACCCCCTTCCAAGGTCTGTCCTGGCTTCCTGAGTCAGGTGAGCACCTGGAACGGAACGCCCTCTGCAGGACGCGGGAGATGGAGAGCAGCCCAGCCAAGTGGATTCCCAGTTGGAGATAGTAATTTGGTGTCTGGCAAAGAGAGGGTACCTTGTAAGGCAAATGCACAGATAAATTCCACCACCTAATTGGAATCATAACAGAAAGCTAACGAGCTGGCATCCTGCTTTGCAAGTCCAGGCTCTGTGCATCCGAGGGGCCTGGGTTGTCTTGGCAGCGCCTGCTAGGTCCAACAAGTCCCAGGGATGGCAGAGAATGAGACCAGAACAAGGCCTACAAGACGCTGCAGGGACAGCTGCTTAGGGACCGCTGCTGTGTGTTACCCCGGTGATCGTGCTGATAAAAGATTCACCTGCTGATTCCGTGTCAGCTCCACCGCCGTTTCCCTTTGGAAGAAAGCAGAGGCCTGGAGCAACCTGCCCAGCGTCTCTTTCTACCAAGTGCAAGGCCAGCATGTGAGCACCCTCCACCCAGAGCACCGCCCCAGCATGTGAGCACCGCTCTCTGAGCACCCTCCACCCGGAGCACCGCCCCTGCTTTCTGCCTGGGAGGGGGCTTGTGCTTTTCCCTTGCAGGGTCCAGCGGTGAACAGATGTGATCACCCTGCGCGGACTCTGATTTCTGCATGGAGACAGGCTTGAAGAAGACTCTGGAGGCCAGCACTGTGCCATACCATGCTAAGCCTCAGCCTGAGGCTCTGGATTCCCGTAGGGGCACTGGTTTGTGTCCCAGCTGTTCGTCTTCTGATCCAGCTCTCTGCTATGGCCTGGAAAAGCAGTAGAAGATGGCCCAAGACCTGGAAGAAGCTCCAGGCTCCTGGCTTTGGATCAGCCCAACTCCAGCCATTGCAACCAACTGGGAAGTGAACCAGTGGATGGAAGTTCTCTCTTTCCATCACTCCCTCTCTCTGTACCTCTCAAATAAATAAATAAATCTTTTAAAAAAAGTAAGATTCTGGAAAGGATTCTATCCACTGTGGCTGATGTGGGTGCTCCCTGGGAACCTGGAGCAAAACTGCCACCTATGTGCTTAGTCCTCAAAATTGTTCATTCTGGACTTGACCACTAGAAAGGGGTGGCCTTTAAGAAATAAGACCAGCGGAGTAAACGCAAGAACTCAAGGCTGACAACTCTTCCTAGAGGTTTGGCTCTGAAAAGGAAAAAAGATAGGATCGTAGCTGAAGGGGATGTGGCGTGAAGAGAGTGATTTTGTCCACAAGTTTTATGGCTGCATGTTTAATGTCCATATTCATATATTTATGTGAAAGACAAAAAAGAGATAGGGCAAGAGACCTCCCTTTCGCTGGTTCACTCCCTAAGTGCCCACAGGGTCAGAGCTGGGTCAGGCCAAAGCCAGGAACCAGGAACTCCCTCCGGGTCTCTCCCCAGGTGAGTGGCAGGGTCCGATGGCTTGAGCCATCACTGCTGTGTCCCAGCAGGCCTGCTGATAGGAAGGAACCAGAGTGGAGCCAAGGCTGCAGCCCAAGCACCCTGATACTGCCGCGGGTGTCCCTAGCCACGTCGCACCTGTACACCAAACTCCTGCCCTGGGGTCAATGTTTAGCCAGGAGCCCTGAAGGTCAGGAAGTGCCTGCTCTTAGCCATACCCATGTGGCCCAGAGTTTGAGCCCAAACAACCCAGAAATGGTAATGATGTGGTCATTTTCACAAGAGGAAATGAGAGGACAGCGAACCTTGGGTGAAGTCCAGTTCCAGTGTCTTAATACATTCAGGAAAGTTAGGGTCCGTTGCAATTCTTGGGTTAAAAATATTAAGTTTAAAGCTTTAGGATTAGGTTGATCCAGACATGCTTACCTGGATGTCCTTTCTTTGCTCCTCAGAAAGCAGTTCTTAGGAGTACATTACATATGTTTCACAAAGGAACAGATCCATTTAGGCCAAAATGGAAGATGAGACTCCCTCTCATTATAGACAGGCGTTATTCTCGCCCTCCACATCATATCCAGGCTAGGCAGCTGTGTAGAATGCGTGGACAGCACCACGCAACACAGCCCTGGCACTGCAGCACGACACCTGCAGCCTGGGGGGGGGGGATTTTACCCCCAGCACACACTTGGGGTAGCGGCAGACAGGAGAGTGACTGCCACCCCACTGCTTTCTGCTGGCTCCAGGAGCTGAGCTCCTGCGTGCTGTGCTGGGTCTGTACCTAGAGCGGCCACAGCCACAGAAGCCCTCAGTTCTAGATCCGCGTTTCCGCCTTGTAGCGCGACCTTAAGCCATCATTCTGCTCCTCAACTCTTCCTTTTACCTTCTGGAAAACGGCGGGGCTGGAGGAGGTTGTAACGTTGCCCCCTCACTGGATGGCCTGCGATGGCAAGGCCTGGGGCAGGAGGAAGCCAGGAGCCCGGGACTCAATCCGAGTCTCCCTCCTGGGGGGCAGGCACCCGTACTTGAACTTCACCTGCTGCTTCTGAGAGCGTGCACTAGCAGGAAGCTGGACTCGATGCCCATCACTCCAATACGAGATGCGGGCACCCCAGCAGGTGCATCTGAAGACCCGGACAGCAGGGGCCACACAACCCGAGGTCGTTTGGAGGAAGCCGCTGCAGTCACTCTTTGCCCCTGATTCAGCTCACCTAAGACTCAAATTCCCAAAAAGGGAGGCTCTGATTGGCTCACCTTGGGTCACTTATCCACACACCATTAAGGGACAAGGGACAATTCAGCACATCACTCTCTTACCCCCAACAATGGGTAGGGGTCAGCCCTCCAAAGGAAATGGGGTGCTGTTCCCACAAGGAGAAACCCAGGATCTGCCACAGCACAGATCAACCGTGCCTGGATCACTCGGACTGCGAACGCGGCATTGAAGCCCACGTCCCCAAGGCTATCGGCTTCCGTGAAGTTCCATCGCAGCAGAAAGAGGCTTGACGAGTTTCCTCCGCCGTGCGATGCAGAACTGATCATCAGTCGCTTTCAGCAAAGTCGAGAGGAGACCTGCTCCAAGCCTGTCGTGGAAACCCAAGTTCAGAGAAGGTACCAGAAATACGCTCCCCAGAGACTCCACGTCGAAGCCCTTAAAATCACGACTGCCCCCAGGATGTGAAATCTGCTTCTGAGCTACAAGCCAGGGGTTGGGGAGAGGCTCCAGCTGAACTTGCACTTGAGCCAGGCTCCCTCAGACACCTGGGTCAAAGTCAACCCGGACGCCTGCTTCCCTGTGAGTGAGGCATTTACCCCGACTGCGTCCCTCCGTGTGGGGCTCTGTGCCTCTCTACCTTAATATTGCAAAAGCTATATTTGGATGTTAAAAAAATAAAAAAAAAAAAAAACTAGGTTGGATGGGGGGAATAGGCAAGATATAAAATAGTTACTAATTTTAACACATTTTTTATAATGAAGGCGCTGCTTTGAAAATCTTCTGTTTCCACATATGTGGATGATTTAACTTGACTTATTAACTGCGGTTACAACGGAAGATGTCTTTCCTTCTGACAGCTCCTGTGTCCCGAACCCTGCACGACTCAGCCCGCAGCTGCTACGGTGCGACCGCGGAAGGAGCTGCTGTCCATCAATGTATCTCTAAAGTCCCAGAAGGCGTGAGAGGGGCTTTGCAGACCACCCCCAAGGCCCTCTCCCTGGGGCTGGGCTGCCTGTCGTCTCCCCAGCGGCAGCAGAATGAGGTTTGATATAAACGCGCCGCCTCTGACACCAGACTGTCACAGGAAAACAGACACTCCGACTTGCAGGGGCTTCTGAGCGGCTCAGCCGGGCTCTCTGAAACCTGGCGGGGTCTAGAGTTGCCTGAGGGGCTGCAATCAAACTACGCCAGTGCTCCATTGGCAATGAAAAAAAAAATAAGAATTAATTCCCACAATGTCCTTTGAACCGGCATTCGGGTTTTTGCTCCCGGACAACTTGGCAAAGGTGATCAAAGAGCGCCACGGGTCTCCCGTGGCATCACAAGTCCACAAAACCACTCGAACATTCTCCTGACCAGCAGAGTTTATGCCACGGCCTCTGCAGCCCAGTGCTCCCGGCCTGTGGCACTGAGCAGGGGCCTGGGGACTCTGGAAGTCGCCGAGCCTGAGAAAACTGCAGGATTCCAAAGGCCAGGACTGTCCTTGCCGGGAAGGGGTGGGGGGCGGCATTCCAGCGAGGCGCCCCTGCAGCACACAGAGTACCCCTTGGAGTCTGTTCAGAAGGAAGATGAACAAGTGGCACAAATTAGCAGCCACGCCAGCCCCTGTGGTGGCCACTGGATCCTGGGACGTGCAGAGGGGACGTCCAGTCACCTTCCTGCAGGCCCACATCCTCGTGTGCAGGTGCCGGCTCTGCTCCAACAACCCAGAAATGCCGGACACCTGCAGACGAGCCACCTCGCAGATGCCCGGCCAAGAAGGAACAGAGCCATCAGCGATGCGGTTGAGTGGATGAGGAGGGACGGGAGAGGCAGACGGGGCCTCTGGCTCTCAGGCGGAGCTTTGTTCTTGAACTTCATCCCGAGCCCGACTGTCACATGTCCCCATTGCAGCTGTCCCAGGTGAGGGTGGGCTCTGACATCTGTGCCAGGGAGTGAAGGAGGGACAGAGGGACTTTGGCCACTGGAAGTCACGGTGATCTTCCAGTTGTCATTGGAGAGTTCAAGATCAAACACTGGAACTCAGAAATGTGTAAAATTGCGCACACACTGCTACTTCCTTGTAGGGAATACTTTTTACGCTTGCCCCCTTGAGGTGATTAGCCCATGAAAACCCACACAGAGGGAAGGGGTCTGTGGGCTGGGTGGAACTGTAGCAGGGCAGGAAGCCCAGGTACCAGAAGTCCTGGAGAGAGACCAGCTGTCTTTCAACCAGCACAGGTCTGACGGAGGAGGCTCAGAATCCAGGGTTTGCCCCATCCGTGTGTGAGCGTGCAAACCGACTTCAGAGGAGCCCTCCTGCACACAGGGGCAGCCCGCCCCTGTCCCAGCAACCCTGCTGGCCAGAAAGCCAGACAACACTGCAAAATCTACCATTAGAAAAGCACCCATGAGCTCAAGTTTTTGAAAACCACTGGGCGAGAACAAACTGGGAAGTCCCAGCAAAGCTTGGGGTACAAACTGACGTCCAAGAGCTGACAGCCATGGAGGTGACTAATCCCGCGTGACCTCAGAGAACTGGCTGGGAGCTCAGACATGACCTATGGAGAGGGCTCCACTTTGGGCAGCTCTGCCCGTCGTGGAACCGTGCTGCAGGAGGGTCCAGGTGGAAGACGGACAACCAGTTGGGAGCCAACATTTTACTGAGTGTTTATTATGTGCCAGACACTAATCCAAGAGCCACAAGAGTAAGATTTGGTTCTACCATCAACCCTGATGGACTCTCACTATTTAAGAGTGTGCTAGCGGGAAGCTGGACTCGATGCCCATCACTCCAATACGAGATGCGGGCACCACAGCAGGTGCATCTGAAGACTCGGACAGCAGGGGCCACACAACCCGTGGTCGTGACTCAGTAGCTGAGCAGAGTAAAGCCCCAGCCATGGGGCACCTAGGAGCCCACCTGGCTTCCCTCCACTGTTTCACTTAGGGCTCCCTAGCCAGAAAACCTCCCCCCAAAAAAGACAAAGAAAACTACAGCCCCACACCTCCTTCCCCACTGCCACAGCCTCTGCCACACTCCCCACACCTCCCTCCCACGTGGTCACACGTGTGCCCTGGACAGCAGGGACCCCTGCCCTGGCACCGTGCTGCCCAGAGCAGGTGCTCAGTGAATATTCATTGGATTAGCTTTCAGAGGGAGTGGCTGCAACTGGACTGACACCACCTCTGAAGGTCATTTTGTCCAGTTAGAATGAAGGATGCTTAGGAAAGCTTTCCTGATTTTCCTGATTTTCAACTAAGATTCCTCTTGTCTACTCTTTCATTTAAGAGTAGATGCAGGGGCCAGCGCCGTGGCTCACTAGGCTAATCCTCTACCTGAGGTACCGGCACCCCGGGTTCTAGTCCTGGTCGGGGCACCAGATTCTGTCCCGGTTGCCCCTCTTCCAGGCCAGCTCTCTGCTGTGGCCCGGGAGTGCCCTGGAGAATGGCTCAAGTCCTTGGGCCCTGCACCCCATGGGAGACCAGGAGAAGCATCTGGCTACTGGCTTCAGATCAGCACAGTGCGCCAGCCGCAGCGGCCATTGGAGGGTGAACCAACGGCAAAGGAAGACCTTTCCCTCTGTCTCTCTCTATCTCACTGTCCACTCTGCCTGTCCAAAAAAAAAAAAGAGTAGATGCAGGGGCTGGCACTGTGGCATAGTGGGTAAGGCCGCTGTCTGCAGCACCTGCATCCCATATGGGCGCTGGGTCAAGTCCCGGCCACTCCACTTCTGATCCAGCTCCCTGTTGATGGCCTGGGAAAGAAGTAGAAGATGGTCCAAGTGCTTGGGCCCCTGCATCTGCATGGGAGACCTGGAAGAAGCTCCTGGCATTGGATTGGCACAACTCTGGTTGTTGTGGTCAACTGGGGAGTGAACCAGTGGATGGAAGACCTCTCTCTCTGTCTCTCTCAGCCTCTCCTTCTCTCTCTGTGTAACTCTGACTTACAAATAAAAAAATAAATCTTAAAAAAAAGTAGATGCAGTTTAATAGAACATTACTGCTAATGACAGAGCTGGGCGTGCTTCCCCAAACAAAACTGTTACAGGCGCTGTCACCCCACAAGCCACCAGCTCGTTCCCCTTTCCCCCGAGAGATGGATCCACTACCCCAAATGTTGTGCCATCCCCTTGTTTTTCTTTTATTCTTTATTTTACATATTTGAAAGGCAGAGAGAAAGAGAACGCACTAGGACGTGACATGTGCAAAGACGCAGTGCACTTGGGAACACCAAGTTCGTATCCCAGGTCCTCACAGTGGCGTCCACTCTCACTGCCAGCACTGAAGTCCCAGTGGCTCCACGAGCGACACCTGTGCATTCAGCGTATCCTGGTGCATCCGTGTTGTCATCTAAGTCTGTCTCGTGGCTGCGTCTCCTGCCTCGTGCTTTGTGTCTTGTTGGAGACAGCCAGGGCAGGCTGTTCACAGAGCAGAGATGAGCCTTGAGGCCTGCACCCCACACTGGAGCACTTGGATGCGGGTTCTGCCTCCGCTCCCTGTCCAGCTTCCTGCTAACGCACCCCTGGAAAGCAGCAGGTGACGGCTCGAGTACTTAGGTCCTTGCCACCTGCATGGGAGAGCAGGATTGAGTTCCAGTCTTTGGTTTCAGCCTGGCCCAGCCCTAGCTGCTGTGGGCATCTGGGGAGTGAACCAGCAGATGGGAGATCTGTCTCTGTCTCTCTCCATCTCTCTATGTCTCTCTGCCTTTTACATAAATTATAAGCAATTAAAAATTTCTTAAAATAAAAGAAAATCCCCCCAAGGTTATGAACATAATCTCCTTCTGGAAGCTGAACTGTTTTGCAACAAACTGAATTTGTTGCATAAAGCAAGATAGAGATCCATACAGATGCCCAAGTGTCTCAGATTACTGACGTTAATATTTCCTGTTTTCAGTCCCAGCCTGTTCTAAAGCAAGTTTCCACAGGTGTGAGAGTGAACTCTGGGCTCCCTGTTCTGTGGCACTGGCCTGCTGTCTGTCCCCGCACCAACGCCTTGTCTAGTTTTCTTTTTATGACTCAGATTAGCTTTTCTGTCTGTGAGCGCAGGCAGGTCGCCCTGCTCTGCTGCTTTCTGCGGAGTGTGCTGACTCTCCCGGTCCCTCTTCTGCAGTGCACCTGTCCACACAGCTCTTCCTGGCCTCTGGGCTGGGAACACACTGCAGCCACACATCAGCCTGGTGAGCTCAGTGCTGTAGGCTGAGTGCTTGTGCCGCGCCCCTTCAGGTCCATCACCAAGGTGATGGTGTGAGGAGGTGGTAGGGCCCTGGGAGATGTCTACACGCAGTGGGCAGAGCCCCCACAGACAGCTGGCTGAGAGAAGCTTCCTGGTTTCGGGCCATGCAAGAGTACACTGAGAAGTCACTTCTATAAACCAGAAAGTGCCCCCAACCCTGACACCAAACGCGCCACGGCCTTGACCTTGGCCGTCCCAGGCTCCAGAACTGCAAGAATAAACTTCTGTATTTGGGGACAGTCACTTGAGCTGACTAAGTCCCTTTCTAAGAATATGTCTGTATCTAGGTCATTCTATTTCCTTCAATAAAACTTGTTCTCATAAACCAATAAAATCTTATAATTTCCCCCAGAATGATTTTATCCAAATTTTATTAAATCAATTCCTTGAAATTTCATTTCCTATAAATAGATTCTAGCTCACGTTTCGTAAGAGCGTTTGTTGATTCAATGGAATGCAACTGTCTCCTGTATTGTGGGTGTGATGCTATCATTTGGCCAACTTCTAATTAATTCTCATGATTGATTTGCAGATTTGAGGGAGATTCTGTGTACGCTATCATACCATCTTTGAGGAATAACCCTGCTTTTTTCTCACCGACATCTTTATACCGTCATTTCTTTTTCCTCGAAAGGATAACACCCGTGCACTGCTGCCCAGTGATGGCTGGGCATCCACACCGCCGGGCTCCCGACTTAGAATGTGTTCAACAGTAACTGTTACATATGATGTAGGGCATTTTTGGTTTTGGTTTTGGTTTTTGGATATCACTATCATGTTAAGAAAATTCCTTGTGGTTAAAATTTGGTATTTGAAAGGCAGAGAGACAGAAACAGAGAGATCTCCCATCCGCTGGTTCACTCCCCAAATGCCAGCAAGAGCCAGGACTGGGCCAAGCTCAACCCCAGAACTCAATCCAGGTGGGTGGCAGTGACCCAAGGACTGGAGCCATCACCTGCTGGGTCCCAGGTGCACGCCAGCACAAAGTTGGACTTGGAAACAAAGCCAGAACTTGAACCCGATCCCTGTGTTTAGGGATGTGGCATCTAAAGCCAAACGCCCTCCCTGGTTACAATGTTTTATGTTTCATGGATAGCTGTGGACTTGTGGTTAACAGCTTACCTGTGTATACTGAGATGTGCAAAGCTTTTCTCTTGTGTCTGGTTAATGCAGCAAATTCCACTGGTTGATCTGGAAGCCCAACTTTGCTTTCTCGGAGTAAGCCTAACCTCTCATAATGCACGACATGTTTTAATGTTATTTGAGTCTATTTTGCCGAACATCTTATCTGTCTCCATGAGATTGAGATAGATTTTTTCTTTTTTTAAGCATCTTATTTATTTTTTGGAGAGGTAGAGTTCCAGACAAAGAGAGGGAGAGACAGAGAAAAAGTCTTCCATCCCTTGGTTCACTCCCCGAGCTGCGCCAACCCAAAGCCAGGAGCCAGGCACTTCTTCCCGGTCTCCCAAATAGGTGTAGGGGCCCAAGGACTTGGGCCATCTTCCACTGCTTTTCCAGGCCATAGCAGAGAGCTGGATTGGAAGTGGAGCAGCCGGGACTTGAACTGGCGCCCATATGGAATGCTGGCACTGCAGGTGGAGGCTCAGCCCTCTACCCCACAGCACCGGCCCCTCCTTTTTCTGCTGTTCTCCTAGTATTTGGTATCATGAGGACAGTGCCATAGAATGAGCTGGGGATTGTTCATTCTTTTTCATTCTCTCTAAGAGTTTATAGAGGGAATTGTTGGTTCCCTGAGCACATGATAGAACTCTCTTTTCAAATCATCTGGTCCTACTGCCTTCTTTGTGAAAAGATTTTAAACCACTGATTCAATTTCCTTAATGGTTTTAGAACCATTTCCTCTTAAGTCAGTTGTAATAAGTTATATTTTTCTTGTGTGTTATTCATTTAATTGAGGACTTCAAATTTATTGGCATACATGTTTTATTCATCATATCATCATCAATTTAATCTCTGCATCATTTTTTACCTCTAAAATCATTTATTTGTGTCCTTCTTTCTCAATTTTTCTTAATAAACTTTGAAAGACTATTGTCTTTTTTATTAATGATCTCAGAGAATCGACTATTGGTTTTATCGAACCTCTCTTAATGTATGTTTACTTCCCATTTCATTAAGTTACACTCTGACTTGTTTTCTTCCTGCGAGTTTCCCCAAGTTTCATCTGCTGGTCTTTTTCTATTTTCTTAAATCAATTGCTTATTAATGTTTTTCCCCCTAATTCAAGCAGATTTCTCTGTATTTATTATATCTTTTTTTTTTTTGACAGGCAGAGTGGACAGTGAGAGAGACAGAGAGAAAGGTCTTCCTTTGCCATTGGTTCACCCTCTAATGGCCGCCGCGGCCAGCGCGCTGTGGCCGGCCCACCACGCTGATCCGAAGGCAGGAGCCAGGTGCTTCTCCCATGGGGTGCAGGGCCCAAGCACTTGGGCCATCCTCCACTGCCTTCCCGGGCCACAGCAGAGAGCTGGCCTGGAAGAGGGATAACCGGGAGAGAATCTGGTGCCCCGACCGGGACTAGAACCCGGGGTGCCGGTGCCACAAGGTGGAGGATTAGCCTAGTGAGCCGCGGTGCCGGCTATATTTATTATATCTTCAGCTTCATGCTACATGGCAGCACACATCAAAAATATTTCAAAAAGTTCTGAAAAATGGAATTAAAAGATAAGTTAATTTTGGTGCACACTTGAAATCCATGCATCGAGGGGTCTTCAAAAAGATCATAGATGGGGCCAGCGCTGTGGCTCAGCCGATTAAAGCCCCAGCCTAAAGTGCCAGCATCCCATATGGATGCCGGTTTTAGTCCCGGCCACTCCTTTTCCGATTCAGCTCTCTGCTGTGGCCTGGGAAAGCAGTGGAAGATGGCCCAAGTGCTTGGGCCCCTGCATCCATGTGGGAGACCTGGAAGAAGCTCCTGGCTCCTGGCTTCAGATTGGCGCAGCTCCAGCTGTTGTGGCCATCTGGGGAGTGACCCAGCAGGTGGAAGACCTCTCTGTCTCTACCTCTCTGTGTAGCTCTATCTTTCAAATAAATAAAATAAATCTTTTAAAAAAAAATCATAGAAAATGTGTATTGGGGAAAAAACTATGCATGGATTTCCAAACTGCTCGGCTGAAATAACCCTGCGGTTCAACTCCATGCTCCGTGGGCTTCTTGAAGCTCCTTCGTATACAGTTTATCAACAAACAATTCTGCTTAGTTTATCAATTGAATTTTTTGTCCCAGAAGGTGTTAGAAGCGTCACGTTTGGATTCCGTGTTTCTGGCCTTTTCTTGTTATAATTCTGCCGTTGATTTCTCAGTGAGTTGCCATGCGGTCCGCGCTGGTGGAGCCGCTCTCGGAATCCTGTCCCAGTCGCTTTCCGCTAGCTCAAAGGCTGCAGACCTGGGTTGCGCGTCAGAACCACCTCGGAAGATCTTCAGAAGTTCCCAGTGCCCGGGCCGTTCCCCACCCCAGTTAAATCAGAAAACATGGCGGGAGATGCTTTGAAAACACCCAAGTCATTCCAACAGGCAGCCAACTCTGAGAACCAGTGCGCATGCATGGGGTTGTCAAGACAAATCCCACGCTCGCTTCCAACAATGTGGGTTCTGGATTCGGGTACAATGTGCTGCCGGGTTCTGGAAACGTCCGTGCGATGCCCCTGCTCAGCGGACACGGCTCCCACGTCTTTGTCAGCCAGCAGGTGTGGAGATCCACGACTCCGTCGGCTTCTTCCCTAGTACTGCAAAGTCTTCCTTTATGTTGCAAGCCTCTGTTATTAGCTACATGATATATTTTGTATCTACAAATAGTGTATCTAAAATTATTGTAGCATCCCTGAAGCTGTTCCTTGTATAAAGTAACCATCTTTTTAGCTACAGTAAGTCTGTCTTATCTGAAATAAATATAGCAGATCAGCTCCTTGGGGTGGGGGTTAATATTACACTTTATCTTTTGTGCTTGAATGTAATTTTAGACGTATAACTGTCTAGTTCTTATCAACCCTCTACTAAGCCTGCATGTCAGTTTAGCACCCGCTTCCACATGTATATTCAAATAAAACTAATCTGCCTTTAAAAGAACATTCTACAAGTCAGACTCTTACCTAATTTGAGTTAAATTATTCCAGTCAAAATCATGATGTGATATTCAACACGAGGCTTTCAAAACACATGGGCTCAATAAGCTGTGTTCCCCCAGCTGGGGGGCCTGGAAATGCTCATTGCTTAGTGAACTTATACAAGTTTGACTTTCCATCTCGAGTTTGCAAAATCATTAAGGTCCTTACCCAATTGCACAGCCACTAATTCTTTCAAAACAGTCACATTTGGGTAAGCATTAAAAAAATTAATGTAAATATAATCCCCAATTATGAAAAGAGCCAAGCAAAATGGTGAGTGTCTCCTGGGAGGTGGGGTGCTCTCTGCAGGGCACCTGTCCTCATTTGCCGATGTCCTTGGGCTGCAGGGGGCTCCCCTGGTGGCGTGTGAGCGTGCGATCAGCTGCTGAGAGAGCCAGTACTGGAATTATCTTCAAAGATACAATTGACGTGCTAGCAGGCAAGACTGTGTTTAAGAAGTCACAGTTCAGACAATCCCAAACTTCAAAATGCTTTTACATGCCATCACTCAAATGCTTCCATTTTTTAACGACTAATAAATTGTTTTCAAGGCACCTGTTGCCAGTGCGTAATTTTCATTGAGCGGTTTTCTAGAGAGCATAGCCGAGCGTGAGTGTATAGTTCCTGCTTCGTGTTGCGTATAATTTTTAGAATATTCTGAATGGCATGTGCTAATTATTTAGTACAATAGCTAATTTTATGGCGCTGAAAGACTGTAACATAAGGGCTGTAATTACTTATAATAGGAATGTCTCGTTTTTTGTTAAAACCAAAGTGTGGGAGGCAAAAAAGAAAATAAAGGATAATTTTACACTATCCTTGGAAGAATGAAATAGTTAATATTTTCGGGACTGTGTTACTAGCAACACTGGAAGACTAACCATATGTCCCAGACTACCCAGGAAAACACTGGAACTTAGCGAGATCTACAGCAGTTTCTCAGATACGTGTTCAGACTTTATTTCCCAAAGCAGCTGAAAACCCTCTGCGAGTTGTGCTTTGCGCCGCGGTTTCCAGCATGCCATGGTTGTTCTGACAAACCAGAGATAAGTCTTGCAGAATTCCATCAGCCGGCGGCCTTAGGCAAAGCTCACGGGGGCGGCGATCGGGCAACCCCGGCCCAAAGGCTGTGCCCCGGCAGAGGCGGGCACCTCGGAGCACACTCGCCTGCCAGGATGCCACTGGGCGGCTCCCCAAGCAGCTGCGTGGGAAACAGTGTCAAAGCCCTCCGAAGCCCTCCGGCGGCGGCACCAAGAGGTCTGAGAGATTCACGCCTTCCTGATGACGAGCTCCACCTCCAGGAAGCCGCACCCCCCAATACACCAGAGCTGTGGTCTGCGATCCACGCGTCAGGCCAGAAGGTTGACCTCTGCAACGAGGGGGGCAGGTGCTTGCTCAATGACGTCACACGCCACCCGGGCCATCCCACGCCACTGAAGGCAGGACTGAGGGAAAGGGGAGCTCCTGGGACCTGATAAGACCAGCAGCGTAGGTCAGGGCAGACAGTGGAGGGTGATATATTATGTGTGAACACAGCGGGACACAGGCATCCGTAGAAGGCACTCATCCCAATACCCACAGTTACCTCTGGCTCCGGAGTTCACAAATGGTTTTAATTTCTTTCTAAAAGCTCTTGTATTTTTCCCTAATATTCTACAATAAATTTTTCTGGGTTCCAACAGGAGAAAAATATATTATTTAAAAACATAAGCCTTGAAGAGCCATTTTGTAGTCCAAAGCAGAGTGAGACCCCCCAAATCTATCTCCAACCATAGGACCCATTTCCCCCAGAATCCCTAAAGTCTGTGGATTCCTCCCAAATGGTGTTCTCTAACACAGCCCAGCATGCATCCTTAAATGACACCACCCTTGCCCCAGCATCGCAGAGTGCAATCCACACAAACGAGACAGCTACAACAGCCCCAGGTGACACTCTTACGAGCCACCACTGGATAAGCTACAACGTCACCAGGTGACAGTCTTATGGGACCACCACTGGATACAGCACCCGAGTGCATGACTGTCCTCCTTCACTGCTCCATTCACTTCCTCCTAACTCCTCGCCTACTGCCCAGCACTGGTCCCCTCAGGCCAGCTCTCCTTTCGTCTATTCTGCCCCTCCCATTCTCACTCCCCCTGTTGTCCAGTGATGAGCTGAATCCCAGCCTGCTGGAGAAGCCACAGGCCGAGGTCTGCAGGGAGCAAGGGGCATGGTGTGTGGCAGGTGCATGGTGCACAGTAGGTGTACAGTGTGTGGCAGGTGCACGACATGTGACAGGTGCACGGCGAGCATCCAGTGTAAATCAAGGAGCTGGTAGACCCCTCGCTTCAGCCATCATTTGTGAGCCAAACATATTCAGTAGCTGCAAAGAGCCACACAATTAGATGTGACCCCAGGCCACCTCTAACCAAGAGGGTCAGAAGTTAAAATGAACTGATTTTCCACAAGACTTAGATTGACTCATATTTAAAGGGGAGGGGGTACACGGTGTTGGCAAGGCTGAGGTTTGTAGGAGGCCCTGGGTACTGAGAACAAGAGGGAAGTCTCACGAAAGGGCCACGCAGCGGAGAAGGCTGAGTGAGCAGAGCTGGAGCTGGGGACCGAGGCTGTAGCGAGTTAGGTTGCTGCCTGTGACACTGGCATCCCATATGCGCTCCGGTTTGGGACCCGGCTGCTCCACTTCTGATTCAGCTCCCTGCTAATGCACCTGGGAAGAGCAGCAGAGGATGGCTCAGGTCTCCCAGGTGCACCCACATGGGAGACTCTGAAGAGGCTCAGGCTCCTGGCTTTGCCCTGGCACAGCCCGGCCATTACAGCCATTTGGGGAGTGCACCAGGGAATGGAAGACCTCTCTCACACATGCTCTCCCTCTCTCTAACTCTGCCTTTCAAATAAATCTCCTGTGTAAGCCACCAGCTTTCTTATGCACACGGAAGAAGTCGTGCCTTCCTGGTCTGACCTGTGGGGCGCTCAGGCAGCATTTATTGAAGACCTACTGGGTACCCCACTTCTCTGGGGACAGGGTAGACACGTCCTGTTCTTCTCCCCTGGAGCTGACGCCGCAGAGGAGCAAGGGGACTTGGGCACACAGCTGTAAGTGGGTGCAGGGAGTGACAGGTACGGTGAGGCAAACAGGCAGGGCAGAGCTGGGGAGAGGTCGAGGATGGTGTGGGTGTGGCCAGGGCATCAGGGAATTCCCTCCACAATGGTAATGCTGAGCAGAGACCCCAGGGGAGTGGCATGGGAGTCCCACAGAGAGGCCCCCAGCCAGGGGATTCCAAGAAGGAGGCAGCCTGTGCCTTCAGCAAGCAGAGAGGAGGGCAGAAGGCTGGACAGAGCCAGTAAAGGGGACAAAAGAGGCTCCATGGCCAGAAATGGCGGTGGCTGAGCCCCACGAGGCAGCCTGCAGGAGGTGGTGGTGGGAAATGGACCAGGACCAGATACAGCTTGAAGACAGAACAGAAAAGACTCGCTAATGGACTGGCTCTGGCGCAAAAGAGAGAAGACTCAAGGTCCTTGGGGGACAGATGCACTTGAACCAGGACCAAGAGAGTGGTTTACAAGCTGTGATGAGCTGGACAGGGGGATGAGCAGCAAGCGAAGGGGCTTGCGTGTGGCCCATGTTCAATGGTTTCTCTGAATGAGTGACAGGTGTTTCCTCCAACCACACGTTGAGTTCCCTGGCCTATGGGTGAAGCTGTTGTGCACAACCACAAGGAAGCCAGAGTCTGGCAGGACAGACGGAGGTCCAGAAGTTCAAGGCTAAGGTGAAGAGCAGAGTCAGGATTCCAGTCTTTTTGTCTCCAACACACAGGGCACATAACTGTCGCAATTGCATGGTTTTGCCCAAAGAAGGGTGGATAAAGTGATCGGTTGAAGGTGATGCAACAAAACCGTAGGCAGCCCTCTAACTACTAAACAGTGGATCTTTCAGGGGACCTTGTAAGCCTCCCACTGTGACTTCTTTCCTTCCACTTCTGATTCAGTACAGGAAAACGGCCCACAGTTGGCTATGCAAACCCATCTGTAACCACTGCTGCCTAGATTTCCAGTCTCCGTCTTCCCCGCAGATCATACTCCATCCACTTGCAGAACGCGCTCCAGGAACTTGTTTTCTCCCTTGCTTTTCCGCACCACGTTCTAGGGCTGTTAAGAAAATCAGCTACACCTGGGTTGGTGTTGTTACCCAGCCCCTCCTGCACATCCCTATCATAGTCAGGGGTTGGGATCCGCCTGTTCCCGTTCCAATCCAGCGTCCTGTGAATACACCCTGGAAAGCGGCAGACGATGGCTCAAGCGCCTGGGCCCTGCCATCCACCTGGGAGACCCTGAAGGAGCCCAGCTCCTGGCTTTGGCCTTGCGTATCCCTGGCTGTTCTGGGCATTTGAAGAGTCAGCCAGGGACTGGAAGATCTCCCTCTGTTTCTCTCTGTCTCTTTCTGCCTTTCAAGTAGAAAAATAAATAAATAAGCATTTTCAGAACTAAATCTGACCATGAATTTCCAAAAGAAGAACATGTAACCATTCGGTTGGCTGTCTTATCCTCAACTGCTGCTTCTCATGAACAAGCCTTCAGTTATGATATTGTTTAAAAAGCATTTGGTTGCCTGCTTCGCAAAACCAGCTCTACAAAAGAGCTTATTAGTGTATTAATTACATGACTTTTGAACCCACAGACAAATGGACCGATCACGTGAAATGTGCCAGCCTGGTTTGCCAAACGCGGAAGCCTGGATGCCTCCTTCTCTTCCGTGCCAACAACACAAATAAGTTTGTTTTGTTAAGCAGGCATCTAAACCAGCGTCTTCACTTCCAACCCGCCTTAATATTTATTGTAATGCCAAAGTAATGTCAACATTATTTACAGATTATGAAAAATAATGTAAGGCTTGAGCAAACTTGCTGTTGGACTATAACAAGTTTCCTAATCACAGAAATATTTATTGTAATGCAGCCGGCACTCGCACTCCTGTCTCCGATAATGAGCAAATACGATTACGTTTTAACTGTTTTAAGCCTTGTCACAATATTTTCTCGGTAGGACTGGAATCTTCTGGTGTTCGGAGGAACACTATTGATTATATTGTGTGATTGCTCTAACCTCACCTTTTGTATCCAAAATTTTACCGTAAATTGTTACTTTCCGGAAGAGCAAATAAATCATTAAACTAAATACAGGCTGTCAGGCTAGGGCAGGGCTGAGCAGAGCCCTGAACATCAGGCGTCTTATCTGTGCTTTCTCTACCTACTACTTTATTTAGCAACACACTAAAATAAAGGCTTCATGATGGGTTCAGAAAGAAACAAAGGAAGTGAAGCTTAGAGGAAAAAAAATGCATCAAAATGGTGGGGAAATTGCATTAAAATTGGAATGAGCTCAGCTGAAATATTTTGGTTCCAGCATGGGGAAGGTGTTCCCTGAAAAACGCCCAAGAAAGCCCCCACCAGCACTCTGGCGCACCTGTTTCCTGAGCCACTGGGGTGACGGAGCTGCTGCAGCAACCTGCTTGCCCAGGGCAGCGGTGGGCGGGGACGCTCAGCTCCAACACCAAGGTCACGGTGACGCCGGGACGGGACGCGAGCGTCTCCTCGTCCTTCCAGTCTTTACGACAGTCTGCCCTGCTCAATTATAAAGATGTCCTAATGAGTCTAATCCTGGTTGGGATCTTCCCAAAGCTCCTGTTTTCGGAGCCCGATTTCAGTGAACATTCCACCCCCATGCTGCAAATGCCCCTGGCTCAGGCTCTCTTTATCCTTTTTAGTGTTCTGTTTCTGAGGCATTACCCTGCCAAAATATGTCAGGGCACTGGGCACACGGGACAGGAATTCCTCTTCTCTGATGCTTTCAAAAAACTGTGAGGCCGTTAATTGGCATCTCATTCGCAGTGATGGTAAACTTCACAAGGACAAGGTGAGCCCTCCAAAATCAGGCATCAGACTGTTTTGTTAATGACAGCTTATTTTTTTTTTTTTTGAGTTTTATTTCACTGAAAGGCAGAGCAACAGACAGAGAGAGGGAGAGACAGACAAAAAGATCTCACATCCACTGGTTCACTCTCCAAATGATTGCAGAGGCTGGAAGTGGATCAGACTGAAGCCAGGAACCAGGAACGCCATCTGGTCTCCCAGGCGGGTGCAGGGGCTCAAGCACTTAGACCATCTTCTGCTGTTTTCCCAGGTGCATTAGCAGGAAGTTGGATTGGGAAGTGGAGCAGCCGGGACTTGAACCTGCACTCTGCTACGGGATGCTGGGGTTGCAAGCAGCAGGTTAACCCACAACCCAGCTGCACCACAACCCCGGCCCCCTAATGACAATTTAAACCAAGGATGTGATGACATAGTCCTAGCCTAGATCTATTCAGCAGCTAGGGAACAGATGTTAGGGACATTTGAACACATCCGTGTACCCGGCTCCTTCACTGAGCCTGTGAGACAGGAGTTATCTGTACCCATTTTGCAGAAGAAAATGCCTGCAATGTACAGTTCTTAACTAATTTGCCCCAGACTGCAGAGCCAGTAACCAGCACCTGGAGCTAGATGTCCTTCCAATGCACCACAGCCGCAGCCATGTGACAGAAGGAAACCAAACAAGCAAAAGAAAAGACCCCGAAAGATAGAATGGAAAAGCAGTAGCGCTCTCCACTGGACAGCAACTGAGAGACGAGCTGCTGGTTTAAGTGGACGATGACGCTGCCTGTTGGGGTCAAGGCCACAGCTCTCCTCCAGCCAGCTTCTATCTATTTCTGTCCTGCAGTCCAAGGGCTTAGATTTGAGCCAGCTCTGTGACCTGGGACACACGTAGCTAGCTTCTCTGGACTTTAGTTCATTCCTCAGGAACGTGCGGCTGTCACGGGTCTCTGAGGACCCGGGGGACACCCCCCACAGGGCCCTGCACACGGGTCCTACACAGGAGGAGTAGCACGTGTTCACTGGCAGACACTGCTTCCCCATGGCAATGCTATGGACAGTCTGAGCTGCATCGAGAACTTCCCAGTGCACCCCCCGTCTGAACACACTAGGGCCAGTAGCTCCTCCTCCGGTCTGCAGGCACCGCCCCTCGTCCCCTGGGTGACCAAGTGAACAACAGCGTGCTGGGATGCCCCAAAGCTGCCCCAGCCAGTTACGCAGCCACGGGCTACGAACAGCTGTGGGGTCATGGAGAGTGCCATACATTGAAATAGCAGTCTTGGGGCCGGCGCTGTGGCACAGTGGGTTAAACCCTGGCCTGAAGCGCTGGCATCCCATATGGATGCCGGTTTGAGACTCAGCTGCTCCACTTCCGATCCAGCTCTCTTCTGTGGCCTGGGAAAGCAGTGGAAGATGGCCCAAGTCCTTGGGCACCTGCACTCACATGGGTGACCTAGAAGAAGCTCCTGGCTCCTGGCTTCCAGATAGGCGCAGCTCTGGCTGTTGTGGCCATCTGGGGAGTGAACCAGAGGATGGAAGGCCTCTCTCTCTCTGCCTCTCCTCTCTGTGTAACTTTGCCTTTCAAATTTATTTCAGATTTATTTATTTGAAAGGCAAAGTTACAGAGAGGCAGAGGCAGAGAGCAAGAGTGAGACCCAGAGAGAGAGAGAGAGAGAGAGAGAAAGAGGGTTCACTCCCCAAATGGCCAAACGATTGGAGCTGATCCAAAGCCAGGAGCCAGGAGCTTCTTCCAGGTCTCCCATGTAGGTGCAGGGGCCCAAGGACTTGGGCCATCTTCCACTGCTTTCCCAGGCCACAGCAGAGAGCTGTATAAGAAGTGGGGTAGCTGGGACTCAAACTGGCACCCATATGGGATGCCGGCACTGCAGGCTGAGGCTTAGCCTACCACCCCACATATTGGTCCCAAGAGCAGCTTCTTGATGCTTGGTGAGACTCTGATGGATTTTTAGTCTGATTTTATAGTTTTTTTTTTTTTTTGCATCTAAGTTCTCTAAACAAACAGTACACTTCCACAACAGGAGGGGATGGACCAGTATACTCCACTGTCTGTGTTGCTGTGAAGTGGGATTCCTGTGCTCTTAAAGGGTTATTTTGTATCACATGCAGAAGGGTTGTGAAACCTCTTTGCAAATAAATCCAGGCTCTGATCACCGTCGCCCAGATATTGGCATCCGATGATCTACAACGGTTTTGTCACTGAGCAGACAAGCGGCAATGCTGGGGACACTTCGCTGTCACAGCCAGAGAAAGCGCCTCTGGCATCCAGAGGCTGGGACTCTGAATCAGCATCCTATAATGGTCAGGGAAGTCGGCGCGAGGGAGTCACTCAGCCCAGGCGGTCCAGGGGGCCAGGGCTGAGAAGGGCGGTCTCCCGCTGACACCTGTTCACGAGGCCATGGGCGGGTGGCCAAGGAGGAAGCCACAAGTTACTCGTGGGCTGCAGGTCCAGATTCCGGTCCGTTCCCCGGGCCCCGTCTGCGTGCACCTGACGCCAACCATCCCAACACAAAGAGAAGTCTGAGTAGCTACCCAGCGAGGGACTCAGGCGAGGGCCGTGCCGTGTGAGGCCAGACAGTGAAGGGGCAGTAAACAGAAGTCACCTTCTCCCGCTCGGAGGCGGCGTCTGTGGCGACCGCAGGACCGGAGGCGCAGCCATCTGCTGAGCGCGGCCCGGCGGACCTGTTTTGTCGAGAGTCTACAGTTTCGAACACGCTTTGTCTGGCGCCCTTCACAAGCACTACATTAACTTGAGTTCATTTGAAATTCATCATTTCCAAAGAGATACAAGACACTGGAGGTTTGGTTTCCAGGATTTTAAATGTCAGCCATCCAAAATGTGCTGTGGAGACACAGCATCTGGAAGGCGATGTTTTTGAAATTTATCTACAAACAGGAACAGTTCCCTGAGCTCGGCTTTTTCAGAAAAAACAATCCCTTAAAACACACAGACGACCAGAATCACGGTGGGCTGCCCGCTTCGCAGAATAGAACTGTTCTAGTGAAAACAAAACATTCACTCTAGGACTGTGCCATGTTCCGACAGTGTGAGGACACCTCGAAAAGTGCATATAAAGGGGGAGTTAAAACATAAGCTTATTATGATGCAAAAATAATTGTACAGTCCCTGCATGGTTTTTTCCCTAATGCATCTATGCACAAACTTTTTGAAAACTCCTTCTACGCGTGCCCCGAAACACAGGTGCTGAAGTCCAGTTCCCACGTGATGGAATTAAGAGCCTCCGGCAGATGGCTGCTGAGAGCTCTCACAACAGAGACCCAAGGACGTCTGCCAGCCCCTGGCCAGATTTTACCGCGGAAGGCTGGGGGAGAAGGCGGTGCCTTCCTGGAAGGGGAGAGCAGCCCTCACCAGGAGCAGAATCTGCTGGGGCTTCGACCCGGGACCCCCGCCTTCAGACTGTGAGCAAGAAACTCACCGTCCTTAGCAACGACCCAGTCTGAGCTATTTTTTTGGATAACTGAAACAATCTAGGATGGACTGGCCTCTCCGAACCTCTCCCTCCCCGCTCCTGAAAAACTTCAGGGTCAGGCTCAGCCACACCACTCTCTTTCTGTTACCTGGCTAAACCAGGCTCCCTCCGGACTCGGCACCTGGCTTCTAACTGTTCCTTCTAGAACGGTCCCCTCGGAGACACCCGCCTGGCATCTGCCCCGAGGAATCTGGGGGTTTGGCTCCCTCCCAATCCAGTCCACATCCCCTCGCTCTTCAATATCAGAGGCTGCCCCTTGCTAGCTGCCTGCTTCGCGTAGCTCAGCACCCTGACCGCCTCCCCACTTGGATGGGTCTTTCTCCCCACATGCCACACAATTCCATAGTTATGACCATTATCACCCCCAAAATGCCCCCCCCAAATTCCCTAAGCTGGGGACCAGCATCAGGTCAGAACAAAACAATGGTGCTACCATAGCTTGGGGCTCACTGCCCTGAGCAGCCCACGAGGTCTCGGGCACGAGGTCTCCCCCTGCTGAGCACCTGTCTCCCACCCACAGCAGGAGGACACCAGCAGTGGTGACCTCCCAGCCTCAGGAGAGTTTCAGCGCATGGTAAGGGCAGAGAACAGCCTCGGTGCGGAGCCCAGAGTCAGCCACTCCCGTTATCATCAGCCTGGGAGTCCAAGGGCCCTGGGAGAGAAAGGCTGCGCTGTAGGGGAAAAATCAGACAAGTACAAGACAATCGACGACGAGATGCCAGGTAGGAAGCTGTTGGAACAACTGAGCTGTGACCGTGGTGGCCGTGCTGGGGAGGAAGAGTGGAGACAGCGATGGCAGTGGGTGAGAGGTCAGAGTGGGAGACGGGGCAGAGGGCAGAGTTCAAGGAACAGCAACTCCAAGACTCTCCCTCCCCTAGGTTCCGAAACCATCGCAGCGTCTGATGCTGTCGCCACCACAGCCAGCACTTTAAAAGGTGGGTTACATGAAGGCAGGAAGCCGCCTCATGGGTGGTGACTCCTCCCGGCACCAAAGGCACCCTGGCAGGGAGCAGACGCTTGGAAGAACAGATCCATCCATGGATCTCCATGGTGCTGAACATGCGTGTGTACACGTGTACTGCATATTTGTAGACGTGTGAATGCATGTGTGTGGACACACATTAAATATGTATGTACATACGTACACACACAACTGTGTATTACGGTTCGCTAATATACAATATACAACTTTCAGAACTACTCTGCACATTAAATACGCACACACACACACACACGTACCAGTCTTCCATGGATTTGAGGCAGTTTGTGAGAATACCCACAGAACAGAAAAAATAGTTTAAGAAGCAGCCAGGACGCTGCTTTAGGAGAAACCCATAACCCAGGAAGCCCCTTTTGCACAACAGCACACACTTCCGAACGTCCCACTGGCCACGGCAGTAAGAGATCCACTGCCTTCCGATGTCCAGGCTCAACCAGCAAACGCACCCGTGAACCCGGGAGAACAGGTGCTATCTTGAAAAAACATCTAGGATCGCAGAGGGCCCAGCTTCTCCTGTGAGAGACGGTGGCAACGTCATCGACAACAGTCTCAAGAAATAAAAAAATAGTCAGGCAAGATGTGACCATTGGGGAGACCAAGGCATGGTCCCTGACACCATTTCTGTAAACTCCTCCCTCTGTCATCATTTCAAAATAAAAGGCCCAGGCAGACATTTGGCCTGTGTCCCTTATCAGAGCGCCTGGGCTGACCCCGTTTCCCCCAGCTGCCTGCAGGTGCACACGCCCTGGGGCCAGTGGCGATGCATCCAGGGTTCAGTTCTCGCCTCCAGGAAGGGACCTGGATTGAGCACCCAGCTAGTGGCTTCAACTAGCCCCATGAGAGCTCTCTGCTGCTCAAATGCATGAATAAGGCATCCTCAGAGTCCCCCATCTTCCTGTGCGTGCTGGGAACATGAGAGGGCTCCCACCTGCAGGCCGGCCCAGCGGATACTTCAACCCCAGAGGATGAACCACCACTCACTCCCCGGAGTACAGTTACAAGAAATGCCAGGGGCCAGCGCCGTGGCCAGCAGGTGAAGCCGCCCCTCTGCACTCCCACCTCCCACATCAGAGCAGGGATCAAGGCCCAGCTGCACCTGGGCTTCGGTTCCAGCTTCTTGCTAATGTGCCTGGGAGGCACGAGATGAGGGCTCAAAGGGTTCCTGCCACCCAAGTGGGACACCCAGAAGGAGTACCTGGCTGCTGGCTTCAACCTGGCCGACCCCCAGTTGTTGTGGGCATTTGGGGAGTAAATCAATGGATGGAAGACACCTCTCTCTCTCTCTCATTCTCTCTCTCTTTCTCTCTCTCTCCCTCTCTTTCTGTCACTCTGCCTTTCAAATAAATAAATCTTAAAAAAAAAAGGAGGTCCGCCCCTCCCTGAAGTCAGAAACGCAGACAGCATAAATAATGACGAGGCGTGTCTGTCAGGCCCCAGGGACAAGCCGGAAAGCTGTGCTCGCAACAAAGGAGGCGCACAATGGCAGCTCCGCGGTGCACGGGGACCACGTCTGTCTACCTCCGTGCGGCGTGCCGCACACTGCCAAGTACCTGTGGGTGCTTAATAAACGCCTTTGACGGATGATGAATGCGTCATTATTGCATCTGCCATTATATTTTTTCGTGAATGAACTTTCTTTATCAATCTTTATAACCACAATTGTAATAGTATTAATTCAGCCACCTCCCGTACCAAGTGCTTTTCTAAATCCTAGTCCTCAAAACTTGTCAAAAAACAATGCATTTGATTTTTGCCATGTCACATGCTGCTGCCAAAGAGCATTTAACTCCCATGCAATCTTCCGGAGGCTGCAGCATAACGCAGCCCATACAGGACAGAAAAGAACCATTCTCCAGCTTCCGGTCTGCACGGATACCATCTCACATGACGCTGTAGACTCTTTTTCAAAATGCTGTTCCATATTAGCAATATCCGATTTTTGCAAAACAAAAAAAAAAGAGAGCTATTGTTTCTAGAAGTAGTTGCTTGACAAATAAATAATAGCTGCTGCTTGTGAGCTACAGTGATTTCCACTTTATTTTTTAACACTCGCTACTCAACACTCAGGCATAAACCCTAAGCACACTTGCACGTCTTTTCTTAAATGTAAACCAGTCGTTTCCTTAATTCACGGTCCAGCGTAGGACCCTTCTCTGTCCAGCCCAAATAATCTTCTCCCCTTCGGAAACCATACAATGACTAATTCTGACAGTCATCTGACCGGGTGTGGAGAATGTTCCCTCTCCTTCTCCTCTATCTTCCTTTCCCACTCTCCCTCCCTTCTTCCCCCAAACGAGGAGGTTCCAGACCCAACACCCCCACCCACCCACCTGCAAAGGGACATCGGCCTAAATGTTCAGCCCTGCTGGCCACACAGGGGCAAAACACAGGAGAACCCCACATGGGGAGGTCATCAACACAGACTAAGCAGAACCAAGGAACCTGGAGTTTGGGGGTGAGGCTTTGAGGATGCTGGGACAATCTGGCAGACAGAGGAGGTGGGCAGAGAGGAAAGCGGGGTCAAGGCGTGGTGACAACATGGGGCACAGAGCACTCAGGAAAGACCAAGTGGCCCAGGCAGGCTCCCGTGGGAACGGGGCCAAAGGTGGGTTTGGAGCAGATTTTGGAAAAAGAGTACAGCAAACTCCAGACACTGCGGGGCTCACGGTGGGGGCTTTGCTCCTGGGCGCGCATGCTCTGTGCGGCTCATAGCAGGGGCGCTCTGTGCGAGTCCCTGGGGAGCCACTAGACACCTGGAAACCACGCAGTGGCACAACTGGGCAGATGGAGGCGCCATGGAGCCTGAAGCTTAACTTGGCTGAGAGGGGCTCTTTAAGAAACGGAACAGTGAGACCTCTGACTTGGGAACGCATGGAAGGGACCCCCTGCGAGGGAGGAGCCCTGGGACTTAAAGTTCTGGGTGGAGTTAACTGTGCATTGCTTGAGAGCAGGCAGATGGGCGTGGGGAGGAAGAACGGATCAGAAAGGGGTGGCTCCCCGGTCTACTGCGTCACAGGGTGTGGTCTCTGTTTATCGCATAAACAAATGTGGGACCCGTTCCTCCCCGCTGTACCCGCTCACAGCCTAGCAGAACACCTGCGTGAAGAGCTGAGCTACTCCTGGGTCCCCACCTGGTGATGACGTGGACACGTGGCTTCTCTACTAGCCAGCTCTGCCTCTGTCATCCTTCTAGAAACATTCCTGAGCACAGATCAGGTGCCCAACATCGGGAGCAGCACCCACTGTGCGTCAAGGCGATGAGAACAGCTGACCTGCAGAAGTCTACAGCTCACAGGGAAGACGCCGACGGCGCCATCGCCTCGATTTGCTAGAGTGTCTGCGACAAGCTGAAGGGGACCGAACAGCGCACTTCGTCCCATAACAATCCAAGTGCCAGGCTTTGCTGTTACTCCTAGGACACCAGTGAGGTCTGGAGGCCGTGAGGGAGGGAGGGTGAGCGCATGCAGCCGGGGAGACTGCAGAAGCCAAGTTCAGGACCACACGTGAGCGGCAGCTCGAGAGGCTGCATGCAACAGACAGCCACCAGTTCTAGAACGCAGAGAGGTTCCGGCGGCACACGCGGAAGCAGCCAATTCCCAGGCGTCCGGGAAGTCTGCAAAGACAAGGACCCGAGCCGAGTCCTAGACATCGACAGCAGTTCACTATGCAGGAGATGAGACAGACAGAATAGTGCGAAAGGGAGGCCCGCACACCACGGCCGAAGCTTCAAGCTCCACCTAGCCAGGCCTTCCCCTGCACCTGCCGGCGGCCCCTCCCTCTGCAGCGCAAACCCTCACAGCTGCGGGTGACTGCGGTGGAGCGTAATTCCTCAGGAGTCTAAACAAGGCTAACGAAAGAGAAATTAAACACAACGCTGGGCCATGGCCCTTTGACATCAGTGTCAGCTCAGAATTTCAAATAAAATTAGAAGATTCTTCTAATAATTATATAGGCTGGCAACTAAGGGGCAGGGGCAGGTGCGCGTGGCACCAAGTGACTAATCGGATTTTGCAGGAAAGGCAAGGGGGGCTGACCCTTCCCGGGATAAGATTTCGAGGAAGCCAGGAGGAGGCAAGGTTACCAGCAGCTGCTGTTAAATAGTGATCCATCCACCGCACGCCCCAGCCGCTCTTCCATATGCATAGCAACCTCTACCCATCCATATTCATTATCGTCCAGATAGCTTAAAAGTAGCAAATGCAAGCTTGGGAGATTTCAATTCTAATAAAAGTGCTTCCGGTGACGAACGCCATGGGCTTCCCCACCAACGTCAACATTAAGCTAAACTTATTAGAGAAAGTAGCAGGTGCTGAGGCTGGGACAAGCCCCAGTGCCCCTAACAAAAGCAAAGCAGGCGACCGGGTTGTGGCAAAGCTGGTTAAGTCGCTGCCTAGGAAGCCAGCATCCCGCATGGGCACCGGTTCGTGTCCTGGCTGCCCCACTTCTTACCCATCTTTCTGCTAATGACCTGGGAAAAGCATCAGAGGATGGTCCATGAGTTTGGGCTCCACCACCCAGAAAAATTGCCTGGCTCCTGCTCTCGGCTTGACCCAGCCCTGACCATTGCAGCCATTTGAGGAGTGAATCAGCAGATGAAAGATCTCTCTCTCTCTTCCTCCCCCCACATTGTAACTCTACCTTTCAAATAAATAGACAAATATTTTAAAAGGGGAGGGGAGTGGCCTGGCATTGTGATGTAACCGGTTTAGCCACTGTCTGCAGTGCCAGCATCCCATATGGGTACCAGTTTGAGTCCTGGCTGCTCTGCTTCTGATCCAGCTCCCCGCTAATGTGCCTGGGAAAGTAGCAGAAGATGGTCCAAGTGCTTGGGCCCCTGCACCCACGTGGGAGACACAGATGAAGCTCCTGGCTCCTGGCTTTGGTCTGCCCTAGCCCCGGCTGTTGTGACCATTTGGGGAGTAAAGCAGGCGATGGACAATCTCTCTAACTCTCCCTCTCTCTCTGCAACTCTGCCTTTCAAATAAATAAAATAAATCTTAAAAATAGATAAATAAATAAATACCGCAGCATGGCCTTCTTTGATTTGGCTTGGACTTGGTGCCCACCACGGTACCTTTGCTCCAGACACTCCAAGTCTGGAATCCTTGTTCTGCCTCAGTTTCCCCCATTCAACCTGTCCTAACAACAGTGCCCACCTCAAGTGAGACGAAGCAAGTAGCCATACATCGGGCCCATGCCTGGGGCTGCCAAGCGCTGCAGCACTGGCTGTGGTTCTAGTCTCTGACGCCCACCTGCACATGGGAAGGGCTGGGTGGTGGCTTCACATTAGGGATGAGTACACAGGGGCCGGCAGGGGCATGGCTGACCAGCAGCTGCAGGGGTCTGCCTCCCACCACACCCTGCTGTCTGTAGGTTGGCCATCTTTTTTTTTTTTTAACAGACAGAGTGGACAGTGAGAGAGAGAGACAGAGGGAAAGGTCTTCCTTTGCCGTTGGTTCACCCTCCAATGGCCACTACGGCTGGCGCACTGTGCTGATCTGAAGTCAGGAGCCAGGTGCTTCTCCTGGTCTCCCATGGGGTGCAGGGCCCAAGCACTTGGGCCATCCTCCACTGCACTCCCGGGCCACAGCAGAGAGCTGGCCTGGAAGAAGGGCAACTGGGACAGAATGAGGCGCCCCGACCAGAAATAGAACCCAGTGTGCCGGTGCTGCAAGGCGGAGGATTAGCCTATTGAGCCATAGTGCCGGCTGGTCGGCCATCTTTAAAAGCTCTTAGGTCCGGGGTCCTGCTCCCAGCCCCACAGAGGACTCAGCGAAGCTGCCACGGCCTTGAGAGACTTCATAGTAAGGAGCTTCCGCCAGCAGCAGAGCGGAGTAAAAGCCCTTCCTGGGGCAGAGGCAATGGTGAACGGCCCGTCTGCTAGGCGCCGGGGTCTCAGCCCTTGGCTTTCAGTCCCAGGCACAGCAACGAGAGTCCTTCATTCTGCCATGTGCACCGTGCACCTGTCTGCAGAGCTGCCATCTCCATCCCCATCACCTCAGTCATAGTGATCTGGAGTTTTCCAAACTGCCCACAAGTAGGCGAACACTCGGCACCCACCAAAGAACACAGCGGCAGCCAGCCAGGCCGGTGCACGAGGCTGGTTTTTTCCAAGTGGTTCTCAAAGATGGGGAACAGGAATTTGCCTGGAAAGGGACACTGCTCCGGGTGGGCATCCACTCAGGTTTTCCAGCCCCAGGACTGGATAGGTTCTCACCACAGAGAGGGCAGGGGCTCAGGGAACCGCCCACGGCAGGGGCGGTTCCCGTGGAGCTGGAGCAGAAACCCTTTAAAGCTGCTCCCCTCTCCCTAGGGCGCCCCTGGATCTGCTTGGCTCTGCTGCAGGCCTGCTAAGCCCCTGGGGGGTGGCGAGGCCGGGGGCGGAGCAGGGCCTGGGGTGGTTCGCAGGCAGCTTCCAGGATGGGCACAGTGCTGGGGGACGGGGCCGCTGGAGTCACCCAGTGGCTGGGCTATCCCAGGGCTCCTCAAGAAGTCTGTGGTAAACGGAAATAAAAGGCAAATTTATCTTGGTTTTTGTTTATTTTTTGAAAGATTTATTTATTTATTCCTTTGAAAGTCAGAGTTACACAGAACGAGAAGCACAGGCAGAGAGAGCAAGCCTTCATCCACTGGTTCACTCCCCAGCTGGTGGCAATGGTGGGAGCTGCGCTGATCTGAAGTCAGGAGCCTGGAGATTCCTCCGGGTCTCCCAGGTGGGTACGGAGGCCCACGCGCTTGGGTCATCCTCCGCTGTTTTCCCAGGCCACAGTAAGAGCTGGACTGGAAGTGGAGCAGCCAGGACTGAAAACAGAGCCCTTATGGGATGCCGGCACCACAGGCGGCGGCTTTACCCACTCGCCACAGTGCCGGCCCAGACAAGTTTATCTTGATGCAAAAAAAAATTTTAAACGCAGGCATTGAGGAGTCTTTAACTGTGTTGTGTGTGTGGCAAGCACACATTATGAAAAAAAAAAAGCGTGGATTTCAAAAACAAAAAAAAACAAAAAAACCACTTGTACCAAAATTAACATTTTTAATTCCGTTTTCCCAGGAACACTCCGAAGCGCCCTGGCGTGTGCAGAGAGAGGCGTGTCCAAGCGCGCGGGGGCTAACTGGGGACCCAGGATCCCCACCTTCCCTTCCGAGTGCGGGACACGCTGGCCACACCGTCCCGGCCAGAGCGCGGCCTCTACCTGCCCAGATCCCGACGAACACGGGAGGCCTGGGTTCACTTCGCCCCGAAATGCAACCCAGCCCAGGGCAGGGCGGCCGAACCGGAGGCAGCGGGACCCCGACAGCCTGGAGCGAGCGGCGCGGGCAAGGACCGGACGGCTGGCCACCTGCAGGCCCGGCCGGGACCCGGGGAGATTCGGGGCGCGCGGGACTGAGGGAGGATTCGGAGCGCAAACCCGAGCAGAGCGGAAGCCAACAGACCCCGAATTCAATTCAGCGCCGGCTCCGGGGCCGGACACGCGCTCGGAGCTCCCGGCGCGGGGCTGCAGTTGGGGGGTCCCGCCCCCACCGCCTTGAACCCGCGTGCAGAGACCTCGCTCTCGGGGCCAGAAAACCTGCTCCCGAGAGAGGCAAAATTCGCCATCGGCAAAGTCGGTCCCACCCGGGAGGGCTCGGGCCGTGTGTGCGGGCAGCTCCCCAGCATGACCACTCGGACGTCCCCAGCAGACCCGCAGGCGGCCCCGAGGCCCCGGGACGGAGCCGCCCAGTGGGGCTGGGAGCCCAGGCGGCCTCTGCTCGGCCCCGCCTGCGCACCGCACCGCGTTTTTACGCCCCAGCCAGGGCGCGCCGCCGCCGCCGCCCCCGCAGCACTGCAGAGTGGACCCCAGCCCGGGGCAGGCGGTCCCCAGCCCCTTGGTTCTGGCGTCCCCGGCCCCTTACGGGGCTGCTAGTGCTGTCTAGACGCAGCACGGCGCGAACCCGAGGCGGAGTGGCCACCGGCCCTCTTCCGCCTGGGGAAACCAGAGCAGTGCACACGCAGGCCTGTTGCCCTGGCGCGGTCGGCCCTCCCAGCTCCGGCCGCGGGGTGACCAAGGGCAAGGAGTTCCCGCGGGACCGCAGCTGCAGGGGCCGCGGGCGCAAGTGGCCGCCTCTCCGGGCGGGTCCCCCTCTCCTCCCGCGGGTCCCCCTCCACTGCGGACAGGGCGCGGCCAAGCCCGGCTCTGATTTATGGAGATCGCCGCGCCTCCCTGCAGGAGCCTGACCCTCTGAGGCTCTTGGTGCGCGCCTGAAATGATCCAGCAAGGATCGCTCCCGCAAACAGTGCAAGGGACCAAAATCCTGCCGCTGACAGAGGCTCTGAAAGACTAAGGAGTTGGCATTTCGGGCGCACGGCTGCAAACGAGGGAGGCCCCACACACAAAGCGACAAGCAGGGCCCTTGTGTGCTGACGGTGGCAGCGGTGACCACGCGAGACCCCTGGGCTTGCTCCCCGCGCAGACACCAGAATCCAGCCCCTTCATTTACAGAGTGGCTAAAGCAGGCCCAGGCCGGAGAGCTCCATCCGGACTTCCGGTCATCTCACCGACTGGAGACAGTGCATTGCCGCCAAGGGCCTAAGGTGCGCGTCACCTGTCGCGCGAGCCTCCGTGCGCAGCCAGCTGCTTCCTCTCCGCGGGGTATTTGGCGGACCAGGAACCCTGAGCCACCTGGGCCTCAGCACGGTTCTCCAGGCAACTGCGCTCCCATTGGCCCAAGGCCCTGACCCTGAGATTCCTACTCCCTTCCCCGGTGGAGAAGCAGAGGCCAGGAGCGGCCAGCGGCCACGGCTCCGAGGCGGTGCTGCCTGAAGGCCTCTCGGCCTCCCCTCACTCACCTCGGGCTGATGCTGGGCTCCCGCCGAGTAGCACAGCCCTTCCTCCATCCTGGTGGAATTTCAACATTTCCCTCTCCACCCCAGAAACTCTGATTAAATTCTGTAGTTTTAAAAGTCCTTATCAGTGCCATCTCATCTTCAGTGACTCACGGGGAGCAACTGGGCTCCTGTGACAGGCACCTGGCAGCGCTGGGGGGTAAGGGCAGGTGCACCGGTCTTCCCCGGCCCCCAGAGCAAAGCCACAGCGCTGGACTCCGCGGCGTTTATTGTTCTGGAAGGTAGAGATTCGCAGCTTCCTGCGTGGAAGCCTCTTGATTTTCTCGCAGCCAAGTCTGAACGCCTCCAAAAACTTGGCCTGCCGTTATCCTGTAGCTGCTAATGAAGCTTCGAAAACTTACATTCTGTTTACAGTGCACTGTGTGAATTGCAAAATAAATTAGAACCCGTGGCAAAGAAAGTGGAGTTTTCAGAAAGTGGAACAAAACCCAGGGAGAGACTCCCTTGCAGGATAATAGGCTTAGGCTGGTATTTCTTTCTAAAGGAGAAGAGGATGCCGGAAAGGTGAACTTCTGCTTCTTCACATCGAGACGTCTGCCTTCCTCGCTTTTCCCCTGCCTGGCAGACGGAGTCAAACAGTCGAGCAGAGAGGAGCGAGCAAGAGACAGGAGAGAGCCAGGGCCCCGAGCCAGCAGAAAATCCCTTCGCCACTTGGGAAGGGAAATAATACTGGGACGGGGCGACACGAAGCACTCCCACGGTGGGAACATCGACAGAAGAAAATCATAATAATAAGGCTTCACTCGAGCACTAAAGCTGACTCCAGGTGCGTGTTAGATTGGCTTTTGAGTTTTTGAAACAACCTGCACTAAATTCAGAAGCCCCAAAAACAGCTTTTCCCAGAGGGCACAAGCAGAGTCCCACAGGGAGAAGCAGCCGATGGCTCCCAGGACATGCCCCTCGTAGCTACTCCGTACGGCCACATCGCCCCATCTTCAGAATGAACCGTCTGCCTCCTGCCTCCTCCCTTCAATTCTGCATTTGGGGAAAAGGGGCTTGCGACCTGACGCAACAATCACCATGGTAAAACGGATCAGCCCCAGAAGCTTCTATGAACGGAAGAGGGAGGAGGCGCTGGTGTGTGATCCATCAGATCAAGCTCATTTTTAAAGAAAATCCTGCCAAATGGATCCTTCGCAGCAGTTCCATTCTTAAAATTTTAATAAAGAGCAACCTCTAATGGAAATGTTTGCTAATTTGTTGTCAAATGAGAAATTTCTCATCTGCCTCTCAAGCCAGATGCAAAAAGGGTACACGTTTCATGCCGGCAGGGCAAGCCTGAGAAGAGAAATAGAGAAGAAAAGAAATAGGAAAGAAATCGAGGGGGATGTGTCTCCTAGAACACGTGCTTTAAATCTGCGTTGATACTGTCTGATCTTCCCCTTCCAAAAACAGTCTTGTTGTAGTTCCTAATTTTAAAAACCTCGTATTCCAAAACCTCGCTAAGAATTCTGATAAGCCGCAGATGACGGAGACCCATGGCAGGTGATACCCAGTGCAAGGGGACGGAGCCCTGTGGCAGCCACCATCCTGTCCGGTCCGGTCCACGCCCACAGCCCTTGGTTAGTGGACCTGCAGGTGACACAGTCCTAAGCCGGGCCCTGGGCTTTGTGATAGGAAGATAGAGACATGACCACGCTTGCTCTGTGGTCTTCTCCTCCCTTCCCCTCCTTCCCCTCTCTCTTTTCCTTCTTTCTTTCTGTTCAGTTGCAAAGATCTTGTTTGGGGATAGAAATGGGATAAACAGCAGAGAGCAGGGTCTGCAGCCAACAGACTGGCAGCCTTGGGAGCTCGCCGCCGGTCCCGGCAGGGTGAGGTTGGCCAGTCCATTTGCTGAGCCTCACATAGGTGCAGGTGTGGGTACAGGTACGGAAAGGGACAAAGACCCAGATACAGAAACAAACACGGCTGTGAACCACAGTGCAGGTGTGGGTAAGGTCATGCGTGGGAATATAGCTAGGGAGTAAGGTATAAAAATGGACGTCTGGACGTAGTTACAAACACGGAAGAGGGAGAAACCCAGATATGGAAATGGATACGGATGCATTAGAGACAATGTGGCTTTGGTGATGATGATGCACAGGAGAAAGATGCCCGCTATTGTTTTCTAGAAATTGAAAGTGTGGGAGATACAAACGTTGCCTCCACTTGAATGGGCTTTTCAGCGCCTTTTGCAACTCAGATGCCATGGAGGGAAGTTGGGGGAGGAACTGGAGATTGCCCCTGGGTTCTCCTGTGCGTTTATTCACGCCCAGCCATCCAGGGAGTGCCTGGTAGGTAAGGAAGAGCTTGCTTTGCGACGCCTGCTTTTACGTGTACCGTTTAATGATCAGAGTAGTTAATAGCATCCTTTCCACAGCTTCCTGCCATCGCACAGGTGCCATAGGTGACAAGCAGCCTCACACCTGTTAGCCCCTCATGGTAAGGGGCGGGTGATGGTCTCACCACATGGCTGATGAGGAAACTGAGGCACAGAGAGAGGGAAGAAGCAGGTGTCGAGGCCGGCAGCGACACCTGATCTCCAAGGCTCCTGAGAAAATAGACGTGAAGGCTGCCCTTCGGACCCTGGCATCCCCCAGCCTGCAGTGTCTGGTTCGACCTCAGCCGCTCTGCTCCCAATCCAGCCTCCTGCAAATGCTCACTCCGGGAGGCCGCAAATGACGGCTCAAGTGCTTGGGTCCCTGCCAGCCACAGGGGACCCCACATACAAGCTTCTGGCAATGGCCAGGTTTAGCTCTGGCTGCTGCAGGCGTTTGGAAAGTGAGCCAGTGAATGGAAGCGCTCTCCCCATCTTTCTCTTTGTCTCTCTCTCTCCCCTACTCTCTTACAAAAAAAAATGACAATAAATAAATGAAAGTGCTTTGATAAGAAAAGCACAGAGCACAAAGATTGGGGCTTCACGCCATGGGCAGGCAGGCATTTCTCCACATGGGGACAGATGCCTAGCCCACCATGCTTAGACCGTGCAAAGCCTGACCCTCACCAGCAGAGGTAAAGGGGCACAGAGGCCTCGGGTCAGTTTTCCAACCAGGAGCACGGTCAAGGCCAGGAAAGACAGGTGCACCCGACTGCCTGCCAAGCAGGTGGCTCCCGTTGTCCCGCCCTGCACTCCCATTTGACAGATGAAGAAACTGAACCAGACACACTGAACATGGCCAGAGCTATTCAGCAGGCAGGTATTGAAGCCAAGCTCAAACCCAGAGTTCAGGCCTGAGGACAGAGGTCAACGCTGGCACATTTTGCTGACCGCATGTGGAAGTCGGAGGGTGGATATTTGATTTCGCTTGGGTTAGAGTCATGAGCTGCCTAGCAAGAAGAAATGTGGGCCTCCGAGGACCCCCCCCCCCCCCGCCCCGCCATGGCCTCTGGTTTCACAGGCATCCCTAGCAGGTACGGGCAGCTGAGTTCTGATGTCCACTAGGAGCTGAGAGGCACACGCCTTCCTTCCTGGGACCCTAGCCGCACCCGCTCGACTCTGCTGGCACTAAGGGTGCAGAACAGGCTCCGCTCGTGCTCTGGGATCCCAGGGCTTTCCGCTTGTACAGCTCCACGATGCCCGCGATCCTGTTATGCAACACAAACTATGGACCGACTGCGTCTTCACACTGGCTTCGGGTGTTCGGCTTTTGATGCATGCACAGCTTTGAATATTTAGAAGGAAAAGTAAATATTCCAATTCCCCATTAACAGGGAGGAGCTGAGCAAAAATGAAATGCCCAGGCACCTAGTCATGACCACTCTCGGCCTTGCCCTTAACTTTCTCGCACCCCAGGGCTGTTCAGTTCCACCTGTCGACGTTTCAGATCCAACATTGTTTCACTGGGCCAAATGGAACAGGCTTTGAATGCGAGATTGGAGGTCGGGTCTGACTCGCTCTGAGCCCTGGTGGACCCAGCTCAAGATCACGTGCACAGAGGCTTAGGCAGCCTAGCCCGGTGATGATCAAAAACACTGCAGATTCCTGCTCTGACATTAGCAGGTGACGCGTTTGCAGCACCTGGGGACCGGTCCTGGTCTTGTCTCAAGCTGCCGGTCAGAGCCTTGTGAGCTGGAACTCCCCAGGGATCCCCCCACCTCTGAAGTTTTGGGCTTGTGTGTGATAAAATGCTGATACTGGTCCCGCTGAGAAAAGCCTTCTCTTCCAGGCTATAAGGGGCCCACTGAGGCACTGCTGCTCGAGTTTATTAGAGCAGTTTCCAGAAGATGCCTCGCTCCCTCCCAGGGTGCCACTCTCAGCCCCTGCACTGCTGGCTGTGACTCCAGGGGCACCGTGACCTTGGGTGAGGACATGTCACTTCCCCCTCCTGGGAAACTAACTCTAATCAGCTGAAAATCTAACTCTGCCAGCCATGCCGACATCACGGGGTGGGTTAAGGGCCCAGTGACGTAGCAGGTGGGAGAGGACTCGCCAAATAGGGCGGCCCAGAGTTCCAGAGGTTTCCTGTTCCCTGGGTGTTCTCCGCTCACGGCTGGACTTCCCGTGCGTTTCCATGAACTTTGAATGTCTTCAAGCTTCTAGATGCCAAGAAGGCAGGTCAGACCAAGGACGCAGTTCCCAGAGCCCCTCACCCTGGCAATGGGCTGACAGCGGTCTGGGGGTCCCCCAAGCCGACGTTCTGCCCCATCTCCCTATGCACTGGCATGGACCCCTCGCCCTGCCGCCCCCTGCCCTTGCTCCTCTCAGCACAGAGCTGGACTCTGAGAAGCTCCCACAGACAGCGGGGCCAGCCTTCTTCCCGTGGCTAGTTCTGGACTTCTGGTTACCATGGTCCCCGTGCACCCATGAGAACCAGCATCGTTGGCCATCTGCACAGGGAAGGGAACCTGAGCTGTCCCTCCCTCGCGGGTTTTAGGGTGATAGCTCTCACGTGCCACCTGTGATTCATTACCTCGACCACAGCATAAATCCGTCACTTGGGCACTGACTTCTGTCGGATGCATAGCCATAAGAACAGTCATCACAACATGGGCGATTTGGGGTTTGACAACCGAGTTATTTTCCTTGAGTGTCAGGGCGGAGTCGGATGGAAGGTTGCAGTTTCCTCCGTCGATCGCGGACCTGGGCAGACAGTGCTTTGGGGCGGAACGGGAGCTGGCCTCCAAGTTTGCTCTCCCTCAGTCCTCAGCTCCTGGGCTGTGCTCTCTCCCTGGTCACCTTTAGGAACCCAAGAACGATCTGCTCGGGTTGGGGCAATCCTCTCCGGAGAGTAACTGGCCACATCTTACTGACTAATCAAACCTTAGAAATAGATCTATTTCCTTTCATTGAACATAGTCAGAGGGGGCCCATAATATGGCGTAACACACCTGGACCCAGATGTAGGAAATCGCTTCGAGAGTATTTCTCTCTTAAAATTTGTTTTCTGATAAATGCACGCCTCTTTCTCAGGGCAGTAAAACAACGTCGTCTCATTAATGGTGGAGACGAGTGAGTGTGCGTGAGCCCCGTTGTTTTGCTTTAAAACATTAGGCCTGCTCGCACCGAACATTTTCTCAGCGAGCTGATTGCAATTTGACACGCGCACAATTTAAGAAGACGGATTCATCACACAACTTAACAAATTCCTGAATCGCAATTGTCAAATAATAACTGTTCCGCCGAGGAGCTGGGATGTTCTGAGAGTAGCCTCGTCTGTCCGTCCCTGGGAATACGCTTGCGAAAATTTCAAAGCAAAATGAGGCACTTGGCCCTGAAAAGCAGCGCTGATGACGGAGTTAACACAAAGGCAGCCGGAAGGAGCCACCGGACACGGACGCTGCTCAGGGGAAGGGGGTGGTGGAGGCGTGGCATCAGGATGGAAGATTGAATGCTGAGGGTCTGCTGTGTTCAGTGGGATGAAGTGTTTTCCTATGTATTAGCCCTT
Source organism: Sylvilagus floridanus (assembly GCA_949820135.1). Lineage (NCBI taxonomy): Eukaryota > Metazoa > Chordata > Mammalia > Lagomorpha > Leporidae > Sylvilagus > Sylvilagus floridanus. The sequence goes on along the minus strand of OX463228.1, from coordinate 49,464,133 downwards.
GTACGTGTAGACAATCAGGTCCCTGCATGTAGGAGAAAGGACTGTTGGCTCAGAGATGTTGAGTGACTTGTTTGAGGTCACACAGCCTGCAGCTCATACACTAATCCGAACCCAAAGGCCGCAGGTGCCCTCCCTCCCTCTCTCATCCTGGACCAACTGTATCTTCCCCTCCTGTTCCAGCTCCAACCACAGTAACGCAGTCAGTCAGGGACCACAGCAGAAACGTGAAGAGGGGGAAACACAGCCAGAGGCACCCGACGCCCGTTGGGGTCACTTCCCTTCCAGGTTCTCCTTGGGGTCACGCTGCCCGGGGCACAAGGGCCGAGTCCACGCGCCACGCACCCCGAGACCACACTCCTGCCCTGCTGGATGATCTGGAAGGGAGGAATTGCGCGAGCCGAGTCCCCAGTCTCGGGCCCCGAGCCCTCCGGAATCCTAAACCCGGTGGACTGCGAGGGGCAGCAGCTGCTCCCTCTCCGAGGCCGGGGCCCGCGGTCCTGCGCCTCCCTCCTGCTCATCCCGTTCTCTCCCCCTCCCCCCGGCACCACCCACACCTCCAGCACTCCACTGACAATCCTCTGCCTTTTCTCCCCCAGACACAATGGAAAGTTAATTGAATGTTTTATGCCTTCGAAATATCAAAGAAATGAAAAGAACGTAGGTTTCAACCATATTTCAATAATAAGTGCATTAATTTTTACCTTTTAACTGACACTTGTACTAATTTCCTTAAATGCTCTTTCTGGTTCTTTTTTGATCTGTCTGGCTTTGTTGGGCTGCTGATGAAGACTTACTTCAAATGCAAAAAGATTAGCTCTCTTTTTCCTTAATAGCACAATTACAGCTTGTGTGATGTCTCCATCATGAAAGAGAGCAGGGACAGACTTTTAAAGTCACACGAGTTTATTACAAAAGTGGCAGTAATAATTTTAATTACTTTACTCGACAAAAGATATCAAAATTGCCCTAATTGTCTCGTGGCGTTTAGGAATTGTTGTGGGTAAAATGAGAGAAAAGCATTTTGCATGCTTTTTTAAATTATTATTATTTTTTTAAATTTGTCTTGGGTCATCGTCTTAATAAAGTATCGAGATGGATCCATTACAACCGAGAGCCAAAATGTTATAGACCTGAAGAACACGAAGATTTGGGGAATGCAGAATAAGTTTCTCTACATATTAGCCAAAGCGAACTAGAAATGCCAACTCTAAGTACTATTTGTGGCTTACTATTTAAAGCCCAGGAAAAACAAAGAATAAACTCCTTGAATTTTGTCAAATGCGTACGATGTTTAAATTCAGCAGTGACTACAGTTCAAAAGGCCAGATGTTCTTGTGTATTTATATAATTATTTTGCACATAGCTCACCATTGGCAAAAAATAAAATCAAAGCATATTGTTGTTTTTGGCATTTTTGTGCTTGACAAAAAAAAAAAAAGAAAGAAAACCACAAACCTAGAGATTGTGTTATATTGAATTAATTCTCATTTTATTAGAGCCAGAGAGAACTGGGGAGACAGTCCTATTAGTCTTAACCTAAATGAAGTCCAAGGCTAAAAAGCAACATTGATCTGAGAATAAAACCCCTCAGCTCTAATGCATTTAGGTTAACGGTGGAGGACCCATTGTGAGTCTATTTAAGATGAACATTTGTTAAATTCTAATGAAAAGCGCTGCACTTAAACCCTGGCAAAGAGACAATTAGTACTTCGCCCAAACCCAGCGGTGACTCAAAAATTAAAAAAAAAAGACAAAAAAGAAAGATACCTAGAATTCAAAAAGTAAAAGAAAAAAATACTTATGAAGAACACGCCCTTTAAGATGCTCTTGCGAAGGATGCTATACTGGGATGAAATTAGATGCTTCCACAGAAAGAGCCGAGCCCCGGGAGCTTTGATTTATGCCCTGTATGGATGGTCAGGTAAGAAATTACACAGCTTCCCGTAATGAAGGGCTTTTCTAACAGTAAATTTATTAATTTAAAAAAAATAGGCCCTGTCCATAAAACCTACTCACCTAAAAGGGCCGATTCTGGACTATAACAGCGGAGTGACTGTTCTGTCATGTGGGACATTTCAAAGACATTTTAGATTCTGAAATGGATCTCTTTCCAACTCTTTGTTCACGCGGCTGATGCGTGGGAGAAACACTCCTGGGGGTGGAGATGGATGGAAACGAACATCCCGTCGGGAAGGGAGGGGAACTTTTCCCATGGAATATGACGCTGGTTTGGTGGCTGTTCTTCCCTCTTAGACCAAAAATTAGGGAAAAGATACATTTCCTTTTATTTGCAAGACAGCAGAACTGAAGGCTCAGAGCAGCTACTTAACTGAGCAAACCAAGCAGCAAATTTCACAGCTCTGGGCTACGCATGGCCCATGTGGAGGTGCACACAGGGCAGGGGCCTCGCTGGGTCTCAGCAGAGAGGCCCTGGCTAAGGGAGCCAGCATTGGGTCTTCAGACAGGAAAATAGGACATCGCCCTTTGTGACTGGCACCCACGGCCTCTCTCCTGGTGCCGTGAGGTTCTCAGGTGCATGGACCGTGCCAGGCATCACCAGCCATAGCAGACGGTGACCTGTAGCAGGAAGGCCACCCCAGGAAGACCAGGAATTTTCTAGACTTGGTCACCGCCATGCCTGTGTGCTGGGCACAGGAGAGACTGGGCACAGGAGAGACTCAGCAAAGAATCCCCGAGTGAGTGAGTGTGTACTCGACAGGGGGAGAGTTGAGATAGACGGCCTTGAACTTGGAAAAAGAATTCTCCAGAAAGGTCAGGGGTCAAAAGCGGAGCTCTTCCTGGCACCAGGAGAGGGAAGCCGTCTCGGACAGCAGAGGCTGCAGCTTTCGCAGCACAAGGAGGCGCAGACTGGCCCTGGAGACGGTGTGACCTTGAAGGCACGCCGGCGGACCTGGACGCTCCCGGAATCGGGCACTGCTCCCGCACCGCGCCTGCTCCCGCGAGCGCACTGTTCCCTTAGCAGTTTGCGCTCCGTGGGAAAAAAAGACGAGGAGGCAGGCAACCTCGTCCTTGCCAAAATCGCGAATGTGTGACACTGCAAGAAAGACACCGTGAGGAGCAGTTGCTAATTTATTTTAAGTGCCCCCTGAGTTTTTAATTTCTCTGGAAAAATAAATAGATAAATCTGAAGCTCTCCCTGCCAACCCAGCCCAGCGCGGGGTCTGCCAGTGGCGGTGGAGGTTTGCGGGTGACAGCGACTGTCACCAGGGAGAGGTATCAGAGTATTCAGCCAACAAACAGAGCGAGTGCTGACGGCTCCTGGTCGCATCCGAGCCGGAGCATCACATTTGTCTGCGGCCGACCTTTCCTTCCACGTTGGCTGCGGAGCCACATGCTACATGTGGGTTTTTTTTTTTTTTTCTCCTTCAGAGAGTCTGCAATTCCAAACAGTGCTACAGACTTCTCCAAGCCGGGATTCAGCAGAGTCTGGAATGCAGGCAGCCTGGTTTAGGAATCCGTTATCCAAAGCGAGGAGGAGCCCGGGCGAACATTATAGTTCCGTAACTATGCAGATTTTGTTTATTCAAACATTGTTTATGACACTGTGTGTTTTCCTGAATTGGGGCATCATGTTAATATAGTTGGAATCTGATGTGTGTCCTGTTTTCCTTAAAAGCCACCTGGCTCATTTTCGACTTTCAGAAACCAAATTATTTGTGGTAGTGTCAGGCCTCGCTCGTGGCTCCTCGGGAGCCAACGCACGGCTGCAGGGTGCTGGACCAAGGAGGGCCAAGGCCGCCTGGGGAGCAGGCGTTCCCAGCTGGACAGAGGAAATCTATGGGGACGCGCAGGAGGCAGCGTCGGCGTGAGAAGAAATCAGCAGAGCCCATGGGGCTCCTGATGGGGTGAGGGCAGGTGCCTTGCGGTGACCTGTGTGGTTCAAGGCGCATGCTGTGTTCAGACGTCCCAACCTCCAGCCAGGCTGTGAGCTCCCGGAGGGCAGGGGGCCCAGGCATCGACAGGACTGGGCACTTACGGGGGCTGAAGATGGAGAGTCTGGAAACCCGAACTGTAACAGTCATATGGTGATTAGTGATCTATTACTGCAAAAAAAAAAAAAATCACTCCACACTGGAGTGCCTGGAAACACCACGTTTATTGTCTTCTCGCTTCAGGTGGGGGGGGGGGGGGATGCAGACGCTGCTTAGCTGGATCCCCCGCCCAGGGCCTCCCCCCACCCCGGGCCAGCCGCACCAGCCCCTCCACGGGCGACTCCTGGTGTGGCAGCTTGCCTCGTGGGAGTGAGGAAGTGGGAGGTAACAGCAGTGACTGCCTGCAGGACAGCAGTGGGCGTCTGCTCCAACTTCGCCTCTCAGGCGACACCCAGCTCCGCTTGGCGGTGCAGGTCGGGTCAGAGCTCTGGGCTCAGCTCCCAAGCTCCGGGAAGGGAGTGCAGCCGGCGATGACTCACGAGGGCCGGCTCCGAAGCCGGATCTTCCACCTGCATCTGTTCCAGTGCCATCCGCCAGGGTCCACGACAGGCACATCTATGTGGATGACAAGGGATGAGCCGACCTGCTGCTTACTCTGAGAAAACTCTCAGTTTTCGGTGGGACCCCCTTCCAAATGCTTGTTGCTGTCATCCCCGTATTCGTCTACTTAAGGGATACGGCGGTGCGCAAGGCCACCATTCGTCCCTTAGTCCACCAGTGGGAAATAAACCTCAGGCTGCAGATACGACTTGCGTATTGTTTCTTGACCAACACGGGTGGATTGATTCATTCCAGAGCACAGCAGAATTCCAAGTCAGTGAACCACCTCGCTCTGCTTCTTGGCTGGCTCGGGGCACAGCCCTGCTCTGTGGCCCTGCAGCCAAGTGGCCCTCAGCACGAGCCCTCCGCTCTTCCCCGGTTTGCTCCCTCTCGAGGGACAGTAACTGTAGGCCTTCACTTCGCAGCAGCTGTCAGAATGCACTTAGCAAACAGAGTGCTTTTCAAACTGTCCCAACTCGCTTGTGAATCTGAAGTCAGTTCGAAGCAAGAACTGGCAAACTTTTTAAAATAAGGAGATAATGGTATTTTATGCTTGGCAGGCAGAATTGTTTTCTATATAGTGAAACTCTGCTTTGATTGTGGGAGAGCAGCCATAAGTTGTACTTCAACAGATAAGTATAGTTGTGTTCTAATACAACTTTGTTAACAAAACAGATGCCAGGTTGGATGATCCAAGGGCCAGAGTTCACTGATTCCTGGCTCAGTGGATCGCAATCAGCATTAAAAAAATAAATTAAGAAGACTAGGGGCCAGCGTTGTGGTACAGCAGGTTAATCCAACGCCTGCAGCACCAGCATCCTATATGGGTGCCAGTTCGAATCCTGCCCGCTCCACTTCCAATCCAGCTCCCTGGTAACACACCTGGGAAAGCAGTGGAAGTTGGCCCAAGTGCTTGGGTCCCTGTGCCCAGATGAAGCTCGGATGACCCTAGAAGAAGCTCCTGGCTCCTGACTTCAGTCTGGCCCAGCCATGACCGTTGCAGCCATTTGGAGAATGAGCCAGTGGATGGAAGACTTCTCTCTCTCTGCCTCTGCCTCTCTCCCTGTCTGTAACTAAGCCTTTCAAATAAAGAAATTTTATGAACAATTGTAAAAAGAATAGGAAATATCAATGTGCTGTGCACACAGAAAAGGAGAATATAGTTGCCTGTAATGTTGGTTGCAATGGTAGTAGAGATATAGATATTAATTTGGTTATACATGCATGTATTAGTTGGTGAATGAAAATGTAAAATGTGGCCTCTTCTGCAGTTGTGATTTTTTAAACATTTATTTATTCGAAAGGCAGAGTTAGAGAAAGAGAGAGAGATCTTCCATCTGTTAGTTCACTCCCCAAATGACCACAACGGCCAGGGCTGGGCCAGGCAGAAGCCAGAAGCCAGGCACTCCATCCAGATCTCGCGCATGTGTGGCAGGGGCCCAAGGACTTGGGCCATCTTCTGCTGGCTTAGCAGGCATGTTAGCAGGGAAGCTCAATCAGAAACAGAGTAGCCATGACTAGAATCGGTGCCCACATAGGATGCCTGCATGGCAGCAGATGGCTTAATCCATTACACCAGAATGTTGGCAAAAAGTTTGCAATTTTGGAAGGCCGGTGCTGTAGCATAGCAGATAAAGCCACCACCTGCATTGCCAGCATCCCATATGGGCGCTGGTTCAAGTCCTGGCTGCTCCACTTCCGATCCAGCTCTCTGTTCTGGCCTGGGAAAACAGTGGAAGATGGCACTTGCACCAGTGTGGGAGACCTGGAAGAAGCTCCTGGCTCCTGGCTTCAGATCGGCCCAGCTCCAGCTGTTGTGGCCATTTGGGGAGTGAATCAGCAGATGAAAGACCTCTCTCTCTGTCTGCCTCCGCCTCTGCCTCTCTGTAACGCTGACTTCCAAATAAATAATCTTTTTTTAAAAAATGGTTTGCAATTTAAAAAAAAAAGAATATGAAATCCACCTGATTAATTCATGTAGCACAGTTTCTATGGGGCCTGGCCAGCTCACCTGCTGAGTATCATGAGCTGTGATGAAGCCGTGGCACTGGATACAGCAGGTAAGGCTTTGTCAAGAGGAGAAAGTGGGGCTGGTGCTGTGGTGTAGCAGGTAAAGCCACCGCCTGCAGTCCTGGCATCCCATATGAGCATCAGTTCAAGTCCCAGCTGCTCCACTTCTGATCCAACTCTCTGCTGTGGCCTGGGAAAGCAGTGGAAGATGGCCCAAGTTCTTGGACCCCTGCACCCGTGTGGGAGACCTGGAGGAAGCTCCTGGCTCCTAGCCTCGGATCGGCACAGCTCCAGCCGTTGCAGTCAATTAAGGAGTGAACCAGCGGATGGATGACCTCTCTCTCTCTCTCTCTGTGTGTGTGTGTGTGTGTGTGTGTGTAACTCTGACTTTCAAATTAAGAAATAAACCTTTAAAAAATGAGAAAGTTAGCTTGCTTGGAGTAGAAGAACAAAAATCAAAACCCACAAATATCAGTTATACCAGTAACTCCAAAGTTGCCATTAATTAAGCATTTAAGCAAAGAAACACTCACCTTCAAGCTCATCCTACTTGCACCACACATTACACTTACAGGATGTTTTGTACAACTTCCTCGAGGCTGGGTAACAATAGCACATCTGCTTTACCGTTGAGAAAAGTGGCTGTGGCTGTGGCTGTGAGACTGAATGATTTGTCCAAACTCCCCCGGCTAGGAAGTGAGGTACTCCTAAGTACTCTGACCCACTGCTCGGGCTGGATGGCAGAGGGTTCCCACAACACAGGCTGGAGACAATGCTAACCCTTAGCCAAACTCTGGTGATTGGATAAGGGGCAGAACAGCATGGGCTTGCCAGATCAGCCATGGGAGGGAGAGAATAAAGGGGCACAAGGCAGGGAAGCGGTTGTTGCCTGGTTGTTAGGAGGAAAATACCCTGGGGACAAGTGTAAGAAATCAAGGGGTGTTAGGCCGGCTCCACGGCTCACTAGGCTAATCCTCCACCTGCGGCGCCGGCACACCGGGTTCCAGTCCCGGTCGGGGCACCGGATTCTGTCCCAGTTGCCCCTCTTCCAGGCCAGCCCTCTGCTGTGGCCCGGGAGTGCAGTGGAGGATGGCCCAAGTGCTTGGGCCCTGCACCCCATGGGAGACCAGGAGAAGCACCTGGCTCCTGCCATCGGATCAGCGCGGTGCGCTGGCCGTGGAGGCCATTGGAGGGTGAACCAAGGGCAAAGGAAGACCTTTCTCTCTGTCTCTCTCTCTCACTGTCCTCTTTGCCTGTCAAAAAAACCCAGAAAAACAAAAAAACAAGGGGTGCTCAGAATGTCCCCTCACAGGGGTAATGCTCCTTCCAGCCAGAGCTCTCCCCCTTCGTGGCCCAACTTGGTCCCGACTGTCTGATCATCCCAGCACACCCTTCTGTTCTGCCAGAGTGGAACTGTAAGACACACACATTATGTGCTCACGTGGTCTGTGTGTTTCCATTTTGCAAATTCTTCTGAGGTCTACTGCCACCCCCATTAGGGAAGGGCATATGCCCACGTCCGCCATGTTTGTTGGATTTCCAGCCATGCCCACGTCCGCCATGTTGGATTTCCAGCCATGCCCACGTCCGCCATGTTGGAATCCAGCGTGGCTTCTTCTACCCTTGCAGCCATCGGCTTCCATAGCACGTGGCCTGCGCAGTGGACATGTGTGCGGTTCTCTCTTTGGGATTGCTGGGATCTTGAAATCAGAAAACCCTTAGAAAATTACCAGCACTGCAACGTCCAGGAGCCAGTACTCGGACCTCAGTGGCATTCTTTCCATGCCCCCCGCTAGACTCTAGGGAAGGCAGAATAAAATGCTGGTGATTAAAGACTTCAACTTCAACTGTGGGGACTGTTTACTGCTGGCATCCCTGGGAGATACTTCTTGCCGAGGATCACTATCTTTATTTTTCTTTCTTTCTTTTTTTTGACAGGCAGAGTGGACAGTGAGAGAGAGAGAGAGATAGAGAGAAAGGTCTTCCTTTTTCCGTTGGTTCACCCCCCAATGGCCACTGCGGCTGGAGCTACGCTGATCCGAAGCCAGGAGCCAGGTGCTCCCTACTGGTCTCCCATGCGAGTGCAGGGACCAAGCACTTGGGCCATCCTCCACTGCCCTCCCGGGTCACAGCAGAGAGCTGGCCTGGAAGAGGGGCAACCGGGACAGAACTGGTGCCCCAACCGGTACTAGAACCTGGGATGCTGGCACTGCAGGCGGAGGATTAGCCTAGTGAGCTGCAGCGCCGGCCAAGGATCACTATCTAACAAGTTGCTTGTGATTTAATTCATGTCTTCAAAACCAACACATCTTCCCTCAAAGATGGGTACCAAGTGTTTTAATGTTAGAGCAGTTGATGTGACACGATCCCCCCTTGGTCCCTGACCCCCTGAAAAACTTGAAGTGCAGCAAGGTCTTAAATCAAGTCTACTGAAGCATTATTTACGGTGGTGAACAATTGGAAGCAACCGAATTGGCCAAAGGGTGAAGCACACGGTGATAAATTTGCACAGGGAGGTATTAGGTTCTCCCTTAGAAATGCCACAGGGAATTGCGACAGCATGGCCAGATATGTGCGCAGTGAGACGTGCAGGCCAGCAGGTGTTCACGCTGGCGTTTGGGGACAACAGGTGAGGTCCGGGGCCTTGCCTGCCGACTCTCCCTTTCCGTTCGTGGTGCCCTGTGCACCTTTGAGTCTGCCACGAGGCCCCCAGGAAGTTCCTGGGGTCGCAATCCTGGAACCTGATGGTGTTCATATGGAAGGTGCTTCTGAGACACAGGACAGATCATCGGAGCGAGGAAGCAGACGGGCCTGGTTCAGTCCTAGATCCTGCCTGTTAGCATCTGGGGGCGGGGGTTCAGGGGCCCCTACCAACCCTCCCACTGGTGAAACTGGTGCGAGCTGCCTGACCTGGAGGGGGGCTCCACAGACAGACACCTAGGGCTGAGGCTGCCTGGAGCTTAGAGAGTGAGGCCCTAACAGGGAAGCAGGGAAAAGCCCTCCTGGGGCAGAGAGAGAGCACGGACAGACAAGCACAAAGAGCCACGTGGACAGATGCATGAGGCAAAGAAGCCTCGGCCGTCGCAAACGGTTCTTCCCATCATTTGCGCATGATCCAAAGCAATCACCTGTCCCAGGCGCCAGGCGGGCTCCCGCACCCACACACTTTCTCATTGCTTTCTTAGACAACAGGTACTCCTCGAGCACCTTGCCTGTGCGATACAACAAACTCCTCTCCTCTCCTCCCCTTTATATCCGAAACAGATTGATTTGACAAAGAAAATCACCTGGCTGCCACAGAGGAACAGCCGGGTCCTTGCCATTCGTAGAAAGCCATCAAGAAAATATATACAATTAAAAAGGCAAAATCGTCCTGTTCTCATAAGAAGAGTGTCACCCGGAGCAGGATCCAAACCCAAGACCTCAGCCTCATTGTTAAGCAGCGAGACTTGGCGGTGGGAGAGAAGGGGCAGGAAACACCCAGCACCACCCAGTGACTTGGGATTCCTGCACTGCCCATGACAGTGGAAGAGCGGGGACTCGGGAGGGAAAGGGTTAAGCATGTTATTATTCTTGCTGCATTTGTAGTAAATTGCGTAATAGTTTTCATGTCTTAATTACTTAAATTTTATATGGAGCTATAGTGATATTATCTCTCTTTTTGTCTCCACACAATTGTATTTTATAATGGCTTTTATTAGAACCTACATGAATGGAATTTAAAACGAACGCATCATTCCGGTTCCTCGTGCGGTATAGAAAAGAGAGCACTCCCCTGATAGCTGGCACGGAAAGTGCTCTCCTTTGTGTTTTGTGACACGTTGCAAGCGATTTTAGGTGGGGACATGTTTGGAACAGAACCGTAACTAGGGAGACCACAGACCGCTTTCTCTGCTTTTAGTAACTTCCTCGGTGGGGGTATTCAGTGTTTTGGGAAAAACTCCCCCACAAAGAGCACCTAATTACAGTAAAATGCAAATGATACATATATATATTTTTAATCTTAGGTTTTCTTTCCGAAAAATTGGACGTGGTGTACATATTACAGAATTGTCGGAAGTGAGGTGTTAAATTACAGTATCGCATTTCATCTGTTAATGTATCAGCTACACTTATTTTTTTAATCCAATAGTTAATCTTCTGTGTAGCACTCTGCACAAATTGCATCCTGCCCTGGTTTCTTTTCTAAGGTTGCGATCTTTCCAACATGGAGTTTCCAAAACGAACCAAGAAGTCGCATTCAAAGGAATGAACTGGGAGTGGTTTGCTGCTGTTCTTCAATTTTATCTCCCCCTCCTTTTTTAAGCACAGTATAGAAGAATTCGTAAATCAGAAAGTCTCTTGCATACAGAAGCTCAAATACAAAGGGGCAAAAACTCAACAAAGGATTCAGTGAGCACTTGAGAGTGATGGCAGTGGAAGTTAGTGTGAAGAAATATTATAGATGCATATTTAATATTGTTGTGTTTATTGCTTCATTTATAAAAGTCAACCAGCAAGAAACTGTGAATGAATAAACTCCTCGCTGGGCATGAGTTAGACACGGAGGAAGGTGCCCCTTAACTCCTACCATTCCCTAAGCAATTAATTTAGAAAATCATTGCTTCCTGGTAATGAATGTGGCCCTTCTGGCTGGAAGGAACAAAGCACAAGAGCAGTAGACCAATGGCTGCTCCTGCTCCTCCCTCTCCAGGTATTGCACCCCCCAAACACATTTTCTTCCAGGCCCAGTTCACAACCACCCCGCTGAGAAGCCCTGCAGGCTTCCCAGAGAGCGATTTTCTCTCGGTTTTGACTCCGGTGTGCAACGACGAATCCCAGCCCTCTCCGAGGCTGTCCCGCCTCTCCTCTAAGCACGAGCTCTTTGCAAGAGAGACCTGCCTCCTCCAGCTGCATCCACAGCACCAGCTCACGACTCTGTCGTGCGGGATGCCTGAACGCCACGATGCTGGAGCGTGGGTGGAGGTGAGCCCTCACACAGTCTCCTCCGCGGTGCTCAGGAAACAGGTCACCACAGAGCAGATCCGTCTTCCCTTAAGAAAGGACAAATCGTCAGCCCACACATGCCTGCCCTTAGGAAACGTGGAATTTATCGATTCAATAAGGCGTGAAGCAGTGACAGGGTATGATGGTACAGTGCAGATTGGAGGCGATGGACTAGCCTTTCTGTAGTCATCACAGGCGAAGCTCAAAGGACCGGACCAGGGAAGAGAGGGGTAATCCTGCACTTACTCCACAGGGCCGGCTCAACATCGAGCTCCGAAGAAGGCCAACCTTTCTTGCATAAAAATCCTGTTTCACATAAGAGCACATTTCATACGGGAGGGAGGGAAGAAGAAAGGGAGGAAGAGAGAGAGGGAGGGAGGTGGGGGGAGGGAGGAGAGAGAGAGAGAAAGAGAAACATCAAACCTGGGTCTTCCTCACAAGCATCATGCCATGATCTTCCAATTACCAGCTCCAGTCCAGTCCCAGATGCTGGCTCTGTTTAATCTGCAGTCGGACAGCCCTTCCTTCTGCAGGGTCAACTCTCTTCCCAAGCCATGGCCACGCCCACACGGCCCCAGCAGGTCTTCCGTCATCTGTCCTGCCGGGCACCACACTGCCTTCCCCGCTCTGCAGAGCCAGCCGTCCGTCCACTCTGAGCTGCTGCGCTCCAAGCTCGGGCTCCTTTTGCTCACAATCCCACCTGCTCTCCCCCTCCCCACACGTCCACTTTTATTCCTCTCTTCTTTTTATCAACATGTCCACGCTGTTAGGAAACATAAAGGGCTTCTTGAGGAACTCATTTCACCACGTTTGTTTGGGTGTTATATGGATGTTCAGAATGGAGATCAAGAGGCACAAAAATAGATTTTGTTGATTTATGAACCCTCGCTGTTTTCAATTCCCCATCAGTATGGGCAGGCACGACGCAGGCAAGAAATGAAGCGTCTGCTTCCCCCACGTTTCATTCGTGAACTTTAGCACCAGATGTAAATCATTCATAAAATCCCAAAGTGTTGCAAGGTACTCGTTTGCACAAACATACACTCCACAGACTGTACCTAGTGCTTCCTGTCGTTTGTTACAAATGGTAGGAGCAGAATTTTAATGACTACCAGAAATAAATTTTCAGCAGCAAGCAGAAAAGGAATGAAGGGAAACCTAGTTCTGGAAACCCTGACATCCCCTCTCTGCTCCTCAGACTTTCTGGAGACAAAAAGGCGCCAGGTTGGGTTTCCACAATCCAGCATCTCCACCCCAACAGAACGGCCAAGGACGAGAGAGGAAGTGGAAGTGGGTGGGCGCTGCTCTTTTGGATTCCCTGGGGTAGGGGGGCTCAGATCTGTGTGAGTAAAGAGTCTCCCAAGGACAGCTGGACAGGGCACTTGTCCTGCTTGGGCGGCAGTGGCCTCCATCCCCGTTGACCACACCCTTCTCGCTGCCTCCACTCTGTGACGACACCGGGTCATGTTCATTGGGCAGCAGAGGAAAACACAGCTCCTCCTTTGGAGATGGTCACACTCTCCGGGGGCGGGGGGCAGGCAGGGGTCCGAGCTCGTTGGTCAACAGTCTCGCTGTGGAGTGGTGCTGTGGACCTGTCCAGAGGGGCCACCCCATCTTCTGGAAGCAACACAGGGGTTTACTATGGTGGACTTGGAGGGAAGTTCTGGTCATCGGAGCACTCTGCCGTCTTCTAAGGGACGGCCAGGTGACCCAAGCAGCCTAAGGCGACCTGCGACACAAGAAAGAAAATGGTTCACATCGATGCTCCAAGTAACAGGGCAGTTCCTGCTGCCAAGGCCCCGGCGTTGCTCCATCCCCTTTCCTCGAAAAGCCCTCCTTGTAGGGCAGGAGTTCAGCCTAGCAGTGGGGGGGGGGGGGGGTGAGTCACCCGCCACATTCCACATCAGGCTGCCGGGCTCGACCCTCAGCTCTCCCTCCTGGCGCCAGCTTCCCCCAGTGCAGTCCCTGGGAATCAGTGATGGCGGCTCAAGTAATGGGGCTCCTGTCATCCACGTGGAAGACCTGGCTTGTATTCCCAGCCCCGGCCCAGCCTGGGACTATTGCAGGCATCCGGGAGTGAGCTAGCAAGTGGGAGCTCTCTGTCTCTGCCTCCCGATTAAGGAATGAAGATGTTAGAGGTATTCTCGCTGTTCAGCCAGGCTCCTGACTTTGGAGCTACGTTGACCTTCGGATCAACTGCTTTCCACAAATGTCACATGCAGTCCGCCTCCACGGTTTACCACTGAGACAACCCTCATGGATTCCCCTGAAAAACACCCCAGTTGTTAAGGAATGTCTAGGGATGCAGGAGGGCACAGAGGAAGGGAGGACCAGCTGGGTCTGGACAGGGAGGAGGACTCCATCGGAGATGTTTCCTGAAGGAGACAGTGTGCAGATTAAGGGTTGGAGTGCCCAATGGGAACTTCAGCTCCCTTTTGCAAGATACAGAGCAAAGTAGGGAGGCAGAGGGCTCTGAGTAGGACTCCGTAGTAGGACACAAGCCCTCCAGTCCGTGTCCCCCAAATGCATTCTTGGTAGGAGGCATCGTACATGTGCACAGCATTCCCTTCGATTCTCTCGACTCCGCCTGGCACGGCACAAGACGCCCAGGTCCGAGACTGGCACTGTTCCACGTTCCTTCTTTGATTTGGAAAGAGACTGCATAATTCCACAAATGTTCCATGTAGTTACTAGGAAGGGAGTGAGGGGAGGCTCTTGGGTAGTTCACCCTTGATCTTCTCTCCTAAAGAGACTAGAAGAGGTGAGAATAACCAGAGGATGCAGACACATTGTGGCTTTCCTACGACGATGTTTCCTCATTGTCCTGCAGGTCAGATGGAAGGAGAGGGCTAAGGGATCCTGCATTTTATAGGTCATTGAAATTTTAATGAGTAACGTCTATTTTATCTCAGAATTTATCTGTTCATTCACTTATGCATCCATTTGCTCATTTATCAATCGCCTCATTCATTCTTGATTGTTAACTTATAGGATTCATTAAAGATTCATGAACTTACAGGAGAGTAGCATTATATACACACAATGAAGGGCGCACGGCGTTCTCGCTCTGAAACTCCGAGAGAAAATGTGCTGGTCTGGGGTCTCGAGGTCAGGTTTCTCCCCCCCCGCCCCGAAAAACTCTGCCACTTTCCCGAGCTCTGCTGCCCCAGGTGCCTTCGTCTGATTCCCTAGCCTGGGATGGCCAAGACCACTCACATCCAGTCTCTCTCTCTCTCTCTCTCTCTCTCTCTCTCTCTCAAGAGCTCTGAGTGCCTCATCTCATGGAAGCCCCATGAGCTGAACTCGCTGTGACAAAGGCCCTGCCACTGTTAGCCTCTGTTTGACTACAAACGTATGTGTGAGAAAACAGGGTCTCAGAAAAGTGAGGGGACCTACCCAGGATCACCTGCCTGGGGGGCCTCCAGGGGCCAGCGTCTCTGATTCCTAACCAGGGACCTCCTCCCATCCTGATGGTTGTCTTCTCTCCTATTTCCTCTCTGTCTATCTCTTATTCTCTTTATACACCCACACGCACAGGTGCACACACACACATGCACACAGAAAAGAAGTGGTAGAATCAAACCTGTCTTACAAACTTGACCAAATCACTTTCTCTTTCTTGGCTTGAATTCTCAATGTCAAAGTCTTTAATCAAGCCACTGTATCCCCCTTAAACCTGAACTTTTAGTTCTTTTATTGTTTTAAAAGTTTCCCCCAAACATGTTTATTATCACTTCTATTTCTACTGCTTTGGTCTCTTCCTTAAAATGCTCAGTAATTTATTTCTCCCCTCTATTATCCATATTACCTTTTCCTTCACTCTAAGAGAATTCCCAAGTTTGCCTTTCATATCATTGATTCAAATTTCTTTAACATATGGGCTGGCGCTGTGGTGCAGTAAGTAAACCACAGCTTTGACACCGGCGTACCATAGCAGAGCACTAGTGGCTGCTCCATTTCCAAACCAACTTCCTGCTAACGTGCCTGGGAAGGCAGCAGATGATGCCCCAAGTGCTTGGGCCCAAGTGGAAAACCCGGATGAAACTCCTGGCTCTTGGCCTCAGCTGTTGCAGCCACTTGGGAGTGAACCAGAGGATGGGAGATTTCTCTCTCTCCCTCTGTCTCTCTCTGTTGCTCTTTCATATAAAATAAATAAATCTTTTTTAAAAAAAAAAAACTCTTCAACACAGATTTTGCTATTTTTTTGACAGGCAGAGTTAGACAGTGAGAGAGAGAGAGAGACAGAGAGAAAGGTCTTTCTTCCATTGGTTCACCCCCCAAAGGGCCGCTAGCGCCGGCACTGGGCTGATCCGAAGCCAGGAGCCAGGTGCTTCTCCTGGTCTCCCACACAGGTGCAGGGCCCAAGCACCTGGGCCATCCTCCACTGCCCTCCCGGGCCACAGCAGAGAGCTGGCCTGCAAGAGGAGCAACCGGGACAGAATCCGGCGCCCCAACCAGGATTAGAACCCGGTGTGCCAGAGCCGCAGGCGGAGGATTAGCCTAGTGAGCTGCGGCACCGGCCAGATTTTCTTTTTTAAGATTTATTTATTTATTTGAAAGAGTTACACAGAGAGAGGAGAGGCAGAGAGAGAGAGAGAGAGAGAGGTCTTCCATCTGGGATGGTTCACTCCCCAATTGGCTGCAATGGCCAGAACTGTGCCGATCCGAAGCCAGGAGCCAGGAGCTTCTTCTGGGTCTCCCACACAGTGCAGGGGCCCAAGGGCTTGGGCATCTTCTACTGCTTTCCCAGGCCATAGCAGAGAGCTGGATTGGAAGTGGAATAGCCAGATCTCGAACCGGCACCCATATGGGATGCCGGCTCCTCAGGCCAGGCGTTAACCCACTGTGCCACAGCGCCGGCCCCAGATTCTACTATTTTCTACCCTAAAATCCACGTAGATCTGCTCATCCAGCTCCATGTGAACTTCCCTGAATCGCTTTCTTGTTTCCAGTCTCTGTTTCTGCCTCTGCAGTCTTGTCAGGTGCCTTTGTCTCTGTCTTGAGCGTTTGCTCTCTTCTCAGACACTTGGTCTTCATTGCTGGTGGGGATTTTAAACACTAACAAAATTCAGGACGGCCTAAGGTGGCACAGGTGAGTGCCCACTGCATCTTCTGCCGAGATGCAGGGCTCTTGGAGAGCTGTGTGTGTGTTTGCATACGTGTGCATGTGTGCACACACGCATCCTTCCAAAAGCTCATGGAAAATTAAATTATAAGGTAGGTGTGTTTTGATGCAGTGTATATTGAAACACATGCACAGGTTGTTCATGATACACACGTCCCATGAACATTCTGAAGATCCTTCATGTGTGTGTGTGTGTGTGTGTGTCTGCAGCACACCTGGGTTCAGTTCTTAGCTCTGGCTCCTGACTCCAGCTCCCTGCCAAGACAGTCCCTTAGAGGCAGCAGTGATGGCTGAAGTAAGCGGGTTCCTGTCACCCATGTGGGAGGCCTGGGCTGTGTTCCCAGCCCCTGGTCCAGCTGACAACTATTGCAGGCACCTGGGTAGCAGACAGCTCAGGTGTGCAGGGTCCCAGACAGGTGAGCACAGTGGAGGACTTGTCCTTCTCCCCCACAAGAAGTCAGCAGGTTTCTCTTGAAGTTTCCAAACTTTTAAACACTGATCGTTCATGCCATCTGCATCCACAGTAGCTACTTGCCAAAGTACTTAGCCCAGGTGCCCCTGCCTGTGGTCAGTAGCAGTCACGACGGTGATGGTGACCACCGCGATACTGAAGAGTGTGGTCTGGGGCATTCAGGGCCGGCCAGCGATGCTTTAGGCAGGCAGTGGCAGTTATCATCATGAGGAGAGAGAGGTACAGAGGAAGTAGCTTTCTCAAGGCCTCACAGCTGGGAGTGGCAGAACGTGGCTCCCACGCGCGGTGTCGAACCCAGGCATCGTCATAGCTCTCGGGTAGGCACTGAGTCTGGGTTGCTGGTGGCTGCACAGTGCAAGGCCAGGAGAGCCAGCTGGCCTGGACGTGATGCGGGGGCTAAGGCCACAGGCAGGGAAGGTTCCCCAGCACCTGAGGGTGTCTGGTCTGTGGGTGCTCCGTTCTCTCTGCAGGGTGTGCCGAGGCCTGATCAGTCCCTATCTACTCTGCTTAATGCCTCACCCATTAGTTTTATTCAGAGCCTTTATGTGTTTGAAAATATTCCTCTTCATTATTCATATTGTGCCACAAGAATGATATATTTGAAGAAATCATCATGAATAAAGTGGCCAATTTAGCAGTGAGATTTACTAGGAAAATACTCAGTAAAAAATAGTCAGCCACCACATTCACTGGAGAGGAAATAAAAACGCTGTTTGGGCCCTAATGGCTGTAGAACAATGCCCGTCGCTGCGGGATCCTACTCAATAACGCTTCCTACAATTCCCGGACAAAGAGAGAAAGATTTATTTTTAATAATGATAAAAGAGGAAATAAAGTGGTTTCGATTCTGAGCACAATCAGTCGCCAAAAAAAAAAAAAAATCCTCTTTCCCCTATCATTCTAGAATAGTTTTGGAGAGGGTGAAGATTAAAAATAGAATTGCTAATAGTGCTGCAAGTTGATGTTCGGGTTTGCAAGGCCAGATGGCAGGGCGGGGAGCGCTCGTGCCTGAAACCCCGCTCAGCCCAGCACCCGGGGCTCTGCCTCCACGCCTTGGTGGCCAGGCATCCCGGCCTCTGGTCCTTCACCCTCAATGCAGGGATGTGTGAGGATGCGGCAGAGTGCCTGGGGCTCACGTGTTGGGAGTAAACTCTGCCTGGGTTTCACTTTTCTTAAGCCAGAGGGCACTTCCCTTTTGAACCCACTGCCCGTGGGCTGTGTGCAGTGCCCTGGTACAACGTGACACCCGAGGAGGAGCAGCTGTCTTTCAAACTCACTGTCACTGTCACCAGCAAGGACCAGCTGGTTCTTTTCCAGGTGTGACTGTGCAAGTACTGCCCCAGTGGCTTATTCTCAGCCACCATGCAGTGTCACAGGGACAGGGAGCTAAGCAGGGATGGCCAGGGTTAGTTTTTTTTTTCATTTAAAGATTTGTTTATTTATTTGAAAGGCAGAGTTACAAAGAGGCAGAGGCAGAGAGAGTGAGATCTCCCATCCACTGGTTCAACCCCAGATGGCTGCAATGGCTGCAGCTGCGCCAATCCAAAGTCAGGAGCCAGGAGCTTCTTCTAGGTCTCCCACGTGGGTGCAGGGGCTTTCCCAGGCCATAGCAGAGAGCTGGATCAGAAGTGGAGCAGCTGGGACTTGAACTGGTGGCCATATGAGATGCCGGCACTGCAGGCAGCGGCCTTGCCCGCTACACCACCGCGCTGGTCCCCAGGGTTAGTTATTGACGCCTGCTGGGAGCCAGTGCCTGCACCGCGTGGGGAGGGGCTGTCCACCCCCAAGCCACGTTTCCCAGATCCTCAGCTCCCCTTGGATCTAGGGATGGTCGCTGATTTTCGCAAGAGTTGGAGTTGTTTCTGAGGCAAGTTTGTCAGAAGTGGGACCACCCCGTGTCCGTCCTACTCTCAACTTGCCAGCAGAGCCACAGGGGGAAAAAGCCTGAGTCCCCCCCCCCCCCCGTCAGGTGAGCGGAACTGTCCCTCTGTGGACCCAACTAGCCTTGCTGCGACCGACTGAGCGGCTAATGGGGCTGCTCCCCATGGTGCTGATCACATGGGCTTCTTTGAAAAAGCACTCAGCTCCGTGCCAGGCACATAGAAACACTAAACTCCTTCCCTAGTACCAGAAACCCAATGACAGACTCCTGTATGATTGAAACCTTTTTATTTTCCACAGCCACCAACGGGCCACTGTTAGCAGCTACCTGTTCATCAGTTAACTGATCAGCCATTGCTTGCAAAGATAAATAAGGCATGTTTCAGAACTCCAGTGGGAAGAGGAGCCTTGTACAGCCATGGCCGTCTTGGGGGCATGGGGAGACAGGGAATCGACACCTTACACAGGAACCTGCCCTAGGGGCGGGTGTTACTATTTTCCCCATTTCACAGATAAAGAAACTGAGCCTCAAGTGAGATCGGGGTGTGAAGCCAGGGAGCAGACCACACAGAGAGCTCGGACCACTTCTCGCAGTAGCACCAGCGGGGCCCAGGGTTACCAAGACACAGAGGCCTCTTGAGTTGGACCCTGGGAGAGAGAGGCAGGCAGGGCTGGGCAAGACAAGGGTGTTCAGAAAGGAATCCGGGGACCCTCGCGTGCCTGGGGAGAGAGTTTGGGCCAGACTCCAAAACTGAAAGAACTTGAAAATAAATTCCAAAACCAGACAGGGCTGGGAGCGCTGGGCTCCTTCCCCACAGACGACTACCGGGCTTCGGCTCCAAGTCGGAGCGAGTTCGCTGATGAGCTCAGAATCCAGACTCAGATTTATTTAAGTTCACCATTAAAATGCAAGCTGGAATCCACTCTAACATCTCCATAGCGATGAATGTCCTCAAAGCCAGCGCCAATTTTAATGATTAAATTATCTTTATTTTATTTTCGGTGCTTCTATCTCGACATTTTCCCCACACTTTATTATACTTTGACTAATTCGATTGCACTTTGCCAAACGCCGGTGAGGAGAGACGCGCCCCTAAGAGATCCATTCCAGCTGTGAAACATACATCGTCGAGACATCTCTTCCGACGTGGCCCTTTGAACAGCGGCTGTGGGACTTCTTATTGCCACCGTTTTAACTTGCAATTTATCATCCTGAATTATAAAGAAGAAATTCTCCTACCCGAGGAAGTTCTGTGCCGATAGTGGTATTGCAAAGCAGCGTGTAGAATAAGGAGCAGATTTGGATTTTTTTTAGGGTTCTGCAAGGTGTTTAAGAGGAATTTGTGCCGTTCGGGCTGTGGCCATGAAGGGGCCAGTGTTGTAATTAATGCAATGCAGACAATTATGAGAAATAACAGCCCAGAGGACCCTCAGGCAGCAGCAGCTTCTGCATCCCTCAGAGAGTTAAGAGCCCCTCCCAACCCAGCACGGCCAGCGGCTGCCTCGGCAGGATCACAGAGAAGGCCACGCTGGGGAAGCTGGGAGGCACTTGGAGAGTTGTCTCCACATCAGGACGGCTCACCCACTCAAAGTGCTTGCCCCAGGCCAACTCCCATGCACTCTCTTGGGCAGCAGTGTAGACGGCACCTTCCCCATGGAGACCCCGTGCACCTTGTGTCAGTGTGCTGTTTGTCCATTTTGCAGATGCAAACTACACTCAGAGATGTCAAGTGCCTTGTCCAGAGTCAGGGGAGCACCCCATGGTGGGGCTGAGATTCGGGTCTGGGAGCCTGGCCTCTTCGTCGCGCCTTTGAGTAGAAACTCTCGTCCATCACGACACAAGGGGCTCTCGGCTCCAGGCAAGCACCTGCCAGCGCCGACTCTGCCGCGATGCTGCAAGTAAGAATCGGGAAGAGTGAGTTTCTACCCCAAGAGGAGCAGAGGTCAAGCAAGGAGTCCCCTGCGATGCAGTCGCCCAGCTGGGTGACTACAGACAACGATGATGCTCTGTGTGTTTGTCTTCACAAAGAACCAGAAGAAAGGATTTGAGTGTTTGCCCCATAAAGAAAATGATCGACGCTTGAGGAGTTAGATATGCTTAGCCAGAGTAGAGTATTACATAAGGTAACGTGTCATTCACGTCTGAGGTCACTCCATCAAAATGTACAATCGCTATGCATCTGTTAAAAATAAAAATAAAGGTGCATTTAAAAAAAAGTAAAAAAATTACAATAAAAAGAGCCCGGTAAGGCTTTAAAGCCTGCGCCAAAATAGTGCTGCTACTGACTTTGCAACGATGCTTTGTTCAACATGCAGCAGCTTAGTGACTGCTCCGTACAGGCAGCAAAGTCACAGCAAGAGGCGGGGGGTGGGGTGGGAGAAAGGCAAGAAAGGAGAAAGGAAGAAGTCATTCCACTGGGGCTTTAAAGGATGTGTAGGAGTTGACAAAGCGTTAGGAGAGGAGTTTCATGCAGTGGGGGAGAGGGGTAGAAGGGCAGGGGAAGGGCCAAAGAGGAGAGCTAGCAGGTGCATTTGTGGTCGACTGAGACGGCCTCGTCCCTCATGTCTACCAAACTCAGAACGGTGCCGCCGGGGACTGTGTTTCACTCTGTTCCCTTTCCGTGCCCACCCACCTCTCGCGCAGCTCACGTCAGAGAAAGCAAGAGCCGCGAAGCTCCGGGCGTTCGGCAGATGCCGTCGCCAGACCTTCCGGGGCTCCCGTAGGGTGAGGAGGCAGAGGACGTGGCCCTGTCAGCTGGGCTGGCCTGCGAGGAACGAGCCTCTGGCCCAGAGCAGCAGAGATGGTGTCCAAGGTTCAGACACGAAGTCTCGGCCTCTCCATTGCTGCTGATCAGAAACCCCACGTGCTCGGCTACTCTGCAACCCAGATCAGGAATCCTGAAAGAGCAGGTGCTTCTCCTCCGTGGGCTATTTTTAAAATGTACTCATCAGATGTATTTACACCCTGCATCTTTCAATTAAAATAAAAGGACTTAAGGCAACTCAAATGGCCAACATGAGTTAGGAAGCATTAAATAGAGCTACAGATGAGAACAGGTGAGTTTAACGAGCCAGGGTCAGCAAAGTTAATGGCTGAGGCGAGAACTAGGCCCTGAGTTTCCTAGTGGCCAAGGCAAAGCAGGAAACTCAATGTTGCCTATCTTGGAATGTCCGAAAGCAACAAACCAGGCCAGTTCCCCGGGGGAGATAGATTTTTTTTTACTAGTTCTAAATTCTGAATGAAACATCTCAAGACATTTAGAAGGAAATTCAGAAATAGTATCATATGGCTCTGCGGAACCGCAAGAGTTAGAAACGTGGTATTTAAAGCAATATGCAGCAGGAGGGGACGGGGTCCACATATGGGGATTTCCCAATGTGCAGCCTGCGTTGGTCCATTCATTTTTTCATCCGTGCAGTAACAGATCTCAGTGGCTGTCAGACACCAGATTGTCTCCTAGGCTCAGGAAAGGTGCAGAAGTGGAAGGAAAAAACCCACAGAGGTGCAAGCGAGCCGGCGCTTGAGAAAGGACAGCTGGAGCCCAGTAGAAGTGAGGACGATGGCGCCCCAGTGTGCCAGGGCTTAGCGCAGTGGGGGACACGGCCAGGCTCAAAGGGGACCCTGCAGATGTCCAGCAGCAGTGGTGGACGAAGGTCAGGTCCGGAAGCCTGGAGTGCAGCCCTGGCCGTGACCCTGACCCCTTGTGTGACCTGGCAGGAGCCGCTGAGTCTCTCTCTGCCGCCTCTTCGTCCTCCACAGGGCAGGACTCGGCCCTAGACACCCACCCGTGTCACGGTCCATGGGAAGATTCTATCCCCTGCGTAGTCTCAAGCCAAAGGGCAGGATTGCTTGAATCTGTGGAAAATTGGGAAATAATTCTTCAGTGTTCAACAGGGACAAAAGAGTGGACCCTGGAGGCCTGAGTGTCCCTTGAGTCTGGCCCCTGTCCAACATCCCAACACCTCTGTGGGCTGCTCCCTGCCTGCAGTTGACGTCAACACCCCAACCACCAAACCCTCACCAAGAGATAACTCAGGTTCCAAGCGCATATTCTGCACGGCCAGGGGCGACTTCACAGGGACGCTGACTGCTCTGAGCTCAGCGCCGGGGTGCTTCCCTGCTCCTGTTGCAGCCCTCAGGCTCCCTAACAGGGCGCTTCGACCTGCGCTCCTCCGACTGCACACCCGGGGACCCGGGGACGCCAGGTTTGGTCCGGTGGTGGCAGCATCAGCGAGCGTGAGCTGCTCCGATGTGTGTGCAACGCCCCGCACTCGGTCGGCGCTCTGCAGGGATGCTGCGTCCCCGTCCCCAGTGTCTCAGGTCTGACCTGCTTGTGTTTGGGTTCCAAATGGGAGGGAGAGCCTTACGAAGCCACACAGGCCCCCCGAGGGGCTCAAGTGGGATGAAACAGAAGCCCCCAGGACCTCTGCCCAGGGCTCTTTCCCCAGGGACTCCTACTGGGTTTTTGCAGATGACAAAGCAGGTGCTGAGCTACTGGGAGTCCCAGCTGTCAATCAGGGGTCCCGCCCCACGCTGCCAAGCCCCCAGGGCTTTCGAGGCATGGAAGGATGGACCCATAGCAAACTATAAACCTGAAGACTGGAACTGCCCATGTAGGTATCCACTAGGCGGCGTGCACACGACTGCGCTGGGCTGTCCAGGGCGGTCCTGGCGTCTCCCTTCCCAGGCTCTACAGAGCAGGCACTGAGGTCTCTGGGGCCACACGGAACTTCTCACTAGGCGGACGTGTAGGACCTGGGGCAGACCCAAGGCTAGGGTGGGCATGTCCACTCTGGCAGGTGCACACGGGGTCTGGAAGGTGGGCTGGTCATCATCAGGTTCACATGGAAATACACAGATGGGGCGAGAAGGAGCAGAGAGTGCAGGGGGCCAGGGTGGGGGGCCACATGAGCAGCAGGTGTGGCCTTCGTGGCAGCCACAGCAGGACCCAGGCCTGTCCCAGCCCCCAGGCCACGGCAAGTCCTGGCAGGACTGGGGGCGTGAGGCGGGAAGGCTTGGGGGGACAGGTGTCGTGATGGAGACAGACACCAGGTCATCGGAACCAGCAAGAAGTGCATTCACGCGGCGTGCACTGGAGTGAGATGGGGCTGGGGCTGGGATGGCCCAGGGTGAGGGTCTGTGCAGGGGGATGCAGGGGAAAGGCAGGACCGGGTGCCTGGAAACCGAGCCTCCTTCTCGGGTGCAGCTCCCGTGCTGCGGGCTCGAGAGAAGCTAGGACGCGAAGCAGCGAAGCACAGCTGGCCCTTCTGGTGGGGTCACCAGGTACGAGACAGAAGCCCCAGTTGGGTTTGAATCTCAGATGCACATAAATAATTTTCTCTATAAATATGCCTCAACTACCGCATTATTCATTGCATATCTGAAATTCAAATTTCACTGGGCATCTTTTATTTTTCTTGGCTAAATCTGGCCACCCTACCTCCGGGCTCCCTCCAGATGGAGGGCTCCTGCTTCCCGGAAGGAAGGCTTCCGGTGCACCGGCCCACCCATAGCCACCTTGGGACATTGCTGGCAAAGGCACCCAGAGTGTGGGTCCTCAGGGGCTTCCTTGCGCCCCTGCAGGGCTGGAGAAGTGGCCCAGGGCCCCCAGCGCTTCGGGATGGTTGGGTGGATGGTGCCAGGAGGAAGGAAAGGGAGAGAAAGTGTGAAGGGAGTTTTGGAAGAGGGAAAGCAGGCGAAGACTTTCCGAGGAGATCTAGAATGACCCAGAGATCTAGAGTGACCCGGAAGTGGACCCCCGCGTGTTCTGCAGCCCCTCAACCACCGCCACCAACCCAGGGGGGAGTCCAGAGGAAATGCCAGGCTTGGCAGCTGTTGCCCCCCACCTCCCCGTCTCCAAGGACCCCCCTCCCCCAGTGGGCCACTCTTCCTGCCTGCCCACTCTCACCAGGTCCAGGACAAAGGACACCCGGCAGCCCTGTCTCGCACTCCATCCTGAGTGCGGCTCCGTAAGGTGACCGCCTGTCCCAGGGCAGGAACGCCAGCGATCCCTGACCTAAAGCAGGCAAGCAGGAGAGACAGACCCGCGAGTGCTCCCCTCCCGTCTGGACACGCCCGCGCGGTGCTCCGCGCATAGTAGGTGCTCAATCCATCTTCACTGCTTCTGAACCTGGAACGTGCTCCGTCCGTCGTCTGTGCCGCTCTGATTATGGGGAGAAATAAATGGGCTTTTTCTGAGACAGCAGACGCCACGTGCCACTAACTTCACCGGCAAGCCCTGGGAAGGAATGGCCCTCTACACCCGGTGTCACCACCGTGCAGAGATAAGCCTCGCACTGGGAATGAATTCCGGCTTCCATGTATGTAGAGAAGTAATCAGCCCATCAGGGCAGCCGAAGAGAGCGGACGGGTGTTAAGACAAATGCGTTTAAAAGCACACAATACCGGTCCCTCATTTGCCTTCCCAGGCAATGAAATATTTCAGAAGATTAAAAATGGTTATGTAACACCCAGAATCCACATTGTCAGGAAGATTTGTAGCTCAATGTTTTCCTGCCCAGGTACCAAATGAAAGAGTTTCATCTAGGTTTTGATCCTGGCGATTTTTTCTAAGATATAAAATATATTGAAATATTTAAATTGCTTGTCAAATGTAAACTTGCTCGTGTCCTGACACTTTTAAAATATAACGTGGCTTCAAACATCACTTCTCCTGATAGGATTTTTAAAGTTGTTTTATAATGCATTAAAAGTGAAGATCAGCATCCCAAAGACGGCAGGAGATGCGAGTCGTTTTTTTTTCCCCTCCCCTCGTCCCCTGTAATTTCCAGAATGTAATTCTGCCCCCAGCTGGTTAAAACATCTCTGACATCAGAGAGAAATGGGGAACCTTAGACGGTTCCGCGCACGAGAGGCGCTCATGGGGCAAGACATGGCGCTCAGCTGTCATCGGCAACAAACGGCCGGGATGACGTCCCAACTCGGCTCTGCTCCGTGCCCGGGGCACCGCCTCTGTCTCCACGCGTGAAAAAACCCAGCGAGAGAGGGGCCCAGGATACCTGCCCAGGAGTTTTCCCACTAACAAGCTATTGATCGCTGGGCTGTGATAATTGTGCCGTTAGTGGAGCCGGGGCCAGGATGGCAAGTTAATGAAGATGCCTCTCACCCCCGCAGCCCAGGAGCGCGCAGCCCAGGCGCCAGGATTTGTTTCCTTAATGCACGTGTTTTTGTCTGTTCCATGAAGTTTTCTAGAATTTCTTCCGGCTTGGCCGTGTGGCAGTGTGAGCTGCGTGACCAGCATGCCTCACGTCGTGAGGAGCTTGCGCCCAGCCACGGGGACCTCCTGCGCCTGTGGGCTAAGTAAGAGCCAGCAGCCGTGACGCACAGAGCCGGAAGCTGGGCGGTGTCTGTGGCTGGTGCCTGTGTGTTTGTAATGGCCCTGCCTTTGACCCTCCCCGGCCACAGCCACGTTCATGGTGGAGGGAGAGGGTGCTAGGAGTCCTCATGGCGCCACGGTTACGTTTGCAAACCGTGGCTGGACACGAGAAACTGGGGACCCAAGACACACCGGGGGGTTGTACTCAGAATGGCAGCTTTAAGATGCTGGTTAGCAGGCTCAGGGCTATGCAGAGCAGAGAGTGGCTCCCCTTCCTGCACGTCTTGGCATTGCCTGGCTGTGGTGTTGGGTGATCTGAGGGGCAGCGGGCAGTGGGCAGGTGTGGAGCAAGGAGGTCTGGTTCAAACCCTCCTCTGTCCACTCCTGCCCTGTGATTTTAGAAGGCCCTGCAACTTCTCAGCCCCTCGTTTCACGGTGAATTTGCGAGTCGTGTTGAAAGTGGAAAGATCCCAGTGTGTCCGAACGTGCTGGCACGTGCCTTGGGGTCCCCGGTCGGTCTTGGTGACTCGGAAGGTTTGTTCTTGGAGCTGGCATTTGGCACAGCAGCTGCGATGCCTCCTGGGACACCCACCTCCCACACTTGAGAGCCTGGTTCAAGTTCTGGCTCCCCTTCTGATGCGGCTTCCTGCTGTGGTTCACCCTGGGAGGCAGGAGGTGACCACGGCTCAGGTCCTTGGGTCCCTGGCACCCCTGTGGGAAACCCAGACTGAACATCAGCCTGGCCCAGCCCCAGCTGTTGCAGGCGTTTGCGGAGTGAACCCATGAGTGACAGATCTCTGCCTTCCTCTGTCTCCGTCCCAGCCTGCAGAATCCGAGCCAAGTTCACATCCAAGGTTTGCTACGTCCCGGGTCTGTGAGGTTCTGCTGTAGTGGCAGAAATGGGTCAAGGCTCACTGCCCTCCTCCCGCACCGGCTGTGGGCTCTCACCATGGAGCCCTTGTCTCATCAGGGAGTCAGCGAGGCTCACGCAGCCATCGAGAGCCGAGAGAGGAACACACACGGCGCAGGGCTCTGGGAGGTGCTTGCTGTTAGGGGCACGATCCTCATGGTCGCACGGACACCTGATCATTAGTAACTGACTAATTGGCTGTGTACTCTGAGCCCGGCCCTGCTGACGGGGCAGGGGGGAGTGGAAGCCTGGGAGCCCCCCCACACACTTGGCACAGTGACTGCGGCCTCACTTAGCCCTCCACGGTGGGCCTTGCTTCACGCAAGAGTGGGGCTCCGCCCAAAGTGACTCAGCCCACAGGGGACAGAAGTGGGAGCTGACACAGGTCTGTCTCTCCCACCTGGGCACGAGCTGCTCAGGACGTGACTTCCCTGTGGGTTGGCGCTGTGGGGCAATGGCTTAAGCTGTAGCCTGCAGAACCGGCATCCCATATGGGCATCGGTTCAAGTTCCGGCTGCTCCACTTCTGGTCCAGCATCCTGCTAATGTGCCTGGGAAAGCAGTGGAAAATGGCCCAGGTGCTTGGGCCCCTGCACCTGTGTGGAAAACTTCAAAGAAGTTCCTGGCTCCTGGCCCAGCCCTGGCCATTGTGGCCATTTGGGGGAGTGAACCAGCAGATGGAAGACCTCTCTCTCTCTCCTTTCTCTTCTCCCCCACCCCACTGTCTCTCCCTCTGTAACTCTTACAAATAAATAAATGAATCTTTTAAAAACATGACTTCTCCACTGGTGCCCCTGAGGTGCTTACAACAAAAGGCACTGAGGCCGGCGCCGCGGCTCACTAGGCTAATCCTCCACCTGCAGCGCCGGCACCCCGGGTTCTAGTCCCGGTCGGGGCATCGGATTCTGTCCCGGTTGCCCCTCTTCCAGTCCAGCTCTCTGCCGTGGCCTGTGAGAGCAGTGGAGGATGGCCCAAGTGCTTGGGCCCTGCACCCCATGGAAGACCAGGAGAAGCACCTGGCTCCTGGCTTCAGATCAGCGCAGCACTGGCGGTAATGGCCATTTGGAGAGTGAACCAACGGAAGGAAGACCTTTCTCTCTGTCTCTCTTTCTCACTGTCTGTAACTCTACCTGTCTAATAATTAAAACAGAGTTCAAGGGGCTCTACATCCCAAAGCCCCTGGAATCTGTCACCCACATCC
Source organism: Sylvilagus floridanus (assembly GCA_949820135.1). NCBI lineage: Eukaryota > Metazoa > Chordata > Mammalia > Lagomorpha > Leporidae > Sylvilagus > Sylvilagus floridanus. The sequence goes on along the minus strand of OX463228.1, from coordinate 49,435,719 downwards.
TCCTCCCCATTCACGGTTCTCCCCACCCTGCTCCGTTCTTCACCTCTGCCCCCGTGACCGCTTGTCCTGTTACAATCACGGTGCTTGGTCTGTGCTCAGTCGGCCCAAGGGCGGGACATTCTCTACTGTCATTTACCCAGGATTGGCTCAGGATGGAAAAGAAAGAAAAGGGAGGGAAGGGAGAGAGCAAGGGAGAGAGAGGGAGAGAGGGAGAGAGGGATGGGGGAGAGAGAGGGAGAGGGAGAGAGAGGGATGGGGGAGAGAGAGGGAGAGAGGGATGGGGGAGAGAGAGGGAGAGAGAGGAAGGAAGGGAGAGAGGGAGAGAGGGATGGGGGAGAGAGAGGGAGAGAGAGGAAGGAAGGGAGAGAGGGAGAGAGGGATGGGGGAGAGAGAGGGAGAGAGACAAGGAGGGAGAGGGAGAGAGACAGGGAGGGAGGAAGGACAGGCGGGAGGAAGGACAGGCGGGAGGAAGGACAGGCGGGAGGGAGGGGGCAGGAGACGGCCGTCGGCCATTCCTGCTACAGCAGATCCGGAACCTGGCCTGAGCCTCTGAGCCCGTGAGCTTTCCTCACTCGATGCTTTTGGAAAGGCGCTTGCCCTGTTCTGCCCGCATCTAAATCTCTCCAACTTTCAATATCGCACAACTTGAGGGAGAACGGAGCGCGCTCGCTGCGGAAACTTCGGCCTGCAATCCTGCTGACTGGGAATCCTTAGGATGTATCCTACCCAGACGTCTTTGTTCTCACGAGGAGAGGATGCACCAAGAATCAAAGCGGCAGAAGGAAAAAGAACGTTCCAGACTATTACTGTAACAATCCAATTACAACGCCTATCAAACTTAACTTCACAGGTTACAGCTCCTAATTGCCTGACAAAAATTGACACTTCAGTCGCAACAGCATAATATAATCAGAGTCCAAATTAAATTTGATCGTGGGCAGAAAACGATGCTATCATTCGAAGGCATGGGGATAGATCAGCTAGCACGATACCCGGGATCAGAGATGAAAATTATTCATTAATGGCAACGCGTTTCTGATAATGGAAGTGACACAGTTCAGATGGCTTCGTAAAAACACTATTAATTAAAAAGATGATAAACCCAACATGCCGGAGAGACCAGAGAACTTTTTTGGGGGTGTGCTTGTCGGGGGTGGGGGGAGCCTGACAATGTACAGGGACGGGAGCGGCGGCCCCGGCTCTGTGCAGCCACGTTCTCCAGGGGACCATGTTCCAGGGCCGTAAAAAACAGTCTTTGGTCATAATCTGGCTTTGCAATAAGTGCAAATAGTGCCGGCTATAAAACCGAAGGGGCCAATTCATAAAAGGAATACACAGGGGGGGATCTGCCTGCATAAGACGGGAAAACGTGCCTGGAAGAGGAGGTGTGTGTGTGAAGTCGTGTGCACAAGTATGTGCAGGTGTGAGCGTGTGTGTATGTGTGTGTGCAGGTGTGTGTTTACATCTCTGTGTGTATGTGTGTGTACACACACACACGGGCTTTCTTTGCCATCTTGTGAGGTCCATGTGGTTTCTGATTTGGGAAGTTGAAACACACAATAGGAGTGTTACGGGGATATCAGGGTCTGGGAAGCAACGCGAAGCACCTGCATTTGGTTTTTACAAAAACAAGAAGGTGACCGAGGAGGTGGCCTGGGGGCTAAGACACCAGCTGTGATGGCTGCGCACCCCATCAGAGCACCGGGGTTTGAGCCCCAGCTCGGCCTCTGCCTCGGCTTCCTCCTAGCGCAGACTCTGGGAGGCCGTGGTGATGACTCAAGTGCTGGGCTCCGGCCGCCCCCGGGGACAGCTGGGTTGTGTTCCCAGCTGCCAGCTCCAGCCTGCCCAGACCTGGCTGTCCCGAGGTTTTGGGGCGTGAGCAGCACACGAGAGCTCCTCTTGTCTTCCTCCCCAGCAGATAAATAAATATTTTAAACACAAACAAACAAGCCTTGTGGGAAGTCACAACCTATGAGCGAGACGGATGCCGTGACCTCCTGGTTCACTCAGCCAGTGTTGGCGGAGCTGCAGGCTGCCGTGGGTTCAGGGGAGCTCACTGAGCAGGGGAGACGCTGCCCCCTTCCCAGGACCTGTCCCTGTCACCAACACGCAGGGCAGCGGCCAAGACCCTGGTCTGGGAGCGTGCACGCAGGCAATGCCGCTTGGTGACAGAAGGTTGGGGGCTTCTCAGAAGAAGCGGTGAGTGCGAGACCGGATGTGGAGGCACGGGGATGATGAGGGAGGGGCCTGGGGGGTGCCGGGCCAGGCAGCGATGTGTTGGAAATGCCGACAGGGCCTGTGGGCTCAGCAGGGCCATGGGGCTCCCGAAGCTGCCCATGGTCTGCCTGACTGTGCTCCTGGGAGCAGGAGAACCGTCCATGGCAGCTCTGGCCACTGGGTGTCTCCATTCTGGGTCTCTTGTGGTTCAGGGAAGGTGCTGGGGCAGGTGAGAGAGGGCGCCACATCCCCGGACCCCCACTGTCACAGGCTGCCATGTGGTAGCCCGAGTGGTCACACGTGAGAGGGTGGGAGGGTGGCACCTTCTGGACAGACGTCTTGGGCTCTCTTCTCTCTGCCCTGTTAGTTCTCGCCTCCCCCAAACACGAGGACTGGGGAGTCCTGGCTCAAAGCCTCTGAGGGTGACAGGACCCAGAAAGACCCGCAGCTCACCCAGCACGGCTGGGGAGTGAAGTGGGAGGTAGTCTTAGTCTCTGAGGACCACCACGCCCACCTCATCCATCTCCTGCCGATAGCAGCCAGCTGTGTGACACGGGCAGGGGCCAGACCCAAGGGCCAAGTGATGTGCCCCATCAGAATCCAGCCGCAGTGGGATAGGGAGGAGCAAGGACTTGGGGTAGAAGGGAGAGCTGGCACCCAGGAGGTTGACCAGGAGTCTTTGTGGACTGGCTGTTGAGACCACCCGACGCTCAGTGGGAACCGAGGGTCACAATCCCCAGGATCCAGAAACTAGGAGAACAGCAACAGTTGTGTTAATGTCACCAAGATCTCAGCAGCAAAATCCACAGCTTTGTGATTAAAGATAGATGCCAAGATGACAGGTAGGTAGGTAGATAGATAGATAGATGGATAGATAGATAGATAGATAAATGATAGATACTAGGGAGATAGATGGTAGATAGATAGGTAAATAAATAGATGGATAAATAATAGGTAGATAGATGATAGATCAGATAGATATTAGGGAGATAGATGGTAGATAGAATAAATAGATGGATAGATAATAGGGAGATAGATAGATGATAGATTGATAGATAGATAATAGATGCTAGATAGATAATAGGGAGATCAATGGTAGATAAATATATAGATGGATAGATATATAATAGGTAGATGATAGATATAGATATAGATATTGATAGATGATAGATATAATAGGTGGATAGCTGATAGATATGTAGGTAAGTAGACAGATGATAGATAGGTAGATGATAGATAGATAGATAGATAGATAGATAGATAGATAGATAGATAGATGATAGATAGATAGATAGTAGGTAGATAGATGATAGATAGATAGTAGGTAGATAGATGATAAATAGATGATAGATGGATGATAGATGGAGGATAGACAGACTGCATACCCAAAGCAGGCACTCCAGTGAGTATAGAATCAAGGAGCACAGTACATAGCCTCAGCATTGGAGAACAAGCAGACATAATGATATACTCCGCCTCACACTATACCTAAAATAGTTCTAAACGGATCAAAGAGCTAAAGAGCTAAATGTGGCAAGAGAAGCTGGGGAAACATCAGTGCACATCTACAAAACCAGGGGTGAGGAGACTCTTATTAACCATAATTGGCCACAAAACTGGGGAAGAAACCATGAGAAAATGTACTGATCTAAGTGACAAAAAAAGTTGTAAGATTCTGGATATTCCCCACCAGAATAAGATTGAAAAGTCAGGCTCAAACCAGGACAAAATGCATTTGACATAGATTTAAAGAGTCAGCAGCTCTAGCACAAAAGTATCTTTAATAAATAAAGGGAAAGATGATTTCTCACCTCATTTCTAAATGAGTGAGTGGTATGAACAGGCAATTTACAACAGGGGAAAGGTAGAGGCTCAGTAATGGGGGGGGAGGGCGGTGTGGAAATCAACATGGCTTGAAGTCAAAGTAAAAATCAACAAAGCACTGGGATACCATGTTCCTGCTGTGCCAACTGGCATACTTTTAACACTGGCCCTCAATGACAGTAGCCTGGGGGGACTAAAGTCATAGGCACAGCTAGGACAGACTATAAACAGTCATGCTGTTTGGAGAGGCCAATTTTTACTTTAACCTTAATTACTGTTCCTGGGTCCATGTTAGACAGAATACCAGCCGCCCAGAGATGCCCACATTCGAAACCCCAGAACTCGTGGCTGTTTTACAGTGCATGGCAAAGGGAGATTGAAGCGGCAGGTGGAATTACGTGTGCTCATCAGCTAGTCTTAAAACTGGGACATCGTCCTGGATTCTCCAGAGAGGACCCCCTAGCTCCAGGGGTCCTTGAGGGTGGGAGAAGGACAGACGTCAGGGCCAGGTGATACGAGGCAAGGACTGGACCAGCAGTCCTTGGGATGCATGGAGGGCCCGTGGGCCAAGGAGAGCAGGCAGGTCCAGAAGCTGGGAAAGACAAGGCAGGGATTCCAGAAAGAACAACCCCACCACACCGCGATGGCAGCCCAGCGAGGCCACCAGCCCCACCACACTGCGATGGCAGCCCAGCCTAGTGAGACCACCAGCCCCACCACACTGCGATGTCAGCCCAGCCTAGTGAGACTACCAGCCCCACCATGCCGCGATGGCAGCCCAGCAAGACCACCTTGGCTACCTGAGCCCTGAACTACAACATAACACTTCCTTCTGGCTCTAAGTCATGACATCTGTGCTACTTACTACAGAGGCCATCGACACGTACATAATAACAATACTCCCCCTCCTGCTGTGATCTTCTTGAAATTTATCCCATTAGCCATGTTCAGAAATATCACCAAAGACATGCTGAACGCAGCTTCCAGTGGCTTCAGATGTGAGAGTGAAATGTGGGAACCAATGGCTGACAAATAGGAACTATCTAACTTGGAGGACTATACAGATCCTAACGTCATCTTGTGGAAAATAATTTATTTTCCTGGGAAAGTCTCTGCAATATGTTGGTTTAAAGGCTGGGTTTTTGATTGTTGTTGGTAAGATTTTATTTATTTATTTGAGAGGCAGAATTACAGAGAGGTCTTCCATCCACTGGATCGCTCCCCAAAAGGCTACAATGGCCAGAGATAGGCTGGTCCGAAACCAGGAGCCAGGAGCTTCTTCCAGGTCTCCCACGTGGGTGCAGGGGCCTAGCCACGTGGGCCATCCTCTGCTGCTTTCCCAGGCCACAGCAGAGTTTGATAGGGAGAGGAGCAGCTGGGACTCGAACCAGCGCCTATATGGGATGCCAGTGTGGCAGGCAGAGGCTTAGCCTGCGACACCACAGCGCCGGCCCCAAGGGCAGGTTCTGCAGCAGTGTGCATAGTAGCACACACTCCTTGAAGAACTACGTGCGTCCTTATCATATCGATTCCTACCAAACCATTAGCCATGATCGCTGCGGCTTTATTTTTCTTTTGGTGATTATCTACTTTTCAAATGTCTAAGTGATTTTGAAAAAAAAAATCCACAAGTGTATATGGCACATTTGTAGAATAAAATAACACACCACTGTTTAAAAAGTCAGATTATGGAAGGATATTTAACCGCAATGGAAAAAAAATGTTAATGCTATATTACTAATGGAGACTGTTTCTTGATGTTAAACACATTATGATTCAAATTGTGTTTAAAAATACACATATGCACAGAAAAAAATATTGGCTGAAAATACACTAAATGTTCACGGTGGTGGGATTACGAGAGGGTTTTTATTGTCTGTGTACATTCTCTGCAATTAGAAGCAAATGTTCGTGTTTGTCGTTGCGGGTTTGAAAAGCGCTCAACACTGGTCTCCCGGAGGCCAGTCCTGAAGTGACCAGCAAGAGGAGTGACCGTGAACCTTCGCGACCGTTACTGCGTCCCTGATGGGCGCCTCCCCCAGGGTCACCAGGAACCAGGGTCCAGCAGCGATCAGGAAACGGGACAGGGACACACGTCACAAGTGCCAGTGGTGACAACGTCTGCTTCTCCCAGTAGGTGCATCCTTAGTTTTTTTCTTTTTTTTAAGATTTATGTATTTATTTGAGAGAGAGAGAGAGGGAGAGAGAGAGAGAGAGAGAGAGAGAGGAGGGCTGGTTCACCCCCCAAATGACCACAGTGGCTGAAACTAGTCTCCCACGTGGATGGTAGGGGACGCAAGCACAGGGGCCATCTTCAGCTGTCTCCCCAGGTACAAAAGCCAGGAGCTGGATTGGAAGTGGAGCAGCCAAGACTCCAACGGGGGCTCCGATATGGAAAGGCAGGGTCTGTTTTCCGACATCCACATCTTACCTCCGCTCGCATGTGTACGGATCGTTTTCAAGTGAACGTGCGGACGAAGAGAAGTTGAGCGCCTGGTGAAGCCGAAGGCCACAGACGTTCTCCCGGATTAGCCACGTGGCAGGTGCAGGACCCCTGAGCTCCCCAACAGTGAGTCACACAGCAGCTACGGACCCCACAGCTGCAGCAGCCGGGCTCCAGCCACGCAGGTTCCAGGGCAAAGGATTCAGAACGTGCAGGAAGGAGCCCAGAGCGCACACAGGATGCTGCACCCGAGCTGGCTCCCACAAGGGCCAGTGGGCAGCATGGCTGAGCTGGGGGAGCACCATGAGCCCACAGCAAGCGGCCCCACCCCGACCTGGTCTTTCTGCTTACTCAGTGATTTCTTAATAACTTCGTCTGCTCTGGCACAACGCTGGCCCCAGCCACGCCCGATTCTGAGCACCAGGGGTGCGGGCTCACAGACACCGCTGCCTGCACCTGCCGCTTCCCTTGTGTGTCGGTCCTGGTGCCTTGAGCCTGGGGATAGCTGGGGAATGGGCTACAATTCTGCAGAAGCAGTCCAGCTCCAGGCAGGGCTCCAGAAATTCCATATCGGCTGAGCAGACAGATGAGGAACCAACCTGCGGCTGAGCTGATAGAAGGCTACGCGGGAGGCCCACTGCGTGGTAACAAGACGCCCGCAGCCCCATCTCCTGGACGATCAGGAATCCCAAGTCCACTCGGACGCTGCTCATCTGTCCGTGCTTTGGAGGGGTCTGCTCAGGACCCCGGGTGGGCTGCCAGGGACGCAGGACGAGCGGCCTGGCGAGCCGGGCCAGGCTGAGGTGGACCTTGTGTGCCCCTCTCCCACCCCCATCTCCTGGAGAAGCCGGGGCCATCTGATGCCCAGGGGCTGACGCAGTCATCAAGTTCCCGGGGATCTGGCGGCCCTAACACAAACAGCGAGCCATGCCAAGATCATCCGGCGCGAGCCACCTCGCAGGCCGGCCTGGAGGCCAGCCAAGGAGCGCGAGCGCCAGAGCCTCCCCCTCCGGGTTGGAACACTTGCAGAAGGGCAGGTGTGCAGCTCAGAAGAGGAAAGCCAGGCCCGTCCACTGTCACTGGGCAAGCAGCTCCGACCCTCTGCCCACAGGCCTCCTAGCGCCTTCACCCACGGCTGGGGCTGCCCAGGGTGGGCCTGGCTCTGCAGGGGACCCCAGCCCAGCAGCTAAGCTCACAACACCGGCTATGCTGAGCAGCAGCGACAGCAAACGCCACCCACAGACGCCAACAGCGAAAGGAGGCGTCGTCTCAGCTGGGCTTACAGAATGTTCTGGAAAGGGCTATGGGTGCTCCTGCGAGGGACCACATCCCTCACACTGCCCTAGTCCCAGCCCTCGGTGGGGACCCCGGCGAGCGGAACTGGAGCTCCTGAGTCCCCCAGAGCACTCACTAAGGCTGCAGGGTTTCAAGTCAGCCCACGCACCCCGCGGCCGAGCGAGTCTGCCTGCTGCACCCGGCACGCTGGGTGCGGAGCAGCGAACGCCCACGGGCCACGCGTCCGAGCTCCTGGGGGACAAACGCTCCCCTGATGCGCCTCTGAGGACACGCAGTCCCCTAAAGACGCCCAAAAATACTTCAGATTTCAGTTTCCACGCCGTAATCTCCAATTCCAATCTGCAGTCGGGAAAGTCTACAGCGATTAGAATTGGCTCCGTGGGGTTTCTAAAAACAGATTCTGTCACAAGGACCAAGGAGGGAACTGAAGGGAGGAAATATTTTGGGTTTGCAGAGTGCTGGTCTAAACTTCCACAGGCTGTTTCGTCAAAGTATTGATGGAGAAGCAAAAACAGGAGACAGCAACGCAGGATCCTAGTGCATCGGCATCAGCTCAGGCTCTCTCCCCTCCTCTGTCCTCTGCTTAGCAACTCCTACTCATCCCTGTGAACCCTACCTCACGTGCCCTGTATTCCTGACCACACTGTCCATTTTCATCTCTATAAACAAGCAAGTGCTTTTCCTTTCTAAGTATGCATTTTTAAATCTGTATTGACTTGACAGAGAGACAAAGACAGAGAGATAGCTTCCAACCACGGGTTTACCTCAAAATGCCTCAAGAGCTAAGGCTAGGCCAGGCCAAAGCCTGGAGCCCAGATGTCATTCTGGGTCCCCGCATGAGTGACAGGTTCCAACTGCTTGAGCCGTCGGCTGCACAAGAGCAGGGAGCTGGAACTGGAGCAGAGCTGGGAGCGAACCCAGCACTGAGATGTGGGATGCAGCATCCCCAGCGGCGTCTTAACCGCTGTGCCAAACGCCCACCCTCAAGTGGAGGCTGTGACCTGCCGTAGCCACACGGAGAGAAGGAACAGGGAGTAAGATCGTCAGACATTTCCATTGTAAAATGGGAACTCGTGGCCGGCGCCGCGGCTCACTAGGCTAATCCTCCACCTGCGGCACCGGCACACCGGGTTCTAGTCCCGGTCGGAGTGCCGGATTCTGTCCCGGCTGCTCCTCTTCCTGTCCAGCTCTCTGCTGTGGCCCAGGAGGGCAGTGGAGGATGGCCCAAGTGCTTAGGCCCTGCACCCCATGGGAGACCAGGAGAAGCACCTGGCTCCTGGCTTCAGATTGGCACAGCGCTGGCCATGGCAGCCATTTGGGGGGTGAACCAATGGAAGGAAGACCTTTCTCTCTGTGTCTCTCTCTCTCACTGTCCAACTCTGCCTGTCAATAAATAAATAAATAAAATGGGAAGTCGCAACGTGAGCAACGCCAGTAGTGATAATAGCGATTAGCTTAGTGAAACTCACCGAGTGCTTGCTAAAAAGCTGCTACCTAACTTTCACTGGATGTGACAATGTGCTAGGTGCCTCATTAAATCCTTACAACCACCTTCCGAGAGGATATGATTGTCCCCATTTTATAGATGGTTCAACCGAGGACTCAGGAAGCGAAGCGCCTCGTTCCCAGTGCATGGTGAAGCCCGGTCCTGAGCCAAACCTGCCCTTGGCTCCGGAGCTGGGCGAAGGTCGTTCTGCAGGGCAATGTGGAGATCCTGCCGTGCCCCCCTTCCCTGCAGGGACGCCGAGGAGGAGTGTGGTGGTCGCCCTGCTGAGAGTGTACACCCAGCTCTGAAGCCAGACCTGTACAGGGGTCAGACCACTCAGCAGCCAAGAAAGAGGTAGACCTGAAATGCAGAAACAGAGAGAAAGAGAGGGAGGGAGGGAGGGAGAGGGAGAGGGAGGGAAGGAGGAAGGGGGAGGGAAAGGGAGGGGATGGAGAGGGAGAGAGGGAGGGAGAGGGAGAGGGAGGGGAGGGATTGAGGGAGGGAGAGAGGGAGGGAGGGAAGGAGAGGGAGAGGGAGGGAAGGAGGGAGGGGGAGGGGAAGGGAGGGGAAGGAGAGGGAGAGAGGGAGGGATAGGGAGAGGGAGGGAGAGGGAGGGAGGGATTGAGGGAGGGAGAGGGAGAGGGAGGGAGAGGGAGGGAAGGAGGGAGGGGGAGGGAAAGGGAGGGGAAGGAGAGGGATTGAGGGAGGGAGAGAGGGAGGGAGGGAGGGGAAGGAGGGATTGAGGGAGGGAGAGAGGGAGGGAGGGAGGGGAAGGAGGGATTCAGGGAGGGAGAGAGGGAGGGAGGGAGGGGGAGGAAAAGTGGAGGTAATGGTTTCTTTATCTGCTGTCGACATGACTTCGTCTCTGTGGACACCACCAGCCCTGTTCTGGAGCTTCGGCCGCGGGAACAGGCCGTGGAGCCCTGGCCAGGCCCCCTCCCCCCTGGTCTCCAGGCCCCTTGTCTATGCACACCGCTGGGGTTGCTGTTCTGAGCAATGCTGTCCTTAGGTGACCTCGTGGTTGTGCAAGGACCCTCGAGTGTGTTCACACGTGCCTAGTTGGGATAGGCTGTCACACACACACAGAGGCACATGCACATACCTGCACACATGTGCACACTCACACATGTATCTCTATCCCCTTCCCCCTTAGGCCCGGATGAACAAATCAACAAGAGATTAAGGACAAAATGCATCACCCAAGTGTCAGATACAGTCGTCCCTAGCAGGTCCAACCCTCACCCTGAGGACCTCCCAGCCCTCTCCCAGCTGTGTGTCCCTGCATTGGTCACGTGATCCCTCTGCATCTCAGGGTTTCCATCTACAAAACCTGGACATCTTGCCTGTCTCACGGGCTCTGTTGCGAGAATGACGTCGACAGCCAGTCTCTGGCACACAGCTCCCGGGAAAGGACAGCTCTGGGTAGGACGGTCACCAGGATTGGGAAGTTTCTGGTTCTTGAAGAACTGGTGACCCAGTCGTAACCGAGCCAGAAGTCCAGTCTCTGCCCGTACAGCAGTGGGAAGCAGAGAACTAACAGGACCCCTCCAGCCCACTTGGTGTAAGACGAGAAAGAGACAGAAAACCCCGCAGCCGAAATCCCTGGAAATGTCTCCCAAGCCCTGGGGAGCTGAGCGAGGATGACTTCCGCCACTGCCTCCAGGCCGTCCCCCGTCTGGCTTTCTGATGGTGCAGCCACCTCTGTGTGGGGCCCTCACTCTGCAGCCACACAGGAGGACGAGCAGGAGAGAGACTCCTGTCACTCCTTGCTCTCCTCCCACCAGCGCTCCAGTCACCTCCGCAATGACCACACTGATGGCTTGCAAGGTCTCTGATTTGCCCTGGACGTCGGAGTGCAGTAAAGAGAAACCCTGAACCCTAGGAGAGGAAGTCTGCAGACCCAAGTCTGGCCCAGCCTCCCTTGCACATGAGAGAACGCTTTGGGTCTGGACCTGGCCCAGGTCCCCGGAACCTCTCACCCCCAGTCAAGAGCCAGGAGCGTCACCTCATCTGAACCTGAGCAGAATCCATCGCCAGTGCCCCCGGAGGAAGGACCATCGCTCGGGAAGCCGCTGAGAACAGCCTGTGGGTCTCCGTCAGAGTCTCACGTGGCTCCTGATGGTGAGTGAGGGCTGGGTTTGCCTCATCTGGACCGGGACTGCTACAGACAATAACCCCACAGGAAGCCGTCTCTGACGAGCGATGAGCCCATGCCTCGAGATGCCGGCGTGGTTTGGCTGCGATGTGCCGGGGGTCCCAGCCTTGCACTGTCCCAACCACCTTCCTGACTGGCTGTAGCTGTTCCAGCCACGACGTGGACTGGGCCAGCGCACTTGGGTGTCTTTGTCCTTGGCAGAGTTGCAAACACCACCAGGAAGTCTAAAAGAAAGTAGGAAAATAACAATGGGGAGACCACCTGATGTCTCCCAGGCACTGAACTTCTGGGTCCTTGACTCGCCTGCTTCCGCTCTAACTTGTGGGCTCCTTGGCAGTGAGAACCACACCTGACTCAACTCTGTTTTCTCAACCCCAGTGTAGTACATGGTGAACACTAAGATCGGGTGACTGCAAGAACAGCCAAACTGCCCGTGATCGCAGTGTTAAAGAACCACACCCATACAGATCCGCAGCTTCAAACAGAAAAACAATTCAACACATTAACTCATGGACCCATCCAAGTGCATCATAACACAGCAGCACGCATCACCACGTGGTTGTTGCAAATAGCACAGGATACCTGATCCACGGAGAGAGGACTGGATCCGTGCACAGAGGAGTGGACAAATGACGTGAGGCAATCCAGCCAAGGGGCGGTTTATGCCCTAACCAATCACAGCCTGTTGCCAGGCAGGTTCCGAAGCCATTCCTGAGTAACTGACGCTTGCCAGCGGCCATCTTGGCACGGCCTTCCCATTCCACCACAGTGTTCTGGTACACGGCTTGGAATTTCATCCGGCCTTACACAGGAAGGAAATTCTGAAGCATGCTCCAACGTGGGTGAACTTTGAAAACATCATGCCACGTGAGATTAGCCGGCCACAAAAGGAGAACGCCCCCTCTGAGATGACTTGACTGCTTGGAGTAGTCAGACTCACAGAGACACAACGTGGGACGGAGGGCGCCAAGGCTGAGGAACGAGGAGACCAGGGGGTTGCTGAATGGGCACAGAGTTGCCGTTGTGCGAAACGAAGAGTTCTGTGGATGGCGGTGGCGATGGCGGTATATGTTATGTTATGTATGTGATTTTACCACCAGTAACAACAAACGTTGGAAATTTTGGCCAAATGGGAAAATGCAATATGTTAACTGCAAAATGCAAAATGGCATCAAGGCTCAAAACACACAGGCGCATGGAGAGAGTCAGGGCGGGGGAGCTGCCCTGGCTGCGGGAGGCGGCGTTCTCTTCATCTTCTTGTTTCTCAAGTGGATTTCATCCTTTCATTTTTCCCTTTAAAATCTTAACTGAAAGAAGAAAAGGAGGACAAAGGAATCCTTAGCAGGGGACCAGGAGGACACACGAACAGATCCCAGTGAGATTGAAGGTATCTGCGTGATGAGCTTCCAGAGGCTCTGTGCGAGTCCCCTCTTAGCTTCCTTTTGATGCTGCTGGTGATGGTGCTGGTGATGATGGGGGTAGTGAGGATGGTGATGACAATGATGGTGATGATGGTGGTCACGGCAATGATGATGGTGGTGGTGGTGGTGATGATGGTGATGATGGTGATGGTGGTGGTGATGATAGGGGTAGTGAGGATGGTGATGACAATGATGGTGATGATGGTGGTCATGGCAATGATGATGGTGGTGGTGGTGATGATGGTGATGATGGTGATGATGGTGATGGTGCTGGTGATGATGGGGGTAGTGAGGATGGTGATGACAATGATGGTGATGATGGTGGTCATGGCAATGATGATGGTGGTGGTGGTGATGATGGTGATGATGGTGATGGTGCTGGTGATGATGGGGGTAGTGAGGATGGTGATGACAATGATGGTGATGATGGTGGTCATGGCAATGATGATGGTGATGGTGGTGATGATGGTGATGATGGTGATGGTGGTGGTGATGATGGGGGTAGTGAGGATGGTGATGACAATGATGGTGATGATGGTGGTCATGGCAATGATGATGGTGGTGGTGGTGATGATGGTGATGGTGATGATGGTGGTGGTGATGATGGGGGTAGTGAGGATGGTGATGACAATGATGGTGATGGTGATGATGGTGATGGTGGTGATGATGGTGATGATGGTGGTCATGGCAATGATGATGGTAGTGATGATGATTGTGTTGATGATGGTGATGGTGATGATGGTGGTGGTGATGATGATGGTGATGGTGATAACGGTGATGGTGGCGATGATGGTGGGGGTGGTGGTGGTGGTGATGGTGGTGGTGATGATGATGGTGATGATGGTGATGGTGATGACGGTGATGGTGGCGATGATGGTGGGGGTGGTGGTGGTGGTGATGGTGGTGGTGATGATGATGGTGATGATGGTGATGGTGATGACGGTGGGGGTGGTGATGATGATTGTGTTGATGATGGTGATGGTGGTGGTGGTGACGATTAGGCAGCTGAAATGCTCAACTGAGACTCACAGGGTGGAATTGCTGTTAATAGGCATTTGGCTACGAAGGTCAGGGTTACAGGTGCACGGGCGTGTCCTGGCTGAGCCAAGCACCACGGGCGGATCACATCTCTCCCTGAAGCCTCACTGTCCCTGTCTGTGCAATGCAAAGTCAGAGCTGACAAATCTCTGAGCAACCTTTCAGCTCTGACAGACAGCTTCCAAATGGACTGAGCCTTATCAGCCCCTCAGGAGCCATAAAAACCCTCCAGTGTTGAATGTCTAACAAGGTCTCCTGTTGCAAAAGGGTTTCCATGGATGTTATTTTTAAATTAATTGGATGCATCTTGCAGTACTCACAATAAATGTATGAATACAAACGAGAGAAATCCATGTAAATATATAATTATATTATGCACATTATATAAATGCCGTATAAACTCAGAGAGAGTAGAAACCAACCATGACTACAGATAATCTGGTTTAAATAACTCCCTACACTTAGCTGTTTCTTGAACCACAAGGTGCGCATTATGGAAAATGAGTGGTACGACCACCTGACTTCTGTTGGTCTTTGTGTAAATCTTATCCACCACACTCACTGGACAGCAGGAAAACAGAAGTCAGCCCAGGTCTGGGGTTCACATGAACGTGTCCGGGCAGTGGAGACCTGTAATGGGCTTGTGCCCAGGGATGAAGCAAGAAGGCAGAGAAGCCTCCACGAAGCCCGCAAGAGCTGGGGGGTCCCTGCCTGGGGCCCGGGGCTGGGTTTGCGGTTGGAAATTGACCAACTGCGGTAAACAGCGACCTGGTTTTCCAGCTACGCCATGGCAAGCACTGGTGTTGTTACGCAGGTGTGCCAGGTTCCCTAAGAGGTAAAAGCAGCCCTTGGAGGGGACTGAGAGGGACTGAAAGTTTGTGTTTTCCAAAGTCACCTGCTGAAGCCCTGTCCCCTACCATCATGGCATTTGGAGCTGGGCCTACGAGAGGTAATGAGGTCTAGTTATGGTCACTGGGGTGAGGCTCCCACGAAGGAATTAATGTCCTGATCAGAAAGAGAGAAAGCTCCACCATAGGAGGACATAGCAAGAAGGTGGCCGTTTGCAAACCACAAAGAGAGCCCTCGCTGCAAGTCGAGTCTACCGGGCCCCAGCATCTGGAACTGGGAGAAATAAGCATTGTTGTGTAAGGCCCCGAGGCTGCAGTGACCTGTGATAGCAGACTAAGACACAGGCAAGGATCCACCCCGCCACTCCGTATCCACTAGACAGTGATGACAAGGGGCAGGGCAGTTACTGGGCGAATTGTGTCTCCCCTCCGAAGAAAAGATACGTTGGAGACATAATCCCCAGTACCTAAGAATGTGACCCTATTTGGAAATAGGGTCTTTGTAGATTATCAGGTTATTATGAAGCCAACAGAGTGATCCCTATTACAGTAGGACTATGTCCTTACTAAGGGGACACAGAGATGGCCGTGAGGGAACACAGGCCGAGAAAAGTGTGACGCGTCTCCAAGTCCAGTGTTGGCCAAGGACCGCCAGCAGTGGCCAAAAGAGAGGCCAGGGGCACAGAAATGATTCTCCCTTGGAGCTCTCAGAGGGGCCCAACCCTACCGACACCTTGACTTCAGACTTGGAATCTCCAGGACGGTGAGAAACGAGTGCTTGCTCTGTAGGGGCCCTAGCGTGTAGATCAGCCCCAGCAAACTAACACCAGGATGATGATGGTGTCTAAGACCTCACCAGGTGCCAGCGCCGTGGCTCAACAGGCTAATCCTCCACCTATGGCGCTGGCACACCAGGTTCTAGTCCCGGTCAGGGCACCAGATCCTGTCCCGGTTGCTCCTCTTCCAGGCCAGCTCTCTGCTGTGGCCCAGGAGTACAGTGGAGGATGGCCCAAGTGCTTGGGCCCTGCACCCCATGGGAGACCAGGAGAAGCACCTGGCTCCTGCCATTGGATCAGCGCGGTGCGCTGGCCACAGCATGCCAACCGCGGCGGCCATTGGAGGGTGAACCAACGGCAAAGGAAGACCTTTCTCTGTCTCTCTCTCACTGTCCACTCTGCCTGTCAAAAAAAAAAAAAAGACCTCACCAGGTCACCAGGGGCAACGCCAACACTGACCCCGACAGTTGCACCTTGTAAAGCATCAAAGCGACTGAGGACAAGGCCCAGGGCTTCAGGCCGAGACCAGAGGTGGCAGTCACTCTGCCACTACAACCTGCCTCACCTTGGGCAACTGGCCTCGCCTCTCTGGCTCTAGTTTGTTAGGACACAACAGCTCAGACACCTGCCACTCCCTACAGCCACTGTAGGAGTGTATGTGGCACAGGTGCCCAGCCCTGCATCTGTGCTGGAGTTCCCAGCAGAGAAACCTCCTCCCGAGACCCTGGAGAATCCCTCCAACCATCTCGTCCCCAGCTAACTCCCGCCATCATCCTTCCCTCCACAAAAACACCGCAGCGGCGGCTTCCAAGGGGCCTCGTTGGTGGCTCCTAAATTGCTCACCCCGGCCCAGCGTGGAGGCCCCTGGCTTGCAGCAGCCTACAGAGCCTGGAGCCAACGTGTGGTCCTCGTAGGCCACGGCGTGTGCAGATCTTGTTCCCTAAACAAAGACAACACTAATGAATTCACAGTCAACCTTTTCAGCCCTGTGATAGGAAAAGATTTTCAGTCACTTTAGCCCAAGCTACATTTGCACCCAGGGTCACCCGAAGAAAAGGACAACACATTAATCTTTGTCCTCCCGGTGCAGCGCAGCCGCTCACGTAATCCATAGCGCGGCACGAGCAAAACTCAAAGCCTTAAAACGCCATCTATCTGGTCCCCAATTAAAACAGAATCTTTTTAAGCTGCCAATACCCACTGACCAAAATCAATAGACGGGGAGACTGTGAATGGCATTTCCCAGTGATCTGGTCCGACGGGGAACGGATTGCTTCTGTCATGGCCACGGGGAGTGGAACTGGCCTCCTAGTAACCGCACGTGGAGGGCAGGCTTGCACACAGTCTGGCTTCACCCTCTGGCCTGGCTGCTGTGGAAATCGTTGCTTACGATGATAGCCACAGAGAGGCTGTTTCTAAAAAGTCCTTTTTATTTTCAGCCAGTGAATGGAGCATCCATCCAAGCATTTTGGTGGATAGCTCTTTTTTATTTCTATTTACCTGTTATCATTTTATTTGAAAGGCAGAGAGGCAAAGCCAGAGGCAGATAGACAGAGATCTTCTATGCACTGGTTCTTTCCCTAAATGCCTGTGGCAGCCAGGGCTGGGCCAGGCCAAAGCCGGGGCCAGGGACTCAATCCAGGGCTCCCACGTGGGTGGCGTGGACCCATCTGCTTGAGCCATCACGTGCTGCCTCCCAGGTGTCCATTAGAAAAGGAAGCTGGATCGATACTGGAGTGGGTGGGACTCGAACCAGCCACTCCCGTACAGGCTGCAGGCATCCAAGCGGCCACAGAAGCCCTGCACCCAGCACCCACCTCGATGGAGTCTGGTGAGGGCATCCCACGTGCCAGGTGTCCTGCTGGTTGCAGGATTGTGGGAACAGCATCCACAGGTCAGCGAGGCTCAAGAAACCAGGGCTGCTCCCTCACCTCTTTCAACAGGCGAAAAGCCAGGAGACCCAGGCACAGCACGGCGTTGAGCGCAGGCGAGACCGGGGCTGCTGAGCCTGAAGCTCTCATCCTTGCTGCCTCAGGGAGATCAAGACCTGGAGGCCAGGTTCAACCAGATCCGAACTCCACGTCCACTGTGGCCTTCCCCTGGGACAGACGTGAGTGGCCCTCAGTGCACCAGCAGCTACGGACATCTCCCTAAAATGAGCTCCATGGGGAATGAGGGTGCATTGAGGCCAGAGCTTGATTCACAGGATCCCGGCAGGCTGGCACGGTGGATGACCAGCTGCGTCCCGATGCCAGGGACGGGAAGACTTCTCCGCAGGTGGCTCTTTCCTTGCCGTCTCTTTATCATCTCTGCTTTTCCCACTTGGGACACCGTCTGGACCCGTGAGGGAGTGTGGGAGGGATGCTAACAGTTAGTGGGCATCTTCTCTCTCCCAGACACCATGGCTTACTAGACACGACTGTGCTGCAGAGAAGGTGGCCGGTGTGTGAATGCCCAGGGAGGAGGAGATGTTTGTCCGGTCGATGTCCCCTCCTGCTCTCCCTCCCTGATGTATCTGTGTCCCCGCAGGGCAGACCCGGACTCAGGTGATGGAGAATCCAGCAGTAGGTGGAGAAAGTGCCCTGAGGGTGATATGAGACGGCCTTGGGACAGACTTTTACCGTGGATGAAGAATGAGGAGTTCTAGAATGGTCTATGCGAGAAGGGAGTGGGACGCTAGAGCCAGCCTGTGGCAGGGGAGCCAGGACGGCGTCCTCCGTTGCTCAGATGGCCAGGAAGGGGCTCAGCAGACAGGGGGTGCGGAAGGGGGGAGGGGCAAGGATGGAACCTAAAGGCCATTGAGGGGGAACGTGAGTCGGATTGTTTTTAATGTTTTTCAAGAAATACAAATTCAAGGTCAGAGTCATTGTTTGTTAGCTGTTTAGACTGCAATTTCTTTTACTGCAATCCTTTACATGTGAATGCAGGACTCAAACAGGTTCTGTCCAGTGTCTCACCCAGGGCTGCTCAAATCGGAGCTCCAGGGCCCCAAGTTCCACTCCCTCCAGGGTCTTGGTCTGCGCGCCACATCCTGGCCAAGCACTGAGGGACTAGAAGACACCAAAGACCAAACTGTGAGAGACCTTTGAACAGGTAAAGCCATGGGCAAGCTGAGTGGGGCCAGAGGAGGATGTGGCAAGACCACCCTGACGGGAGAGGGTGGGCTGTGCAGTTCATGGAGAGTAGGGGTGAGGGATGAACTTGGAAACACAGGTAAGAGTTGGCTCGGCAGGGCCGGGGATACCAGGGGAGGGGCTGCGAGAGGGCAGATTCCATGAGGATGCTACTGAGGGGGGGGCGCCTGTCCAGACGCCTGTGGACGTGGGACCTTGCACTTGAGAAGGAGCTCCGGGAGAATGTGAGGTGGGCTTCACAGATGCCACTGCTGTCAGCTCTTGTCCTGGGTCTCTGGAAGCACGAGCCGTTTGGTAAAGTTCTACTTGCGACCTACGAGCACCAGAGGTCTGTAGAATTCAGGAGCAGGGACTTCTATACTGACCGTCTGATGCTTTCAGAGGCTGGGCCTGTCCGCTGAGCACTCCCAGGTCCATTAAACGGGACATCTCTGAAATGCTCAGATAGGCTCACAGCTGCTGCTTGCAGGGAGACTTCTACTCTCGGATACCCCTGGATGCTTGTGTGTGTGTGTGTGTCTATGCAAGAATTACTTCTGAAATACACACACATGAAATATACACACACTTACACATACACAGAACTAATGCTAATAAATACCACAGACATTCTAACATCGCGTTTTTTAAAGATTTGTTTATGTATTTGAAAGACAGAGTAACAGACAGAGAGAGATCTTCCATTCACTGGTTCACTCCCTAAATGGCCTCTACAGTGAGGGCTGGACCAGGACAAAGCCAAGAGCCAGGAACTCCATCCGGGTCTCCTACATGGATGGCAGAGACCCAAGCACTTGGGCCACCTTCTGCCACTTCCCCAGGTGTATTATCAGGGAGCTAAATCAGAAGTGGAGCATCTGCACACCGGGACTTGTCCCAGTCGGGGCGCCGGATTCTGTCCCGGTTGCCCCTCTTCCAGGCCAGCTCTCTGCTGTGGCCCGGGAGTGCAGTGTAGGATGGCCCAAGTCCTTGGGCCCTGCACCCACATGGGAGACCAGGAGAAGCACCTGGCTCCTGCCATCGGATCAGTGCGGTGCGCTGGCCATGGCAGCCATTGGAGGGTGAACCAACGGCAAAGGAAGACCTTTCTCTCTGTCTCTGTTTCTCACTGTCCACGCTGCCTGTCAAAAAAAAAAAAAGAAGAAGAAGAAGAAGAAGTGGAGCATCTGGGACTCGAACTAAAGTCTAATACTTAGTGCCAGCATCCCAAAAGTTAGCTTAACCTACTGCACCACAGTGCTTTACTTTATTGAAAAGAAATGCCAAATGGTGACTCACCATCTGCCAAATGACCAAATGGTGACTCTGGCATCCTTGCTCTGTCTCAGCACCTGGTGCTCCGCATCCCTGCCAGCCTACGCACTCTCCAGAAGGCACCACAGCAAGAGGGCCCTCACCAGAGGCAGCCCGAAACCTTCATCTTCCCAGTCTCAGACTGTGAGAAAGGCATGTATTTTCTGCGTTAGCTTCGGGCATCCGGTAGAGCAACAGAAAACACTCCAAGACCGGCTTAGAAAAGTGAGGAGCCTCTGTGACCCGGCCAGGCGCTGCGCTGGGTGCCGAGGAGCCACCTCCAAACACAGCAGAGGCTCTGCTCTGGATTTCCTTTTTCCAGCGGCCAGCAGCTCAGCACGCAGTCCCTGACCTCGCTTGCAGACGCCACTGCGGATGTCCTTTTGTTGATTATTGACCTGTGGTGGAGATTTAATACAATGGCAGTTCTGACTTTATTGATACGTGTATCTTTTAAAACCTCCTGTTTAAAAAGTTAGTAAACCCTAAAACTTGGACATTATAATTTGTCACATTCAGCTATTTTGACAAATGTATGTGGTCTTCGCAACATTGCATATCACAAATACTACTGGATGTTATATATTTACATGTAACTTTCAACTGCAGCTCTCTGGGTAGAAAAGATACCTAGAAACTCAATTACAGTCAAGAGATAGGAACATCTCAAGGGCTCTTAATGAGTTGTGTGCTGAATTGTTGTCCCAAAGTGACAGATGAGCATGCCCCTCGCAGCCCAAATAGGTCCCCGTGGAGTGGCCACGTGACGTGAAGTCTTTGGAATGTGATATAATGGGACCTTCGCGGGGTATTATTCTGAGCCAGAGTCCTAGGCATAGCCACTTTTGAGTGATGGTAATTACGGTATAATGGCGCACTTCCTTTTTAGAGGGTCATTTAAACGAATTGAAGTGGACACATATCCACTTACATGAATATACATCGCCAAGTCAACGGAGTTACTTGTCAGGAGCAAATCTGCAGGCCTTAGCGGTGGCCCTTTGCCCTGGGTGACTGGGAAGGGCCGATTCGGGCAGCTGAACTTCTCAGGGGCAGTTTCCCGCATCAAGGGCTGAAATACGGAACGTGACAGACCATTACATGAAGATAAAAATAGACATTCTTTTATCAATTTTATACCAGTTT
The DNA here is from genome assembly GCA_949820135.1 of Sylvilagus floridanus. Taxonomy (NCBI): domain Eukaryota; kingdom Metazoa; phylum Chordata; class Mammalia; order Lagomorpha; family Leporidae; genus Sylvilagus; species Sylvilagus floridanus. The sequence goes on along the minus strand of OX463228.1, from coordinate 49,414,642 downwards.
CAAAATATCTTCGGACTCAGGGCTAGTGCTGTGGCGTAGTGGGGAAAGCCACCGCCTACAGTGCTGTCACCCAATATGGGCACCAGTTTGAGTCCCAGCTGTTCCACTTCCCATCCAGCTCTCTGCTGTGGCCTGGGAAAGCAGTGGAAGATGGCCCAAGTCCTTGGGCCCCTGCACCCACGTGGGAGACCCAGAGGAAGCTCCTGGCTCCTGGTTTTGGATTGGCACAGCTCTGGCCATTACAGCCATCTGGGGAGTGAACCAGCAGATGGAAGACCTCTCTCTCTCTCTCTCTCTCTCTCTCTCTCTCTCTCTCTCTCTTCCTCTATTCTCTGTAACTCTGCCTTTCAAATAATTAAATAAACCTTTAAAAATAAATCTTCAGACTGACACAACAGCATTCTGCAAGTCCCTTCTTGTGCTTGGCAAAGGTTCAGCACCAGGCACAGGGCGGCGACGTGGTCAGCATCGGGTGGACCCCAGTCTTCTCCGAGTCAGAGGGGTTCCCTCACATCCAGGCTTTGCTTGCAGGAAGTCTCCCCATCTTTATTTTGGAGCAGAACTTCTTGAGGATTCCATACTCATCCTCAGGGTGTAGAGGAAGGTGCTATCCATGGCTACATCAGGGAATGATGAATTACAGTCCGTGGTCCAAATTCAGAACACAGCCTGTTTATATTACCTTTACCTGCTTAAACAGTCATAAATAATCCCAGGAATAATATTTCCGTGACACCCAAAGATTATGTGGAATTCACATTTCAATGTGCATGAACTTGAGTTAGAACAGCCACGCCCACTCGTGACTATAGCTTCTACAGCTGATTTCCTACCACAGCGACCAAGGCCAAAGTCCACAATATTTAATATCTGACATTTTAAAAAATTCACCTTTGTTTATTTGAGAGGCAGAGAGAGACACAGATAGGCAAAGAGCTCCCACACATGGCTCGCTCCCCTCCCCAAACGCCCACGACGGATGGGGCTGGGCCAGAGGCAAAGCCAGAAACTGGGAGCTCAGTGGGGGTCTCCCATGGGAGGGAGCCGTCAGCTGCTGCCTCCTGGGTCTGCATCAGCAGAAAGCTGGAGTCCGGAGGCAGAGCCGGGTTTGGACCCCAAGTCCTCCAGTGGGAGATGCAGACGCCTTAACCAGGGCACCGAACACCTGCCCCTAAATCTGACCTTTCGAGAAAAAGGTGTAGAATGTGTCTGGTGTAAAGAATTTAATAACCGAGTACGACGAAGCAGAGCATAAGCCCAGTATCTGTGTGGCTCCCCGACCCCCATCACCAACGCAGAGCCTTGTGCCACGGAGAAGCTCCCAGGACTTCCAGCCTCTTGACTCTTCATCTACACTTGCTTTTTAGAAACAGACACGTGGCAGAGATTGCAAATGGAGTGCTCAGAAAAGAGGGAGTGATGGAATACAAATTTAATTTCCATTTTTTAAAGGAGCGAAACAGAACACGGTAAAAGGCATGTCTCCTGAAAAGCTCTCCCAGCCACGGCGCAGCCCTGCCCCGTTCCCTCACACTCATTCTCTAACGCAGAGGTGGGCTTGACCTTCAGAGAGATTTAAACGGCCTTCAGAAAACATCTGTCTGTCTCAGGCGGCGCAGCCCCTCCCGCCTTGCTTCCCTGGTAAAGGTTGCGCCTCAGAGTCAGGCAGGGACTTACGGTCATGGATTTCAAAGTCGAGAATCGAATGCAAATCTGTGCATGTGCGTATGCCCTCTCCGAGGTCTGGCCAGACTAAGGCAGGGAGTATTTTCATAGATCACATCTGCATAATCTAATATTTGATTTCAGGAATACAGATGTTTCCCGCGATGGCTTGTCAATACCCTTGGTAGCACGTGTGTTTTTGTTGGCGTGTTTGAAAGTTGCATCCGATCTCTAGAACGATGTTGAAGGGCTTTAAGTAACCGTCTGCACCTGCAGAGAGGGCTTTATCTTAACAAAATGGACAGCTCCAATCATGCGGGAGCCTCATCTCCATGACGTTCATGTAATGTAATTGACTTTGTTCAAGGACACCCAGGAACCGTGTGGTTTACCACTCGGGAGAGCTTAATACATCACCCTCATGAGGTTCCGCTGATTTGAGTGTTGCCTTTTAAAAGATGCAGCCGGCTCGGCCCTTCATCAGCACCCAGGCTTCCCGGGGCCCAGATGGGTTCCCTAAACCATCATTACACCATGATGGATGCAAATGAAGTCTCCGCCTCTGCTCTTGACACGGGAACCTGTGCTGTCACGTTACTGATTTCCATGGAGTCACACGATGCCAGGCAAGAGCATGCTAAGCTAATGCCTGGCGGGGATCAGAAGAGACTAGACTCTTAGCACTTCCTATTTCCTGATCTCAGTCTTTCTTCCCGACGTTCAGCAGGGCAGGCAGGAGGCGGGGAGGTTCTGCACACCTTGTCACTCATGCCCACTCCATGGCTTCTCACCCGACGGTGGGCGTGATGTGTGAGCCTGCCTTCCTTAAGTGCCCCCCACGGCTGTCGGAACTTGTGCCTTGCACCGTAACTACACCAGACGATGCAGACCAGTCTCCGCCAGGGCTGGCGTCCCCAGCAGGCCTCACTGGGAGGACCCCGACTGTGGGTGAGGCACAGTCAGGTGGGGAGGAGTCAAGTCAGAGGCCCAGAAGGGAGTGGTGGCACTGGGGAGCTGCTTGCTTAGAGAGTGGGCTTTGCTCAGCACAACCCGAGGGAAGAGGAGAACCTGGCCAGACCTGAGCCAAGCGGGAGCTCTCCACAAGCAGGGGAGCGGGTGCCTCTGCCCACAGAATGGCTTAGGAAAAATCCCATTAATGAGTTTGTATGTAAGCTGCACTTCCCTAAATAGGAAATCAGCCCAGATACCATGCCATCCTTATTTCTCACTGAAGCAATTCCCTCCCAAGGGTTTTTGACCTCTTGACAAATAAGCCTGAATTAACGTACACTTGAGCCCACGTACACTGTACAGAGTCATTGTTAGGCCATGCGGGTGTCCCGCTGGGACCAGGGAGAAGGGGAGCGAGAGTGGAGATGGGTGCAGGTGATGATGAGCTCGGGGGCCTTGGAGCAGAGCTGGGCTTTCTCTAGGGGCGATGGGAAGCCACGCGAGGGTGTAAGAGGGGAGATGGCACGTGTGGGTGAGTGAGTGAATATTGAGGAATGAATGACGCCCAGGAGAGAACTGTTAAAGAAGCACTATTGCCCCCCCCCCCCCCCCACACACACACACGAGCTGAGCTGTATGCTTCTTGCCTTTTATTCTGTGCAAGGGCAAGTTCTGTCCGGGGCTCACTGGGGACACTTACAGAGGTCCCCAGGAAGGGGAGGGAAGACGTCACTGCGGCTTGGGAATTTCTTCTGTGGGCACACACTCTCGACTGCAAGCACAGTTGTGTCAAAGAAGCTTTTTAACGACGGCATCGAAAGGCCAGCGCACATCACCATGACCGCTTGCGGGACGCTTTGGAAAGGGTTGAGCAGTGCATGAACCCTTGCAGCTCGGGGCTCAACCTCCAGACACACACAGACAGGCGGACAGACAGAGCTCCCATCACTGGTCCACGTCCCAGATGCACACAACGGCCAGGGCTGGCCTGGGGCCGAAGCTAGGAGAACGGAGCTCAATCCAGGTCTCCCACACGGGTGGCAGGGACCCGATTACTCGAAGCATCATCGCTGCCTCCCAGGGTACACGTGGCAGAAAGCTGGCTTCAAGAGCTACAGCCAGAACCAGGAATCAAACCCAGGCACTAAGGCGTCCTAACTGGAGTCTCACCCACGAGGCCAAACGCCCCCCCGAAACAGAGTGGAAGGCTGTTGTACCTCAATCACGTTCACCGGTGCCAAAAAACACGTGGAAACTTCCAGTGACCTACATACCGTGCACGAGTAATACGCAAATAAGATGCAAATGTGTATGACATGCCAGAGAGCAGAGAAACTTTAAAATGACTTATTCCACTGTATTGATGACCATAAGTGTATGTTAGGAAGTTAATAAGGGGAATCTTTTCTTGAGAAACGAAGGCGTGATGCTCTACCTGGTCCAGGAAGACTCCCCAGGGTGGCCGTCTGTAAGCCAGGGTTTGCTTGTTCGCTTGTTCCATGCAGCTTGGGTGAGCCGGCTAGAAAAGATGGCGGCCTGCACCCAGGGAGCGGATAGCCCACTTCCTGGGCCCCTTCTCTACTGCAGGCTGAGTTTCTCAGCCTCTGCAACCACGGGGTGCGCAGTCGTCCTGCCGGTGAGCAGGCAGGAAGTGAAGGTGGGGGAGACGCAGGAGCCGCCGCCGGCCCTTTGCAGGGACCAGCGTGAGGTCTCGGCGCTGACGGCCTGCGAACCGCTGAGTGCTCTGCCCCCGTTTCTGCAGCTCCTGGCTTCCTCGGCTCCGGCGCCGGCTCCCTTGGGCAGCCCAGCGCCAGTGCTCCCAGCCGAGGTGGAGGCCCCCGGCGCCTTGGGGTAAGTCTCCATCTGCTTGAGACTTCCGCTTGCCCGAGGGAAGCATCCCTAATATGGAACATCAGTAGCAGGGGAGTTCAGAGAATTCGCAGGAAAATAGAACTCAAAGCTACATTTATCTTGACACAACATTTTTGAGGTCCTCGGGGCCAGCATTGTGGTGCAGCAGGTAAAGTCACCCCCTGCAGTGCCGGCATCCTGTGTGGGTGCTGGTTTGAGTCCCAGCTGCTCCACTTCCAATCCAGCTCCCTGCTAATGCACCTGGGAAAGCAGCAGACGATGACCCAAGTGCCCGGGTCCCTGCACCCACGTGGGAGACCAGAGTGAAGTTCATGCCTCCTGGCTTTGGCCTGGCCCAGCGCCAGCCATTGTGGGCATTTGGGGAGTGAACCAACAGATGGGAGACCTCTCTCTCTCTCTCTCCGTCTGTCCCCCTGTCTCTCTATAATTCTGTTTTTCAAACAAATATATCAATAAAATCTTTTTAAAAATTGTTTTGAGATCCATGCCTACAAGGGAGTCTTCAAAAACTCACGCAAAGAGCGTATCATGAAAAAAAATCTATGCATAGCTTTCAAATATTTGCACCAAAATAATCCATTTTTTCCACGCACTATCTGAAGCACCCTCACAGATCCCACTGACCCCAGCTTGAGCAGAGCCTGGCCGTGGTTCTTGACCTCGGTAGCCCCTTAGCCGTCCCCTGCTCCCTTTGTGAACCTGTTAGAAAATGGGTCCGGTGAGTGGAGAGAGAGCTCATTGCTGGTGTGCAGGCAAATGCCGGAAGGTCGCGAGCCAAATGTGTGATGGAGAGGACCCCCAGGAAGGGGGCTGGGTAGTCCAGGAGGCAGAGAGCGGACCCCGCGTGGAGACCGCAGGCAGAGACCAGCACCGCTCGCTAACCGTCTCCCCCGGACGTACAATTCACTCCAGCCCCGAAATTCGCCTGCAGCTGCCAGCCTGCAGCAAGTCCAATTTCAGTGCCAAGTCCCCACCGCCCGTGGGCAGAGAGGACAGGCCCGAGGCAGAGCAGAAACCGCAGAGAGGAAGAGCGAGGCTGAGCCCAGGCAGGCAGCGAGGGCGGGCGCCAGCTCTTCAGAGAGAGGAGGCGGGCGCCGCGGCTCCTCTGGCCCCGTCCGCATCCTCCCCTGGGGAGCCTCTCCCCACCCTGTTCCCCCCTCACCCCAGCTGTTGTCCCTTGCAGAGTTCGTCACTCGGTGTGGCACCTGTCCACGTGTGAGCGTCGCTTCCCGAAGCCAGCACGGAACCAAGGGAGCCAGAAACGCCCGGCTTCTCCGCCCTGCTGCGCTCTCCGGATCTTTGCTTTGGGTCTGTGTTAGTGGAAGCACGGCTCAGTGCTGGAGCCGGAGCCCCCAAAATGCTGCCTTGAGCAGGAGAGAAACAGGCGCCTCTCACACACAGCAGTCCAGAGCAGCAGGGATTGGGGGAGCTCCGTGTCGCCCCTCTGGGGCTCAGGCTGGGGGTCCCTGCCAGCCTCCCCCTGAGCCTTTGGGTGGAATTCGGGCGCTGTCACTGTTCCCTGCACGTGGTAGACTGCACCCCTCAGGGCCCGTGACTACGCCGGGACTCGGGTCGTGCAGGTGTATGCGTGTCCTCACGCCGGGCTGCCGAACCTTCCAGAGCTTTGTCCCAAGCCTGCCTGCAGGGAACTCAAGCTCGGACGTGTGGCTCGCCAGGGTCCAGGGCTGGCCGGAACCCGGGGAGAACTGGCCTAGAGACAGATGCTGTCTGGGTGGTTGCCTCTCCCCCGAGAGGGAGAGACTGACACACCTCATGCCCCTGTGGCCAGCGGACCCACCTCTGCTCGCACCTGGCATTGAATTCTGTCACCAATGACGCCCCAGCCCCAGAGACTACAAAAAGGAGAGGCGGCCTCGCAGGTGCTCGCGCTCTGGGAGGGGCCCAATCGTGGAAGCAGGTAAGGCCATGGCGACAACCATCGCTCCTGGGCACCTGACGTGAGCAGGGACAGGACGGAGGGAGCGCGGAGGGCTGGAGAATCGAGAGAGAATGGATGTTCTCAGTGCCTGCCCTAGAGACAGCAGCCCGCTCATTTTGACTTTCATCGCTAACATTTTTCATTCTTTCTCCATGTGTGCAACATAAGCAAAACGACAAGCCGGCTCTATTGCTTCCATTTTACAAATGAGAAAACCGAGGCCCAGAGAGATGGAATTCTGCCCGATGTGGCCGTGCTGCCATGCTTGGCTTCGAGCTCCAACTCCTAGGCTGAAATTTGCTCATCGCTCACGGTCCCTAGCATCACCACCATTACTGGGACGTCTGCCTCCGCCTCTGTGTTTCTCGGGGCTTCCTTCCCGGCAGGCTGATGGACGGAGCTGGGAGACGGGGCTCCGTGGGGAGGCAGAGGAGAGAAATGTGCATCAGGCCATGCCCCGCCTCGGCTCCGACACGCGGCCGTTTGTCGCCAGGCGTGGGCGCCACTTGGGACAGAGCCGCTCGGGTAGTCGCAGCAGGCTCGGGGCTGCCCTCCTGTGCATCCCTGAGTTTCCATGGCAACGTCCACCTGCACACCCAGGCTGGGAAAGCAGGTGCACGGCCCAAGTGGACGGGTGCATGACTGCAGGCCTCCTCCCAGACACTGAGATGGCAAAGTTCTGGGCAGGAGGACTTGCTCCGGGTTCCCTGTGGGCCCCACCCCACTAAGCCGGCCAGAGGACACTCCCGTCCTGACCCCCTTGGAGGTCACCTCCCCGCAGAAGCCCCCAGGCTTCCTCCAGCCATGTCCCTGGAGGGTTCGTGGAGACAGGAGCCAGGGCTTACGCCATGGGATGTCCCCACCCCGCAAGTAAGGCCTGGCAAACACAGGTGCACCCAAAGATCTGTGCTGATTAACTGAGCATCAAACTCCTATGCGTCCACACACCACGGAGCCATCTCCAGTAAGCCTTGCCGGGAAGAATAAGGACAGAATCTCTGCTGGGCTCCCAGCTGCCCACCCGGGCCCTGGCCCAGAGTAGCTCCTTCTCAGGCCTCCGACTGCTCTTCTCCCCTGGAGTGTGATGGACACAAGTCCCATGCAGACAGGGCTGTGTGTCTGTCCCGGGCACGGCTGATTCCTAGCACACAGCAGGTGCTCAGTCGATGATTGATTGCAGAATGACTGAGTCCTCCTCCTCCTCCTCCTCCTCCTCCTCCTCCTCCTCCTCCACCCCTACGTCCCCATTCATCCCCACTTTGGGGGTCCCTGACACATCCCAGCATCCTGCTGGCCCCCGGGGACAAAGAGGTCACAGGACAACCTCTGCCCTCCGGGCACGCAGAAAGAGACAAATGCACAGTGTTGCCTTTAATCCCTACAAGTGCTTGGGACGTTGGGTAATCTCATTCTGCTTCGCCAATGAGAAAAAAGGATTAGCCAGGCAAAGTCACTTGTCCAAGGTCAAGAAGCGGATCCGTGAAGGGCAGGACGCCTTGACTCCGATGCCGGCTGGCCCAGCTTCCCTCTAGGGGAGAGCAGTCAGCGGTTCCAAAGGACAAGCAGGTGCAGGCCAGTCCAGGAGGGTGTGAGGCCACGAGGCCGGTGACCGAACTGCTGTCCTGGACCAGGCACTGAGCACAGACCCACGGAGCACCCTCACGTGCCCAGGGCTGGAGAGGAGCACGGGGAGCACCCCCACCAGGCCCGGACCACAGAGGAGACCGGAGACCCATCCACGACCCCCGGCTTCCTGGCCCTGACGCCTCCCCCAGCTCCCTACCATGTCGTAGGAAATTTCTTTTTTTATTGTCATTTTCTCCCCCACCCCAGAAGCCCTGTGTGTTTCTTCCTGTTCCCTCCACCTTCCAGCATCCCGGCCCTGCTGCTGGGTGCTGCGTTTCTGCCCCCCACCCCGACCCGCTGCAGCTCTGCTCCCTCCACCCCGGCCACCCAGACAGGACCCCCACCTCTCGCACTCACTGCTCTCCTACCTGCTCCCTTCTCTGCCTTGCTCACCTCTCAGGAGGCTGCTGGGAGCAGGGTGCTGTGTCTGTTCAGGGGACACCCCATCTGCACGGTGCAGAGCCCGGGACTCTGAGTGGCTGAGCCAAGCGCTTAGGCCAGCCGCAATCGCTGTGATGGGCTTTCACACCGCGTTCTACCAAGCGCTGTCCATTTTCCACCAAGGTCTAACAATCAGTTCAGCCCCACGTGCAGCCCTGGTGCAGCTGCAGGTACAGGGACCTCACGGGGAGACGCCCTTGGACTCTGCCTGCTGGCACTCACGGCCTCCAAGGATCAGGGCGTGAGAGTGGACCCATTTGACAAAGGAGCAAACAGAGGCACAGAGGGACTGGGAACAGGCCTGCCTGCCAGTCACCAGCCGAGCCCTGTCTGACAACGGGAGCCCAGATCCACCACCCAAGACCTCCCAGCATGCTCCTCTCCCCAAGTAACAAACAGCAAAGGAAGGCACTTCCTTATTAGACTTCCACAGAGTTCGAAATCAAACGAAAGCACTCACATTTTAAAAGTTTGATCAGCTGAGAAATAAGGATATTAAACATGATTAAATATGATTGCATTTCAGGGTACAAACTGGTCTTCCATTACCTGCTTTGATTAAAAAAAGCTATCTGGGCTGTGAGGTAGAAAAGTTAAATGCGACAAGAAATAAAAAAAAGCCTGCGAATTTGCTGTCATTCCTACTTTTTGCAAGAAAATAATATTGTTGAAGATGCGTGCGTCACCACATCAAGAACACATGAGTTAGCATCTGCATTCAATATTCGTCTCTCCCCCTTAATTGTTGAAAATGAGAGCAATGAAGAAGAAGAACAAGTAACTCCTATGATTCTTTAGGGAACATCAGCAAGGCTATATTTTTTAATGGAACATAGACCCGAAGTTCTGTTTCCTAAGCTGGAATGTAATTGGTGCAATATTGAAGTTTAAATAGTCAGAAAGTTGTTTCGTCCTTGGGTTACAAGAGTAAAATTACCCACAGCATTACTGGGAGTAGAATCCGTTAGTGGCTACCGGGGGCATCTTTCCCCGGGATCGCCGCTGGGATTCCTGTTGGGCTCGGTCTCTGCGTCCCAGCCTTCCCCTCCGAGCTTCGTGGAAGACCCTGAACTCGAGGGGGCTTTGCAGAATGGCCGCGACAGGACAGGGATCAAAATGGCTTTGGACAAAAGGATGCCACGGCCAAGTGCAGCGAAGGGCTTTTCAGCAATGCCAGATGTCGCGTGCTTGAGAGAGAGGCGGTGAATGGGGAGGTTTGAAAGGGAGCGGGAGGCAGGGAGAACCCTCCTGGGGCACAGCTCGCTCCTCTCCACCTTCTAATTGAAGAGTTGGCTGCGGCTCAAGCCGAGGCGTTGGCCGGCTTCAGCCCTCAGCGTGTCCACGTCGCCGACGGAGGGAAGAAGCATCAATCATGCACCAGCCTTCGTTACTGTGAAAGGAGGGGGGCGGGGAGCTATGAAATCAGCGTCCGTCAAAATCACCCAAGGACCCACAGATCACAGGGACCTGCGTTCCCACCGAAGCTGGAAGCCAGGTGCTGCTTGGCAAACCGCAAACCGGGGCTCTCCTGGGCTCGATGTCGGCCGATTACTCGACAGCAAAGCCCCTGGAGTGACTCTGCTGCCCCGGGCTGTGACGGGGAGACTTGGATCTGCAGCTTCCGCTGAGTCTGCTTCACCACGGAAGTGTCAGGACTCGGGGTGCGCAGATTTAGTAACAACACGGGGCGCCCTGGCCCAAGCAGTGTTTGGCGCATGCTGGCATCCTGTGAGAGAGCAGGTTCAAGTCCCGGCTGCTCCACTTCCAGTTCAGCTTCCTGCCAATGTGCCTGGAAGGCAGAAGATGACGGCCAAGTGCTTGGGCCCCTGCACCCACACGGGGATCTGGATGGAGTCCCTGGCTCCTGGCTTCAGCTTGATCCAGCCCTGGCTGTTGGCACCATTTAGGGAGCGAACCAGTGGATGGAAGATCTCTCTCTTTCTCTCTCTCTCTCTCTCTGTCTCTCCCTGCCTCTCTGTAACTGTGCCTTTCAAATAAATAAAAATCTTTAAAAAATACAGGGTGCCCAATGAAATTTGAGTTTGGGAGAAAACATGAAGTCGTTTAGCGTCAGTATGTGCTGTGCAGCATTGGGGACAAGCACACACTTGAGAATTGGTCACTGCTGATCTGAACTCGGATGCCACTGAGCGTCCTGTAGGTTCCCAGGCAGCCCAGCAGTAGGCGAGCTGCGCACCAGCCCTCCCCTCCGCCGCCTCATGGGGTCCCCAGAGCTGGGCCCCTGAAGACCCCCAGGAGAGCCAGGCTGGCGGGGGTCTCGGGCAGGAGGGAGGAGCACAGGCCCTATTCCAGAGGCACAGCCTGCAGGCAGGATGCAGAAGGAAGGCAGAGGCTCCTTGGGGAACCTGCTCAGTGACATCACGGACATCATGTGCTAGGTTCAGGGCTCCGTGACAGCCCTTGGGATCCCGTATTCCTCTCTCATCACTAGGCAGCTGCCGTGAAGCGAGTGGCAGGGCCCACGAATGGCCCAGGTGAGAGGTGGTCAGACTTGGATGGGCACCCGCGTCCCTGGGGAGACCTGGGCCCCCCAGAACTGTTGATTCACCCAGCAATCCATATATTTCAAACTACTTCTGTTCTATTCTATTCTATTCTATTCTATTCTATTCTATTGGAAAGGCTGAGTTACAGAGAGAGGGAGAGACAGAGAAAAGAGAGATCTTCCACCTGCTGGTTCACTCCTCAAATGGCCCCCATGACCAGGGCTGGGCCACGCTGAAACCAGGAGCTCCATCTGGGTCTCCCATATGGGTGACAGGGACCCGAGCACTTGACCATCCTCCACTGCCTTCCCAGGTGCATTGCAGGGAGCTGGATCAGAAGTGGAGCAGCCAGGACTTGACGGGTCTCATTTGGGATGCAGGAGTCACCAGTGGGGGCTTAGCTTGCTATACCACACACCTGCCCCTGTAACCCGCAGGTCTGACAGACTCTGCCCTCAGACCCACGGCAGCCGCCCTGTTTCTTTGGGAAACATTGACCTGCGTGCAGACTCCTCCAGGCTCAGATGGAGAAAGACGCGGTTTTAAACGATAGTACAAAAGGCATTTTTTCCGAAGGTCATCTCATTCATGAATTTGGCATTTCACAATTTCTTTATGGATGATTTTCATTTTAACAATGTGATGTAAGAGTCAGAGTACAGAGTAATACTTCCACAAATGGCTCACTCTGCGAGCAGTCGACATCCTCGTCTCAGCCAGCAGTTTTGTTGTTTAAGTGTAATACAATTTTCCCCACAAAGAGGACCAGGTTGAATTATTTGTAATAATTTAATGCTATCTGCATGTGATTGTAAGACAAATGGAACTACAGAAGTTTAGAATTATAAAGAAAAAATGTAAGAGGAAAATAATTACAAAGTTTGGAATTATAATGAGAAGAAAAGATGGGTGACTTCCAAAAAATGCAGGCTTTACTTACATGGAGGGGCATTTTTCTGTATTTTTTCCTATTAAGTCCATAAGAAATGGTGCTTTTTTACACAACAGCATGTGTAATAATATGTACATAATGCATGGGTATCGCTAAATTCATGCGTCACGTCATTAGGCAAATCACTACGGACTCTAAGAAAGCAGGATCTTGGCATCAACGCCGCATCCCACGTGAGCACTGGGTTGAGTCAGTCCCGGCGGCTCCACTTCTGATCCAGCTCCCTGCTAACGCACCTGGGAAAGCAGCAGATGATGGCTCCAGTGCTTGGGCCCCTGACACCCAGCGGGGAGACCCGGATGGAGCTCCAGGCTCCTGGCTTTGACCTGGGCCAGGCCTGGCCATTGCAGTCTTTCAGGGGAGGGAACCAGTGGATGGAAGTCCTTTCGTGTGTGTGTGTGTGTGTGTGTGTGTCTCGCTCTGTAACTCTGCCTTTCAAATACATAAATAAATCTTCGAAACATCTTTTTAAAAAGAAAAGTCTTGGGTGTTTTAAATATGGCACTTAGCTAATGGCACGAAACATCATCCACAGAAAATAAGTGAAGGCAGCGATGCCTGCTGGTGTTATGGGTGGGGGAGACCACGGCAGATCCTAACTCCAACACCTGTCCATCCCACCTCACTGGGAAAGGGGTGTTTGCAGACGTGACGGAGGGGAGACGAGGCCACTGGGGCAGGCTCTAATCCAGCAGGACCCATGTCCTCGCACGGGGACGGGGCATGTGGGGGCCGACGCACACACAGAGGGCCACAGAACACAGTGGGGAAGGTGGAGGCAGTGACCGGAGTGACGGTGCCAGGAGCTGCCCCTAGAGTGTGGGGAGCAGCATGAGGCTGCTGACACCGTGAGCCAGGAGGTTCTCCTTCCCCAACACACACACACCCCAGCAGGTGCACACAGCAGGCCGTAGCCCACAGACACACAGCAGGGGACCACAGAAGCCCTGACCACTGCTTAGTAGGGCTGCTATGTGGAAGACAAAGCAGGTAAATAGCTGGCGCCAAGCCTGTGCTTAGCAGGTGTTCCACCAAGGCAGCTCGCATTGCACACACAGAAGACGTCCCCCTGGGCTTCAGGGACCGTGAGTCGGAGGGAAGGGATCAGGCCCCGTGATCGACCACTCTGCGGGCCAAGTCCGCATCTCACACCACGTTCAGAGCACTCAGAATTGCAAGGCTGAGTGGCACAGGCCTCGCACCTGTGACAGACGATGCAGCCGGGCCCGGCCCTCAGGGACGCCTGGAATCCAGCAGCTGATGCATGTGAAGACCCTGTCAGGAACCTGGGGACTTTAAGAATGATCGTGTTAGAGGAGCAATTTGAGCAGGACCGGGATCAATCACATTAGGCTTCCTGGAGGAGGTGCCTGCAGTGAATCTTGTGGCCAAAGAGCTCATTCTCAAGTAATTATGGAATAGAGTTTGTGTGCATACAGAAAGCAAATTCTTTCTGAGGTCCCAGGATGGGAGAGGACGATGAAGACGACCAAGCTTCAGCTTTTAATTCACTTTCTTACGAGGAAGACTTTCCTGATTCATTGAGTGTTCTGAATTTAGGGCCCCAGGGAACCCCGCCTTCTCCCAGGGGAGCTCACGGCAAGTGTCATCGGTCACTGGCAAGCTCCCTCCCAACCAATTCGACTCCCGGCTGCTCAGCTTCCAAGTACCTGGGCCCCTGTACCCACGTGGGAGACCCGGATGAAGCTCCTGGCTCCTGGCTTCAGGCCAGCCCAGCTCTGGCTGTTGTGGCCATTTGGGGAGTGAAACAGCAAATGGGAGATCTCTCTCTCTCTCTCTCTCTCTCTCTCTCTCTCTCTGTGTGTGTGTGTGTGTCTCTCCCTCTCTGCTTCTCTCTCTCTGACTCTCCCTGGCTCTGTGTAACACCACCTTTCAAATAATTAAATACATCTTTTACAAAAAAAATGAAGTAAAATGAACACAAGCAGATGGTCCACTTTGGGTCTAAAAGGCTCGGGGCAGGGGCCGGGGTTGTCTCGGGGGAGTTTGCCCCTCTCCAGCCAACAGAAGGAAGACCTTTCTCTCTGTCTCTGTCTCTCTCTCTGTCTCTCTCTCTCTCTCATTAACTCTACCTGTCAAATAAAAAAAAGAGCGGTAGGGATGTGACACGATGCCTGTCAGGTGGGTATTTCCAATGTTACAATCGGTACTTCCAGTTAAAGAGCCCCCCACCCCGTGCCCCATGAAGGCACAGACGGCGCCTGGCCAATGAAGCAGGCGAGTTTGCCGAGTGGCACCCCGCCCTCTCCGGACCCCTGGGCATGACTCTCAGGCTGAGGCTGAGCGATGGTCTCCTGCCCCTGCCCTATCCCCCGTCCCGCCTCCATCCATAAGCTTGCTTCGTATCCACATTACATCCTTGGAAACGCCTGGCTCGCGGGCATCCTGGCTGACGGGCACATTCATTTTATTTATTTAAAGCCTGGCTGGCCCCACGGTCTCCCGAGATAAAGCCTCTCACATTCCTGGGGCCCAGGTACGGCAGGAGGAGCGTTCATCCCAACCGCGGCCTCTGAGCCAGGGCTAAAGACACTTGCTCAGACGTCAGGAGTCAGGAAATCTACAAGGGCGCAGAATGCTAATATCGCTGTTAAAATAATATCCAGTGGCTCTTTCAAACGAGTCTATCAGACCCGGGCGAGTCGAGCGCTTCATTCACCACGGGCCACGGGGGTGGGCGCCGGACGAGAGGCTACCTCCCGGGCAGCGATGGGGTCGGACGCAAGGCGACTTGCGTCTTCCCTCGGGTTCTGTCACTTCAGTAATTCATACGGTCATGCGAAGGAAGCGCCGCACACCAAAGCGAGCCCTCAGAAGTTACTCTGGGAGATTTGATCTGTTAAGTTCCTGCAGCACAATCATTGCCTGGGAACCATGGCTGGGAACCCTCCAGGCTGGGGAGGGAGGGGAGGGAATAGCAGCAAAACCGCACGCCCCCACGCTGCCACACTGTCTCTCCCTCTCTCTGTAACTCTGACTTTCAAATAAATAAATAAATAGTCTTTACAAAATAGCACAATGGCAGAAGTGCAAAGAAAAACGCTGCCGCGATAAAGGCAGGGAACACAGAATCGGCATCCTGATGGGAGCGATGTTAGAGTCGGGCTTTGAGCCAGAAGAAGGCGGAGCGAGGAGGAGTCCACCCGGAAACAAGACCGGGAGCGTCCCTCCCCGAGGATGCGGGCGGCCGGTCGCGGAGACTGACCCAGAGGTGGATCTGGAACGCTCCCGGGAAGGACTCCACTGGCCTGGGGAAAGGACGGTCAGCTTCTTTGCAAAAAAAACAAACCAGAGGCACAAAAACCTGCTCTGGGCAGCAGCGGCTTCGTGAGATGCTAACGGGCGTCCCCGAGAAAAGCTGAATGGGCCCTGACCCCCCCAGCGGCCTCACAGCTTTCCATACACAGCGGGATCCCCAGACAAGACACAAAACATGCAACCATTCCCAGACACGCCCGTCGTAAGCTTTTTTTTTTTTTTTTTTAGTTGTAGAAGCAAGAATTGGGCAGGTGCAGCTGGAGCTTGTGGCTCGAACTTGGTCACTATTTGGTCCGTTTCGTGCAACCGACACAGAAGAGCGGAGACTGGGTTGTTTACAAAGCACGGGCATTCCTTGCTCACCGTTCAGGAGGCTGGAGAGGCTGAGACCAAGTCTCACAGCCTCCGAGACGGCACCCTGAGGCTGCCTCCCCCAGGGGAGGAGCACCTGGTCCCCCGGGGCAGAAGGCAGACGCGTCAAAGCCACCGTCCTTGTGTCCAGCCCTTCCTGTTGGCCTCAGTCCACTCCTGAGCCCAGGGACTCCCGCACCCCAGAAGGCCCCACCTCCCAACACTGCCGCACTGGGGATTAAGTCGCCAGCAGGCGGATTTGGGAGGTGACACTCAAGCCAGAGTGGTCCCTGCCGTGACCTGTGCTGAGCTTTGCCCAGCGAGGCCGAGCGGGGTCGGACAGCTGAACCGGAGAGAGCCACTTGCGTGACATCCCTCCAAGACGAGGCGGCGAGTTGGCTGCCGCTTTGGGTTAAGCTCATTTCCTCCTGAAAAATTGAGAGGAGGGCTAAGTTTTTAATGGAAGGCTTGGAAATGCGTCTTAATTACTGCCAGGACCCGAGTCTCTTAGTGAAATACATATTTATAAACCTGTGCGACGCATAGATCATTTACCTAATAGAGCAAGACTGCTCTGAAGTCGCCGCTCTAATCTATCAGGTAAATACCCATTGGTAATTGCTTATTTAATCCTTGCTCTCTCCCCGCTGGGTCGGCACGGGCCTGTCGGGTGCCTCACCCCTCCGTGGAAGGCTGTCACCATCCGTCACCGTGTCGATAGACACCTAAACATTAAAGGTATCAGGAAAGGGACACCCAGGACAAGAGCTAACGTTCAGCCTGCGAGAAATGGGAGATATAATGAAATGGCTGCTGTGGGTAGGAGAGAATTTGTCATTGTAATAACTAGACAGACTCCCGTGTAGGGAGGCGGCAATAGAAAACGGGTGAGCTGTGTTGTGCACCCAAAATGTGCTGGTCCCCCAGAACCAGGCCTTGGACAGGACCACCGCGTACCCCAAAGGGAGGAATGGACTCTTGACCCCCAAATCCCTCATCTGTACCAACACACACACACACACACACACAGGTCATTGCATTTAAAGGCTTCAGGAATATCAAAGTCAGGCCATTTGGTGGACATCTATTCTGTGCCGGGTGCAGCTGTTTACAAAGCGCCACTTACCAAGGGTGTCACCCAAAAATCTTAGCTCAGTTTCACGGAGGAGAAAACTGAAGCTGGGAGAACTGAAGTGCTCCTCTAAGTCCCCAAGTCAGTAAAACGGCAGAGCTAGGATTTGAACCTGGGTCCCACTCTGCCATCCAGCTGCTGCCACCCCCTAAGACTGAGGTTGGCTAGGGAAGTGCTGCCGGTGCACTGGTTAGGAGGGGACCCTGGGGCTGGGGTGGTTTTTGAGCTGTAGGAGGTCTGGGAGCAGAAGGCTTGGCAAAGAGAGGCCAGAGGGAGGTCTTTCCTGGCCCAAGACACCCCCCACCCCCAGGTGCAGAGACAGAGACTCCCAGGGGACCCAAAAACTCTGGGGGAGGTGAGGTCGTCTAACTGCTCCTGCAACTGAGCCACGCAGGCTGTGTCAGGTGTCGTCTGTGTGCGTGACTCACTTTGTCCTGCAGGCTCTTTCCTGATACCCCAGACAGAGCCCCTGGAGCTCACAGCTGCAGCTCTGCCTCCCTAGCCTCCCCCCAGCGCCCCCACCTTCCACCATGCCCCCAGTGGCCCCTGGGATATCCCATGAAACCCTGGTCTAGGAGACCACGGTAGCCACGGCTCAAAACCAGCAAGGCAGGTGGGCCTGCAAGTGACCTCGTGGGCTCTCCCCTCACTGGGGGCGGCTCCCAGGTCTGTGTCTGCCCCACAGACATCCACTGCCCCAAGGCTTTCAGACTGGAAAGCCCCAGGTGGAGGCAGTGAGAGATGTGGAGACAACCACAGGACGAGAGCTCCCACAGCTGGAGGCTTGGCACAGGACCGGGAGTGATGGAGAAGGAGCCTCGGATCAGGGTCTCCTACCACCTCCACAGCAGGAACGGGCGTCCCTCATCGCAGACGGGGAAACTGAGGCACGGGAGGCCCGAGGTTGAGCAGGGGAGCCCCGGGGGTTCATCCCCTGCTGTTTGCTGCATCACCTGTTTGTCACCAAGTCCTCCTGTCTCGCTCAGCAATTGTCTGAGAAGGACCATTTCACCAAGCAGGCGTTCCAGATAATGGAACGGACACCTCTGCACTCCACAACGTTTAAGATTTTAATTATTTTAGTGGAAACATCTCATCTGTTCTTCAAACAGCTCTTTCGGTTTGGCTCAGGGCCAAGGCTTTGTACTGTGATGTCACCAAGCGGTGGATCACCTCCAGGACGTGACAGTGACCCAGTGGCTGCTGCCCAGACCCACTGTTGCCTCCTCCCCCGCCCATCCTCCCCAAAGTCCTGTTCCCAGCCATCGGACTGCACCTGCCAGACACCGGCCTGCTGGGAGCCACCCCAAGAGCAGCCCTTAGCACCTTGTCATTGATGAACCTAGGAGGCCACAGATAATTCAAGTGCTGTCACCCATGTGGGAGACCCGGATGGAATTCCTGGCTCCACGCCTTGTACTGATCACACTCTGGCTGTTGCAGGCATTTGGGGAGTGAACCAGCAGAGGGAAGATCTCTCTCTCTCTCTGCCTGTCTCTTCCTCTCTCTGTGTCTTTTGAAAAAATAAATAAATCTTTGAAAAATAATGAAGCTTTTTAAAAATGTTAGGAAGGAGGAATAATCCTATGAGCTCACCCAAGTCGTTATTCCTATTATATAGGTAAGAATCCTGAGGTTCAGAGAGCTGAGCTATGATGTCCAAAACAACACCAGAGCCCATGGAGAGAGAAGGCATAGTCCTCCCTCCGACGGCTCCAGCCCTAACGGGGAGTCACGGCCGCCACCACTAAGTGGCTCCGTGACCTGGAACGGGTGTCCTCGCCCCTGTGAGTCTTCCTCTGCTCTATCTTTAAGAAGCAGAAGAGACGTGCACAGCACCTGTTACTTAGGAAACAGCTACTGTCGTCATCGGAGGAACCCCTGGAAGGCTAGGCACCCCAGGGACTCTGTCGCCGAGGGTAAACCACCCGCGTGCTAATTGAAGCCTTGGCTTAGTGAGACGCGTCAGCCCCAGTCACTCTGGGTGAGCTCCTCACAGCCCCCACAATCTCATTCCCATTGCAGAATAGAAGGAAAGTCAACTGCAGCCCGACCTTTTCCAACAAATCCAGGATGACCAGGTCCTGCGGGAGTGAGGACGTGGGCCCATGCGCATCCGGAAGATCAATAACGGAACACGTCATTGCAGATGGGAGCGCCCGGACCGCCCACAGAGGTCCCTGGACGCGCCACCTCTGGGGACAGCTGTCCCAGCCTACGAGGGCTGCAGTGGGGCTGGCCTCCAAACCGACTCTGCAATATGGCAGCCGCCGAGAGGGGCCTAGGCTGCCTCAGAAGGGCAGGCAGGGGCTTCCGTCATCCTGAGAGACTCAGGACCTTTGCCCCGTCGAGTCCTGATGCCACCCTCTCAGGTCCCTGGGACAGGAAGCCCTGGACAGCCGCTCCTGGTCCCCATCACCCTACCTGTCTCTCGTGGTGTCCGGGCACAGCTGTGGTGTGCAAGGCTGTGGTGCTGGTCAAGTCTCTTATGAGAGTTCTTGTTGTCAGCCACACGCGTGTTGCTCACAACCCCCCAGCTCCATTCACGATAGCCCCGCATACCAAAGTCCTCCTGGTTTTGTGAAGCCCCACGTCCCCTGCCCCTGCACCACCTGCGCCCAGGTGCCTCCCACACGCCAGGCAAGGTTGTCCTATACTGCACAGTTTCTAGGGGACCAACTTTAAGCAATAAGACCATGTTGACTTCTAGCCTATGCGGAAAAATTGGAAAATCAGAGAAAAGCCGGAGCAAGCTTAGATGGTCCAGAATGAGACGCGGCTACCCCGTGGGGTGGACGCTTGCGGTTTTCTGGGTAGGGGATCATTAGTGCTGCCTCTTCCTGCCCGCGGGCTTTGTCTCGGGCTTGTTCCCCCTCTGTAGACCATCCACACTGCCTGGCTCCTGGGCTGTTCTGGATCCACCTCATTTTTACATGGACACGGTCAGGTTGATGGGAAAAGCCGCTGGTGTTGAATGCTTAGATCTTCTTCAAATTCTATTTTTCATTTAAATCCTGGTGGATAACACTGCACATACGATCAAGAGTCTCCGTAGGATGCACCTCAGAAGGGGAATGGACCAGGCAAAGCACGTGCACCTTGCTGAGGTCCTGGATGCGAGCTTGCAAAGTCGTCCAGACAGCAAGGACCAGCTCCCCTGACTCGGTGGGAAAGTGATTTTCCCTACACTCATGCTGATGCTGCATATTTTAAAGATTTATTTCTTTATTTTGAAAGACAGAGTTAGAGAGAGAGAGCCAGAGCCGGAGATCTTCCACCCATGGTTCACTCCCCACATGGCCGCAACAGCCGGCACTGGGCCAGGCCAAAGCCAGGAGCTGCCTCCGGGCCTCCCACACGGGTGGCAGGGATCCAAACACTTGGGCCATCATTGCTGCTTTTTCTAGGCCATTAGCCGGAAGCTAGATTGGAAGTGGAGCAGCTGGGACACGAACCGGCACCCATATGGGATGCCGGTTCCACGGGCAGCCGCTTAGCCTACTACACAACAACACAGCCCCCGTGCAGCTTTTTATCTTTCTTTTAATCTTTGCTTCTTGGGCAACGATCGTGAGCCCTGGTCCACATTTCATGGGCCACAGGGAAGCGAAGTTGCAATTCCCCTCCTCCTGTGATTTGATTCCGGGATCAGCAATTCTCCCCGTAGGTGCCAGGGCGCCCACATGTTGGGGTTGCCGGCCGTCCAATCTGCTGTCACCCCTCAGCTCTGCCCAGGAAAAACAAAGGCAGCTCTAGACCATAACGCAGACACAAGTGGGCGCGGCTGTGAGCTAACAAAGCTTTATTTACGAGCCCTGCAGTTCAGTGTCCTGTGATGTCCCTGTATCACGAAGTGCTGTTCTTCTTGCAAAATTCTTTTTAACCACTCAAAAAGGCAGGAACTGTTCTAAGCTCGTGAGTCCCATGTCAAAGAGGTGGTAGGCCTGGCAGTCTGCGGCCCAAGGGCCTTAGCTTACTGAGCGTGTGATTTAACGGAAGGCCCCACCCGCCCAGAACCTACACCCCACCTCTGTAACGGGGTTTTCCTCCCAAATGTATGATCGTTTCCAATCCTGGCTGCACATTAGAATCTCCTGGAAAATTAAAACAAAGAAGTCAATGCTGGGCCCCAGCCTGGATGAATGAACTTGGTGCTCTTAGAGGTGCTGTGGCTATGGCCCGTGACCCCGAGGGTGACTCCAGTGTTCAGCTCCATTCTGACAGGCACCCGGCCTGGGCCACCTTAGCATGGCATTGGCGGGGCTGCCCAGGAGCCAGAAGATCTGGTACAAGAGGGGGTGACATGCACTCCATGACAGTCTTGGGTCCCCAAGGGCACTCAGAGTGAACCCACAAAGGGCTCCTGCCTCTGGTTTCTCTCTTTCTCTCTCTTTTTAAGATTTATTTATTTATTTGAAAGTCAGAGTTACAGAGAGAGAGAGAGAGAGAGAGAGAGAGAGAGAGAGATCTTTCATCCAATGGTTCATGCCCCACATGGCCACAACAGCCAGGGCTGGGTCAAGAGCTCCCACTTGGGTGCTCAGGCCCAGGCACTCGGACCATCTTCTACTGCTTTCCCAGGCGCATTAGCAGGGAGCTGGATCGGAAGTGGAGCAGCCGGGACTCGATCCAGCGCCCATATGAGATGCAACGCTACAGACAGCGGTTTAACCTACTCCTCAGTCTCTTGAGGACTCAACTGCCTATCTCCCAGGAAGGACAGACCAGACAGGGAGGAGGTTTTGCGAAGGGTTCTGGGCCACACAGACCAGCTCAGGCTCTGTGGCTGCAAGATCCACTCCACCAGAAGCTCGCGCCCCCAGGGGGCCAAGGACACACCCTGGGCCTCTGCCTTCGCCTGCAGTCCAGGAGCTGGTCTCTCCCAAGATCAAGAGCAAGGACGCGGAGCTGCAGTGTCTCCCACGCCTCCGTCCCTGCCTCGCTCTGCAACCGACCCGGGGCATCAGGCGGACGCTCCGTCCCCACTCGGCCTCTCTGCTCCTCCAATCCTACCCTGCGCCTTGCTTTTCTTCGCAGATTTCAAGGTGATGACAAAAGAGAGAACAGTTTCAGCATTTGTTAATACCCACTTGACCCACAAAAGAAAATTCGCCAGCATTCCGCAGCTTCTAATTTAAAAACCATTAGACGGTTCCGCTTGGCGGACCAGAGCTAAATATTCTTAAAGGGGTGGTTTAATTTAATGATTACCTTAACAAGGCCCCTTTTAAAATGATGATCCGCCGAATTTGGGGGATTTGTTTTGGAATCTGATCCAATAAGTGGCTTTGTACAAAGAGGAGCAGAACGGAATCTGATTTGGTTCAGAACACAGTGAAAATCATGGAAATTACTTTGCATATTTAATCACTGTGGAAACATGAGTACAAACTACTTTCTAGAGATTACCTTAGGAAAAAAAAAAAAAAAGGAGCTTCAGGCTTTGCAGCCCGCATGCCAAGTGCTTTGATTTACAGGGAATTATTTGGATTTTATAGAACACTCAGTGTTTCAAAGACTTCAACCCACTCAGCCACTGGCACAAAGACACATTTTAAGAACAGTGGGGCAAGCGCTGGGCTTGGGGAGCAGGAGAGACAGAGAAAGATCCGGCCTTCGGGACCGCCGGGCGGCCTCCACATCCCTATTTCCCGGGGGGGGGGGGGACGCTAATGTGAGGACATGCACCTGCAGAAACTGGTGCCGCAGCTGGAGGAAGATGGCCGCCCGCTGCCCGCCCCGCACCTGCTCCCCGCTCGGGCCTGGTGATGGCGTCCGGGCTGCCCTCCTCCCTTGCAGCCCGCTCATCACATGCCCTTGACATCTTCTGAACTGCTGTGGAACCGGCACTTTGCCTGTGACCTCTGACCTCCCTCCTGTCACATCCCTCCTGGGTTCTTTACCGGCCGCACCGCGGGGTTCCTAACAGAGTTGCTTCCTCTCCACCTCCTCCAGGAGGACGCGGCTGGTGTTGGGCATCGAGTCTGCTCCGCTGTGACCTCGCTCCCCAGATCTGAGAGCTGTGTCTGGGCCTGTTGGACTTTCGGGTGCAGGAGTGAGTAACACCCACCTCCTCGTCACTCACGCGCAGGTGACCTGGGGTGACAGGAGTGGGTGTGCCTGGCAAAGGGGAAAGGAGTAGTGGAACAAACGGGGGGCGATGTGGGTTTTAGGATGAGCCTGGGTTAGACCCTAACACTGCTCCTCCCTCCCTCCGGCCTGGGCCCGCTCACACAGGTGCCCTCTGAGCCTCAGCTTCGTGTCTGTAGAATGGGCCCGCGCCTGTTTCGCGGCGTCACGGTGAAGGTTAGAGCCGAGGGATGGGAGCATCCAGCCGTGGTGCGTGGCACGTGTTATGTGGCACCTGGTACTGACCAGGAGCTGGGAGTCGGAGCTGTGACTGCAAGGAAGTGACGCCAACTTGGACATCAACCTGACCGGCCCCAGGCGCCCGGATGGAGGCAGATGTTCCTCTGGGGCAGGGCTGTGAGCCTGAGGTTGCCGTTTGAAAAGCAGCAGGAAACAGTGACTCAGCCCCCCCTCCCCGTGTGGGCAGCACACGGCCTGCGGAGGACCTGAGTGGAACCAAGCAGCAGGGGAGGCTGAGCCCACGCTGCCGGAACAAGAGACCTCCAACCCCCGGCCCCACATGCTCCCCCCCGGCCCCACATGCTCCTCCCCCGCCCCACATGCTCCTCCCTGGCCCCACATGCTCCTCCCTGGCCCCACATGCTCCTCCCTGGCCCCACATGCTCCTCCCCAGCCCCACATGCTCCTCCCTGGCCCCACATGCTCCTCCCCCACCCCACATGCTCTTCCCTGGGCCCACATGCTCCTCCCCAGCCCCACATGCTCCTCCCTGGCCCCACATGCTCTTCCCTGGCCCCACATGCTCCTCCCTGGCCCCACATGCTCCTCCCCGGCCCCACATGCTCTTCCCTGGCCCCACATGCTCCTCCCCCACCCCGCATGCTCCTCCCTGGCCCCACATGCTCCTCCCCAGCCCCACATGCTCTTCCCTGGGCCCCACATGCTCCTCCCCCACCCCACATGCTCCTCCCTGGCCCCACATGCTCCTCCCCAGCCCCACATGCTCCTCCCTGGCCCCACATGCTCCTCCCTGGCCCCACATGTTCCTCCCCAGCCCCACATGCTCTTCCCTGGCCCCACATGCTCCTCCCCCACCCCGCATGCTCCTCCCTGGCCCCACATGCTCCTCCCCCGCCCCACATGCTCTTCCCTGGGCCCCACATGCTCCTCCCCCGCCCCACATGCTCCTCCCTGTCCCCACATGCTCCTCCCCGGCCCCACATGCTCTTCCCTGGCCCCACATGCTCCTCCCCGGCCCCGCATGCTCCTCCCCCACCCCACATGCTCCTCCCCCACCCCACATGCTCCTCCCCGGCCCCACATGTTCCTCCTTGGGCCCACATGCTCCTCCCTGGCCCCACATACTCCTCCCCCACCCCACATGCTCCTCCCCCACCCCACATGCTCCTCCCCGGGCCCCACATGCTCCTCCCCCACCCCACATGCTCCTCCCTGTCCCCACATGCTCCTCTCCCTCCCCACATGCCCCTCCCCAGCCCCACATGCCCCTCCCCAGCCCCACATGCTCCTCCCTGGCCCCACATGCTCCTCCCTGGGCCCACAGGCTCCTCCCTGTCCCCACATGCTCCTCCCCCACCCCACATGCCCCTCCCTGGGCCCACATGCCCCTCCCTGGGCCCACATGCACCTCCCTGGCCCCACATGTTCCTCCCCGGCCCCACATGCTCCTGGTCTTGGGTCTCCAGACTTGGCCTGGGGTCTCCACACTGCTGGCTCTCTCCCTCACACACCGCTGGCCTTCTCATGTCTCCAAACTGCACACGACAGACGGTGGGGCTTCTCAGCCCCAAGGTCACATGAGCCAATACCTTTCAGTAAGCCCTCTAACACACACACACACACACACACACAGATATACATGCGTGCATATACACACATACACATGCACACCTATACATGCATACATACACATGCACATATGCATGCACATGTGCTCCCACATGCATGCATATGCACATATAACATGCTTACACACACAAATATGCATACATGCACACATATATGCATGTGAACATATGCACACAATATGCACATGCTTATACACACAAATATGCATGCATGCACACACATATGCATGTGAACATATGCACACAATATGCACATGCTTATACACACAAATATGCATGCATGCACACACATATGCATGTGAACATATGCACACAATATGCACACGCATGGGTACATGCAAACATATGGGCATAAACATGCATACACATGTATGACAAATATGTGTGCATGTACACATATATGTATGCACATAGTATTTGTGTGTGTGCACATGTATACACGGTCATGTATATTCATGTATGCTCTGCCTATACATGTTGCTCTGCCTTTCAAAGGAGTGAATAAACAAATCTTAAAAATAAACACAACAGCAACAACATATACATGAATATTTGCAAATACATACACACACAGGGTACTTTAAAAGGTTCTTGGACAGACTGAGTTAAAACATGACATGTGGAACTGGCATTCTTGCATAGCAGGTAAACCCACTGCCCACAACACCAGCATCCCACACGGGCAAAGGTTCACATCCCACTCCCGATCCAGCTCCCTGCTGTGGCCTGGGAAAGCAGCAGAAGATGGCCCAAGTGCTTGGGCCCCTGCACCCACGCGGGAGACCTGGATGAAGCGCCTGGCTCCTCCCGGCTTTGGTCCAGCCCTGGCTGTTGCAGCCATCTGGGAGGTGAACCAGCAGAGGGAGAAGTCTCTCTCTCTCTCTCTCTCTCTCTCTCTCTCTCTTCCTGTAACTTCGACTTTCAAATAAGGAAATAAATCTTTAACAAGAAATGATGTGGGTTTTCCATGAACTTTCTGAAGGCCTTGTGTGTGTGTGCGTGTGTGTGCGTGTGTGCCAATCGCTCCGTCCCTCTAAAGAACCCCTGCCTAACACAGGGTCCAGGAAAGAGATGAGATGCCCATGGCTCCCGAGCACTGGCTTGCTGTCGCTGGGGACGCTCACCACCAAGCCTTCCTGGGGTTTCCCGGCCGAGGCCTCCCCCTTAGGAGGACTCAGAATGAACGGCTGCTTTGGAAACCTCCCCAAAGCAGCGCCACCTTCCCACACAGGTCCCACGTCCCAACGGCCGGCAGCGGCTCCAGCTGTGAAGCCGTGTGTGCCCATCTGTCTCTGGGCGAGTGCACGCAGGGGCCACACACTTGGCAGAGGGTGGGTGTGTGTGGGTTTGTGTTTCTGACAGGGACGGTAGAGGGCAGATGTGCACACTGCCAGTGTGTAGATACACACACACACACACACGCACACACACTCATCTGCTCTGGGCGCCTCCTCCCGTGTCCTGAGGTTTCCTGAGCTTGAGGGCTCAGTGCAGAGCTGACGGAGCGAGCTTTCTCCCACGTGCACCTAAGGGGCCAGCTTCTTCTCGCGACAAGTTGTAGATGCGCCCGAAGGTCGTCAGGGTGCTTTGTCAGTCACTCAGCTGCAGAACTTCACACCCAGAAGCCAGGGTGCCCTGGGCCCATGCTCCAAGCTGGGATGGCGAGGAGGGGGGGGTGCTGGCTGAGCTCCACGCGGGGCACCAGCTCTGGCCCTTCCTCCTTCTCTGTGAGAGAGTGTTTGCCAGAGGCAGGAGAGTCACGTGGCCCCGCTCGGTAAACTCCTTCCGGGGCTACACGTGCCTGTGCCAGGACAGCGCAGGTCCTGTGCCTCCCGATGTGCCTGTGCCAGGACAGCGCAGGTCCTGTGCCTCCCGACGTGCCTGTGCCAGGACAGTGCAGGTCCTGTGCCTCCCGACGTGCCTGTGCCAGGACAGCGCAGGTCCTGTGCCTCCCGACGTGCCTGTGCCAGGACAGCGCAGGTCCTGTGCCTCCCGACGTGCCTGTGCCAGGACAGCGCAGGTCCTGTGCCTCCCGACGTGCCTGTGCCAGGACAGCGCAGGTCCTGTGCCTCCCGCACCCGCCCCACCCACGCCTCTCCCAGCCCGACTCAGCCACTGGCTGACACGGGACACACCCGCCCAGCCGTCACAGGGTCCCTTCCTCCTCCAAGGTGGGCGTTCTCTGTGCCTGACTGGGAGTCACCCCCTCGTGTAAACGCGGATCTGGAAACTACTGCGAATCGGGCATTGCAACAGCGCGGGGTAGGGATGAAGAGCACAGAGACGTGAGCCCTGACCTCAAGGACACCCAGCTGGGCAGTGGCGGCTGCGCCTCCTCCCTGGCCGCTCACCTAGAAAACCCTAGGACCTGTCCCCACTTCCCAACAGCAGGAGAAACTGGCTGCTGCTTCCTGTTCACCCGCACTGTGTCCAGCATAGAACTGGCCCCATCATAGACCTGTGTCTTCTCACCATCTACCTGCCTTTCCACCTGAGCCCACACCTGCCCCGGTCTCGTTCACCTTCAAACTGCTGGCCCAGGGCCACAGGCCCTGCAGCCCCCCAGCACTCCCCCATGCCATGTCAGCGCTGGCTCCCACCCTGGCTGCTCCATTCCCACCCAGCTCCCTGCTAATGTGCTTGGGAAGGCAGTGGAGGATGCAGGCCCTGCACCCTTGTGGGAGACCCGGATGGAATTCCAGGCTCCCAGCTTCAGCACGGCCCAGCCCTGGCTACTGCAGGCATGTGGGCAATAAACCAGTGGATGGAAGACCCTTCTCTCTCTCTCTCTCTCTCTCTCTCTCTCTCTCTCTCTCTCTCTCTCCTCTCCTCTCCTCTCCTCTCCTCTCCTTTGTTGCTCTGCCTTTCAAAGGAGTGAATAAACAAATCTTAAAAATAAACACAACAGCAACAAGCTGGTCGCTTGCACAGAGCACATGACGCACAGCGCACTCTGGAACGATCTGCAGGCGGAACGAGCCAGTCGGCCAGGGTGCGGAGGATCGGAAGGACGCCAGCTGGAGGGCCAGGCAGAGAGGAGGGGGCAGAGCACGGGCGTGTCCGCAAGCCCCTCCCCCCATCCGCATCAGCCTCAGCATCACTGAGGTTCACAATGGCTGCTGACTTTGCAACCTCCACTGGGCTCCGGGTGCTCACAGGAATGGTTCAAAACCTCCTAACCACTTTGCCAAGCAAGTGTTTAGTAGACTCCAAGAGGAGATCAGAGAAGTGAGGCAACTCCTCCCAGGTCACCCAGCTGGCCGGAGCCCTCGGGGAGGACAGGACTCGGGCTGGCTGGGCTCACAGCCACTGCTCCGTCCCCGCCCCCGGCATCCACAGCTGTGCCTGTGTGGGCGCCGGCCTCCCTTGCGGCCAGCGGTGGAGTCTGAGCGATGTCTCCCCCAAGCAGCCCCCTTTCTCCAGTGCAAGCCGTAGCTGGGGAGGGCTTGGCTCGAACCCGAATTATGGAAATAGGCTGTCAAGAATTACTGCCACAGTCGCAGTGAAAAGCAAACTTTATTTCCACCACTTTCCAGTAAAAGCTAATTCAGAATAACTCCATTTAACAGTTATTTTATGCTGAAATACCGAATACCTCAGGGAGTCTTTTAGGGATTTTAAAGTCTCTTTATTTATAAATGATTCATGCTGCATTTTCAGAAAAACCTACAATTAGTGTGGGTAGCACAGAAGGTCCTTAGAGAAAGGTAAAAAAAAAAAAAAAAGAGGAGAGAGAGAGAAGGAAAGAACAAGAAAATACACACGCATTCTCTTCACCCTTTTATCCATTGTTGCTTGGCAGTGGACTACAAAAAGAGAAGCAAGGAGGAAAGGCGAGGAGATATTTTGTCTAACCTTTAAACGCATGCCCCGTTTGACAGTATTTGTACAGTAGCTGGTCCCAAGATCCGCTCAGCCCACGAAGTTCTTTTAATGCACATTTCAATTTGGCACCTGCTCTCCAGGCCTGCAGAAGCCCAAAGCAGCTGCTTCGGCCAGACCCCAGCTCAGCAGCCTCTAAAACCACCCTTCCGGGGGGAGCCCGTGGTCCTGGGGGTCGGCCCCGGGGGCCTGAGGCAATAGCAGAGGTGAGACTTGATTCCTGAGCTGCGACAGATGTCCGAGAGCGAGCTTCAGCGCTCCAAGCACAAGAGCTCGAGCCCCTGACCCCGTCCAGCCTGGCTGCCCGCACCTGTCGGGGGACGCGTGTCACACTCACCTGGCGGGCTTTGCGACCCGGCGCTTCATTTAATGCCTTTGGCTCTGTGCCAGGTGTCAGAGGCTCTCTGGCTCCAGAGCAGATGCTGGTGGAGCAGGCGGACCATGGAGAACAGTCTGACAGTCGATGGAGAGACAGGGGCCACGAGAAGCCCACCCGGCACAGAGGGACACAGGACCCAGACACGGGGGGCAAGGAAGACATCCTGGAGGAAGTGGAAAAGATGGGCAGGCACACGGGGTGCAAGGCTGGGGGGCTGGCGGGGCCAGCAGGTGCAGCCGTCAGGAGAGCAGAGCCAGCAGAGCTCGTAGTGGGTGGACAGCAGCTTAGACCAGCCGGGACACCCAGCCTGGGCTGCAGGGAGGTGACACTGGGCTTTAGAGGACACACCAGAGGCTACTTCCCGATGAGGGTTTAGTGAACACAGGGTCATACAACATGACTAGGGGAGAGAGGGAGGACTCAGAGGGATCTAGAAGGATCTAGAATGTTCCAGGGGTCTCCGCTGTGTCCTTCCACATAGGTCATTAATGCAGCGAGCAGGACCGGCAGGGCTACCATGTCATTTGCATGTGTGTGAGATGAGAGAGCTACGTGCGTGACTAGCGCCTGGCCCGTGCTGCAATCTGCATAGTGGGGCTCAGAAGGCCTGACCCCCAGCGGAAAGAACAGGAACATTCTGAGCAGCCCGCAGCACCCGGCTCTCCTCCTCCCTCTGACGCATCCTGTCCCTGTCATTCGCACCTGTCCCTCCCGAGACACCAAGTACACAGCCAATGCCAGGGAGAGATGTCTTACATGTGTACTTGACCGATTTTCAATTAAA
Organism: Sylvilagus floridanus; assembly: GCA_949820135.1. Taxonomy (NCBI): domain Eukaryota; kingdom Metazoa; phylum Chordata; class Mammalia; order Lagomorpha; family Leporidae; genus Sylvilagus; species Sylvilagus floridanus. The sequence continues at coordinate 49,384,924 of OX463228.1, read as the reverse complement.
ACAGCATTTTTTCCCAAACCTTTGTTGTGTGCCAAGTAGCATGAAGGGTGTAGCAAGAAGACAGGCAGGAAGGAGACTGGTGCTTTGCCCCCAGAGAGCCCCAGAGATGTCCCCTGGGGCTGGGACCGACTACGGGATCAGATACGGACAGACAGGTTCCGGGGGCCAGGCCACGCTGTGGGGTTTATCTCAGAGGCTGCTGGGTTCTGAAGCTGAGCCAGAGTCAGCCCGGGTCGGACACTCAGCGCCGCTGCGGCTTTGGCCTGCGCATTCCACAGCTTTGCACCTTACTTTCCTCATCTGCAAGCTGGAGGTAACCTTCCTCTCCCTACAGGCTGGTTCAGATGACCTGCTTAGTCCAAGTACCCGGAAGGTGGGTGGGCGAGTGCCTGGGACATGGGAAGTGCCAGAAAGGGTTAACTGATGTCATCACCGTCGTCATCATCTTCATCATCATCATCCAGCAGACACAGTTACTCCTAATCGCCACACCCCCCACCTTCCCACCTTGAATGCACGTGGCAGGAAGTCCAATTCCTGGTGTGAAGGTGTCCCTGGGAGGAGGTGACCGGGTCATGAGGGTGAGCCCTGCATGGCAAGTTTGTGACCTTATCCCAGGGAGCCCCCTGAGCTGCTTTGCCCCGCCCACCAGGCAAGGACAGAGCAAGGAGACCGCCATCATGACCCTGAGGGAGCCCTCACCAGGAACTAGACCCCTGCTTGCAATCTTGACCTTGGACTTGCAGCCTGCAGAACTGTAAGGAACCAACTTCTGCTCCTCCCAGCACCCAGCCCGGGGTTCTCTGTGAGAGCACCCAGAAGGGACTGAGACACCCCAGCTGGTGCTGCCGATGTCTGCTGTTCTCTGAGGGACCGGAAGTCTCGGGTGTGAGACCTGGACCTGAACTTGGGGGATGGCGACGGGCGCTGTCTAGCCCGGGGTGGGGGCAGCGGCAGGACACCGGGGGCTCTGCCCTCTTCAGGGTGCCCTGGCAACTGGTGCAAGAGCTCCTCCGTGATGCACGCCCCCACCCCCAATTCAGAGTGGGCGCACGGTGGGTCTCAGCTCAGGACGGAGACCTGAACGCTCTGGAGCCTCCAGGAGAAAAGAGCACGGAATCGTTGTCAGGAACCTCACGCTGAGAGAAAACATTTGCAAAGCACATGACAGAGAACTTGAGTTCCAAACACAGGCAAACTCGCATAACCTAATCAGAGGAACGTCAGCCACCCAACTTAACAACAGCAAAAAAATTAATAAATAAAATGAGATGAGCCAAAGACCTTAAAAGACACCTCACCAAAGAAAAAACTCGCAAATGACAACCAAGCAGATGAAAAATGCCACACATCACATGTCATCGGGGAAATGCAGATTAAACCAACAGTGAGACACCAACTCGCACCGACCAGAATGGCCAAAATCCAGCAGATGACGGCACCAAATGCCGGCAAGGCCGGGGAGCAGCTGGAGCTCTCGTTCACTGCTTGTGGGGATGTAAGGTGGTGCGGCCACTTCGGAAAACAGTCTGGTCGCTGCGTGCAAGACCAAGCGTTCTCTCACCATACGACCCGGCATCGGCCCAAAGGAGCCGCAGCGACGTCCACCGGGAGCCCTGCACGCAGACGCTTCTTCATCATCGCCCAAACTTGGAAGCACCCAGAACGCCCTTCAGTGAATGAACTGGTCACAGGTGGCTCTCAGACAATGGAAAACTGCTGAGTGTTAGAAAGAACTGAGCGGGGCTGGAGCTGTGGTCTAGCAGGTGAGGCTGCCGCCTGCACTGCCAGCATCCCATATGGGTGCCAGTTCGTGTCCCAGCTGCTCCACTTCCGGTCCTGCTCCCTGGTAATGGCCTGTGAAAAAACAGCAGAGGATGGCACAAGTGCTGGGACCCCCACACCCATGTGGGAGACCCGGATGAAGCTCCTGGCTCCCGGCCTCGGCTTGACCCAACCCTCGCTGTTGTGGCATCTGGGGAGTGAACCAGAGGTTGGAAGATCTCTCTCTCTGTCCCTCCCCATCTCTCTATAACTCTGCCTTTCAAATAAAAAATTACATCTCTCTGGATGGCTACAATTCAAGGAGAAAAACAATCCTCCCAAGTGCTGGCGGGGGTGTGGAGCAGTGAGAGCCCTCCTGTGTTGGTGCGAATGCACAAGGGATCCAGGAAAACAGCCTGACCTCAGTTTCCGCCAAAGCTGACCATGCCTGCACCACGCAACCCAGTGATGCAACACCTCAGGGTGTGTCCAAGTAAAATGTAGACCTGCGTCCACACACAAACGCATGGGAGAATATTGACAGCAGCTTTGCATGTAGCAGGGAAAACCCCGACCCCCTCTCAGCTGGAAAATCTATGAACTGGGCTGCATCCATCTATCGGGCAACCCTTCACCAGCAAGAAGGAGAAACTACCCGTGCATAGCCACGCAGAAGGACCTCAAAGTCGTTCTACGCAGTGCAGTCAGCCAGAAAGGCAAAATTCCACAGACTCCATTTCTAGTGCATTCTTGCAAAGGTAGGATGACAGGGGCCATGAGGAGACCAGAGGTGGCCAGGGACTGTTGGGGTGAGGACGGGGCGGGGGGCTGGCAACAAGTGGGTGCAGGAAAGTGTTTCCGAGTGACGGGATTGTCCCCAATGAGAGTGCGGTCCAGTGCCACCCAGCTGTATGCAGCCATCTAACCGCCCAGAAGTATACAACACAAAGGACGAATACCACTTACATAACTGTACCTAATGCTAACGGCAGGGGACAAATGAAGTCATTAGTAGTAGTTTTTCTTTAAAAAAAAATAAACCACAAGAAAGTGAAAAATCATCCTTTTAACAAAAGACCGTCCCCCTTCAACATGAGTCAGCAGCTCTGACCAGGAGGACCTTGTATTTCTAGTAATTAACGTCGTGGGAGGCTGCAAACTGCACGCAGCCTGGCCATGTGCAGTCCCAGTGTGGTACAAGGTGCGCGTGTGCCCTGGGCATCGCCATGAGCTTGCACAGTGCAAAGTGAGGCGTGTGTGTGCTGTGCCGTGGTCACATGGAGGGATGGAGGGGAGGCAGTCACTTGGGCCAACTTCCTTCTCCTGTTTTCTAAGTTTTGCTCCCCAAAACTTCCTTGTCAGAGAGCAAAACAGAGCAGATCCTGCCTCCCTCTCTCCCCTGAAAGTTCGGGCTTCAGTCAATCAAGTGGTCCAATGACAGAAAACTCCAGGTTGACTGATTTTCCTCCACCTACGCTGACAGCATCAAATGGTTATTTATTTATTTACCTGCTAATAATTTATATCCTGTCTCCTTCCAAAAAGGATGCGAGTCTTGGCATTGCCTCCAAAAACAGCAAGCATCTTGGGGAGAAAATAACCCCTGGAACCAGGGTCTTTGGTTTCGTTCCAGGCTCCGCCGAGCCACACGGGCTGCTTAATGAGCCCATTACTGCAGAGTCTGAATGACGGGGCGTCCGAGCCGGCTGCCATGATAAAGCGGAGATCAGACACGGGGCGGCCTCAGCGAGGCTGTCGTACAGGTGAGGGAAGGTGATCCGCCGGTTAATTGGGCCCCAAGTTTTGACACATCGGAAAAACAGGGGCTTTCTTCCCTGAGAAGGTCAATTAAGTTAAGACGTAGCTGCCAGCCACTAAATGTCATCTATGGACCAGGGAGTCACAGGAGGATTGCAGGTTCCTTCAAATTTGCAAGGCAAAGCCCAAGTCCATGAAGAAACAGACGAGGGCTCAGAGAGGGTGTGTGACTGGCCCCGGGTCGCAGAGCCGGCCAGAGGCCAAGCTCTGGTCTCGAATCCGGGTCTTTCTGAATTCCCTGGGCTTCCCCTCTTTTCCAAGAGATGTCTGAGCATTGGAGCCCAGCCTGCAGCTCTGGCCCTGGCTACTGTAATGACCCAGCTTGTGGACGTCATGTTGGCTCGCTCTGTGCGGTCTGGGACGCCGCCTCAGATACGGGTCACAGGAGCTGCTGTGGGTCAGGATGATCTCAGCTTCAAGCAACTGCAAGTTCACGTTCGAACTGGCTTCACCACGAGATGATTGGCAGCTCCCAGCAGCGGAGGTCCGGAGGCAGCAGGTTCTAGGCTCCACATGTGGCCGAGCCGCCTTGCTGCTCCCAGATGCCCTCTGCGCGGCCCTTCTCCTTCCTAGGGCAGGAAAGAAGCAGAGGCAGATACTAGGGAGAAAGGGGAGACCCGGGCCTGTCTCTCTAGGGGCCGCACAATCTTTCCTACAAGTCCAGCTGCCACTGCCTCCAGACCCACTGGCCAGGACCAGACCACACACACAGACCCCGGGTCACACGCCCACTCAGCACCACAGATCACAAGCGCTCCGGGAGAAACCTTCAGACTTTTCTAACACTTCTCCCTTCCCGACACCGGGCAGGCTGCCTTTCCCAGACGGTCTTAGGTCATGAAGCAGGGCACGTGCCCAGTTCTCGCCACAGAATGCGAGAGAAGTGAGGCCAGGCCAGGTCTTTGTCCAGGTGTGGTCCTCACTGCTCGACCTCAGCAGCCACTGAGGGCACGGGGCTCAGTGTGGGCCCTGAAAGGTGACGACACCGCGGGAAGCAGCGTCCTGTGTTCCCCGCCACCTGAGGGCCCGGACATCACTGCCGTACCGTGCTGGGACTCAAGGTTTCGGGCTGATGCTGCAGCTGCCACTCACGTGGCTTCACCAAAGCATCCCGGGAGGAGCCAGCTCCAACAGCCACACACGGCAGAGGGGGACAGAGAGGCATCAGCGGGCCAAAGCCAAATTTCAGTGATCATCGGACAGCTTCGGAGAGCCAGCCCCTGTGTGACCTTGGCCAAGTTGTCCCGAACTGTGCCCCATCTTCTCCAGGAAGACACCCTGGGCTCTGGGACGCGGTGGCTCCAGGGGATTCTCTGCTCCTACCTTGGTCTAAGGCACCACACATGGCGATGTGGGAGGGGCCCATCCGGCCCACATCCTGAGTGTGTATGGAGAAACCCCGGGTGCCCCGCGGGGCTGGGGGCCGGTGACGTCTCTCCTCGGGGTTCTACTCTCACTGAAACAATCGTTCCAGCATAGTTGATATAATTCCTACAAACATGAGCCAGTAGTTAATGTAAATATTATTTATTACGACTGCATAGACACAAAAACCCCACAAATCACACCGACTCCCCAAACCCGCCCGGGGCCCCGCATTGTTAAGTGACGTCGGTTGTCCTGCTGCATAGTCCCATTCACATTTTTTACTGTTAACGCCATCAATGCAATATTTGTTCACAGTGAAACAGACTTCCACTTCAGAGGGAAGTGTCTGGGTCCATAAGCACGTCTAATGAGACCCAGCCAAGCACATGATGCACACACATACACACATGTGTGCACATACACATATGTGTGTGCACACAGGTGTGTGCACACATGCATAGGCACACATATGCACACATGTGCGTGTGCGTAGACGTGGACACACATGTGCGCACAGAAGCACACATACACATGCATGTGCACATGCACACACATGTATGCACACCCATACAAATGTGTGTGCACACGCATAGACATGCACACACAGAGAGACATACACACACACACTGGCTGGTACACTGATGACATGGACACAAACTTGTTGAATAAGCATAACCATTGCCAGTTGTTGAAGTCCTGCTAAGTGCCAGGCTGTGTCTCACATCCATCGCCTCTTTCATGCTATTAAGAACCCTTTCCCTTTCAGACCATTTCACAGATGTGTATACTGCGGCCCAGGAAGGCGAGGGGATGGCCCAGCACTCGCACTGAGAGGCAGGGAAGGGCTAAGTCTTCACCCATGGACACGTTGCCCACGGCCCCCCCGGGGGAGACTGCATGAGAACCCTGATGATTAAAGGGGAGAAGAGCTTCTCTCGGGTGACGGGACCTGTGCCTCTCGGGGCTGTACCCCCAGAAATGGCCGACAAATCCACTCCACCCTTGGGTGGGCCAAGGCCAAGGGCATCTAGACCACAAGGTGGCAAGGGCTCACGGAGGTCTCCATCAATGATGAGCCATATGTGATGGCCCCAGCGTGGGTCCCTCGGGGCTCTTCCTCTCCTCTCTGGGGAGCAGCATGGGCACCAGGTGCCCTGTGGCTCTGTAGCTCCCCAAGCAGTCGTCACGAATGCACACAACATCACCCGGCACCTTGGCGTGTCACCACCTCTTGTCACCTCAGCCCTGCCCAGAGCCACCCTCTGGCCACCACCACTGCCAGGTGGCGTCTGTGGTGTTGACGATGCTCGATGTTGCCAGGAAGACACAAGGCGCCCAGGTAGATCTGAATCTCAGATGAACAACAGCTAATTTCTTCATTAAATCCGTGTCCCCCGAAGGTAGAATTCAAATCAAGCCACGCATCCTGTGCAGATGGTCCTCGGCTAACAATGGCCTGGTGTAAGATGTTCCCGCCTGACAGGTGCAGAGCTGTCTGCATTCAGCAGGAGGCACACACATGGGATCCTGGAGCTTGGGTCTTTCCCTGGGCTACAGCCACACAGTATGGTCTCAGCCTGCGGCCCCCAGGGGACAGCACCAGCATGCTGCACTGCCATGTGTTGCTGAGCCAAGATGCCCCCTAGGAGCACACATCCATTCCAGTGTCGGAAATGCATGTTCCATTTGGGGGAGGGACGCTATGTCGTGATGGACAGTGCCAGGTCTCCCTCTACCACTCCTACTGACCACGTGCTGAGCACATCGAGTGGGGCCCAGCTCGCTGCACCACGTTCCGACCCCGCTGAGCTGCGTTGGGGTGGAGAGGCGGACAGGTCTTCCCCTGCAGACGGAGCCACCTTCTGCTTAGCAAGGAGCGTGGCCGTGACATTCAGAGCCCCACCCTGGGGAAGGTGCAGCCCCTGCTACCTCGGCTGTGGCTTCTCCAGACACCCACGGATTCCCCCCACCACAGATACCCACCCCTGAGCGGAGGGAGGAGCAATACTGAGCCCTGACTTCCCAGGATCCCACCAAGGGGAAGCACCCACTCCCAAGCTCCTCAAGGCACAAGACCAGAGCTTCCTGCTACGTAACCTCAGATGGCTGCTCAGTAGCAGGGCCCGGCCGCCACCCCTGGCCTTGCCTGGAGCGTAGGACCACTGGGATTAATGAGGTTCAGAAACTAGTGGGACGAATGCCTGTGACGCAGCAAGCTGATACACATCTCTTCCCTGTCCCGTTCTCAGAAATGCAGCCCGGTCGGTGCCACCTGCTCTTTTCACATGGGGGTGGATCATTCCTATAGAGGGCTACAAGAGGGTCATCGAGTCACTTAAGGAACCTGTGTCCCCGCCATTTTTTCAGTGAGGAACCAGTGAGTGCAGCTGCTTGGACTCCAACCTAGACCCTGACAGCCTCGGGCTGCAGCAGGTGTCCAGCCAGTCTTCTGCGTGTGCACGGTGATAGCACTCAATGCAGAGCTCCTGCACAGCATGTCCGTCCTGTTGTTTCTCTCTAATGTCGAGTGGACCAGTACTACAGAAAGCAGTAAAGAGATGCTCAAGCAATTAAAAACCCAGCGACTATGTATCCATCAATCCTCCCTGGGGGGGTGGGTGTATCCAAAAGAGGAGACTCAGCCCCTGAAGAGACATCAGCACTCCTGTGCTCCCCGTGGCACCATTCACAGCAGCCCAGACGTGGGAACCCAACTTCCCAGCGACAGACGAGGGAGTAAAGAGAAGGTGGTGCCAGGAGCAGGGGTTGCCCTGGCAGCTGAGATCCCTGGGTCCCAGATCAGAATGCTGGGGCCACTTCCCAGTCCCAGCTCCCGACCCCAGCTCCCGGCTAATGCAGTGTTGGCTCAAGTAACTGAGTGGCTGCCACCCACGTGAGAGACCTGCATGGATGGTTCTGGGCTCCCAGCTTTGATGTAGCCTGTGACTGCTTGGGGACTGAATAGTGGTTGGGAACCCTCTTTGTGTGGGAGAGTCTGTGCTGTGTGCACGGTGTTTGTTAATTAGGGCGGTAGATGCATGTAATGGACTATCATTCGTCTCTTAAGAAGAAGCAAATCCTCCCATCCACAGCAACATGGCTGCACCATTAGGACACGACTCTACGTGCAACAAGCCAGTCACTGAAAGACACACACCAAAATGGACCCACTCACATAAAGTATGAGATACAAAACCCGCAAATGCAGAGTGAAGTGGAGGAGGCCTGGGGCTGTGGAGAAGGAAACGCAGGATTGAGAATTCTCAAGCGACCGTTACGCGAGACGGGCTCGCCCCAGAGACATGCAGATGACAGCCTGTGCTGCACGCTGGAGAGTGGCGCCCATGCTACGCGTTCTCATCACAGCAAACCAGACGAGAAGGAAAGCTCATCAGTGCGCCAGGAAGGGACACGGTGGGAATCACACCCGGGTCAGGAGGACCCCAGGACGAGGACAAGCCAAAGCCCAGTGTGTTCACCACTGCCTGGGAAAAGGGGAGGAGAGAGCGAGGCTAGCAGGTAACTTAGATGCGCTTGTCCTCGTCACGTAGTGCAACTTCCCAACCCCGTTCTGTTTCTGCGAGAGGAGCGAGTCCCCAGACATCCCCGTGCACATACTGCGTCTCCCTGTATCTGCGAAATATCTGCTGCTTGCAGAGAACCAGCCGTCCTAATTAATGGCACACCGTCGCACGGGGAGCCTGGCTAGCTGAACCCACAGCAGAGAACAAATAAGAAAAATACACTGGGGGGGAGGGAGGGTTCTTTCTTTTTTCTTATTTCCCAAATTCCAGCTAGCATTCTACTATGTCTTATGAATTCTAGAATAATAAAGCATGACACAATGCAGCCCAACGTGAGGCGTCAACATGACACAAGGCAACGCGGAAGGGTTCATTACCACCAAGCATGTCACGCATGCATGTGCCATTTTCTTCCTCCTGCTCCTATGCCTGGGTCACAGAATCTGGAAATTTCCATCTGTGGGGAAAGGACGGCTGTCCATGGAAAGAATAGCCAAGCTTGCTTTTCAAATGATACCCAAGAGGGCTCACAAAGTTCAGAGTTCAGAGCCAGACCGTGTGCGTGACCACACATGGACACAGTGCATCCCATCGCACAGCTGTCACCACCCAGCCTTTCCCCCCGAGCTCAAATTACAGCATGCACAGCTTTTCCAAACAGATTATGTATTGAAGATGGCAGAAATCATCACTCTTTTTTTATTAGCAGATGGACACGAGTGTCAACTGTTGACAAGCGGTGGAAAATCCTTTAGCGCTTGCTACTGCTCTGAGGTGGTCCAAAGTCTTGCTTACAGAAATCCCCTGCGATGCACTACCAGGTCCATCCCGTGTGCTTTGCTCCTGATGTGGTGTGAGTGCCCAAATACTCGCGCATTGGAAGCTTGGCCGCCAGGGTGCCAGCGGTGGAGGCTCCAAGAGGAGGCGCTGGGTGAGCTGTTAGGACGTCCTCAAAACACCTCATCTCCCATCAGAGCGCCTCAGGGTGAGTCCCAGCTCCACTCCCGCTGCAGCCTCCTGCTAATTTGCATCCTGGGAGGCAGCAGGTGGTGGCTCTTGCCACCCGTGTGGGACACCTGGATGGAGATCCAGGCTCTTGCCTTTTGTCTGGTCCAGCCCTGGCTGTTGCAGACACGTAGGGAGTAAATCAGTGGATGAAAGAACTCTCTAGATAGATAGATAGATAGATAGATAGATAGATAGATAGATATGTATCTGCCTTTCAAATAATCAACAAATTTTTTAAATAGAGATGGAGCTGATGGGCAGTGACTCAGTGACTGGGCCACTGGGGCAGTTGCTGGTGGGTACTGGTGTGGTTCTCTTGGGACCAGGTGGTGCCCTCAGGAGAAGGTTGCTACCCAAGGCTTCCGGTCTCACTACCTGGCCTTTCGTCTTGCATGACCCCTGCGATGATGTAACAGAGTCAGGGGGCCCAGCTGACGCTGCGGCCATGCTGTTTGGATTCTGTGCCTCCAAAACTGAGCATAGCAATGGGAAATGCATCACTCCATCGTGAGGCCCAGAATCCGATGCGGCTTGGCAAAGTCACACGGCCTGTGAGCGGCAGAGCGGGACCAGACATCCACGCACTCTGTGTGCGGCTCTGTCCTGGGCGCCTGGCTCTCTCTCCAGCCTGGCTGTCACCCTGACCATGGCCCAGGCACCCTCCTTGGGAGCAGGACTTGAGTCCTACATTATCCCAAGGCTTCCCTTGCTTGGTTTCAGAATGGTGTGGAAATGCATCGGAAACAGCAACCTGCAGACCAGAAGGAGAGAGGCCCTTGGAGTTCAGTCTCTGCCAGAGAGAACCGTGTCCTTCCTTTCAGCAGGTCCCAAAATGCAATTTGCAACTTCCAGCGCTCAGAGGCAACTGGAGGCTTTGCTCTGCGGGGTCCCTGCACACAGACTCCGCTGGCCTGTCCGTCACGCTGATGTCACCAGGAGCCACAGGGTCGCCAGGGGACCCAGCATTGCTGACTTGCGGTTTTCCAGAGAAGCAATCTGGAAATGCTGGTGACGGGAGAAGGGCTTCGGAATCGATACACGCCTTTCGGTTGTCAAAGGAGGTTTTCCAAGACCCGAAACCTCAAAGGATGCCTTTCTCCAGCCGGGCCCTAAGCGAGTCCCGCCGTGCGGCAAGCGTGCACCCCATTCATGTCCCGGTACCTGCACAGAGCTGGGGTCAGGAAAAGCGAGAGGGAGGGAGGGAGGAAAGGAGGAAGGAAATGGAGGAGAGAGAGGGCGAGGAAGAGAAGAGGTGGAAGGCAGAAGAGAGAGAGAGAGCGAGGAAGGGGGAGAGGTGGGGGAAAGCACCCCAAAGGGTGGACTAGCGTCATGGAAAGCTTCATCGCTTGCAGACTGGCTGCGGGAGCCAGCTCGGTGAACTCAGCCCCCCAAAAGCCCGGGGTGTTGCTTCCAACTTTTACCCCTGTCTTTCAAGTGATGGAAGTGTGGCCGAGCAGAAGTCACGGCACAGTGGATCCCGCCACCCCTTGAGACGCCGGCATCCCGTATCCAAGTGCCAGGCATCAAGTCCCACCTCCACTGCTGACCCAGCTCCCTGCGAAGGTGCACTCTGGGAGGTGGCAGTGGTGGCTCGGGATTGAGTCCCTGCCATCTGCGTGGGAGACCCAGATGGAGGACCTGACCCCTAGCTCTGACTTGGCCTAGCCACAGCTGTTGTGGGCATTTGCAGAGTGAGTCGGTACCTAGACGATCTCTCTCTCTCTCTCTCTCTCTCTCTCTCTCTCTCTCTCTCTCTCTCTCTGCCTTTCAAATAAATAAAAATAAATACACTTTTAAAAAATAGGGTTCAGAGAGAAGAAGGAGCCTGCTACAAATGCCCCCACCCCTTGCTGCCCTTGCAACCCCCACGGCCACCCAACGGGGCCCTTCCATATCCACGGCTCCTGGGGCTCAACACCTTTTTGATTGAGGAGGACGTGGTCGCTCCATCAATTTATCACCACATACAAAATTGGCATTCAGACACGGCTGACCTGGAACGAAATGGGATTCACTGAGCGGACAGTCCCAGCGGTCCCTGAGCAGAGGCACCCTCATGGAGAGGGGCTGGGATCAGAGGCGGGGACACCTGGTCTCTGGTGGTCTTCAGACAGGACCCTTCTGCTCTCCAGACTCCGAAAGCTCCTGCAGGTCACGCACACACGCTGGGGCTCCGAGCTGAGTCTCAAGGCTCTGACCTCCGGGCGCCTCTTCTCAGTGGTGGGATGTGAGGGCAGTAGGGTCTGCTCTCACCCTGCGGGTGCCCTGCCCTGCCTGGCTGCAGGCTGGATGGTGCCTTTACCTCCTCTCTGGATTGCCCCGGGCAGGGTTTCTGCTCAACATTTAGTGCTGCCACCACCACATGGGTGGCCTTCATTTGTCTAAAGTCTGTGTCCCCTCCCTCCTGGGAGCTCAGTGCTAAGCACTAAAAATACAGGTGCTGTGTTGAGCGACCTGGAGACACACGCCACTGTCCAAGTTGCAGAGGGCACACACAAAATCCCAGCCAGGCAGCTAGAGTGCAGCCAGCTGGGCAGTGACTGCTGGGGTTTTGAGAGGGGCTGTTCATAGCCCTCTGCTGTGGACCTGCACAGCCCAGGGCCACAGTAGGTGGGTTAGGACAATAGAAACATGTCCTACAACGCCGGGAGCTTCAAGTCCAAGGGCAAGGCGTCCTCAGGACCACACTCCCAGCAGAGGCTCTAGGAGAAAATCCTGCCCGGCTTCCTCCAGCTCCTGGTGGCCCCTGACCTCCCTGGCCTGTAACTGCATCACGTGGCTCCAGTCTCTTGCCCCGTCTTCGCCTGGCTGTCTCCTCCCTGGTGTCTCTGTGTCTCTCTTCCTAGAACTCCAGTCTTTGCACGTCTGGAGGACTTCACCTGCATGTCCTTAGATAATGGCGTCTGCACAGACCCTCTTTCCAATCTCCCTCTGAGGTCCTGGATGGGCTTGAATCGGGGCCAACGCGGTTCCGTGCGATGCACTGCATACCCCAAGGTCCATTCTTTGTGAAGGAGAGTCTAAGTAAGAAAAGAAGTACAGTAGCTACCCGCCCCCAAATCTGCAGACTCACTTTCTACAGTTTCCAGTTACCTGAGACGAGCCAGGGCCCACAATTGTTCAATGGAAAAGTTCAGAAAGAAATGATCAGAAATTTCGACTTGCACATCTTTCTGAGTGCTGTTCCATTCCTGGTCCCAGCCCAAGACCTGAGCCATCCCTCTGTCCGGCGTGTCCATGCTGTATGTATGGCCTATGCATCTGACAGTCACTTGGTCATCTCGGACATCAGGGACGTGGGGCTCAGAACCATCCACAGCTTCAGGAATCCATCCGGGTCTTGGGCCATAGCTTTCCTGGACGATGGGGACCAAGTCACCAATGCATGGAAAACCCCCCACCATGTGGGCAATTGTCTTCAGGGGTAGCACTAACCCTTTGCCACCCACACCCCGGGAGACTGAGGGACCCCCAGCCCTGAGGCCCCGGGGGTGGGAGGTGGGGTCAACGCACCAGCCCACTGCTACGTGAACAGCACCCTGGAGCCCCACCACACCTGGTCCACTCAGATGAGTCTGTTTGCCGGACACCGCCTGGCATTCTTGCACCAGAGAGACTCTGCTGCAGGATATCAAACACGATCTGACAACGCGTTCATCTTTAATCTGCACAGTGCATCTTTCCTTCGCGAGTCGTTTGCCTTGCACGGCACGATATGATTCCCGATAAATTCTCAAACTGTGCAGCCTCCCTCGAGAGGGAGGCAAAAACCTAGCAGGAAGAGAGGCGAGGAGGGGGCTGAAGGCACAGACTCGTGGGAGTCCGTGGCGCTGCAAAGCATACGGAAGGGAGTAGCACACGGCGAGGGTCTCCTGCCCTGTTCCTAGGAGGCCTGTGATGGGGCGGAGCCGGGGGGAGGCACGCAGCCCCCGCATTCACTGCTCCTGGAATGGATTCCTGGGAACAGAAACAAACCGCAGCATCGCCCACCTGTACCCCCTCTCACAGACAAGCCCTGCTGATCCGGCACAGAGCATGCTGGGAGAGTGGCACCGACACCCTGCCTACTACCGCTCTCAGTTTCTCTCAAGGATCACAGCGGTTATAAATCCAATATTCAGCTCCCAAGTAAGCTTTGAAAAGAAAAAAAAATCAGATTGCAACATTAACACCCAAATGGCCAAGACTTCGCAGGTATATATGCGTAGCAGCATATACGCACGACTGCGCGTTCATGTACACACACGTGTACATGTGCGTGTACAGGTACCCACATGCGTGTCTGGGAGGGGGCACCTCTAAATCCCCACGCCATACACCAATGTCACATTTTAATGTAATATCATGTCCAATGCATATTCATGAAACGGGATCTTGGCAGGAACACAAGAAAAGTGGGATGAAGTGTGTTTGGCGGATGCGTCACGTTTCCAGGCCAGCGGATTTTTTGATTAAAGTCCCTTATCCGTTTTATCATGCATATCCACTCTCTGATTAAAGTGATCTGGGGCTGACACTCACAATGTCGCATGCACTGAGACCCTTCACACGAAACATGGCTGGAATTTATATCCTTTAAAAAAAAAGGAAAGAAAGAGCCCGTGCACTCGACAACAAAACTGAAACAGGGCAGCTCGCATTTAAACACAAGTCTGAGAGCCGTCTCGGCCCCGAGTTCAAAGAGAGTTAACCCGGAATATCAATCAGTGTCCAACTTCAGAGGCTGGGTTTTCTGTCTGTCTTTTTTTAAGTTAAGGCCCTTTTTTTCTGATTTGTTGGGCTTTTTATCAAATGTTTCCACTTGAGAGAAACATAAGAAGGAACTCTTCCCGCAGCAGAACGTACATGACAAATTTCCCCAGACGCCAGACTTCCTGCCACGGGCTCCATTCTTCCTCCTCGGGTGCCTCCTCCCAAGGCGGCCCTCCGGGGGCCCCTCGCAGGTGCCAGATGCCGACGCACACACCTGAGGCTCGGCAGGAAGCCCCCCGCCTCCCCCTCTAAGAGTCACAGGACGCCAATGGCCGAGGGAGTGGCCCGACCCTCTGAAGGTCAGTTGGCGCCCAGGAGAGAGATGGAGAAGAGGCAGCCATGCACCTGGCCAGCAGGGAGGCCAGCAGGGAGAGCTGTGCCCCGGGAGTCTGGCGTCCTGTCACAGCTGCCCAGCCTGGGGCCCGCGCACATCTCCGAGTCCCCTGCGGGAGTGGACACAGTGGTTTCTCTCTCGTGGGCCTGTTCTCAGGTCAAGTGAAAACTTCTCCATAATCAGGGAGAGGCAACGGAAAAGGGGTGGGTCTGCCTGTCCTGAGCAGAGGCGTGGCCTCCAGGCCGGCACGACCTTCTGCCCACGTCCACCTGTGGTCACGAGAAGACACCTTTGCGTTTTCAGGTCCTGGGATCCCTGGGCCCCCGTCCTCCCGCCTCTCTGTGCATCTTCTGTCTGGAGCTGGCGATCTCCCCCAGTGGCCGCCCCCACCGCACCGGCACCCACGCCGGAGCCAGCCTAGGCGCTGCTCCCCGCCCCCACTCCGGGGGGAGAGCTGGGTCACCTGTTTCCAGGGCCCCCGACTCTGTTTAAAACCCGACAGCAGGGCCTGCCCTTGTCCTCTCTCACGTCCTTAGCAACCTGGGCTGGTGCAGGCCACAGCAAGTGGTCCACAGGCCCTGGTCCATTCATGAAAGACAGAAACCGCGACCCAGTGGTCGGGTGGCCCAGGGTGCCAGGTTCGGCCCTGGCCCCTCCCACTTCCTGACCTCCTCGGGCCTCACTAATAGAAACTTGCAGGGGCTAAAAGTGGCTCAGAGAGGGGCAGCCGCCTGCCTGCGGCCACTCAGCCAGATGTCACAAAGCAGCAGGTATTAAAATTAAAGGTAGATGGATAGTGACAGGATGTATTGACAGATAGCGTAGATGTCGATACACGATAGATAGATAGATAGATGTTAGATGAATGATGGCAGATGATCAATAGATATCAGATAGATGATAAGATAAAAAGGTTGATGGATTATATAGACAGATGGTAGGTAGACAAAGTTGACTGGAGAGATAGATGGTGGATAGAAAGACAACAGATAGAGAGAAGATAGAGGGGATCAGCACGGAGCTGCCAGATTTCACTTGGTCGCGGTGTAAGAGCGGCCCCCTCTCATTCTCCCTGCAGACGGGGAAGCACCGTGCGCTGCCTGTGTTCCGAGGCAGGCCCGCACATCAGAGCGGAGGTCGAATCCACACCAAGGCACTTGGCTTCTCACTCACTCGCGGTCACCTTCCCATCTTCCCCACATGGATCCAAGCTGGGGAAGTGTCCCCAGCCTGTCCTGGTCCTGGGGTCGAGCAGAGGCCACACAGGAGCCCAGCTGGCCTGAGACGGAGAGTGTCCACATCCTCTTGGCCACCTTCTTGCCCAGGACGTGTCCATCCCACAGGTCTCACTGGCAGCAGAGTTTTGCTGCGGAAGTAGGAACCCAGTGGCTGAATAGTGGGATCGCCCTTCTGCTGGGACCTCCCCACCGACACTCTGTGCACCGCGTGGCCAGGCACCAGCTGCCTGCCTTCCTAAGCCCCACTCGCTTCCTTACCTAGAAATGGGTCAAAGGAGCCCCAGCAGATGTGCACGGAGTCCAGCTCCCCACCCAGAGCACGCCCACTGCTTTGGAGAATCACCCCAGGGGGCACCCCCACCCTACAGAACCGGCCGCCTGACAAGGCCCTGGCAGGCAGCACTGAGACCCGGAGCTCATGAGCCAGGCCTGGCCTCCGGAGCAACAGGGCGCTGCCTGCTCTCCCTCGGGAAAACCAGGCACGTGGGTCGGGAAGAGGAGACGCTGTCCGGGTGCCAGGGCCAGCAGCTGGCAGAGGGCACGGCACGGCTGCCTCGGAAGCACCGTGCAAGGTCACTCCAGCAGTGCAGCGTCAGACGGTGGAGTAGAGGCTCTGAGTGGTGAGGCTGGAGGACATTGCCCCTCCCCGAGGCTGCAGGACCCCAATCCCCCACGCTCAATCGCCCCTTTCTCCCTGGCACACAGCTTTTCCACGGCCACATCCGCGTGGATGGAAGGACACAGGGCGGGAGGTGGGTGGGAGCACCCTTGTTCCCTGGAAGTTAAACCTGGGAGAGCTCGCATGCGGCATCTGAAAGTCTGCGTGGACACAGTGCGTGGGAAGAGGTGGCCCGCGAGGGCCTGTCCCCAAGCGTCTGTGCCACGACCATCCAAAGACAGAAACAGGAAAGCCTCGCGAGCCAGGTGATGCTGAAGGGGGCGCTCTGGTGGCTCCCTGGTCCTGCGCAGCCTGGCACGTAGCCGCCGGGTTTAGAAGCTGCACTAGAATTTTAATCCTTTTCTAATTTCATCTCCTCTTTCTCCACACCCACTCAGAGCCCCGCGGAGATCTGCCTTTTGTATCCTCCAACTTTAACCTTGGTTTAAGCTCCATCCGCCTCAAATCCCCACAGGCGGGAGCGTGGGGGTGGAGGGAGATGGGGGAGGAGGTGGTGGGGAGAAGGAGGAGGGGGGAGGAGGGGTGGACACAAGGAGATTCAGGAAGGAGGAGAGACCTCAAGTCTCTTTAAGGCCAGGTGACACTCAGCAGGGTGGCCCCCACACCCCACCCAACCCCTCACTCAGCCCCCACCCTGCTCTGTGCCCAGGGCCTGGGGCCAAAGGCGCTGCCTCCTGCTGACCCCACGTGCTCCCTGCCTTTGTCCTGCTCTGCCCCTCACACTGCTTCCCCTCCCTGTAGCTGGCTGCTCTCCCTCCACCTGCTGTGGTCCCCAGCAAGCCTCCAGCTGGACCCCTAAGAGCCTCTGTCACCTGTGCCCACGGCGGCCACAGATGGCGCCAGAGAGCAAGGATCGCTCTGCAGGGCCTCCATGAAGGTCACACGGCCCGCAAGCAACAGCGCCTGCATCTCTGGACTGTAGTTATTTGAAAGGCAGAGAGACTGAGAAAGGGAGACCATCCACGCACTGGCTCACCCCCCAGACAGTGCTGGGTCCGGCCGAAGCCAAGAGCCAGCAACTCAAAATCAGCCTCCTACGTGGGTGGCAGGGCCGCACGTGCCTGAGCTGTCAGTGCACCTGCCCGGCGTGCACCCGGCAGGAAGCAGGATCAGAAGCAGCGCCAGGACTCAAACCCAGGGCCGCCGTGGGACTGCTGCAGCCACCGCCCTCCCCAAGCCTTGCAGGCGAGTTCCCGGCATTCCACAGGCCGGCCCACCCTGAGCCCCCGGACAATGCTCTGGATACAGATGACACTTGAGAAACCACCAGGCCTGTGAAAGTTCACGTCTCAGTAAGAAGCGATGGAAATTGCAAATTATATTAACAATCATGCAATACCACTTGCTGCTGTATTTTCCTAACGTGGTTTTGATGGGTAGAAATTTACATAAATTATATGACTTGGATTCCTGAGAGCTCTGAGGGAGCTGGAGACCCCTTTGCGTCTCGCTCCCTTATTACACGCGTGTGGGATTTGTTCTTTCCTCCCCTGCTCACCAGGTATTTTTCATGTGCCCACCTGGGCCGGCATTTCCCCAGATCCTGAGGGGCAGACATGAGACAGGTTCAGCCCCATGGTCGCTGCACAAACGGGGCGATAGTTATACCTCGGGGTGACCTTAAAAGCTTCGTAGCCTTGGACAAATCAATCTCTGTGCACCTCAGTTTCTCAATATGTGCACTGCCAAGAAGAGGACATTCTCAGCCAGGTTTGGGGAGGACGACACGAGACGAAAACCATGCAGGCACTGGGCGTATCCTCGGGGAGGGGACAGTAACCGAGCCACAGAGGACGTGTGCTGAGTGGGCTCCTGGGCAGAGCTGAGAGACCGTGCACAGCGGAGAGTGACAATAGGGTAAGCAGGTGCATGGGGAGCCAGGGGTGCACGGGGAGTGGGGAGCAGTCGGCAGCCTGGGCTGGGTCAAGTCGAGAGCCCAGGAGCTGGGGGAGAGGCTCAGAATTGAGATACTGATGCCAACAACCACGGCGACAGTCCCAGGACAGCTAGTGCACCTTGAGCAGGCACTGCTGAATACTATCTGTGCGTTCTGTCCTCTGGCCTGCCCATCTCCCTACGACGCAGGTGCAATCACAAGTCCCATTTTACAGATGTGAAAACCGAGGCACAGAGAGAGCCTGCACAGCTGGCCAGCAGCACGTCGGGGGCGTACAGGCCAGGGCCGGGCCGTGGCCTGTTCCGGATCAAGATGCTTTTTGCAAACTTAAGTCAGGTGCTGCCATGATGTTCTACTTCAACTTCTCAGTGTCCTGTAAACCCGACAGCGCCCTGACAGCCAACAGGAAGAGAAAAAGGACCCGCGAGCCTGCTCTCACGGCTCTGCTGACACTGGCGCTGCTTAGTTAAGGAAGCAACTGGCAGCCTGCGCTGGCCTTGCTTTTCAGCTGAAGAGGGTGATGCTCCAGGCTGGGGGCAGCCGTGACCCCTGTGCTAGAGCCGAACCCAGCGCTCAGATGCCCATCCAGAGCAGCCCCTGCTCCAACACACTGAGCTCCTCCTCCGGGCCAAGGTTTTACGGAGCTTCCGTAAGAGCAGAGGGTGGCAGGATGCAGAGGAGGGAACAAAGGACCCCCAAGCCATGGAAATGAGCTGCACAGGGGCTGGTGCTGTGGCGCAGCGGGTTAATGCCCTGGCCAGAAGCGCTGGCATACCATGTGGGCACTGGTTTGAGACCTAGCTGCTCCACTTCTCATCCAGCTCTCTGCTGTGGCCTGGGAATGCAGTAGAAGATGGTCCAAGTGCTTGGATCCCTGCACCTGCATGGGAGACCTGGAGGAAGCTCCTGGTTTCTGGCTTTGGATCAACACAGCTCCAGCCATTGTGGCCAATTGGGGAGTGAACCAGCGGATGGAAGACCTCTCTCTCTCTCTCTCTCTCTCTCTCTCTCTGTGTAACTCTGACTTTCAAATAAATAAATAAATTTTTAAAAAAGAGAGAAATGAGCGGGATGATGTGACAAGAAGGTGAGGTGGGGTGACTTTGGGTACATGACCCAGGAAGCTCTTGGAGGGGGAATGTCCGGTGAAGACCAGGAGGAGACACGGGAGGTCGTGCAAAGGCCCGGAGGTACCTTGCTGTGAACTGGCCTTGGCAAGGTAGGCAGGGAACCACTCACACGTGACCTTGGGGGATTTTATGCTAAGTGTGGCAGAAAGAAAACTAACCTGCCCTGGGCCTTAGCGGGTGAGAACGGCTTACTTAAAAAGACTTGTTCTGGTCGATGCTCCCCGATTGTTGTAGGAAATGGGAGTGGAGAGGAGTGTTCTGGGCTATACCTTATAGTTCTGAGTCCACAGGACCACCACAGCCAACTGTCCCAGCGCAGACACAAACAGGAGGCTGCTGGGAGAACAGGGGATTTCAGCGGAAACTTCACTTAGATCAAACGAAGGCCACTACGCCATTCAAGTCGAGTCCACACAGGACACGTGGTGGCCACCGGGGTGCAGGTCGGGTTGGAGGCTCAAACAGGGTGGCTGGTTCCTGCTGCTGGAGTCGGGGCTGAGTGGAGGGGAGCTTGGACAGATAGAAGTAGGAGCCAGAGCCCGCACACCCTCCAGACAAGCGGCTCAGCGGGACGGAGAACGGAAGATGGGTGGCACGCCCGTCTCACTGCCGCGGCAGCACGAGGCGCGTCGTGCTGTTCCCAGGTGGTAGGGGACTCTGCCCCGCGTCCTGAGAAACAGCCGCGTGTTAGACTCCGCGCTGCCCCCCTTAGGCCACCCGAGAGCAGAAAGCATCCCAGGGAACCCAGGGGAAACAGTCTTGCCTCTCTGTTGGGGGCAGGACGGATGGTGGCTGGGGTAAAGCTGCTGCCCGTAAATCAATACACAGATCAATGAGAAGCCCAACGCCCCAGTTTCAGCGGCTCGTGTCTCCCTTTTCCCGTCATGGCGTGATCGTCACCGTGAATTCGGTTCCCCCCAGGGACTAAAGCTGTAAATCAGATGATGCCAAGGCATCTAGGTCCTCCCACCAACAGGGGACTTCAGAAACTCACGGAAAATGGAATCCAAAGAGAAATGTATTTCGCTGCAAAAAATCTTAAATCCAAGCACAGTTTTTTCATAATAGGTATTTTCCACAAACTTTTTGAAGATCCTGCATATGCATGGATTTCAAAAAAAATTGTATAAAAGAAACTTATCTTTTAATTCCACTTTCCACGAGTTTTTGGAGTGCACTTACTTAAGCTTTTTGGATTCCTTCATCCAGCACTCCGTACATTTCTAGGGATGAGGCAGAAGGCGCTATAATCTCCATTATATGGATGTTGGTCCTTCCACAGTTGTTGGTCGCCTACCTGCTCTGCCCAGGAAATTCTCTGGGAATGCACAACACACCCAGGGGGCTTGTCCATACGCAGAACCTATGGACCAAATCTGCCCGCCGTCCAATCTGTACGGAGATCTGAGGATGGATTTGCATTTTTAAATGGTTAGAAAAATCACATAGAATGGTCTGTATGACTCGTAAACTTATATGAAATTCAAACTTCAGCAGCCGCCAATAAAGTTTTATTGGCACACAGCCACAGAGCGTGTTTGTGCACCTTCTATGGCTGCTCACGCTGAAGAGGGGAGCTAAACAGTTCAGGAAGATGGCGATACCCACTCTCTGGCCCTTTAGAGAAACAGCTTGCCAACACCTGTTCAGTGGGAATGACAATCCGAGTGGTGGTGTCTGCGGAGACCGGGTCATTTAATTGTCACCTTCTCTGCACTATGAGAGGAGCCCAAAGCTCAGCCTCCCCCAACTTCTAGAACATCGTCAGAGTGACGCGTTTCCACTGCCCTCAGGATGGCTGTGTCGCATCTGGGGCACAGTTGACCCTGCTGTTGTCATTGTGTGCAGATTAAGTGCGGCTCAGGGACATCCGCACGGGCGCCAGGTTGACGAGCGGTGGCCTGGTGACGGTTGTGTCTGCTCCCCACCGGCGGGAGCACGGTGCCCGGAGGTCTCCTCCATCGCCTGCGCAGACGGGGCTGTGCAGGGACTTTGCAGCGACTGTGGCTGGGTCTCCTGCAGTCAACTGATGGCGCCGGGGTCCTGGGACAGCGGATTCAGCTGCGAGATGTCCATGGACTTGGGTCACACCGTCAGCTCTTCCAGGGTCTCCAGCCCTGCAAATTTGGGGTTTGCCGGTCCCGACAATCACAGAAGCCAGTTCTCTAAAACTATGAGCGTGTGTGTGTGTGTGTGTGTGTGTGTGTGTGAGAGAGAGAGAGAGAGAGAGAGAGAGAGAGACCCTGCTGGTTCGGCTTCTCTGGAGAGCTCTGACGCATGGAGACTTTGGAAAGCAGCCGCCGGCTGGGGCAGACAGGTCCATCAGCAAAGCCACAGCCAGAACCGGGCTTTCCTGCCTCTGGTCCAGCGCTCTTCAGAATCAAGAGTGATTTGTAACCAGCTCTGGCGACTGTGGAGTTCTGCCGTCTGCAAAGCACAGGGCTATAAAGAAGCCGCAGCACGGCGATGTCATGAGGATTTAACGAGCTGATGCGTCCTCCGCGCTGAGAGCTGAGCCCGGAGCCCAGAGTGCGCTCCGTCCTCGCCAGCCGGCGGGATCGTTAGCATCCCGGCTGGCAGCCCTCTCGCTGCCAGAGCCCTGGCGGCTGCAGCCCCGGCCGCCCCGAGTGCTCTCCCAGATGCCGCCTCTCTGCCTCCGGTCCTGGGATCCGAGCGCACCAACCCTTGTCCCCGTGCGATTGTGCGCCTTGAACACACATCGCCCACCGAGTATTTGCAAACCTCCTTCCTCTGTTTAAAAGTGCAAGAAATAGTTAAATGTTTCCCATTGTTGTATCAGTGAACTAGTTCAAAGATTGCCAACTCAATTCAATCAAAATTAGTGACAAGCAATTTTCCCGTTCCGTGCGGCGCGGGGAGCTTTGTGTTTGGCTGTTTTATTGGAGGTGATTCACTGCCTCGTTCCAAGAGGTAAGCTGAGTAGCTCAGGCAGCTTCTGTCTCCTTTTGTCTAGATAAGTGTTATCCAGTAAAATGAACACAATAAGACTATGTTTACCTTAATGCTGTTTAAAAATCACATCGCAATGAGAGATCAATAGCTCTCCACAACAATTTGCTGAAGACCCGGCTGGGAAAGAGAAATTCAAATTGCATTGATTTTTTTTTTTTTCTATGAGTGAGTGAGTGTGTGTGTGTGTGTGTGCGTGTGTGCGTGTGACAATAATAACCCAGAGCAAGGGTGCTGACAATACCGCACGTGAGCGCTGTATCTAAACGCGAGGCAGAAGCGGCCGAGAGGGTCGCTAGACTGCTGTGCCCTGTACCTGTTGCCCAGGAAATTGGGAGAAACTCAGCAAAGACAGGAGTGCGGGGGGGATTTCTTTCCCCCGCCCCCAACACTTTCCTTGTGTCCACAGTCATAGCCCTGGGGAACGCAGATCTTGGGGACTTCGGAAGTGACTGAAGTCCTCCTTTCTCAGGGGGCCGGCTGGGAAAGGGAGGGCCTTAGCCGGGAGCCACCCGGGGGCGCACGCGTGGCAGAGCGTTGGCTCTCTGAAGGCAGAGGTCCCATCCCCCTGGCGAGAACCCTGGCACACAGCAAAGGCCTGTAGAGTAGGTAGACTGAGTCAGAAAACAGAGAAGAAGCGGGGAGGGACGTGGCGGGGAGAAGAGGGGCGGGCACATCAGCTGGGTCTCGGGAGGCTTGCACCCGTGTGAGCGCTCGGACACACTGTCTGGCTTCTCCCTGTCCCAGCAATATCCAGCTTCCGAAAAATAATGGAGCTGTTTCACGCTTCCAGGCCCGGCCCGGGTGCCCACGCTGTGGCCAAACAGCTGGGACAAGAGCCTGCTCTTTCTGCCACAAACCCATAGCGTGCATAGGTCTCCGTGGCCCGTAGACAGCGCTCGTGGCCTGCGAGGGACCACCGGCTCGGTGGCTGCAGCCTGCGGAACCCGGAGCCCGAGAACCCTCATTCCCGCTCCGACCACTTTGAAACACGCTTTGTAAGAAGTAGAATTAAAAAAAAAAAAAAAAACCAAAGGCAGGGGAAAGGGGGAAGAAATGTAAGTGGAGAAATTATTGGAACAGGAGAGGGGTTTTAATGGCAAGGCTTGCATCCTGCAATTTCACACATTAAAACATATTTTTAAAGAAACGACTGCAGCGCTGATTGTATAAGGGCAAAGCTTTTCACTCTTCAGACTCCTAATAAGGGTTTCCCATAGAGAAGACAAATACATGCTTGATGCATTTTTAATCCTTTGCCAATACATTTGACTAAAGCTGTTTGCAGTTTCAATGACAGGATTTAACTTGCCCTTCTGTAGCCAGCGCAGCTGATTACTAATGACATTTCCGAAACACAAGCTCCGAAGTTTCATTCTGCTCGGACAGGGCCCCCGCGGAAGGGAACACGCACCTGAAGTGGGGGCAAGCCTTCTCCCACCGGCCGGGGCAAAGGGGCATCCCCAACACGGCGCCGCCCGCAAACCCTCGCCACCCCGGCTGCCTGCGGGGAGCAGGGTCAGGACCGTGGCCATGACCTTGACAGCCCTTTCTAGGAGAACCTCCCTGTGCCTATCGGGTGATCTTGGCGCCATTAAGCCAAGTTCACGGGGACGTGTAGATTTCTCCGGATCTCCTCCATGGAGAAGCCAACGGTGAAAGCTTCCGGGAGGAACCGACGGCGGCTTCGCAACAGGGGATTCTGAGAAAGCTCCGGGCGCCTCGCAGAATTGCCAAGCCCGGGGGAGAAAAAAGCCTGACCAGACCCAGCAGATTGCACTGTGCTTTTTTTTTTTTTTTTTTTTTAACGTTTTTAAGAAACAAATGAATGCCGGGGTTAAAATGAAATTACATATGCTGACGCCCACCAGGCCGGCCCTGACGCTCAGCTGGCCTCCAGGACGTTCATACGAGCAGTACGCAGGCGCACACAACAGAACAGGACCCAGCACCTGGTACAGGCTGCCAGCAGTGCCTGGGAGGGGGCTGGGTTTTGCTTCGGTTGTAAAGTCTTCCCCCCCCCCGGGGGGAGGGTGGCGTGGGACACCCCAGAGGGACAGGAAGGAGTGAAGGAGCGAGCAGGGCTCAGAGACAGGAACGGAGACGTCCCCGCTCTTCCACCCACCAGCAAGACGCGTTCACACAGGAGGCTTTCAGCCTGTGGTATTATCTGCTCAGCCCTGACCCCCCAGGAGCCACAGAAAATCAATCCTGCGTTTTACTAAGTTTGCGCTAATTTTACACGGAACTGGAATTACTGCCGCCAAGCTGAGCAATTCTCTTCTCTCCCTAAGCTCGTGACACTTGGGGTTCAGGTTTGGAAAATCCTATCGCTATTTTGAAAGAAAAAAAAAGATGATGATGATGAAGAAGAAGAAGAAAGGCTGGGGTGTGGAGGGGCTGCAGTGTGAGAGATTTTAATAGCTAATAATAGGAGAGAGCATAACAGCACACGGGCGATTTACACCCAGGAGCCCCTGTGTAAGCGTTGCCTGTCAGTCTCGGGGTGTACAGTAGAGGGGCCAGCTTCTGAGCATGGCAGCCAGAAATATAAAGTCCAGATTTAATTCTGATACAGAGAAATACAATTTCAAAACCGGACGTCTTATCATCGGCATGTCCCATGGAGAACTCATTTCCCTAGCAAAAGGCTGTCAATGCCATTATGTTGTACAAGGAAGCAATTTACCACTACAGCTAAACAGGGCTACCAGGGCTGGGGGAACTTAAGCATTTGAAGTTATCGCTCAGGAAAAAAATAGCATTTCAAATGTCAGTGAAATGGGAAGGAATAATTGAAAAGTATCAATCAGAGAAGCTAGGGGTTTCCAAGGCCGGTGCGGCCTGACCACTGCCCCTTCCCCTGTCCTGCTCGCTCGCCGTGTAGACTCCCTCCCCACCCCCACGCCTCCCCCGCCCCGTGCCCCCCCCCCCCCCCGCTCTCCTCAACCCTGCACCTGCCCCACACAAATCCACCGAGAGAAGGTCGCTGCCTGGTCTTTGTTCTGTGTCAGCTGTCCGCAGACCCCAGGGGAGTAGATGTGCCCACCACCACCACCAGAACTCCTGACCCAGGTTGGGCTCAGGACCACCGGGAGGGCCAGCCGCGTGGCCTGGAAAGTTACCCGTCCTCACGAGGCGCCGACATGGTGCCCTGGGTCCAGTGCCTCCTTATTCACAGAGGACATTTCAGGAAAGAGTCCAGAGTGGTGTCGCTGTCTTGATCCCACCACTGGCTGCTCCCCAGGCACCCTGACCAGGTACGCCTGTCAATCAAGTGGGGAGAGGAGCACCCGCCTGGAGGACAGGGTGTGGGGATGAGATGGGACATGGATAGCGCTGCTGGGGTTCTGCCTGGAATGCCGTTGCTGTCACGACTCCACTGCCCCTGGAGGGACAGGCAGACTCCGGCGACGGCTTCGCCCCTGGGGGTCACGGCCAACCACCGGCTCCTGACCCCTCTCACGCTCTGAAGCCTCACTCCCGCCTGGGACCCTCGCACTGGCTCTTCTCGGATCCGGAATGCTCTCCCCATAGGACTTGGCATAGCTGCCTGCGTCTCATTCGATCCTCAGCGCGAGCAGGAGCGCCTAGGAGAGGCCGCCCCCGGCCGACCCACGTGACGCTGCGCTTCGTCCCGTTCCTGCGCTCGACTTTGTTCGTGGACTTTATCCTTGCATTCCTGTCTGCCTTTCCTGCTGGAAAACAGCTACCGTAAGAACACAAGGCCGTTGTCTCGTTCTCCACCGAATGCCTTCCCCGCGGGCTGACCCTGGATCAAAGCACGTGCCTTATCCTACACTCACAGCGACGCCCGGAACTCTGGGTAGTGCTGAACTCTGTGAATGTGATTTCTCTCTCTCTCTCTCTCTCTCTCTCTCCCTCCTC
The DNA here is from genome assembly GCA_949820135.1 of Sylvilagus floridanus. NCBI lineage: Eukaryota > Metazoa > Chordata > Mammalia > Lagomorpha > Leporidae > Sylvilagus > Sylvilagus floridanus. Next base: position 49,358,554 of record OX463228.1, on the reverse strand, counting down.
CCTCCCTACCATCTCTGTCCCTCTGTGTCTCTGTCTGTTTCAAAGTTGCCATGCAGGCAGCATAGACAGCGCAGATACACTGGACAGAGGGGTGGCTCGTTTCCCAGGTGGAACAGAGTAGGATGGACAAGGGGTGTGCTCAGAACAGCCACGTGAAGCTGATGAGTGACTGACTTCCAGAACATTCCGTGAGTATTTTTGGACTGCTGCAGAAAAGGCGAGGTCAGGCAGGAGGCGCCCTGCACCGTGTTGCGTCGGCGCCACCATTTGTGGCTGCATGAACGAAGCAGGGGCTGGAAGGCCGTGCAGATGAGCGGACACTGAGCCTGCGCAGCTAAGCCCCGCCTGGCTGAGCAGCTGGGCCTGGACGAGGCCATCGCCGCCCCAAAGCAGCTCCTGGGGGTCAAGTTGTGGATGTGGGGTGGAGAGCCGGTCAGCCTAAGAGGACAGCAAATGTGCACCGTGCTGCGAGCCTCCTGCCTCTCCCGGAACAGCCGCTGGTGCACGGGCCCCACCAGAGGCTGTTTGCGCGACAGCAGGAGCACCCCACTGGAGCCGGGCTCTGCACCGGAGGCCAGCCCCGACGAGACGCCACCCATGCTCCGCACCCCACTCAGGCAACCCTGGCTCCCTCCTCTCATCCCCGAGGTCACCTGGGCTTGAGCCCACCTGCCCCTCTGCCCCCAGCACACACCCTTCCGTTCCAGTCACACCAAAGTACTTCCGGTGCCTCTCGCCACCCCCGGCCCCAGCTCTGATGGTGCCGCAGAGGTCCTTCCCCCGCTCAACGCCTGCCTGACCCCTCCTTCCCTGTCTGACCCGATCCTGGGCTCTCCTCAGGAAAACCTCGCCCAGGCCCCCAGAAGGTCCCCAGGAGGACCATCAGCTGTCTCACCTGGGTGCCCTCCTCACCTGCCTTTCCCCCGCACCTGGGATAACAGTGGCCCTCCATATCCACGTCTCAACCAACTGTGGGTGGAAAATATTTGGAGGGGGGAGTTGCATCTCGGCCTGTTTTGTTCTCGTCTTTGGTCCCTAAACAGCACAGTGTAACAAGCCTTTGCCTAGCATGTACATGGCACTGGGCGTTGTAGGCCATCCAGAGATGACATTAAATCCACAGGAGGACGTGCACAGGTTCTGCACAGGATTGTGATAAAATAAATTTCTGGTTTCTAAGCCACCAAGCCCATAGTACTTTGTGGCTACAGCCCTACAGACTAACACATTTAATATAAATGAAATAGACCTAGAGACGCATGGATAGACAGATGATGGATGGATGGATAGATGCATAGATAGATAGATAATAGGTAGATGGATGATATAGATGTTAGATAACCAGAGATTGATAAGGTAGATAGATGATAGATATAACTAGGTAGATGGATAAATAGATATAGATAGATAGAGACGATAAAGACAGACTGATACTTGATAGAGATGATAGACATAAGTAGATACATGGATAGAGTAGATGATAGATATAATAGGAGACGGATTAATAGATATAGATCAGAATCATTGGTAGGTGATAGATACAGATGATAGAGTATTGGTAGATGCATAGATAGATAATTTTGAGACGTGACCTGCACAACGATGGAGGCCAGGAAGATCAAGATCTGCAGCTGGAAATTCAGATAAGTGTTGGTGTTGCAGCCTTGGGTCTGAAATTGGGCAGGAAACTCAGGGTTTGTGTCTTGAAGTCGCTTCGTTTGTGGGGAAAACCTACATTTCTGCTCTTGAGGCCTTAACCAGTTGGACAAGGGCCATCCACGTTATAGATTTGAGTGCCCACCACATGCAAACAGTCCCTTCCCAGCAATGTCTAGACTGATGCTTAACCAGACAACTGAGTACCATGGCCTGGCCAAGCTGACATGTGAAATTAACATCACGCACGGTTAGGTCAAAGGACTCAACAGAAAATACCTGGGAATCACTACCAAAGACTAAACTCCCGCCATCCCAGACCTGAGAACCCACTGCCCCGTGGCATAGCCTGATGCTGGGTGAGCTCCTGAGACACCTGATTCTGTGCCCTGCACGTCCCAGACTCCACTGGACACCCCAAGCCTGGGAAGCTCTGGGGTGAGGGAGCTGCCATCCGCCTCCTCTCGGCTCAAGCCAGCTCCGTCCTGAGAGCCAAGCTGCTCTCGGGCCCCTCCCTCCCAGCACCCAGAGAGCCCTGCCGTGTCAGGAGTCCCTCCTCTAACCACCAAGGCCAAGAGAGAGGGGAGCTGCAGGCACTCGTCCTACCGGGAGGTCGTCCGACACGCGTGCCTCTCTGAGTCCCAGCTGGCGCTCGCAGTCCGCCTCCCGCTTTCCCGCTTTCCCGCTTTCCCTGGATGCTCAGCTGTCTTACTGGCCTCTGGCGGGTCCTTTGGGTTTGCCAACATTCCTCGAGCCAGCCCCTGGCTGGAGTCTTATTACAGCTGGACTGACTGTCCACTAGAGATGTCGCTGAGTGCTCCACGGGGAGGCGCGGGCCGGGCAGGCGATGCCCGTCCTGCTCCGTCTCTGTGCCGTGTCTGTCGGCTTCTCCCACTCTGCTCAAAGGCCCGAACTTTGCTGGAAGAGTTCGTCTCCAAGACAAGTGCTGACCAAGCAGACACGCCGGTGGGTGAAGAGAGACACCTGCTCCTCGTACTTCACCCAGCCGTGGGGAGCACATCGGCCCTCGATGCCTCTGCTGAGTAGAGGAGTGTGGCACCCAGAGGCACATGCTCGGTACAGCGGCTGTGACGCCACCTGTGGCTCCCACAGCCCACGTCGGGGTGCCCAGGTTCAAGTCCCAGCTCCACTTCTGATTCCAGCTTCCTGCTGATGGGCACCCTGGAAGGCAGCAGCCCAAGCCCTTGGCTCCCTGCTACCCAAGTGGGAGGCCCAGATGGAGCTCCCAGCTCCCAGTTTGGCCTGTCTCAGCCATTATGGGCCTTTGGGGAATGAACCCATGTGAGTGGGAAGTTTCTCTGTCTCTCTTTCTGACTCTCTGCCTGTCAAACAAATTAAATAAATAAAAGTCTTTTAGAAATGAAGAGGTGCAAAATCCACTTCCCGAGACTCACAGCCTATAGGTGTCGAAGTTGAACGGGCTTGCTGCATCTGTTCTAAAAGCACAAGCTGGGTGGAAAGCGGATTGTCAAGGTCAAGGTCAAGGTCAAGGTCCTGAATGGTCCAGGTTTGAGTTCTGCGTGGCCTTGTGCAAACATTCGCCCGACCTGCATTCCGATACTTAACTCTGAAGTGAGGAAGCAGCACTTACCCGCTCGCCACAGTCACAGAGCTCTCATGAGGACCCAAGGATGCTTGTCATGCATCAGGGCTACAAAAATACAAAATAAAGAGGCCACACAGCACCTGCAGTAAGATAGCGTACCGAGCTCCACCACACCTGTCAAGTGCTCTGATCCCTGAGCTTCACACACGTGAACGCACACACTTCACCTTCAAGACGGTCTACAATGGAGGGGTGCAGCATCTCCATTTCAGAGGCAAATAAACTGAGGCCTGGGGTGGGGGTGGGGGTTATGGAACATTCCTGAGGCACCACAAAGAGCCTGTGACGGCGAGGCTGAAGGCCGGGCACTCTGGCCCCAGGGTCCGTGCGCTTAGCTGCTGCCCCACGTTGCTCCTCCCACTCCTGTCCACCTGTGCGGCACCCCACCCTGGGTTGACACCCCCAAACACGTCTCGTAAAAGATGCTCCAAGTCCCGAAACGACATCAAGAACTGTAGCTTGCACCGGTGCCCAGCTCCTCGCGGGCTCTTCGTAAATATTTGTTGTGCGATTGGGTGATCGGCTCGTCTCTCTATTAGGAAAAACTGTGAGATCTGAAATGCATCACCATTGGAGTCGGAGCTCTCATGAAGGATTTCAGCAAGCCAGCGGCTTCCTGATAACATGCAAATCGCGGAGAAATCAGTCTGCCTGGCCAACTGTTAGCTCTTCTTGAAGCCATGGTAAGACCAAGGCGGCTCCGTCTTCCCGTGCCTCGCGGCCGTGTAAGCCATTACAGAACGTGCTAAAGCCAAAACAACCTTCTGCTCCAGAGAGCTGCGGGCCTGGCTTGCATGTTAGCAAATAGTCCCTGGACACCGCCTCGAACACTCCGCAGCGTGGTGGATGTCCGCTGTGTGTCCTGCTAATGCGTCCCAGCGTGGTCCATACCACACCGCTCCGCTGATCTGACTGCCCTCTTAGAAGGAGAGCTTCGTGTGCTGCCTCCTCCAAAGGGCGTGGGAATAAAGGCACAGCCGGGTGGAGGGTGAGTTTGCTGCTGTGTGGCACAGAAGGGCCGTGCTAATCATCGGGAGTCCACCGTGTGATTCCAGAGACAAGACTTCAAATGTTCTCATCACAAAGAAATGATGGAAGATGGAGGTGATGGCCCTGACCCGACCATCACACGATGTGTGAACACACTGAAGCATCCCCACAGATGTCACTGAGATGCACAAGTATTGTGCGTTGATTGAAAAAAAAACTCACTCCAGAATTAAGCCCTTACCCCAGCGTCAGGCTGATGACCCCGGTCCTAACTTGACTGGGCGGAGGAGAAACTGAAACCAACATGGCGTGCAAGGAGACGTGCCAGCGATGTGCCGACTTAGCACAGGTGGGTGCGCCTCTCGCGGTGCGGGCCACGTTTGCAGGACCTCATAGGGCAGAGTGTTGGGTTTTCTTTGCCACCTGTTCACACCCGTGTACACGTACTTTATCAACAGCCTTTTAAGCAAGCGTGCGGACTGCTGTGAACTCCAGGACGGGCCAGTCTCCAGAGGGGACTCCAGAGGGGACAAGGGGACATCGCTTTCCTTCTCCTGGCTGACATACACAGCTATGAACATCAGTTGCGACTCCACTAATGGAACTGGAAGGTGGAACCACACGCGAACTGGACTTTGCATGAGTTTGTGCAATGCATTAGTTTGCCCATGAGCTCCCCAAGAGGAGGTTTGACCTGAATTTACCTGTAAAGAACTCCACCCTTGATATACACGGGAAAAAGCAAACCTGGCTGTGAACAGACAGATCCAACAGACTCAGAAGAGCCTGACTTCTGTGAGCTGTCTGGAGAACGGAGACGCCAGGTGAGCTGCAGCAGCCCCTCGCCTTTGCTGGGGAGCAGTTCGGGTTTGCAGGCCGTGAGCCTCCATCCCAGTGGCTCTGCCACTGAGGCTCGGCCACAGCCACAGGCGGACGCAAAAGGACACCTCTGTGTCCTCACGCGATGTTTTCATGGCACTGGGGTTGGACGCTCGTGCAAGTTCTCGGAAGCTCTCCACTTGACTTTCACCCGTTTGAAAACGTAGAGTCCATCCCCAGCTTGCAGACCACACACAGACAAGCGGCAGGTCAGGCCAGTTCCCTGCGGGGCCACCTAGAGAATCTCGGAGGAAAAATGTAGAGGACTTGGATCCTGGTCCCTGCTCAGCCACGAATGCACAGAAAAGCCTCAAGCAAGCCCCTTCCCATTCAGAGCCCCCCGCCCGCCCCAGCCAACTGGAAGGGCCAGAATGAACGGCCACCACGCGTCTCCCAGCTCCCAGACGCCAGGGCCCATGAGGGCTGCAGGCTGTCACTCTGTGGATGGTCCCCAGTGCTCCAAACCACATGGCACAGCTCGTGCGTGGGTGCATCAGAACACCTTGCTCTCCCGCCACATTGTCCCTTCTAGGAAGACACTCGGGCCTTTAGGAAGGGCAAAACAAGAGACCCCAGAACTTCCTCAGGGAAGACATTCGCCTAAGGCTTGACCGCCCCGAAGCCTGTTGAAAAGGAAGTCACAGAGCCACGCTGTGGCTGCAGACGTGCAGACAGAACGAAAGACGGGAGGGACACCCGTCTGCGGAGAGGAGGCACGGTTCGCCCAGGAAATAAAATAAAACGCTCTAAAAACGGCCCGCGTCCCGCTTGCCGGTTCAGATAAAGAAAATCCATGCTTTTCTTCAAAGTGAACTAAAAACAGCAGGATTAATATTGATGCAGCCACGGGAAAAGCAAACAGACAGTCAGGGACAAGTCTGCATCCAGCCTCCAAAACACATGTAAAGTTGGAGCTAAAATGTCATATGCATATGTAATTTATATGCAAAACTCCCCTGTCACAGGGCCATTGGCTGCCAAGACTCCTTTTGCTAGCTCCCCGATACCCGCCGCTGACGCTCAGTAATTCCATATTATCGGTCACCTACCAAGGGCAGGCCCGTCTGAGGGGAACACAGAAACTTTCTTGAGGCCAGGGTATTAACTTCTTCTCGCACCTCCCTTTCCTGGTAGCTCAGCAGGTTGCGGCAGGAAGCCCTATTTTTGCTCTTGCGCGGGCTCCATCCCTGGCAATGAGTGACTGGAACAGACTGCAGACAGCCCTGCCAAGAATTTGAAGCTCTGATGATAGGAGCCAACCTAGACTAATAATTCTATATCTCAATATAAGCAAAAGAGTTCCATAAAAAGCGACCGTTTTAACAGGATGGTGTTCTGTGCTGAGAGAGGGCTGCAGAACACGGTGCCGTGTGAACATCTTTCTCCCATCCGTGCTTCCTAACTTTAGCAACTTCCATATGTCTATTTGTCTGATGGCTGAACTTGGGAAAAGAATGTCGCGCAAGATGTGGCTCTTCAAACCCCCCGCCTGGCCTCCCTGGGAGGTGACATACCTGTCGGGGTTTTGGCAACGCCCTGCGTTCAAGTTCCCAGGAGGCAGAAGCACACGGACCCCGAGGCTGGGGTCTCTGAGTTCCGCATCAGGTGGGTATGCACACGCCACCACACGCACGTGGTTCTGCTTGTGCGTGAACAAGAGTCAGACTGATGAATGAATGGTGGGAGTGGGGACGGCCTGACCCCGGTCCACTGTTCAAAACAGTGATCAGACTCACCACGGTCGCTCGATGGCCACGTCGCCCCACGCGTGCTGGTGCAGTGGGGTGCCCCCACCAAAACCATCCCCTGGGGGAACGCCAGGGTGGTCCATCTCAGTGTGGGCTCCGAGACTGGCTTCAACAGACAGAGAGGCAGGAACCAGAAACAGGCTGCTTCCTGTGCTTGGTGGGAGATCGGGTGAAGCCCCCAGGTCTGCAGACCCAAGCAGCTGGAGGGAGGCTGCCGTGTCTCTCGTGGGCCTCATGACCCAGTCGGGGCCGAATGCAGGATGCCCGCAGTGAGGGGCGCTGGCTCGCGGGTCTGGGGGCCACTGGAAGCCCGCATTTGGCTCTTCCGGGTCTTCTGACAGCTTGGATGAGGCCCAGTTACAGCGTCCAGAGCCAGCCCCTTCCCTCAAAGTCCCGCCCTGTGGGTGGTCACCACGACCAGCCCACACTTCCACCGGAAACACCACTGCTCGCGCCAAGTCCACACTTCAGCCCACCCTGACAGCTCCCTCCCAGAGGCTGAATAGGCGTGGCTTGTCTCCCTGCCGCCCCCCAAAGTGGTTTTCCCCTGGACTGACGAGGGCAGGCGCCCTGGCTACTCTGACTCCAAGAGGCCATGTTTTCTCGCTTGCTGCATCACAGAAGTTTCTCTGCCCACCTGTTTAAGATCCTTCTGGTCTCCAATCCTCAATGCCTGGTTAGACCACAGAGCTCGCCGATCCAATGCCATTGGCCTAAAAAACATAGAGATCTGTGAAGGGGCCGGCGCTGTGGCTCAGAGCCTGATGCGAAGACATCCCATATGGGCACCGGTTCTAGTCCCGGCTGCTCCTCTGCTGATCTAGCTCTCTGCTATGGCCTGGGATAGCAGTGGAGAATGTCCCAAGTCCTTGGGCCCTGCACCTGTGTGGGAGACCCCGAGGAAGCTCCTGGCTCCTGGCTTCGGATCAGCGCAGCTCCAGCCATTGTGGCCATCTGGGGATTGAACCATCAGATGGAAGACCTCTCTCTCTGTCTCTACCTCTCTCTGTAACTCTGCCTGTCAAATAAATAAAATAAATCTAAAAAAGAGCATAAATATCTGTGAAACTGTTGTACTTCCTAAGTCGCCTTAAACGGTTGAGTCTGTGTAAATCATCATCCACAATGCTCATCCACAATGTGATTCGCGAAAATATTTCTGTGTCTTTTAACAAAGCTGTTGCTTACATGCCTTGTCTTCTAGGATAAGCATCTGCCCGAGACGCCTAGGGTGTGCAAGACTCTACTGTGTACAAATCATTTGCATGTTTCCTACCTAGGCTCAAAAACATCATTACCATTTTCAAAATCCAAAATTGCTTTAAAATAACTATGGGTTAAAATTCTGTGTGTTTTTTTTTAAGATTTTTTTTTCTTAATTTAGAGGTGTTGGGAATCATTTAGGATGGGAATTGAAGGAACGAGTTGGTAGGAAAGAAGGTTGTGGAAACCAGAGGAATAAGCACGTTGTGGAAGGTTCTGGGAGGCGAATGCTGAGATGAGCTTGGATGAGGTTAGAAGGAAATTCGGTTAACAGTGAGCCCTTCTAAAAGACAGCAGGACTGCCTGATTCTCCACCTCTCCGTTCTGTGGTGCATTTAACTGTCATACGTGATGGGTTTATGTGCTGATATCACATGCTAATATTTTCAATTAAGATCCTTCTGTTTTGTCACAAAATGTTATGCATCTCAGGGGAGTTTCGTGTTCTGTCGCCTTTACTGAGTTGCAGGGCTTTAAAACTTTGAGTCTTAAAGAGCGCACTTTATACACCTTCACTCTGGTTAGACCTGGTCCACAGCTGTGGCTAAAATGCTCCGTGTGTTACTTTGGCCAAATGGTTTGAACCTGACGATTCTGTTACACTTACAGCGCTGAAACTGAGTCTGACCTTGAGGCTTCCGGCTGGATCCCTGGAACTCTGGAGAGATGAGGATTTCCAGTGGGAGAGAGAGCAATGGCCTCACACTCTGTGTTACCCAAGACTGAGAAACCATTAGGCTCCAGGGGCTCCTCCAGACGCTGCCCAGGGAAGTCTGCATTCTACCAGGTACCCTAAGGTCAGCCCCCAGAGGACTGCTCCCCAGGGGCCCATCAGCCACCCCCTTCACGCCTCTGTTCCCCAGAGATTCTGCTGTCTCAGATCGGCGGAAAGAAGTTTAATCCTTGACTGTGGCTCGCGACCTTCTCAGACACCTCCCCTGGCATGTTGGAGGAGTGGAAGGTTCAGAGAACAGAGCAGGGGCCTCAGGGAGGGAGCTCAATTGAATACACACACACGTGCACACATGCACATATGTGTGCACACATGTGCATACGTGTGTGCACACACATGGTTATCTGCCGGGTGGAGCAGGCCTCCAGCCCAGTGGCCCTGGGCCTGATTGGGCCATGCAGCACGGCCAGTGTGTGTCCAGCTCCTGGAGGCCTCACTGCTGTACTAGCGAGTAAACATCAATAGACAGTCACAGATGCGTCAGAAACGCTGGAATTAATAGGAAATCATAAGAAACACAGCAACGTTTAAAGATGTAAATGGGACAATAGACACACGATGGAATAGATGCGAAGCCTCCACAGAAATCAGAGAAAACTAAAATCTCTCCACTGACACAGAAAATGTCTGAAAAACCAGAAAAGTTGAGTAGATGGGTTTATCAGTAATTTGGACACAGGGGAAAAAGTAAAGTTGAAGAAATCACAGCAGAAATTTTTTCAAACGAATGTACAGAGAGAGGAGGAGAAAGAAAAAATAAAAAGAACAAAATGTCCTGTGGAACAGCATCAACCGATCCAACACAGGAATTCTTGGAGCCCCTGAAAGAGATGGGGGACTGAGTGCAAAAATATTTCAGAATATAATGGCCCGGCCAGCGCCACGGCTCAACAGGCTAATCCTCCGCCTTGCAGCGCCGGCACACCGGGTTCTAGTCCCGGTCGGGGCGCCGGATTCTGTCCTGGTTGCCCCTCTTCCAGGCCAGCTCTCTGCTGTGGCCCGGGAGTGCAGTAGAGGATGGCCCAGGTGCTTGGGCCCTGCACCCCATGGGAGACCAGGAAAAGCACCTGGCTCCTGGCTTCGGATCAGCATGGTGCGCTGGCTGCAGCAGCCATTGGAGGGTGAACCAACGGCAAAGGAAGACCTTTCTCTCTGTCTCTCTCTCTCTCACTGTCCACTCTGCCTGTCAAAAAAAAAAAAAAAAAAAGAATATAATGGCCCAAAGTTTGTGAATTTGGTAAAAACTATCATCCATACTCCAAGAGTTCAGTAAACTTTAAACAGAGTAAACCAAAACAAGCACAATGCCAACCTTAGAGTCAAATTGTTGAACACGAAAGACTGAGGAAGCACCCAGAGGGAAAACCCATCACACACGGCAAAAACGGCAGGAGGGGCTGCCGTCCTCATCAGAAATAGCACACGACCAAGGACAACAGTGCAAACCGGGAAACGGGGGCCGGGGAAACACCGCCTCTTCAGAATTCTATACTCAGCCAAGGTATCCTTCAAAGCAAAGACAAAATGAAGACATTTTCAGATAAACGAAAACCGAGAGAATTCATCACCGGCAGGCCTACCCTTAAGAAATGTTAAAAGGAATTCTTCATGTTAAATAAAAATTTTAACCACGTAAAATCTTGAACCTACGTAAAGGAATGTGGAGTCCCTCAAAATGCCAAATACGTGCTTGAGTTCCAAAGACAGACTTGCTTCTTAATTCTTAAAATAACTAATAGTTTAAAACAAAATTGGTAATCATGTCGCATAATTTAAAATATATGAAGGAGTAGAATGTATGAAAACAATAACACAAAGAACAGAAAGGGTGAGTGAAAGTTAACTGTGAGTGACATAATATTAACTCATGATAGATTGTGATCAATCATTAAAGATGTATATTGCAATCCCTAGAGTATTGGTTTTTTTATAAAGAACCCAAAGGTATTGCTAAAGAGTCATTGTGGGAGATAACATCAAATACTTAAAATCCAAAAGAAAAGAAAAGAAAAGATCAGATGAGCAGAAAATAATAGCAAGAAGATAGACTTAAGCCCACCTACAAAAATAATTACATTAAATGTAAGTAAACTAAATACTACAATTAAAAGGCAGAGACTTTCTGGTGTGGAAAACCCAACTACATGTTCTTCATGAGACATGTGCTTTAACAGAAATGAGAAACACATCCTGGAAGCAGCAAGAACGCAGAAGCCTCAGGACACAGCCACCTCGAGGTAACCCAGGCATCCGTGAATCCCGGGAGATCTAATTCAGATGAGTCCAGAACACAAAGCCTAATGCAGAGACATGGAAAGCTAGGACACAGCTGCTGAAAAATACCCACACATACGGAAGGCAGGGAGGACGTAGGTGCAAGTGAGGTAGGTCCAGATGATTCAGCAAGACTGTGGCCTGGTGATGTGGATGGAAGACCTCTCTCTCTCTCTCTCTCTCTCTCTCTCTCTCTCTCTGATTTTCAAAAAAATAAATAAATAAAACAAATAAATAAATCTTTATTAAAAATAATTATGGGGCAGGCATTCTGCATACCGGGTAAGACACTACTTGGGACATTCCCATCCCATATCCAAGTGCCTGGGTTTGAGTCCTGGCTCCCACAATCCCAGCTTCCCGCCAACACACACCCTGGGAGGCAGCAGGTGATGGCTCAAGTCCTTGGTTCCTGCCAACCAACTGGAAGCCTGGAATTGAGTTTCTGGCTCCTGGCTTCACCCTGGCCCAGTCCCAGGTCTTGGTGAATATTTGGAGAGTGAACCAGTGGATAGAAGCTCTGTCTGTCTCTGTCTCCATCTCTGTCTCCCTCTCTCTGTCTCTTTGCCTTTCAGGTAATAACTTTTCTTAAAAGATAATTTGCTACGGAGTACATGCTAGTACCAGGCACTGAACTAAACACGGGGGGAACTGAGTGAGTAAAACCAGAGATCCCTGCCTTCATGGACAGGGAGTGTGGCGGTGATGAGTGCATTTGGGTGTTCTTGTTGCATTTCTAGATGCAGGAGTACAGCAATGAATAAGCAATTGTTGGAAAGTCAACATAACCAAGGCCATGAGGGAAGAATGCAGAAAATGCAGAGACGTTAAGTCAAGGTCCCTCCCAGGCTTCGAGAGAGTAACAGGGGGCTGGCAAGGAGTGACACTGAGCTGAGCTTCGAGGAACGCAGAGATAAGATCAACAAGGAGAAGATGCAGGGGCACAGCGGGGAGGCTGGACACAGGATGGGCATGGCCCAGGTGGGGCGGCCAGGGCTCCCAGGGAGGACTCGGGACTCCATCTAAGAGCCAGGCAAGATTGTCAGGGGATTTTAATTGGTGGCAGGCGGGGCCGGGGGGAGGGGTCTAATCAGATTTGTTTTTCTGCAAGACCATGGGTGGGAAGGAAACTGTAATACAAAAAGAACAAATGGAAAGTTATTTTGGTAACCCAGGAGAGGGGCAGGGCCGCTTGAGCCAGGGCAGGGGCCAGAGACGCAGACAATCAGAGGATGCAAGAGGCCTAAGCAAAATAACAGGCTCCTCTCTTCACTTGCAAACCTTCCTGAGCAGTGCCCAGACAGCTTCACGCTGAGCCTGGTGGCCTTCGCAGCACCTGGGTGACACCGTGGCGTGGGGGCAGCAGAGAGAAGAGGGCTGAGGAGTCGCAGCTCTGGCCAGTCCCTCAGCCTCACCCTGAGCCCTTGCTTTCTCATCCTGACCCCATCACCCTCCATTCCACGGCTCCCATGACCTCCTCAGCACTCTGTGCCCGCCACTGGCCCTTTGCACTGCCCATTCCCTCCTCTCCTCCCCAGACATCCTCGCCTCTCCCTCCCTCACCTCCTCGAACGTGCACCTCCCACCCGTCATAACCCTGTGTAAAAATCCAAGCCACACCTGACCGACCCCTCTCCCGGGACAGCCAATGCTCCTTTCCTGCCTCACTGCTCACCTTCTACAACATCTGCTCATTTGCACACCCTCCATGGGAACAAAAGCTCCATCAGGTCAGGAGTGCGTGCCAGATTGTTCTCTACAATACCCCAGCACATGGTGCAGAGGAGGCTTTCACAAACAGATCTTTTTTAAATTTCTAAATTTTCATCTGTTTGAGAGACAGAGAGAGAGAAAGAGAGCGCTCAGACCCACTGGTTCACTCCCCAGATGTCCCAGGCCGAAGCGGGAGCTGGGGACTCAATCCACGTCTCCCAAGTGCACAAACCCACCAACTTGAGCCATCGCTGCTGCCTCCCAGGGTCTGCACGAGCAGGAAGCAGAAGCCAGGAGCCAGAGCCAGGTATCGAACCCAGGCATTCCACTGGGGATCACAATGTCTTTTTATGGTTTTTATTTATTTGGGAGTTAGAGTTACAGACAGAGAGAGAGGTCTCATCCGATGCTTCACTCCCCAGATGGCCGCAATGGCTGGAGCTGCGCCGATCCAAAGCCAGGAGCCAGGCACTTCCTCCGGGTCTCCCACGTGGGTGCAGGGGCCCAAGTGCTTGGGTCATCTTCTACTGCTTTCCCAGGCCATAGCAGAGAGCTGGATGGGAAGTGGAGCAGCCAGGACTCGAACCAACACCCAACGGGATTCTGACTCTGCAGGCCAGGGCTTTAACCCACTGAGCCACAGTGCCGGCCCCATTGCACAAGTGTCTTAACCAACATCTAAACCACTCGGCCAAATACCCTCCCCCAAAGCACAGTTTTTAAATAAATAAGCCATATTTGTAAGTCATGTTGTTCACACAAATTGCGCAAGAAATGAAACTTGCCAATCTTTTGACAAGACCAAAAATATTCACACTTAGATGTGCAATAGAAGCCCCCAGTTGTGTGACACACCCCACAACACCACTTTTTTGTTTGGAATGATTTCGTCCATGACAACGGCCCCTCGCCTTGGCGCATGTGAGTGTAAGTGACCCGGGGAGCCCTCAGCGGAGTCACTAAAGTCACCCCCAACCTCCCGACTCAGCAAGCAGAGCCCTGCAGAGTCCCAGGCCCGCCGAAGGCCCGGCAAGGCGTGCGCTCCAGCCCTCGGGAGGAGGCTGCAGAGACCCCACAGCCTGCCCACCGCCCCAACCCACTCGGCTGCCGCTGGTCTGTCTGCAGGTTGGACCCTCGGCCCAAGGCGTCGTGTATCTGCCCGCACTGCCCTGGCGTGGAAGGCGCTGGGAACGGAGGCTACGGCCGTGCTGACTCTGAGCTGCAGCGGGGACGCCACGCATTCTCCCCGGGCTGCAATTCTCATGTTCTAATTTCAGATGCACCCTCCTGCTGCCGCCGCGGGGGCCGCCTCCTGCAAGGAGTTAGCCGGCCCCCACGCCACATTCTGGGGGAGCCTTCCAGCTCCCACGCCCACACCCGACTGCGGCAGCCAGCTCGCTGAACTTGCAAGTTGCCGCATCCGTGTCTCCGAGGGGTGCAACTTTGCGGCTGGGGGGCGACTCCAGCACCCTGCACGGCCCCCAGCCCCATCTACGTGCAGCTCGTCTTCGCCCCGACAGCAGTGACTCCCGGCGCCCTCCGCCCAGCCCCCGGCAGCCGGGATCTCCCTGCTGCTGTCCTGCGGGACACCCACACTCGCAGGCTCAGACGCCGGAGGCCTTGCCTGGCTGACTTCCGGCGCTCAAAGCAGCGCTTTCGCTGTGCCGTGTGTTGGTGCCTCACTCCCTTTAGGACTGCTTTAGATAGCCACACTCCGTTTCATAGTTGGTGAACACGTGTGTGCCCGTGTGTGCTTCAGCACCTGATTTCCATCCTCCGGGGTCGGAACTAGAAGTGAAATTGCTGGGTCACCGGGGGGTTCCATCTGGACTTGCTAACAAACTGTTTTCATGCTCCTCCTCCTCCAGGCAGCCTTCCCTGATGTCCCCAGTCCACACTGACTTTGTGAAACTCCTGCAACACTCCAGGGAACACCACCAGGCTCAAACCTCAGTCCCAGACTGCTTTGCTTCATGCTCTAAAGGGATGGATCGCAAAGTGGCTTTAAACTCTGGAACTGTCAGGAGTGACTTCTCCCTCATTTAAAAACCCCAGAGCCCTACGGGTTGGATTTAAATCGGACCTCCTCCCCGTTCACCTTGAAGAAGTTGGGAGCAGAAGCTCGGGCCCACAGGCTGCCTCTGCCTCTTCACCCCAGGTCCGGGCAACCACGCACTGACCTGAGCTTCAGGCCCCCAGAGCCCCAGGGCCGCGCCGACTCTGCAGGGAGGCCCAGGGTTCGGTGTGTTTGCGTCTGACTCAGCTCCTGCCGCCTCCCTCGGCCACGCTGGATTTCTGGGCAACGTTGGCTTTCAAGGATGGAAGGCCTCTCGCGTGCCACCCTGAACCCTCCAGTTACCCAGAAGCCTTGGGGAAGGACGGTGAGCTAGGACTGCAGGCTGCCGATGGACCCTCCCCCTGCCCACTGCCCCCTGCTGAGCCAGTGAATTGGGCTGGGCCCCAGGCATGCGCACTGTAAGTGCCCCCTGCGGCTCTGAGCTGCAGGCAGAGACAGGTTTGTCCATAGGGTATTTGCAGAGCGCGTACTATAGGCAAGCACCATGTCAGAGGAGGAACAAAGTGAGGAGTGGGTGATGGGCAAAGTCACGGAAGGAAGGAGGGAGGCCCCACTCACCTGCGCCTCTGTCCTCTGTCAGGTCAATGTCAGCTCCCACCCCAGGACTCTCAGGAGTGGGGTTTGAGGGACCGGACACGACCCATCGTCCCTCTGCAACACTGCAGACAGAACGGGGCTGCCCCCCACACAGGGCTCAAGCGCCCGGGGCCAAGGAAAGCAGAGCTTTGAAAGACACAATCCCCTGGCTCACTCGCCCCAAGCACAGCCCAGCCACCAGGATCAGAGAGGTTGAGGGACTCCACACTGCGTGGCCGCATCGAGATCTCACGATCAACAAGGTCTCCGGGCACCTGCTACTGACCCCAGCCCTGGGCTTGTCCACCGTTCCGCGACAGGAAGACGGCTGCCATCATTGTCTCCACGTCGGGTGCTGCCCGGGTAGGGGCTGTGCGTGCGGGGGCCCCTCGTCCTCCGCACCAGGCGGGTCTTCCTCCATCATCCAGCGGGGATGGCTCAGAGGAAGTGCAGAGCCTGCGGGGGCCGCGGCCGTCCTGGGGTCAGGCTGTGCTGGCCTGCGTGCAGAGCCACGTGCAGTTCTCACTGCATGACCCTCCCCACTCTGGGAGGTGCAGTCAGCTGCACCTGTCACAGCGGATCGCTACGTGCCTGCTTCACGCCTGGCTCTGTTAGCAGTGTCTGGGCCCACACGAGCAGAGACCAGGCCTGGTCCTCCACCTCGGGTCCCCAGCAGCAGCCCCACCAGGCCCTCAGCACACCGCCGTTGGACAGGTAAATGGACGGGTGCATGACTCCGTGGAGATTCGGGGTTCGAGGCCAGAACCTTTGCTGTCTCAGGTCACCAAATGATTTGGAGATCTCCAAAAAAAAAGGGGGGGGGGGGTCAGACACCACCCCAGGGAGAGGCAGATGCTTCAAGGGAATGAGGCCGGCAGGAGCCAGAGGGGGAGGCCTTGGAGGTCAAAGGCCCCCCAGTTCCTTTCTTGGCCACAGCTTGTCAGCCACACACCTGGGCCAGGCGCTGGGTTAGCTGGGAGGCAGGGGCGAGGTCCAGTGTGCGCCAGGCTGCATGGGGAGCTCCCGGCCTGCACTGCCCACCCCTGGGCCCGGTGAGCCAGGTGCTCCCTCGCCCTGTGGTCTCCGCGCTCCGTCTTTGTGGTACTGGTTCTCTGTCCTTTATGCGCCCAGTTTCAAGGTTATGCTCAAAGTCATCAGGAGAGACAAAGCAGGACACCCGGCACACTGGCGCTGTCCCTTTCACGCGGATCACAGGTGCGTGACCCTTCCCCTCTGCACAGACAGCCGTTGCCATGGGAACCACCTTGGATGCCAACTTGACAACAAGTGACATTCAAATCGAGAGGGACATTGACCTGACCCCCCAACCCCCAGACACACACACACACACACACACACACACACACTCACACCATCCCACACGCCCGTTAAGTGCCTGGGGAGAGGGCACGAAAGAACGTCCTTTTCTCACCTGGAGCACCTGCCCATCCATATTCATTAAGTGAGGATGACGGAGATGAAACTTCCACTCCCATTCTCTACCGCAGGTGGAGGGAAAGCGCGAGGACGGCCGGGCGTCGGTGCTCCCCAAGGCTCTGTGCTCCCCAGGGGCCTGGGGGACCACAGGGCTCCCTCGGAACGAGGCCGCCGCTCGCCAGAGAGGAGGAGGGAAGCAGTCAGGCCTCAGAGGATGCCTGTCTGGATTGCTCTCTGCGTCTTTCAGCGCGGCCAGTGCCAGGTCTTGCCCAGCACACCCACGTGATCGAGGCCCGGGGCCCAGGAGCCACGAGGGATTTTTACTTCTTGGAAATCCACGGTTGAGACGCCCACGTCCGCCCCAGGTGATGCAGCCCGGGTTCGAGTCTCAGCCCCAGCCCCGCTCTGGCCTCTTGCTGACGCAGACCCCGGAAGGCATTGACAGCTCAGGTAATGGGGTTCCTGCCGCTCACCTGGGACACCTGGTGACCACCTGGTTCCGGCGCCCAGCTTCAGCTTAGCCCGTGGTGGGCACATGAAGCATGAACCAGAGAAGGGGAGCTTCTCTCTCTCTCTGCCTCTCAAAATTTAAAATAAAAAGACTTTTCTCTGACATTTGAAAATCACAGGAGGAGCTTTCCCTGAACGTCCTGGCCTTGTCCATGACCGCAGCCGCGTGGCAGTGGCCAAGGGGATGCAGTGACCCCAGGGGCCAGGCGGCCAGTGCAGACTGCAGAGTCTCCACTGGGCACCCAGGCACAGCGCCCCGAGCCTGAATTGATTTGGGGAGCTCATAACACTTGTTTCATTTTCATTTACTTTAAAACCAGAAGAATGGGACTGGCGCTGTGGCACAGTGGGCTAAGCCTCTGCCTGCAGTGCCGGCATCCCATATGGGCGCCAGTTCAAGTCCCAGCTGCTCCACTTCTGATCCAGCTCTCTGCTATGGCCTGGGAAAGCAGTAGAAGATGGCCCAAGTCCTTGGGCCCCTGCACCTACATGGGAGACCTGAAATAAATTCCTGGCTCCTGGCTTCAGATCGGCGCAGCTCTGACCGTTGCAGCCATTTGGGGATTGATCCAGCAGATGGAAGACCTCTCCCTCTCTCTCCCCCTCCTCTCTCTCTCTCTGTCACTCTGCCTCCCTGTAACTCTGCTTTTCAAATAAATAAATCTTTTTTAAAAATAAAATAAAACCAAAAGAAAACCACAAATATAATGATCAGAATGGCTCATTGGCATCTTTATTGTAAAACATCATTGTTAATATTTTCTGATGGAGGAAATGACCCCAGAAGGCCCAAGTACCTGGGGCACGTGGAGGTCACGAGTGGCCTGGATGTGAGTCAAGTGTTTGAATCTTTGGGCCTTTGCCAAAAGGAGGACTTGGATACCCCAAGTTCTGGTGCCTTTGAGACCTGCTGGGTGACCTTCAGGCCTCCCCCCAGACTGCTGGCCGCAGCTCCCCACCCGCCATCCTCTCACCTGTGTGCACCTGTGACCCCTGGACCTTCCAGGAGCCGTGGCTGCTCCCAGCCCCACTCTGCGAGGACTGAGTGACTCACACTCGGCCAGGGGACCGGGCACTTCCAAACAGCTCGCTCAGGTGCCCAGGAGGCACGGCAACCTCTGCTGGGCAGCCAACTGGGCACCGGACCTCCTCTCCAGGGAGACTTGCAGCGGGATCGGGCTCAGGGGAGGGAAAGCCCCGGAAGTCCCATCCTAGCGGTTCCAGGGCGCAGGGGCAGGTGAAGGGACCGGCCCCCGCCTCACACACGGGCCACGCGGGCCCTGCCGCATCTGGAAGCCGCTGCCTTGTAATCTCTACATAACCTTCGCGGCAAGCCTGAGATTTCACCCTTCCAGGCGAGCACTCCCATTTTTTTTGTGTCATTCCAATTTCATTTCCTGGGCTGTGTGGACTGCGGGCTCAGCAGTGGCTCCGGTCTGAAGTGACTCCTGGGACCTCCTCACTGTTCTATATGCAAATGGCCTTGCACCTGGGCAGCCCGGCGCGCAGACAGTTTAGTTATGCAAATCTGATTGATGGAGAGCATATTGCAGGAGCGCGCGCAGGCCTGGGACACCGGCAGCCATATTTCACTGGCTAAATTCCCGAAGAAGGGGGAGAATTAAATGCCAGGCATTTTGATGCATGTTCCCTTTCAACCCCTGTAGTGCAATAGTGTTTATTTCTGAATGTGTTCAACACTCGGGTTAGACGTTGCTAATGCAATTTTTGCGTGCGGGGTGTGTTACTGCTGAATTAACAGAAGGCGTGTTTTCGGTGTAAAAAGCCAGTTGCGGTGATGTCACAGGCACAATAGGTCTGTCAGTCGATTTGAAATAATTCCCCAGACAAATGTAGCAAAGGCAGTGCTAAAAAATAATTAGGTCCTTCGGCCTCAAAATGCTCACCCAAGTGGAGGGCGTAGCGTTCAGTTCCTCCGACTTTATATTCTCTCCTGCAGCAAAAGGTAAAAAGAAACCAGAGGACCACAGGTCACACATGATCATCCAGTGGCCACAGTGCGCGTCTGGTTCCCAGACCAGGGGTCGGAAGGGGAGAGGTGGAGCAGGGGCAGCCGCCGCCTCCTTGGAGAAAACAAATGACTTTTTTTTAAAAAATCCAAATCTTCTTCAATCTGCTTAAAATACTAAATTCCGCATCAGACGTCGCGTCCGTGCACGATGAAGTCTGTGACTCCAGGGGCCTCGTTTGCTATTTGGCCTTCTCCTTATTGATTTATAATCACTGATAAATAAGATACACCTGCAGGACAGACCATGGCCGCGAGAGAAACAGAGAGCGATGTTTGCCGTCTTTCCCAAGCCCCGCCCCACTTTCCATGCATTGAAATCTTAAATAAATCAAAGTGACGTGGAGCAGGGGATGGGAGGACGGCGGAGAAGGAGAGAGTAAATTTTGCTTGGTGTCTCAGCCGCTCCAACGGAGCCATGGAGAGGTTTTGCAAGCTGAAAATTCCTAAGAGAGGAGTCGGGAGGGGGTGCAACTGGGGCCGGGCGCTGCGAGGACGGAGCAGAGGGGCCTCACAGTCAAAGCTGGCACACGCGTGCGGCTGCTCCCTCCTCCCCGCGTGCCAGTCTCTCGTCCTTGGCCTTGGACGAGTGTGCACTGCGCTATCTCAGGGTGCTCAGCGAATGCGTCCTGCACACAGGGACCTCCACACACAGGATCTCCGGGCTTACTGCAGGGCAACGAAGAGGACTGAGACTTCAAGGAACGCTTGGTGGCCGGGTGGTGCCAGGAGCCCGTGCCGCGGCACAAATCCTTTGTTTTCCCCCAGTCTGGCTTTGCCTCCTCCTGCCCCCCCCTCCGGGAGCCATGCACACACTCACACACACCTGTGTATTTGCTGCACACACACCACGCACACACACGTGTGCACATGCTCACGCAACCACAGCTCCACCCTTCTTAAAAAATGACCGTCTGACAGGCAAGGCCCAGCCAGAGGGTCAGACACCGAGGACCCCGGGAAAGGTCAAGTTTAATCTCTCCCCACGATGGCCCAGGGCACCCCTCCCACCACGGACTAACAAAAGGGCCCCAGCACTTTGACTGACAGAATTCTTAATTGTATCCACTCATTCATGACAATTTGATTAAAATATTACGCCAAAGTCTCACCCCCTGTTTGCTTCGATCCTCCAAATCTAATTTTGAATTTTCAGAAAGGAGATTACCTCCACAAGCATGACTGGGATGCTATTAACTTCTACTTAATCTTTATTACTGATGTGAATTTAACATATGTACGGCTTCGCTCTGCTCCCGTGGTTTCCCTCCTGAAAGTGGCCGTGGCAGTACACAAGCGGCAGGCATTCCTCTCCATGTTGATTTCTGTCTGAGTCCTGCTCTCGCCCCACGGGGAGGGGCAGTCGCGACCCCGTTGGCACCCCAGATGCCCCACCCTCTCCTCCGTACCGAGCACCTGCCTTGCCAACTCGGAGGTGTGCAGCCGGCTGCCCGCTGTCCGCATCCAGGGCGCCCCTCAAATGCTAACCAGCCTCCAGGAGGGCTTGTGTAGAAGAGGCCAGGAGATCTGGAAGGCTCCAGGCGGCCAGGGCCCCGCCCCTGGCTTCAGAGCCGAGCAGGAGCAAATCCGCAATGTGGGTGTGCGACCAGGGAGGGCGCTGTGTTGGACAGGTGTGTTCTCTCTCCGTGCCTGGAGGCTCCTCTTCCCTCTGGATACGTCTTTCCTGGTCACACACAGGTTCAGTGCAGGGACCGCATCCAGGATGTGAAACCTCGGAAGAGTCTGGAACCAGAGCCATGGTTACACACTGGCTGGGGAGTGGGGGCAGGCGTCAAAGGGTGAAGCAAACAGGGCTGCAAACGGGTCGACACACGGAGACCCCAAGAGCTTGGAGGGGGCTCGACGGAGAGAAAGGGGTCCCTTTCACAAGATGAACTGGGGAGCCTTCCCGGAAGAGGTGAGGCCCCTGGGTGTAGAGCTGCGTCCACAGCGGGCGGCTGGGGCAGGTGGATCCACACCTGGAAGCATCCAGTGCTCTCATCAGAGTGCACATGGTTGGGGGGGAGGGGCTGAGCCAGGGACCCCGGAACACAGAGGCCCCCGTCGGCTCCTCGGTGCCTGGAACGGCAGCTGGCTCCCAGGGTGTTTGGCCATAAACACCTTCTGCCTGAACAAGTGTGTGGACAAAGTCGAGAGGGGTCGGGTGGGCAAGGAGGATGCTGGGAGGACAGGCGGGGCTTAAATCCCCCCACCCCCTGAGGCCCAGGGAGCTGCTGGGAAAATGTGGCGTCCGTTTAGCTCACGGCAGGAACAGGTGCACGCTTCAGCTGAGTGGTTTGAGCAAGAGACGCTTTAGAGACAGAATTTAGAGAGGCCATGAGGGACAGTGCCAGGCTCGGGGCTCGCAGGACCAGCCAGATCCTGGACATCCGTGGACAGACAGTGGCCAAAGAGGACACCTGGCCCGAGCCGCGGCCTCCCGGGGAAGGGCAGGGCTACAGAGGCTTCATAGCCCCCTTCTCCCTCCCTCCTCCAGGGCTCCCGCTGACCAAACCCAGCCAGAACCGGGGGGCCAGGGGAGGACCTTGACAGAGCCCGTGATAAAGTCCAGGCAGGTTGGTTTCTGGGCCCCTGAGAGGGGGAGAAGGAGGGAGAGGGGTCCGAGGGGTGGACGTGGAGGACTCAAACTTGACAGTGACCTGTAGGAAAGTCAGTGCAGGGCAGGTGGCTCTTTTACGGGAGCCGGAGCTGAGCAGTGAGGAGCTGGGCTCCCTTGCTGGTGGTCTTGCTCCAGCCGGAAAGGAGACAGAAGGACCCCAAATCTCCCCCGATGTGAAGAGGAGCCGTTAGCACCTGGTGACGCAGGCGCTGAGTTCCCACCACAGACACCCGTGGCCCAAACACAGACGCCCATGGAAACACTTCCCCATCCCTGTGCACAGATTTAACCTGCAGCACCCCCCACCACCCCAGGGGCCTCGTGACTCCCAATCCTCAAATGCCCCAGGTGGGTTTGCGGCTCACGCTCATTCTGTGAAAACTACACTTCCCAGCCTCCCTTGCAGCTGGCTGTGGCCATGTGAGTCAGGAAGGGAAGTGACGTGTGCAGCCTGCAGCCCCACCTTAGGAAATGGGGTTGTGTCCTCTTCCCCTTTTCCACTCAGGGACGTGCAGGTGGGGGGGGGGCAGAGCCACAAGACGGGAGGCGCTGGGCTGGGGTCGCTGGCGCGGTGCCAGCCCTCAGCTGATGCTGCCGAGCCTGAGAGAGGCAGATCAACATCTCTGTCTGAGCCATCCGAACGGATTTTTGCTAACAGAAAAATGAGCTTTTCTCCTACCTGATGCACGTGCCACTGTCATGGTGCTGCTGCCTGGCGAGGCCGCGACGCAGCTCGGGCTCAGACGGTAGCACGCCCTGTGCGACATGAACTCATAAATCGGGCACCCGAGTAGCCAACAGCAAACTGGAGCAACTGCGACAAGAGGCGGCACTCAAGGTGATTTGAACCTCGCGAGCTGTTTACGCCCGGAGTTCCCCGCGGTGACTGCGGCACGGGCGTCCCCGGTGCTCCTTCCTAAAGGCTTCTACCAGCGGTCTTCAAAAAGGCCGTGGGAAGCGCGCACTGGGAAACGGCTGTGCCCGGGTTTCGAGCTCTCTGCGCCCAAGCCAGGTCCTCTTTCCACGAGCTCTGGGAAGCAGCCTCGAACCCGGGCAGCTGCCACCACGAGATTGGCTCTGCGGCAGCCCTGCGGGGCTGTGGCGGAAGGGGGGACCCCAGCCAGGCTCTTGCAGACGCAGCCCAGCGGTGGCACCTTCGCTCCCATTCCCCTTCTCACCCGCCACTGTTGACGTCCGCAGGAAGTACACTCTCACCCCGAGAACAAGAGCACGCGTGTCCGTCCAGCCGCTGCACCTGCCGTGGCCAGCCCCGGGCCAGGCTCGGGGGCTCTGTCATTGTGGGCTCGTCCCCAGGAAAGGATCCGTGTCTGGTGTCCAGGGGACACAGGGCGTCGGGAATCAGGGACTTGAGGTTTTGACCCCAAAGTCAAGCCGAGCCCAGGGGGAGCAGAGGACGTCTCTGGAGTCCCAGAGACTGCCCAGAGGCCAGAGCAAGGCAGGCAGTGCTTGTTGGAAAGGACGGGGAGTGATGGTCGTGGGAGTTCACTCAGTCACTCATCAAACAGCAGTGGAGCACCCACCAGGTGCCCAGCCCTGTGCAAGGCCCAGGGTGCCTGGCCCTGGTGTTTCTCCCCCAAGATCAGAGGAAACAGGTAACTCTGGGGAGGGGAAACTGCCAGGTGTGGTTCCCAGATCCACCTGTGAGCAGTGGAGTTGCCAGAACGCCACCAGCACTGCCAGAAGCAACCAGAACCAGAACCAAGGTTTCATTCGCTTTTGACGAGTGTCTCTCGTTGAGTGCACGTGCCTCGCGGGAGAGCCTGCTGATGAGGGGCTTCTCGCAGACAACAGGGGCCGCTGCTGTGGCTCAGCAGGTTCAGTCACAGCCTGTAATACTGGTGTCCGCATAAGTCAGCTCCCTGCTAATGCGCCTGGGAAGGCAGCGACAGGTGGCCCACTTGGGCCCCTGCACCCACGCGGGAGACCAGGAAGAAGCTCCTGACTCCTGGCTTCATTCTGGCCCGGCCCTGGCCATTGCAGCCACTTGGGGAGTGAACCAGCAGACGAAAGATCTCTCTCTCTCTCTCTCTCTCTTGCTCTGTCCTTCAAATGAATAAAATAAATCTTTTCTAAAATGTGCAGACATTAAACAGGTGTCTGGAGAGAACGTTCTCAAAAGTAAGGAGTACGAGAGCGCCACACTTTCCTCTTCGTGGTTCTTCTGCGCTTGGCCAGCGTCCGGTCCGTGTTGCCCCTCTCTCAGTGGGGCTGCAGCAGGGCACTGGCTAGCCTCCGGGACGTCCCAGGGGGCCGCTGCCTCTGTCCGCAGATCAGGGCTCGCCTCTTGGCTCCAGTCTTAGCCCGGGACACTCAGACCCCTGAGTGGCCCTGCGGGGAGGGACATGGCCGGAAACAAGAAGGGCTCGTCCACCCCCAGGGCTTCCCCCGCCAGGGCCATCCAGAAACCCAGAGCATTGCCAAGTGGTCGGGCAGGACAGGGACCCATCGGAACCAACCCCTGCCTCTGGGCCGAGCAGGGCCCCACTGCCCCTCACCCAGCCAGGCATTGACCCTGAAGCTACTGAGTCGAGGGGAGACCCCCTGGGGGCAGAGGGCAGTCCCTTCAGTGGCAGGACATCCAGGTGGGGCTCCACTGGGCTTCCCCAGAACCCCTCAGCTGGACAGGAGCTCACCTTCCCCCAGGGGCGTCCCCAAGGCTGACAGCATGACGGAGTGGGGTGACTGGAGCCATCCGTTATGGCCAGGCAGGTCCCCGAGCTCCAGCATGGGAGTCAGTTCCTGAGGCTGCGGTAATAAAACCCCACACACTGTGGCTCCAGGCGCGGCAGGCGGCCCCCAGAGCATAGCAGGCAGCTCCCAGAGCATAGCAGGCGGCTCCCAGAGCGCGGCAGGCGGCTCCCAGAGCGAGGCAGGCGGCTCCATGGGGAGCCTGCTCCCCACCATCCTGGGCCTCCGAGGCCGCCGTGTCCTGGGCTTGCTGCCCCTTCCTTGGGCCACTGCATCCTCTCATCCCTGCCGTCCCCTTCCTGGCTCCCCTGGGTGCCAAGTCTCTCCTCTCTGCGCAAGGGTCCTGTGGTCACACTGAATTCCCTGGATAGTTGAGGATATCCCCCTCCTTCCTTAAGGGAGTCAGAGCGGCACTGTGCCTCTGGTCTTCGTTCCAAGAATGAGACCTGGGCACCCTTGAGGGTTTTGTGAGTGACCCCCCTCCGCCTTGGGCAGCTGAGATCGCCCCCTCTCAGCGTGCTCCTGCCCCAGGGCCTTTGCACATGCCTCTCCTGCTACAGGTATAGCTCTTCCTCCAGACCATGGCCTGCGTTGCCCTCTCCCTTCTCGCAGGTCTCCACTCGTACACGTCTCCTCGGGGAGGCCCCCCGGGGACCCCGCCAGACACTGCAGCCCTGGCTGTGGGCGTTTGGCATGGCGGTGAGGACGCCAGCTGGGCTGCCCCCATCCACATCCCAGTGCCTGGGTTCGAGGCCCAGCTCTGCTTCTGAAGCAGCTTCCTGCCTCTGGGAGGCAGCAGGCGGTGGCTCAAGCCGTTGGGTTCCTGCCGCCCACACGGGAGACCCTGGCTCAGCTTGTCGCAGGCGTTTGGTGAGTGAGTCAGTAGCTGGACGATCTCTCTGTGGCTGCCTCTGCATCTCCATCCCTCTGCCTTCCAAATAAAAAAATCCATACATTTTTAAAGCAAGTAAAATGGACCTCTCCTCCGGAGTAGCGTCTCTACGCCACCTTGCTTTTGTTTGCGACCCTCACAGCGCGGATTGGTGCCCGACACCAAGCGATGTCTGCACTTTCTACCCGTTTTCCTGACGAGACTGTGAGCCCACAGAGCCAGGGCTTGGCCACTTTACAGCGGCAGACACACAGTAGAAATCCAATACCAACATCCCTTATGGGCGCCGGTTCAAGTCCTGGCTGCTCCACTTCTGATCCAGCTCCCTGACAACGAGCCTGGAAAGGCAGCAGAAGATGGCCCGAGTGCTGGGGCCCCACACCCACGTGGGAGACCCGGACGAAGCTCCTGGCTCCCGGTTCCTGGCTTCAGCCTGGCCCAACCTCGATCATTGCAGGGAGTGAGCCAGCAGATGGAAGATCTCTCTCTCTCTCTCTCTCTCTCTCTCTCTCTCTCTCTTCTCTCTCTCTCTCTCTCTCCCTCCTTCCCCCCTCCTCCCTTCCTCTCTCTCTCTCCCTCTCTCTCTCTCTCTCTCTATCTCTCTCTGCAGTTCTTTCAAATAAAAACAAATGAATATTTAAAAAAAATTCAGTAGCTGTTTGTTGAATTAGTGCACTGTGGAGATATTTATGAAAACAACCCTGTAGGCTTTTCTAAGCTCAAATGAGACAGCAAACATAACAGAGTTTTGCACACCATGAGTTCCTGGGCCCCAGGCCTCAGCAAGCATGTTGTTCGAGTGTCTGCTACGAGCTAGGGCTGTAGAAGACATTGCAGACACAGAAGTAAAAGGAGAAAAGTCCTCGATCCCTAGAGCTTGAAGCCAGAATCAGGGGGAACATGGAGAAGAATGGAATTATAACACAATGCAAGCAGCGATCAAATTACCGATTGCCACTTGCTTGGAGCAAGGGCTCAGCTGGGCACCTCTTCTGCTTCACAGGGGCTGCTGGGTGGTATTTGGCAGGCGTCTAGGTAGTCCAAAAGGTCGGACAGTTTTGTTTCCGTGCGTGGTTCGTGGGCAGAGACAGCCAGAGGCTGAACTCAGCTGAGGTCCTCTCCCCTTCCTTCAAGGCCCCTCCACGTGATCTCCCACGGCGCTCAGGGCTCCGGAACACCACGCAGAAGGCCCAGTGCAGTGCCCACGCTGGCCCAGGTGCGGCAGGAGCGGCAGCAGAGGGCAGCTGCCCTCCACAGTCCACCGCAGACGCCATAAAGGAGAAGAACGGAGTAGCGTTGCCCCCAGAGGGCCAGGTGTCTACAGGGAGGCGGGGCGGGCGCTGCGGAAGTGCGGACAGGAGTGGCCAGGGGACCCAGGCCGGAGGACAGGTCTTCCTGGTAGAGGAAACACCCCAGGCGGAGCGAGGGGAGGAGCTAGAAGGAGCCCAAGAGGGTGGGCAGGAGGGGCGGGGTCAGGGCCCATGCAGCGCCTCAGTTTCCCCGTCAGCACAGTGTGGTAACAATCGTAATCCACCATGCAGTGCTAATCCACAGGGAGAATTTAGAACAAAGCCGACTTTGCCATGGGCACACTTAGTAACTTTAGCTGTTGGTAATATTACCTGAAGTTTTTTTTATTTTTCAAGATTACTTTTGCTAAGGCACATGGGAAGGGGATCCCAGGGGGCGTGGGCTGGCCTCGCCATCCCAGCCTGCTGCCGTCCCACGCGTCCTCAGGCCCTGCACTGAGCCTCTCTCTGCTTGGCTTTATCACGACTGTGGCTCCAGCCTTGGGGACGTTAGATTCTTCCTTCCATGTGCACTGTCCTCAGTCCTTCAAGGGCGGTCAGTGCCAAAGCTCTGGGACAGGAAGTGCCCACTCAAGGTCACACAGGCCAGTGTGACTCCCAAGTCCTACTCCTTTTTTTTTTTAAAGATTTATTTTATTTATTTGAAAGAGTTATAAAGAGAGGTAGAGACAGAGAAAGAGGTCTTCCATCTGCTGGTTCACTCCCCCAGATGGCCACAACGGCCGGAGCTGCGCCGACAAAGCCAGGAGCCAGGAGCTTCTTCTGGGGCTCCCACATGGGCGCAGGGGCCCAAGGACTTGGGCCGTCTTCCACTGCTTCCCTACACCATAGCAGAGAGCTGGATCAGAAGAGGAGCAGCCAGGACCAGAACCGGCGCCCATATGGGATGCCAACGCTTCAGGCCAGGGTGGTAACCCACTGCACCACAGCACCGGCCCCCCAAGTCCTACTTCTCTACCCCATCACCGCCTGGCTGGGTGAACCCCACCTCACATGAGCTCAGCTCCCAACCCTAGGACTTCTGCCCAAGTTCAAGGCCGCGGCAGCAGGGGTTCAGGACACTACTGGAGGAATCTGCAGCCTCATTAAGGGTGCCCAAGACAGCACCCAAGGAAGAAGCCGGGCCCAGCCCCGCACCTCCAGCCTTGCGCAGCTCTTGTCCGTGGCCTCGGAGCCCTGTGGACCCAGCACCAGACCCATCATCGTCGTCTGTGAAACAGAATGAAGATCTTGGTCCCTCGTCCCACACGAGCTGCCCGGAGAACTCCCCTTTCTCCCTGCTGCTCTGCTGGGCTGTGAGTAGGCCATGGAGGCGGGGATCTGGGGGCTCCTGGCTGCTGATGAAGTGAAACGCTCAGGGAGAGGGAGGCAGAGGACCTGTGCCAGCTCAGTGACCCTCAGCCCGAGCTCTCACCCCGCCAAGCCTCCGCCGGGTCAGCAGGGACGCTGAGGGGCCACCTGTCGCCTTGGCGGTTCCAGTGGGACCAGCAGTGACCGACAGCACAGAGGCATGGGAGCGGCTGTGAGTGCAGTGGCGTCGCTGCCTTGCACGCGTGCGTTCCAGGAGCTTCCCTTTGGCTGCCTGCAGTGTCTTTGGACACAGGCGTCTTGACGACTTTTCGGAAAGTCTCGCTCGTCCTAACTTGTCAGCGTCGGGCACAGCCTCCGCGTGCCCCTCTGGGAGCCCATCACCGTCACCGCTGCCTGCGCTCTGCCGCCCCAGGCCGACCTCATCGGCACCTGCCGTTCCGGACTCTCCCTCACACCCGCAGCCGGAAGGCGGGGAAAGAGATCTTGGGCCCATTTTGCAGATGAGAAAAACTGAGAAGCGAAAGAGAGAGAAACAAATGTGGTCAAGATCCCAACACCGGGGTGCGGGTGGGGACTTTCGGACTCCTGGCGAGAGTGCTGGATGGGTCCGTGCAGCAGGACGTAGCATCTGAAGTTAGCAAGAGGCACAGGCTGGGGCTGAGCCCCCGGAAGTGGCCTGGGGGCCTGGGGCCGGGCCGAGGCAAACGCTGCGGGAGCACAGATGTGCAGGCGACTGCGGCTGAGAAGAGCATGGAAGATTCTTGGACGCCGCCGGGAGCAGGTGTTCCGTGTTCTCGCCACAGAGAGGGTGCGTCAGGCCCCGCCCAGCCGTCCCCAGGGCTCCGTTTGAAAACATCACCTGGTAAACCACACGCACTCGTGTGCGGCTTTCCTTGCTATTGATGGAAATAAATAAATAAATAAATACAGGAACAACATTTTTTAAAAATAACCAGTAAAAAGGACAAAGGAAGATGTGTGAGCGTGGCGGCTGCCACAGCCCCCTGCAGACGCAGCGCCGGGCGGGATCAGCCCCAGTGTCCTGTTGGCCTCTAATTCCTCCCGAACGCTGGGAGTTTCCAACTATCCTTTAGGAGGCGGCGCTGTGGCGGAGCGAGTAAAGCCACTGCCCGCAGTGCCGGCATCCCATATGGGCGCCGGTTCCAGTCCCGGCTGCTCCACTTGCGATCCAGCTCTCTACTATGGCCTGGGAAAGCAGTAGAAGATGGCCCAAGTCCTTGGGACCCTGCACCCGAGTGGGAGACCCGGAGAAAGCTCTGGTTCCTGGCTTTGGATTGGTGCAGCTCTGGCCATTGCAGCCAACCGGGGAGTGAACCATCATATGGAAGATCGATCTCTCTCTCTCTCTCTCTCTCTCTCTGCCTCTCCTTCTCTCTGTGTGTAACTCTGATTTTCAAGTAAAATAAATAAATCTTTAAAAAAAAAAAAGATCCTTTTAGACTGTGATCCATTACTAAGCAGAAAATGCAACTCAGGCTACTGTAACACGGAGTCATCCTATTGGCTTTGAATTACAAATACAAGCTACTTCCAAAAGTTCGTGGGGAAAAATGGAATTAAACACGTACGGTTATTTTGGTGGCAAAAAAATTTATTTTGGTACAAAAACTTTTTTTTATAATACATCGAAGCATCTTTGGGAAGAGAGTTTGGCAACACGTATCGGAGCTTAATGCCACTCCTGGGAAAATGGAAATTTTTCAAAACAAAAAGTTCTATTGAAATAAAAAGTTGCATACACTAGGTTGTTCATTTTAGAATTTATTATCGCTGAAAATTGAAAAGAGTGTCGATCCTGCCAAATTCAGAAGTATTTGCCTACATGGTGTCACTCTCCACGCAGCGAATTCCGCTGCCGTGAGCAGCAAGGTCCTGGCGGAGAGTTCAGATGTGAGTGAGGGAGGAAGCTGGACGCGAGACAGAGGGTCCCGGCTCCACCAGCACGGGAGCTACGCCGCGCACGCAGCAGAAGCAGCCCTGGAAGTCCGGATTAGCGTCTTTCCTGGGCGAAGGCCAGGCGAGGTCGGACCCTCCCGCGATGCCACAGCCACAGCTCCGTCCGTCACACGGCACGGGGGAGAAAGGAGAGCCAAGGCACGGTTGCTGAACTGGACGTTTAGTCGATATTTAATGGTTTCCCCTTAGCGCGGATCCAGTTGGCGGTCGCCTTACTGGGACCAGCGTTAGCCGAGAAACGCCCATGAGATGGAAAGGATGCAAAATCCAACCTGAGGCACGGAAGACCAGACGCAAAAACGAGACCGGGGTAGAGGGCAGAGCGTTGCGGTGGCCTGCTTTGTCCTCGATGTCTGTCCAGTCCTTCAGTCACTGTCACCGGTCAAAACTGGAGTCCTGGCCCCCCTGAGGGCCCAGCAGTGCTCGCTCCTCCCATGCCCCCGCCCTCCCCTGCGTCTCCCCTTCCTGCACACACGATGGTCCACATGTGCAGAACCTAGAGGGCCACAGAGCACGGTTGGCCAGAAAGTTAAAGGCTGGAAATCAAACAAACGTCCCATGGGAATTTTTTTAAAGATTTATTTTATTTATTTGAAAGACAGAGTTACAGAGAGAGGTAGAGACAGAGAGAGAGGTCTTCCATCCACTGGTTTACTCCCCAGATGGCTGCAACGGCCGGAGTTGCGCCAGTCTGAAGCCAGGAGCCAGGAGCTTCTCACAGGTCTCCCACATGGGTGCAGGGGCCCAAGCACTTGGGCCATCTTCTACTGCTTTCCCAGGCCACAGCAGAGAGCTGGATCAGAAGAGGAGCAGCCAGGACTAGAACTGGTGTCCATATGGGATGCCGGTGCTTCAGGCCAGGGCTTTGACCCACTGCACCACAGCGCCGGCCCCAATGGAAATTTAAAAGAAGGAAGCCCGGGCCCAGGGCTATGAGAAGAGCAAGAAGCAGAGGCCACGCAGGCCATCGCCCCGCGTACATCTGGCTGCCGTCCACCTGTGAGCAGCGAGCGGTGAGGCTCAGCTTCCTGCGCCAGGCAGGGCAAGGCCTTGGTGGTTATTGTTAGCAGGGGCGATTTTTGTTTCTCCAGTTCATACGTTCCTTCTGTTGTCAGCTAAGCCGCCGGTCACTGGGGAGCACCTGCATTGTCCCGGGCCTGGCACGGCGAGAGAGGACGGGGCCGCCCTGTGTGTGCAGAAGAGAACACGTTCCCACGTGCCACCTCCTCCTCCCTGTCTCAGGCCTGCCTGGGTGACAGCCAGTGTGCACGCTGCCAAAGGTGTCAGGTTCCACGGCCTAGACAAAGACCAGGGAAGTCCTAGCCACGCGGCTCGAGAGCAGCTAGACAAGCAAGGGGCCCTCCGTGCCCAGCAGGTTCTCCGAAGGCCCCGCCTCACCCAGCACAGCCCCCCAGGCCAGGTCCGGAGAAGGAACACGATGACTTGGGACAGAAATCTCCCGCGGTCGCGAGGAGGCAGCGCCGTGAAGAGGACGGGATGCTGGCCGCCCGGAGCTGTCCGAGGCTCGGTGGCCACTGCAGAAAGCAGGCCACGCGGCCACAGCCTTCTCAGCCTCTAACCATTCACAGCTTGCTGAGTACAGGGGCAGAGTGAATAAGTTTAAACCCAATTCCCTTAAAGCTAATGAGTTCATCAGTCCTTGGAGAGTCGTTCTGCTAGCCACTGATCCCCGTCGTCTTCACGTCTGGGGACAAGGAGAGGGATCAGGCAGTCTGGATTCCAGCAAACCCTGCCTACTTCCGCCTTGCCTGAGCCACTGCTTCATCTGGGAAGTGTGGCTTCTCCGCTCCACCCCGCTGGACTGGGTGGCCCGTGTCCAGAGCACGGCCGTGCTCCTAGGCACCGTATCCTTGGCTCGACTCTGAACCAGGTCCAGGCGGAGATGTGTCTGTTCACCGTTCATCCCAGTGCCTCTGACGGACTCCCGGGCTGGGCGGATGCTCGACAGGCATGTGTCGAACGAGTGAAGGCCATGAGCCCGTGAGTCCGCGTCCGTCGCTCACGGGGTGCCGGGCTCCGCCCGACCGAGACGAAGGCTCGGGAAGTCTGTGTGCTTCGATGATCTCTCTTCTCCAGGAACACCTGGCTTTGTTTCCATGCCAACGTGTCTCAGAAACGGGGGAGGGGGGAGGAGAGCAAGGGGAAGAGGAGGGATGTGGGAACTCTGTGCTCTCTGCTCAATTTGTAAACCAGAAACTGTTCTACCAAGTAGCTGGAGCAGCAGGTCCTCTGAGGACGAGAACAATGAGGCAGGCCCTGCAGCCGCTCGTGCCCCGCTGTGCGCGCCACTCTCCCTGCACGCGCACAGGGAAGGGACGGTTCCTAAGGCATCCCAGCAGTGAAGGAAAATCGGTATCGTGGACTGAACAATTGCTTTTTTATTTGAGGCATAGCAACAGAGAGACACAGAGAGAGAGAGGGAGGGAGAGAGGGAGAGAGAGAGAGGGAGAGGGAGAGAGATCTTCCATCCACTGGTTCACTCCCCAAATGGCTGCAACACCCTTGCTGGGTCAAGCTGAAGCCAGGAACTCCATCCAGGTCTCCCACACGGGTGTCAGGGACCCAAGCACTCGGGCCATCTTCCTCTGCTTTCCCAAATGTAGCAGCTGACAGCTGGATCAGAGGCAGAGCAGCCAGCCCTGGAGCCAGCACCCCTACAGGACGCCAGCTGCACAAGCGGTGGTTGACCTCGCCGCGCCCCAGCGCCAGCCCCAGCATGGTGGATTTGAACCTGCTCCGTGCCAGCCTCGGCTCTTCAGGCAGCCGTGAAAGCAGGACCAGCCGCAGCACCGGCCAGGAGCCCTGAGCCTCAGGGCCTTTCCGTCCTGAGCCCATCACGCCCCGCAGAGGCACAAAGCTGCTTCCAGACCTGAGGGTCTCCACAGGGAGCCGCTGCGGGCATCAGGACTCGGCCCCCGGCCTCGGCTGTTCTCAGCTGCAGAACCAGAGACCCTTGGATGCAGGCCGAGGAGCATGCTCACTGTTGTGAGTAGGGGAGCCGTGCCCTGAGAGCCCCCAGGGGGCCCTCACCCATGTCACGTTAAACCCACGGGGGGAGAGGGACCAGCTCTGACCCATGGCGGAGGAGAGGGCACAGCATTTGTGAAATGTGCCTTTGTACCTTGGACTCACCCGCGGTGAGCCCTTTCCCTTGGGGGGCCAGGGTCACTCCTGCTCCCCTGGCAGGGCTCGGGGTCCCCGCTCACCGCCCAGATGGGTGGTGTTTGGAGGAGAGGGGACCTGGCCGCTGCTTCCCATCTGTAACACGATGCAAGTTATGTGGAGTCCAGAGAAGTCTTCACACTCCTTCCCGGTCTCGCCCGCCCTGGCTTCTAGCGCCGCAGATCAAAAGGCAACACGGAAGGGACCCAAGCGCTTCCCACAGACTCTGCAAGCGAGAGCCCCTTGCTTCTCCTCTGGGGACCTGGGGGGTGCAGCCTTCACGCCGCGTGCTTGGGAATTCTCCCATGCCCGAGACATCCCAGGAAAAGGAACGCCCAACCCCTCTTTCCAGAGCCGGCGTCGCCCGTGGACAGACACAACTGGCAGCTGAAAATCGGCTAAGCCAAAGTCCCCACTTCCAGGGGAACAAAAAGATGAGAAATCATTGAGGAAGAATCTACTGCTCCCCAATCATCGGAGTAAACCGCAGAGGATCCATCAGGACTTTCGGCATTTTTAGCCTTGTGTTATCAGTTTATTTTGCGCTAATTACTTGCGGGGAGGACCCAGCGTACGCCTTCTGATGCCGAAGGCCTGGGAAGTTCTCCTCCATCCTGCAGCTCCCACACATTCGAGAAGCAGCAAAGGAGCCGTGGAAGAGACTCAGGGAACCTCGGGGCGGGAGGGAGGCGAGAGACAAGCGAAGGGAAGAGAACGCGGCTGGAGGCCAGGGGGACCCTGGGGGCAGGTCTGGAGGCGGCTCCACAGGCAAGTCAGGAGCTGGTGGGTGTAGCCCGGTGGCCAGGCACAGACCCTCGGTCCGTGGCTGGCTGCACAGACGACCTGGGACCAGGAACTAGCCTGCATCATGTCTTGTTCTCGCCGTCTCGTAAGACGGTTGGACAGAGCCAATGCAGGAAGACTGAATGGGCAGTGAAGGCGTACAGGCAGGGGCTGGGGGCTGTGCCCGCTCCTTTGGTGGCTGCGACTGCTGGAGGACCCGCTCCAACCCTGGGGAGTCACTGGGATCCAGACCTGCCTGGGGCCTATGGGGTTCACGGTGGGGAAGAAGGTTCTCCCTGATCCCTGCTCTATGCCTTAGAGCCTCGCCCATGGGACACCTTCCTGCCTGCCAGCGTCCAGGGGGGTGTGGCCCATGGGAGTGGCCATGGCTCCCTTCTGCCAGTGGCCTGGGTGGCGGCTCTGTCTCCCAGCTCTGGCCAGCGCCTCCCTCTTGGCCCCGGCAGTTCACCGCTGCCGCCGATGCAGGCTCATCTCCATCCACGACATGCCGGTTCCATTCGCCTTTGGAAACATCCCTTTGCCGGCTCTCCCCTCCGACCCCACGGGACTGGGGCTTCGTTCCCGCCCCTCCTCACCCTCTGACACTTCTTCCCTGTCCTCTCCTGCAGCTCCTTGCTCATCAGCTCCAAGGATCTCACCCGCGTCGCCAAACCCAAGAGGGAGGCACACAGAGGGGCCGTGGTAAAGGCAGAGGAGACAGAGGAGCAGGTGGTCATGTCGCAGAGCCCCCAGGGGCCCGGATCACAACCCCGCAGGCATCGGGGTACAGCCACTGGACTCAGAGTGGAGGCAGCAGCTTGTTCCAGGGCTGCTGTGTGCTGTATAAAAGCCACAGAGCAGCCGGCACCGCAGCTCACTAGGCTAATCCTCTGCCTTGCAGCGCTGGCACACCGGGTTCTAGTCCCTGTCGGGGCGCCGGATTCTGTCCCGGTTGCCCCTCTTCCAGGCCAGCTCTCTGCTGTGGCCAGGGAGTGCAGTGGAGGATGGCCCAAGTGCTTGGGCCCTGCACCCCATGGGAGACCAGGAGAGATGCCTGGCTCCTGGCTTCAGATCAGCTCGGTGCGCCGGCTGCAGCCTGGCTGCCATTGGAGGGTGAACCAACGGCAAAAGGAAGACCTTTCTCTCTGTCTCTCTCTCTCACTGTCCACTCTGCCTGTCAAAAAAAAAAAGCCACAGAGCAGCTCGCGCTGGGAGAGGGACCCGAGGCACCCGGGAACAGAAAAGGCTCTTGGATATGGTGATGGCAGGACCCAGGGGGCGACCCTTCACTTAGAGTCACGCGTGGGAGGGGACCCTGGCATCTCTGCACGGGAAGAGGCCAAGTGCCCTCCTGGGGGGGGGGGGCGGGCTTCCGGTGAGTGGCTGGGCAGCGCCTCTGGGTCTAAGGGTGGCGCCTTGCAGAAGGGTTATGCGTCCCGGGGAAGGACGTCCTGGTGAAGAAGGGTGACCACGACCCGAAGCCCAGCTGCTGCTTACGCACCCAGGAAGTTCTTCGATCCCTGGGATTCTGCCACTGTCCACAGGGCTCCCCGGGGCGGGGCCGTCCATCTCTGTGCCTGCCCTGGCACCAGCCACTCTCCCA
Organism: Sylvilagus floridanus; assembly: GCA_949820135.1. Classification (NCBI taxonomy): domain Eukaryota; kingdom Metazoa; phylum Chordata; class Mammalia; order Lagomorpha; family Leporidae; genus Sylvilagus; species Sylvilagus floridanus. Next base: position 49,322,654 of record OX463228.1, on the reverse strand, counting down.
TCTCCATTCTCACTTCTTCACACATGGCCGTGAACTTGCTCTCTCCCCAGGCAGGCACCATCTTCCGCCCTGGCCCACGCAGCCTGGCCAGGGCTCTCCCATCTCAGAAACACCATCCTGCCAGGCTGACCCCAGACCCCTGAGCAGAAGTCCAGGCGGACCAGAACCATCCCCTGTGTGAATTCCACCAGTCCAGAGCCAAGGCGAAGCGTTAGAAGCCTGGACGTGTGAGCCTACTTCCCAAGAATGACTCCTCTGCTTCCATATCCCTGGAAGGACCTGCCCGTTATAGTTAATGGACTTTGATGCTTCTTATTGCGGTACATAAAGGCTATTATTAAAATGAACAGTGTTATAGTCGAGTGCCTGATCCGGGAGACTCTGCTTTGTAAAGCTACCCAAAGCGATTGGATCAGGTCTCCCCCAGAGTTCCTCTGATCATCTACCGACATCGTCTCATAATGAGGTGTTCGATGCATTTGATTGGCCTCATCGATTCCCTGGCCCTGGAAGGTGCAGGAGGCGTGGCCTTGGCTGTGGGCAGCAGGAGGTGGCAGAGGCTGCGGTGTGATGAGAGTGTGTCCTCCTAAGCATAGTCACTGAACGAGAGCAGCCCGGAGCCTGGCACACCCTGCATTCACCTTGTTTGCGGGATTCGAAGCCTTGAATTCCTGGAATTGTTCTCTGGAGTGTGACAACAGCTCACTGTCCTTCCAAGCCAGAGATGTGTGAACATTCACGGTTCAACAGGGGGCTGCTGAGTCCACTGGGGCTGGAGCCGAGCCAGACCGCTGCTGCCGACAGATAGTACCCTGAGCAATCCTCGTCCCTCTGGCCTGTGTCCCTGGCAGGCACAGGTGCAGAGAGACCGTCCTCTTAACTCTGAACACAGAGGGGCAGCTGGCTCAACTCTAAGCTCACCCAGCCTCAGTCCTTGTCGGAAATGAGAGACTACACTGGCCATCCTGGGGCTCTCTAACCTGTACAGCACAAGCAAACTCACAAGCAGACCAAGATCTGCCAAAATCCGTAGTCCAGGTTGTCAGAGAAGTACAAATTTCTGTTAAAATATTAGTGACTGGGGAGTTTAAATAACAGACTAATCTTTGATGAGAGAAATGTGAAGAACAGAACAAAAACATCCAGCTAATAAGGTATAATCATGGAAACGATGGAAGGAAGGAAGGAAGGAAGAATGAGAGGATAGATGGGTGGATGGACAGGTAGATGGATAGATGGATAGATGGATGGATAAATGGGTGGATGGATGGAGGGATGACAGATGGACAGGTGGATGGATAGATAGATAGGTGGGTGGATGGGTGGATACATAGATGGGTGGATGGGTGGAGGGATGACAGATGGACAGGTGGATGGATGGATGGATAGATGGTGGATGGATGGACAGATGGATGGACAGATAGATGGTTGGATAGATAATATGGTGTGTATATCTTAAAAAATAATCCGATAGTCCTTAAAAGAATTCAGTGAAATGCAGAAATCTCTCTCTATCCCTCCTCCATACCCAGCTTCTCCTCTCTCCCTAAAGCCGCACTTTGCTAACAGTTCCATGCGCATCTCACCAAGAAAACAAGAATTTTTACACTGATACCAGCATCTAAACTAACATATGTTTACTCAGAAGGGAAACATAACGTATTTGGCTTCTTGTAAATTTGTTTAAACATATAGAAAATAATATAACAGCCATCCATGTATGTACCATCCAGATTTAACATGTTTTTCCTTATTTTGTTTGCTTCAGATCCAAGGAAAAGGAAGGGAAGAAGGGAGGGAGGAGGGGAGGGAGAGAGGAAAGGAGGGAGAGAAGGCGGGCAGGTCCCTCTGTGCCCCTGTGGGTCGGCTGTGGGTAGCCAGAGTTGGGTGGAGCCCTCCTAGAAAAGCAAGGGGCAGGGTGGGGAAGAAAGCCTGAGCGGCTGCTCCTTCTAAGCCTGGCCAACCTCATGGATGCTGTTCTGTCCCTTAACGCATTTACCCACACGGAGAGGGCTCAGCTTCCTCTTTGCCCCACCAAAGAGAGCCCATCCTCATCCCCGGGGGGGTCTGTCCCCGTGCCCCCAGAGCCTCAGTGAGTCCACTTGCCAAGGCAGACTCCATCACAGATGGGGCTCCGTGGGACCACGCGTGGAGTCCCGGTGCCTTCCCCTGTGACTGGCAAGAACACACCTGAGCACAAGGAGCCACGCCGGCCACGGACGCGTCAGCGCTCCCGGCTACGTCTGCTTCAGCGGTTTGCCCGCGTGTAAACTTCCAGATGAAGATCTTGGGGAGAGCTCTGGAAACACCAGACCCTTTCTTGCAATCACACTCTTCCGACCTGTCTCTGTTGCAGGTGACAGAATCGCAACTCAGTTTGGCTTCTAGAAAAGAAAGAAATTAGTTGAGTTATGGATGGAAAGAGCCAGGCCTGGTTGCATGCAAAGGCTCAGAAAATGCCCCAGTGTCTGCCACATGTGTGCTTGCTCTCCGCTCTGCTTCTCTGCAGTCCTGGTCCCTCGTCCTGGACAGACAGCCGCTGGGAGTCCCCAACCCACAGCGTGCACGAGGGAGGAGCCTTTTACCACTGGAGTTAGCAGGAAAAGAGCTGCCAAGGGCCCCAGTGTCCCAGGCATCTCCCAAAGCCACTTGTAGGTGGACAAGACACCTGGATTGGCCCTAAAAGGATCCGGTTCCCTTCCCGCCCATGCAGGAGGAGAGAAGCCTGAGACTCAGCCCCAGAGGTCCACGCAGAGGTGGGATATAGTGCTCCAAAACTTCAGAAGGAGGCCGGCGCCATGGCTCAACAGGCTAATCCTCCGCCTGCGGTGCTGGCATACCGGGTTCTAGTCCCGGTCGGGGCGCCGGATTCTGTCCCGGTTGCCCCTCTTCCAGGCCAGCCCTCTGCCGTGGCCCGGGAGTGCAGTGGAGGATGGCCCAAGTGCTTGGGCCCTGCACCCCATGGGAGACCAGGTAAAAGCACCTAGCACCTGGCTCCTGCCATCGGATGAGCATGGTGCGCCGGCCGCAGCACGCCATCCGCGGCAGCCATTGGAGGGTGAACCAACGGCAAAAGGAAGACCTTTCTCTCTGTCTCTCTCTCTCTCACTGTCCACTCTGCCTGTCAAAAAAAAAAAAAAATTCGGAAGGAAGTGGGAAATGTGCCCGGATGATCCAAACCCAGCAGCCTCTGCACGGGTGATGACCAGTGGGAAGTGGGGAGTCGAGGTGCGGGGCAGAGAGGAGGAGACCTTCCCACCCCAACTTCTCACCAACCGTGTCGACTCTGAGTTGGTTTTCTGGCCTGGTCTTCAGTCCTCTGCAGCAAGTACATCCCTTAGTGCTGTGCCAAGCGAGCTGTTCCCTGTCCACCCTGATGCTCCACTGCGTGTCCAGTGCTGTCCAGTGGTCCATCCGCTCCATCATGGTCATTTCCTGTGTATCGACACCGACCGGCCATGGAGGTACAGAGACAAACAGCAGGTGGCTTCTACCCTCACGAGCTCACACTCATGTTTTTGTTTTTGTTTTAGATTTATTTATTTGAAAGTCAGGGGCCCGGCACTGTGGTGTAGCAGATTAGGCCACTGCCTGCAGTGCCCACATCCCATATGGGCGCCAGTTCAAGACCTGGCTGTTCCACCTCCGATCCAGCTCTCCACTATGGCCTGGGAAAGCAGTGGAAGATGGCCCAAGTCCTTGGGCCCCTGCACCCATGTGGGAGACCTGGAGGAAGCTCCTGGCTCCTGGCTTCGGATCAGCTCAGCTCTGGCCGTTGCGTTCATTTGGAGAGTGAATGGAGGACCCCTCTCTCTCTCTGCCTCTCCTTCTGTCTCAGGATCAGAGTGTTGCAGGGTTCCAGTATTTGGATATTCAGAGTGAGATACGCCAGGGATGAGACCCAATCTAAACACGAAATCCTTTATGCTTTGCACCCACCTGGTACCCCAGACTCTGAGACGACTTTACACAGTCGTTGAATGCACCTCGTCTTCCCTGGCCGCAGATCTCATGGCATTTGGGGGTTCAGATTTTCAGGTTAGGGCTGCTCAGCCTGCCATGGGATATCCAACATTGAGACTGTGAGGAAGCGATGCCTGGGGGGAGAGGGTCAGGACAGCTCAGTCCATGAGGTGAGCCGTCTTCACGGCAGAGATGTGGCTGAGTGGGGGGCGAGAGCCAGGCAGACGGCCAGGGAAGAGTGCTCCAGGCAGGGGCATAGCGAGCTCAAAGAGCAGCAGGTGCCTGCGGGCTCTGACCTGGTGCTGAGCAGGGACAGAGCGGGGCGCCTGGCCCATGACCTTGGTTTGGAGGGCACGTGTGGTGGGTTGGCCTGCAGGGCCTGGCCCCTACTGCCCCAGAACGCAGTTCTGCAGAAGCCCAGCCTGGTCAGCCCACCCTGCCCCTGCAGCTTCCGTCCCACGCAGCCCGGCCCCTTGTGACTGTCACACAAACCTGTGCATGCTGAGTCATGCCGCAGCCTCCCTTCCAAGTTCTGCACGCCCACCCCCATCGCGTGCTGACGTCACAGCCTGAGCACCAAATGACATCCTGGCCGTCACACCAGGCCAACCCACCCACTGCTGGAGAAGCCAATACCTGCACAGGTCTCACGTGGCCGGCCGGGCCTCTGCTATTCATTTTCCAAATCAGATCCTTTGTCGGGGTTAGGGGGGTGGCGTGTGCACCCACTTGTCCCCAAAGTGATAAATGCAAAGTTGGCTTTTGAAACACAGCTCTGGCGCCACCAGCTCCCTGCCTGATGGTCCTCTGCTTCCACTCATTTAGCACAGAGTATGGCTCCCTGGACCTAAGACGGTCGGTCGTCCCCACCAGCAGCCTCCCACAAGGAAGGGGAAGAGTGGATGTTTCTGACTGTGGCATCCCACAAATGTCACCCCCACTGAACGCCGTCGAGTTCTTAGAAACCACGAAGGGGCACGGGCTCTGCTAGGGCGGCCTTGGGTCGCCCGGTGTTGCCCACAGAGCGTTTAGCCGGATGTTTTCAAAGGGGAGCAAGAGAGAAGGGGAAAAAAGGCAACACAACAGCATTTTTCCAACCAATCAAAATCAAATTACACCTGAGCAACATAATTGGAGTTTAATGAGTAGTTTTATGTTTTGCTAATCAAATCACCATATTGATGGGGTTTATCAGCAGAAATACAATGTTAATTACTAAGGAATAATAAAACCTTAAAGCCAGGACCAACGCAGCCTCCCCCATTACTCGCCCAAAGGCCCCCCTGGAAGGGTGGAAGCCGGCCATTGCTGCTTTGAACCAGCCCCATAGCCCTGGGCACCGGAGCGCTGGCCGCTGGTTGGTGTGTGCTAACAGACTCCACACCCACGCCTCCAGTGGAGGGAAGAAAGCTGCCGAGGACACCAGCAAAGCCCCCGTGGGCCTCGGGGGGGGGCCGGGGGCAGCGGCCCAGGGCAAGGACAAGCCCTGCAGAGTCAAATGAAACCAGCCGGGTTCCTGAACGTGAGCCGCGTCCACACCCACACCCTGCCCCCAGCAGAGCCATCCGAGCAGGCTGGAGGCCAGGAAGGGCTGAGCGGGGTCAGGGCTCCGTGCTCCTCAGAACCAGCAGAGAGAGGGACCATGGGCTGGAGGGTCTCGGGAGTGGGCTGAGCACAGCCTTGAATTTGTATCCCACAGACACAGCCTCCTGACACAGGAGGGGAGAGAGAGAGACAGAGACAGAGAGACAGAGAGAGAGACAGAAAGAGAGAGAGAGACAGAGGCAGAGAGAGAGAGAGACAGAGACAGAGAGAGACAGAGGCAGAGACAGAGAGAGAAACAGAGACAAAGAGAGACAGAGAGGCAGAGACAGAGAGAGAGACAGAGACAGAGAGAGAAACAGAGAGTGACAGAGAGTCAGAGAGAGAAACAGAGACAGAAAGAGAGAGACAGAGAGAGGCAGAGACAGAGAAAGACAGAGACAGAGAGAGGCAGAGACAGAGACAGAGAGACAGAGACAGAGATAAACAGAGAGCGACAGAGAGAGAGACAAAAAGAGAGAGAGAGACAGAGAGAGGTAGAGACAGAGAGACAGAAACAGAGACAGACAGAGAGAGAGACAGAGAGAGACAGAGACAGAGAAACAGAGAGACAGAGACAGACAGAGAGATAGAGACAGAGAGAGACACAGAGACAGAGAGAGAGAGAGACAGAGAGAAACAGAGAGAGAGGCGGCCGCTGCCCTCTGGCCTGCGCTGCTCACTCCCCTCCTGCGGCTTCGGAAGGACTCAGGGACGTCGTCACCAGCGATGAGAAGGGGAACAAAAATAAACAAGAACAGAGTTGCCAGAGTTACTTACTTACTTAAAGCTACTGAGTCTTTTCAGGATTGTCTCTTTCTCTAAACCCTTAGAAATATTTTTCTCTAATTCTCTGCTAGATACTCAGGTGTTGGGCGCAGTGGATAAAACCCGACTTGGGACCCCTGCATCCCAGAATGCTTGTGTTCAGGCCCCAACTCCACGGCGCATCCCAGCTCCCTGCTGATGCACACTGGGAGGCCAGTGAGGGCCCAAGTCCTTGGGTCCCTGCCACACACATGGGAGACAGGGATGGAGCTCTGGGCTCCTGGCTTCAGCCTGGCCCAGCCCCAACCATTGCAGACATTTGGGGAGTGAACCAGCAGATGGGAGATACCTATCTCCCCCTCCACTCCCTCTCTCTCTCTCTCTCTCTCTCTCTCTCCTCTCTCTCTCTTTCTCTCTCTCTCTCTCTCTCTCTCTCTCTCTCTCTCTCTCTTTCTCTCTCTCTCTCTCTCTCTCTCTCTCAAATAAATAAACTTTAAAAAAAAAACCTCTGTGATCCCCATGTTGGGCTCTGGTGCCCTGGTGCAGCAAGGAACGGCCACAGTGAGCGGTTGCCCATGGACAGGATCGGACACTTACAGGGCAGGCTTACCTCCTCCTCCCACACACATCTCACCATGGCAGTGCTGTCCCCATCTGTGTATTGAGGTCACCGAGGCTCAAATACTGGGTGACTCCCCAGAGGCTGCAGGGCTGGTGGGCAGCGGGCTCATAGCCCCAGCCCCAGCCCAGCCCAGCCCAGCACAGCCCAGCCCCAGCCCCAGCCGCCCGCCGTCTCCAGGGCAGAGAGTCCCATGCTGCTCCCGTGTTTAGGGCAGTCTCTGTGGGGTCACAAAATAAAGGCCACGCTCAGCCCACGTCTGAGACCCTCCAGCCCACGGCTCACCGGCTCTCCGCCCCGCTGCACTCCCTGGCACACAGCTGCTCCCGGCCTCGCGGCTCCCCTGCAGCCGCTGGACATTCGCTTGGCCCACCCACCCCCGCAGCTCTGCTCTGCCCTGTGTCTCCTCGCAGAGTCCCTCCACCCCTGTCCATCCATTCTTCCTGGACCACATCACGCCACCTCCTCATCCATTCTTCCTGGACCACATCACGCCACCTCCTCATCCATTCTTCCTGGACCACATCACGCCACCTCCTCATCCATTCTTCCTGGACCACATCACACCACCTCCTCCAGAGTCCCCACCCAGATGCTCCTGGCCACGGCCAAACCTCAGCCCTCGGCGTTCTCAAACCCGGGCAACTGTAAGTCACTGACTCGTCGTCTGACGACCTTGACTGCTCATCCCAGGAAGCCAGGGACTCAGCACAAGGTCTAGTACGTAGTGAGCTCTCGAAACAGCCGTGTGGACGAGTACAGATGAACGAGTGAGTGAATGGATGACTGCTTGGACTTCTCCTGTGTCCCAAGCCCTGTGCCACCTGCTTCGGAGGCTGTGGTCGGAATGAAATGAAGTAAAGCAAATCACAAACCCAAGCTGACTCTGAGAGACGCCCAGCAAGAGCGCGCTGGGGTGGTCACCACCGCCATTCCCATTGTCATCAGCATTCTATTGTTGTGATTAACACACACCTCAGTGGCCTCCGATTGCATTTCGATCTTAGGATGTGGAGCTGGGGCTCCGAGAGGCCGAGCAGCTCATGTAACGTCACCCAGCTGTTGGGCAGCTGGACTGCGATCCGAGAGGGACAAGAGCCTCGCTATGTCGGACAACAGCAGAGCTGTGCCTTTTGCCGCCGCACAAGTCCACTTCCCAATCTGCCGTGAGCCTGGGCTCTCCCAGGGCTGAGCCGCGTCAGGCTCCCATCAAAACCCCTGCAGAGAGGGAAGAAACTTCTCAGGGCGCGGTTCAGGGCAGAGCTGGCTTCTTCAGCGACGGCCTTTGCGTTCAGCCTTGCCCCGCATGCCCCGCCAGCCGCCGCAGCGTGCGGGTGACAGCAGCAGGGACAGCGGCTGCACCCGTGCTGCTCATTCTACAGCAACTGCGGCCCAGCGGCGGCCAGCGAGCGAGTCAGGGGCCGGACCGGGCTCCTTCTCCTGCCTTCGAGCCCATTGCTTTTTCTACTCTACAAATAAAATAATTCTCTCAAACGTAACAGTACTCCACAGAGCTCACGGAGAAATGGAATGAAAATATAAGTCTACTTTGGTGCAAAAAAAATTTTTTTGAACTACATGCACGATTCCTTCATACTGTGTCTTTTGCATGAAATTTTTGAAGACCCCCTTGTATGCACAGATTTCAAAAAAACAGTTGCACCCCTATACGCTTACCTTTTCACTTCATTCTGCACAGACTTTTTAAGCACCTCATCTATGTCTCCTGGCTTTTTTACCACTAACATGCAAGTTTCCCGGAAGCAGCGTTAGCACCTGGTTTGTATCTGGCCCACCCTGGCCACCGCGGTCATTTGGGGCATGAACCAGTGGAAGCAAGCTCTCTCTTGCTTTTCTCCCTCTCGCTCTGTCACTCTGGTTTTCAAATAAATAAAATAAATCTTAGAAGGGGAGGAGGCGACAAACACGCTGGCGTAGAAGGTAAAGCCGCTGCCTGCAGCACCAGCCTCCCCTATGAGCACCAGTTCGAGTCCCAGCTGCTCCACTTCCAATCCGGCTCCCTGCTAATGCACCTGAGAAAGCAGCAGAAGATGGCCCAAGCACTTGTGCCCCTGCACCCCCACATGGAAGACCAGAATGGAGTTCCAGGCTCCTGGCTTTGGCCTGACCCATCCCTGGCTATTGCATTTGGGGAGTGAACCAGCAGATGGAAGATTGTGTGTGTGTGTGTGTGTGTGCGTGTCCCCCTCTTTCTCTGTAATACTGCCTTTCAAGTAAATAAATAAATATTTTTAAAAGTGTATGTTGGCTTCAGTTGCTCAGTTTGTGACAACTCGTTACACAACAGAAGACGAACGCATGCGATGCCTTACTGGGGTGCGGGTGGGAAGGGCAATGACTGTGGCCACAGGTCCGGCTGTGCAATTCCAAGAGCCCATTTTCGCTCTCCTGGGCAGATAACTCAGCACAGTCCCCAGCCTCCTGGCCAGGGTTGTGGTCACGTGCCTGAGATCCGGCCAGAGGGGTGTAAGCAAAAGTGGCAGGAGCCTCAGCAAGAGCTGTGGGGCCAGCAGTCTCCACTGGCCCATTCCCCATCTTGCAGCTGAATGGAGGGGACCGTGGGTCCTACCCAGAGCCAAGCTGAGATGGACAGAGCCACATCCCTGCCTTCCCAGCATGCACTGCTCGGGACCCAGTCAGAGCACCTTGCACTGTTACACCAGTAAGGTTTCAGAGCCCATCTTTTGCAGCTGCCACCGTGCCCCTGACGAATACAAACAGGAAGTGAACTAATGTGTTTTGAGGATGCACTAAGGGCTAGACGCCTACTAAACACATTACACAGGGGCCGGTGCTGTGGCGTAGCGGGTAAATCCTCTGCCTGCAGCACCGGCATCCCATATGGGCGCTGGTTCTAGTCCCGGCTGCTCCTCTTCCGATCCAGCTCTCTGCTATGGCCTGGGAAAGCAGTAGAAGATGGTCCAAGTGCTTGGGCTCCTGCATCTGCGTGGGAGACCCGGAGGAAGCTCCTGCCTCCTGGCTTCAGATCGGCGCAGCTCTGGCCGTTACGGCCAATTCAGGAGTGAACCAGTGGATGAAAGACCTCTCTCTCTCTCTCTCTCTCTCTCTCTCTGCCTCTCCTGTTCTGTATAACTCTGACTTTCAAATAAATAAATAAATAATCTATATATATAAAAAAGATGGACTAGAGTGATTTCAGCGGGAACTAACGACGCCCCTTCCCAAGCACACAGACGACGTATTTCATCAGGCGATAGTCACGCTTGCCCATGGTTTACTGCAGCTCTGCACCTCGGCACACATGTGTGCACATGGGTCTGTGTGTGTGACACGGACAGAAACACACACACGGCCTGCACAGTGAGGACACTCCACCAGCACACACACAGGACGACGGCACAGCAAAGCCTCCTGAAGCGTGTGCGTCTCTTTCACACCCCACACACGGGACAGTGCTCTGTCACCTGTTCACACACATGACGCATTTCATAACAGAAGACCTGGCAGCTCATCCATGGCCACGCGCAGCATCCCATCCCCTCGGGGCTGAGAAGGTGCTGAGTCCGTGGACAGGACGCGGGCTCTGGGCATGAGGAAGCCGCCTACAGGAGCTTCTAATCGGACGTGCGTGAGAAGCTACAAGCCCGCATGGCCGTGGCTGCAACTCCGTGCATCATGCTGCCGGATGCGTGGAGACCGTATCAGAGGTTGACTGGCTCAACGCTCAGCTAGACAACGTCAAGGCCACTACCATCCCCTGACCCAGCCTCGCACGTGTCCTGCCTCTCAGCTCCTCATCTGAAGCCCGGCCTCTGAGCAGGGAAAGGCTCAGTGAGGGGGCACCGGCTTTGGGCCCGGTGCTCTGACTTCAGATCCTAGTTTGGTCACTCAAAGCTCCAAGAGAAAAGAAACCTGAGTGACAGATGACACTGGGAGAGGCGAAGGAGAACGACCAGTTGTTAGAGCCTCCTACGCAAAAGGCCCTTGGTAAATGTGGGGCATTATGCATAGTTCCTTTCCCCAATGTGTTTCAATGGTGTATTTGGGGTTTGGGGAATCCAGGATGTTCGGGACCGAGTACGATCTCATTTGAATGCTCAAGATTCCAAACGTCAGGATCCTTTGCAGTTTGGATTTGGCAACCAACACAGTAGCGTTTCCTCCCCGTTCTGCATCAGCTGCGAGTCTGATGGGAAGCCTTCGCCGCCTTCATCTGAGTTGTTAAGAAAATTGGTCATCTGGGCTGAGCTCGAGACAGAGGCCTGTGCACACCCAGAATTCCTCCCGGGGGACACCTGTCCAGTCGTCGGCTTCCTTGGGAACGACTGTTGAGTTACAACACCGCACGGAGACCTCTTGGCACTTGGCCTGCCCAGCAGTCCTGAGTGATCCGGCTGAGCTCCCGGAGGACCCCACCACAGGACGCGAAGGTGGGCGTTGGCCCAACGGGGGCCCAGCAAGTGCTGTCATTAGGGTCCCGGGCTGTAGCCAGCTTGACAGATCCAACCTTGCGTCCAGCACAACCGAGAACTGAGTCCCCACTGCCTTCCTTGGAACGGGGGAGCAACAGGCGCAATGCCTGGCTTGCGCAGAAGGTTACGTGAGATGGAGCGTGACTTCCACGCGGCCCCAGGCCCGGCCTCGGCTCCACAGCCGCCCCTGCTCCACCCGGGAGGGCCCCCAGCCAGGAGCCCTGAGTCCAGCAGTCCTTGTGCCTCTCTGCCAGGTGCACACACGGGTCTGCACCAGTGCCTCTTGGAAGGAGAGGAGAGAGGCGCCGGTCCCAGAATCTTCTCAGCAAATCGCTTTCCGAATCACCTATCCTTTCTGGCAAAACATTCCAGCTTCCTGCCTGCTCCAAGAACAGCACTTACAGAACATGAGGGTAGGACACGATCAGGGTACCCAGACCTGGGAGGATTCGGGCCAGGGCCGCAGAGTCCTACTTGCTCCCTAGGGGCTTCTTTCTGAACTCACAAAGGGCTGTCTGGGCTTCATTTGAATATTCCAGCCATTAATCCTGGGCACCAGCCGCAGGGCTGCTGCAGCTCTTTGGGTGTTTTGAATACATTTTAAGGATCATTGCAAATTTGATTGCCATCAATAAAACTGCAAACAATATAATTATATTTGTTTGCTTATGTCTAAGTAGGTGCACACATGTGAAATGTGAGTATGGTAATATAAGTCAATATGCATGCACGTACATATCTGTGCTTTCGGGGGCACACGGATTCACGCGTACCCAGCACATAAACACACTTACATACAACTTGCAGAAATCATCTACTTCTATGCTATACCAGAAAAAAAATCAAATCTAAGCACGAAGGACCTGAAAAAGCTACATGTATCATTCACCTGATTTCAATTGTGCCTCCCTTTGAACCCCAGCCAAATCATTTTGTACATTAAAAATTGGTCAGGGATGATAAGATTCCATTTTCATGGTTGGTAATGCAGAACCAGGGGAAGAATACAATTACAGACCCCTGAGTAAACTCTGCGAATGTCAACTTGATGTGAATGATCAAGTGTCGACAAAGAGGCCGGGGGAGGGGGCGGGCTCCAAGGGGAGGAGGGCTGAAAGAGAGCTAGGGACAGACAGACGGGAAGGGCGAGGGCCGGGAGCTGAGCGTCCGCGGAGGACCTCCCGCGTCCGAGACGTGGCGCTCCGGGGGCCGGACTCCCTAGAGGCATTCGCTCTTGGCCCAGTCTGGAATGTGCCAAGATTTTTCCAGCTAAATGCGCTTATTCAACCCCCAGCGCTTGCTAAACGCCCACTTGGGGCAGTCAACGCCAAACAACAGAAATGAAACGGGGATCTGGAAGCTCGGGTCAACCCTCCAGCATTTCCCACTAGGACAGGACTAGCAGAAGCCCGGATAGAGACCGCTACCAGCGCCGAGGCTTCCACGCAGGTGGAGGTGTGTACACCAGCCCCTCCCACGGATGCCCCCCCTCCATTTCCACTACCCCTCTGGGGCGCCACGCTTCAGAAGAGGAGAGCCCCAGGTCACGGGCACGTGGTACCAGGAACAGTGCTGAGGAGCGGGACGGTTCCTCTTGAGAGGCCAAAGCACAGGGGTGTGGCATCGTCTGCACGAAGCTGCAGGCTGCAAGGATGGGTGAGGGGAGAATAGGGCTCCCAGAGAGCTGGGGGATGGGACCTGGGGAGAGCGAGGAGAAGCGGCCCCCGCCGATCTCTGTGTGCAGGAACAGAGGGTGCCCAGCCCCGACAGAGCTCTGCGGGCAGTGAGGGGTCCCTGTCATTTCCGTGTGGGGATGAGAGAGGGTGTTGACCAGATGCTGGTGAGGGGTCCTTAAAAGGGGAACGCGTGCGTTAGAATCTGGCGACGCATCCTGGAGGGGAGCAGGAGGGAGAAGACTGCATTCAAAGGCTTTGTCTCCTTTCTCTGACATTGGTCCTCCAGGTCAGGCCCTCCCGGGCCACCCCAGATCTCCCGAGCAGGTCACACAACGTGGGACATGGGCGGCCTCCTGTCCTGGAGCGGTCCCCCCAGCCCGAGTCCCGGTTGCCACACGCGGTCATTCTCTGATTCAGCAGCATCAGGGACCTCTTTAGTTGACTCCCAAGGTGCTGAAGCTACAGTTGTGCCCGGGACACCCCAACTCCGTGTCCACCTAATCCACTGGTGCCGGCCCTGGGGCTGGCCAGGAGTGAACTCTGGGGTCAGATGGCAGGAGTGTCCAGTGCTCCTGGAAAGCCGTCGGCGCTCCTGTGGCATGTTGCCAAGGATGAGCGGCCCTGGCTGGAGGCGAAGGGCACACCTGTGAGCCCGCCTCCCTCCCCTGCCCTGGGATGCCGGTTGTTATGGTAACAGGGGTGGCAGGGACCGGCAGGCAGCAAGGTTCCGGCTCAGGACAGGCATCGTCCGTCCACGCGCGCTCTTCCTAGGCAGGCGCCTGAGATGCCAGCCCGCGGTTCTGAGCTTCCTTCCGGAAGCCGCCCCATGCTGTGTCTTCTCACCACCGCCCCCTCGGGAGCCCGGGCAGGCGGAGCTGACTCCGCTCGGATCCCACGCCTCCTGCCCCTGGCCTTGCCTCTGCCTCCTTCTGGCGTCTTCAGGAGGGAGTCAGTGGCTCTCCTGCACCCCAGGGCCACTCGCTGCCCCTCTGAGGACGAACCCTCCAGGGGGTGAACGACCATGTGGGCCATCCAGACACCAAGGCCGGACCTGGGCCAGCGGCCCCGAGAGTGAGGCCAGGGCATGAGCAGGAGGCCAGGACGAGGCCCCAGCTGAGGCCCGGGGAGACCACAGGACCTGGCCTGGGGGACGCGGAACGTCCGACAGTCACTTCGAGGCCCCAGCTGACAAAGGAGAACGCGGGTGACCTCCTCGCCACCGCCCTCAAGGACAAGCCCCTGGTCCGTGTCTTGTTTTTCCCTTTCTCTGTTTCCGGGAAGCCTGGGCGGCTGACGGCAGGTCCACGATCGCGGGAGGTGGCCTGGCCTGGCCTCCCCGTGCTGACCCAGGGCCGGCCACCGGCCGAGGAGCCTGCCAGACCCCGTCTCCTAACACCCTTGCTCCCCATCCACAGCGGCGCCCCAAGGTGTCAGCAGGGTGGGTCAGCGGGTGGCCAGGCCGGCAGCACAGGCGGGGCAGAGACAGAGACACAGCGGCCAGAGACGGAACTCCCTGGGGCCTGAACACCGTGTCCTTGGCAGGACCCACGGACACCTGCATCCAGGTGCCACCCACGGGCGAGCGAGGCTGCTGCTACCCACTCACCCCAGCATCATCGAGGCGCTTACTAAAGCAGCTGTCCACCTGGGCTGTTCCATGTCATCTCCACTTCCCGTTTCCAGGGGTGTTTTTTTATTTTGTTTTGTTTTGCATGCAGGCTGCATAAATTATTGAAGCATTATTTTATTTATCCATCCCCCTGTGACAGAAATAGGTTTTCTGCAAGCAGATCTTCTTTCCCTAATCAATTTTGTTTTTCTTGGTTTTGCTTCCCAAGAGCCTGGGGAATTCAGGGCTGCCAGATGTGCAGCTCGGGTTTGTTTCTGTCGGGGGGCCCAGGCCACAGCGAGAAGACAGAGAGAGCAGTTCTGGATTTCCGGAGTCCCTGGAAGCATCTTCGTGGCACGTGGGAAGGAGGAGACGTCCAACACGTGTCCCCGACACGTGGCAGAGGGTGTGCTGTGATTGGCAGCCTGGCCGTGGTCGGGATGTGGCGAAAGAGGACCCACACCACATATCCGTGTCCTGAGCTACCGATCTCCGCCTCCACACATTGCCACGCCCAGGTGGAGGCCTCAAAGCCACCGGGTCCCAAGGGATCAGGAGATGCCTCCCTATGTGGAGTGAAGTCGGCCTAGGGTCGCCCACCACGACACATGACAAATGTGCCCAAGGAATCGCCAGTGAAGGGCCACACGACAGCTGTAGGTATGCAGCCCGTAGCAGCTGCTGGGCCTCCAGGCCTTTGATTCGGACAAGCATTTTTGCCAAGAAAGCAAACACACTGATGGACAACCAGGATGCACCAGGTTCCATCTCGCAAGGCCTCCACTGAGTACGACACAGCCCCAGCTCCACGGCCCTCCGTGGCCTCCACTGGGCATCTCCAGTCCCACTCTGCACCTCCCACCTCCCCTCAACGGAAGCCTCGCGTTCACTCCCTGCAAAGCCCCTGCCCATGAAGCGCTTGGTAAGGCCAGAAAATGTTTTATGCACATTGTCTCATCAAATCCTCCCAGCGAGTGCTGTTCTGCCCTATTCTTCGATGCACTAAAACAGGAAGCCATGAGAAAAGAAATGCACACATAAAAAACCCGCAATAAGTTAACTGTAATTACAGCAATTTGCAGCAAGCCAGCTAAGACTTAAAAGAAATAAATAGGGATGGGCATAGAGCCTCGTGGCTCAGATGTGCACTTCCCCATTGGTCCCTGATTCTACTTCCTGCTAACACACACCCTGGGAGGCCGTGGTGATGGCCAAGTAACTGGGTTCCTGCTACCCACGTGGGACATGTGGAGTTTTGAGCTCCCAACTTGGCCTGGCCCAGCCTTGGCCACTGCTCACTCTCACCCTCTCTCACAATCAAATACATAATAAAAACAGAAGTAAGTTTCCAAGATCGTGAACCTGCCCGTGTGTGTGTGTGTGTGTGCGCGCCTGTGTGTGTTAGCAGAGGATCTCACACTCAGGCTGCCCACTTCCAGGGCCCGGTCTCTCCCTCCTGTGGGCTCCGCCCCTCCCGGGGAGACACCCACGTAAGCAGTGCACGGTCAGTGGCCAAGCAAAGGAGCAAAGGCCCCAGGAAGGACCAGGGGGAGCGGTTCTTTCCTAGGACGCTTTGACGAAAGCCTCCTTCTCCCTAACTTTGAAATCAGCATTTCCCCTAACACAGAGATTAAGGAGAACCCAGCATTCCCGTGGTGGCGCTGTCCTTTTGCAGAGGTTGCTGGGAGCACAGCGACCTGCCGGCCACCCAGGCTCGCTCCCCTGCACAAGTGGCCTGGGACACAGCTTCGCCAAGCCCTGTGCTGGTCCCAAGGGCGGGGGCACCGGGAGCAAAGACGAGCGAGCCAGCCCAGCAGCCGCTCTCAGGCTGAGAGCAAAGGTCACAGTCTGACTTCCACCTGCCGGTGCCCGAGACCACGGCTTTGCTCCTGCGACGCCCGTCTGCCTGCTGAAGCCGTGGTCCAGTGCTGGCTCGCCGTGTCTGCTGGGCCGACAGAGTCTCGGCGAAACTCTGGAATCAGCTTAGTGCCGGGCCTGCAGGGTGGGGGCCTGCAGGGTGGGGGCCGGGGGCTTAGCTCAGCAAGAACCACAGACAATCAGGCTGCTCGAGGGCTCTGTGCGTGCACTGGAACCCGCCTGGAGCCCGTGCCGCTCCCAGCGCAGCTCCACGGTGCAACTGCATGGATGGCAAACTGCTACCCATGGCCAGCGATTTCTCCACCGCAAGACACAGCCCCACCCCTGAAGCCCGAGAGCGAGGAGACCCTCAGGGTACAACCAAAGAGCGTGGCAAGTACAGGTTCTGTCCCGGTTGCCCCTCTTCCAGGCCAGCTCTCTGCTATGGCCCGGGAGTGCAGTGGAGGATGGCTCAAGTGCTTGGGCCCTGCACCCCATGGGAGACCAGGAGAAGCACCTGGCTCCTGGCTTCGGATCCACACAGCGCGCCAGCCGTAGTGGCCATTAAGGGAATGAACCAACAGAAGGAAGACTTTTCTCTCTGTCTCTCTCTCACTGTCTAACTCTGCCTGTCAAAAATAAAAACAAAATGCTTCATTTGGAGCAAAATAACTGTTTTTAAAAATATGCAATTGCACGACCAATTCCATATTAATGAAGCCCCACATCTGTGGCTTTTCACATCTGATAAGTTAAACTATGACCAAATTAAAGCGAGGGATTCATTTGTTTTGACTTACTAATACTGGCTAGCTGTTACATTCCCCCCTCCATTTTATGGGTTTTCTGCTTTGCTCGCTAGATAGCTCTGCACTGTCCTTGAGCGACGTCAGATCCCAGGAACCGTCTGTGCGTCTTGCCACGCGTGCAAGCTGTTGTCACCCACGGACGCACACTCGCTCCCTTGGAGCTGCACGGAGCCATCGACACCATTTTCTCACTCAGCTCGGTTCCAGCGCCTTCATCTCTGAGTTGCTCCTGCAGTAGAGCCCCGTGAGACACTGCAGGTTAGCAAGAGGCAGGGAGGGCCCTGTCGTCCCGCGACCCTGTTGTCCCTCTGAGCCCCAGTGTCCCCAACTGCAAAGTGTGGGGAATGGGCTGTGCCTCATAGAGTGCTATGGCCGAATGGGACTAAGCCCTGCATGCTGAGTGGCCCTGTGGGACTGGACGCTTGGAGGACTAAGCACAAGGCTTAGCACCCAGCTGGCCCGCATGGTTTACTGCAGGGATCAGCGAGCGTTTTCTGGTCACACAGCGCTGGGGAGAACTTGCGAAGGGAACCTCGGGTTCCATACTCAGGGTGCTGAAATGCGGGGTCACTGCAATGGGGTTTAGTCCTGGGGTGAGGGTGCAGCCATGTCTGCTGACCTCGGAATAACCCCGACGTGGAACTTCTGTAACTGCTGGACTTCCACTCTACCTTCTGCAGCTCCACCTCCCTTTCACGTTAGCTGTTTCTGTCGCTTTGCCTCATTCAGGGATGTAGCGAGATGTTACTCACTCGCAGCTTCCAATTCACTAATTCTCTCTTCAGCTGTCTCTAATCTCTTACCTATTCCAGTCACTGTTTTTTTTTTTTTTATTAATTGTGTCTTTTATTTCCACTATTTCCTATAGATTCTTTCTTATATTTATATCTTTAAGGCTGGTATTCTGGCCTTAATCTAATTGTCAATATAAGCATATTTATTTTAAATGCTTTTGTACTTGCCCACAGAAACATAGGTGACAAAGGGAAGCCGATGAGCATGAGGGACTCACAGCCAGACTACCTGGACAGTCCCGGCTCTGTCGCTTGCTGGTCATGTAATGGGTTAACCTTACTGCACCTTCCCCATCCGGTTAATAATTATGGTAGCTGTAGTGTAGAGTCCTCGGAGACGATAAGGAGACTAGATGAGCTGACGCACGGGCGTGATGTGGAGCAGCGCCAGCAGGTAACCAGCCTTCCACACAGGCTAGTGATTATTAGGGCTGGCTCTTGTTGTGCTGAGTTTCTTCGTGTGCTTTTTAACTTCCGTTTAAGAGCCCGTTTTGCATGGACGTTTCACTCTCCATTTCCTACTCGGCCTCTGTAATCACTGGTTTTTAATGTATTTATTTTTATTTATTTGAAAAGCAGAGTGACAGAAAGAGAGACAGAGAGATGCAAAGATATCTTTTATCCACTGATTCACTCCTCACTTGCCTGCAACAGTCAGGGCTGGGCCAGGCCAAAGCCAGGAGCCAGAAACTCAATCTGATCTCCCATGTGAGAAGCAAGGACCCAAGTACTTGAGCCATCACACAGTGCCTCCCAGAATGCCCTGGGGCAGGAAGCTGGCTGGGAAGCAGAGGCAGGACTGGATCCTGGTGCTCGGATGTAGAATGTGGTGTTCGAGCTGCAGCTTCACCCCCTGCACCACAACCCCCCCCCCCAGACCACTCTTCATTCGCTGCTTTTGCACAGGCCACCGTCTTCCTGTAGAGTCCGCCTACCTGTGAGATCCGGCGGTGTTGCTCTGGCTGTGTCTGCCTTATTGACTTAGCACAGTCTCCTCCAGTGTCATCCATGCTGTAGTGGAGGGCAGGATCTCCACTGTCAAGGTTGGAGGATGGTCTATCACACGTGTGTTTCATGCATGTGTGCATGCGTGTATATGTATACGCACATCAGCTTCTTTCCCCATTCATTCATCGGGGATCACGTCACTGCTTCCCTCTACTATGATCAATACCGTATCAATACTGTGATCAATACTGATCAACACTGTGATCAATACTGTATCAATACTGCAGGACTGCGGTAATGCAGCCCCTCAGAAGGCAGTGATGCGTTTCCTCTGTGGCTTGATGCAGTCTTGCTTGTGTTCTTATGCTCCTGTGGCCTGAGACTCTTTCCACGTGATATCCATAATGCCAGCACCAAGGAGTGCTCCTCTGTTTCCTCCTAGGAGTTCTGTGGGCTCGGGTCTTATGTTTAGGTCTTCTATTCATCCCGAGCTGATGTTTGTCTATGATGTAGGACGAGGCCTAGAAATCGGACAGGAAAAAGTAAGACTGCCTCTATTTGTAGATGACATGATCCAAAACACACAGAATCCCAACGCCTTCACCAAGAGAAAGCTACTAGGATAAAGAAAGTGACCCCAGGTAGTTTAACTTCCATTCACAAATAATGACCTGTCTGCAAAAGAAATCAAGAAAATAGCCCCATTTAGAATAGCACAAATATACACATTAAGGATTTTTATTATAGTAGTTATATTACATATTCTCATATGTATGAGTATTGTGCGTGTATACATGTATCCTATATCATGTACACTCATATATGTGAACATTGTGTATGCACATATACATATATATGAATAAAAGAATCCAAGGTAAAAAATGAAAACTGCAAAATTCTGCTGAAAAAAATTGAAGAAGCCACAAACAAATCAAAAGGTATTCCATGTTCATGGATTGGAAGACTTAATATTACGAAAATGTCCATACTGCTCAGATTAACACACAACCCAATACAAGAACTGGCATTCTTTGCAGAAATAGAAAAAGGCTATCCTCAAATTCCTACGGGATCAGGAAAGACCCCCCCCCAGCCACGGCAACCCGAGCAAGAAAAGCAAAGCTGGAGGCGTGACACTTCCTGACTTTATTTTTTTTTTTTTTTTGACAGGCAGAGTGGACAGTGAGAGAGAGACAGAGAGAAAGGTCTTCCTTTACTGTTGGTTCACCCTCCAATGGCCGCTGCGGCCGGTGCGCTGTGGCTGGTGCACCGCGCTGATCCGAAGGCAGGAGCCAGGTGCTTCTCCTGGTCTCCCATGGGGTGCAGGGCCCAAGCACTTGGGCCATCCTCCACTGCACTCCCGGGCCACAGCAGAGAGCTGGCCTGGAAGAGGGGCAACCAGGACAGAATCTGGCGCCCCAACCGGGACTAGAACCCGGTGTGCCGGCGCCGCAAGGCGGAGGATTAGCTTGTTGAGCCACGGCACCAGCCTTCCTGACCTCAAAGCCAGTACAAAGCCGTCGTTGACAGAACCGAGAGGGTGGTACTGGCATCAAAACAGACGCACAGGCAGTGGAGCCGAACAGAGAGCCCAGAGAGAGCGCACTCGCGTGCAGGCACAGCTGGCCACCACCAAGCGCAGTCTCTCCCATACGTGGTGCTGGGATTTCCACAGGCAGAAGAACAAAGCTGGACACATGTCTTTGGGACATGTTTATCCTGGAAGACAAATGTCACTTGTCTGGGATCAGCGTCTGGTATTTCATCTATCGACACGTCCTCCATTTCCTGCCCTGCACTATGGGGAAAATCAGTGTCTACCTCAAAAATAATTACAGATGCAAAATACTTAGACCAGTACCTGGCATATGGCAAATACTTAGTAGCTGATTTTTTAGTTCTCTGTCTAATCATCTCATGAGGTGGCCATTAAAATTCTGGCAGGATGGGCGTATGGCACAGTGGTTAAGATACCACTTGGGATGCCCATAATCAGAGGACCTGGGTTCGAGTCCTGGCTCCGTCCCCAATCCCAGCATCTAGCTACTGTGCACCTTGGGAGGCAACAGGTGACGGTTCAAGTCCCTGGGCCCCTGCTGCCCATGAGGGAGACACAGATGGAGCGTCCAGCTCCCAGCTTCAGCCTGGCCCAGCCCCAACCATTACAGGCATTTGAGAAGTGGACCAAGGTGGGAGCTCGCTCTCTCTCTCTCTCTCTCTCTCTCTCTCTCTCTCTGTGTGTGTGTGTGTGTGCATGTGTCTTTCTTTCAAATAAATAAAATATTAAAAAAAATTCTACCCCTGAGAAACTTGCGTGGAACTCCAGAACTCCACGGCACACACTTCAGGAAACCACTCATCTCGATCCAATCTCTATTTGGGACAAATTAGGGCCCCTCCCTGTGAACAGGGGCCAGGCCTGAGGCCAGCTCACCAGGAGGCCGACTTGCTGTCCCAATGTCACAGACCGAGGGTGGTGTTAGCATCATGAACACGCGCTCTGGCCAAAATGCACACGCACTGAAAACCCCCAGAAAACAAGAGACAGCAGCACACAGGAGGGCCCCCCGCCACGCTGTTGGGCTGAGCGGTTCAGAATGGGGTAGTTCTGTCCGGGGCTCCTCGGGGCCGCGCTCTGTGCTCTGACGCTGGCAGACGCACACGGTCGTCTTGAATTCTCCGTGCTGACTTCTAAGCGGATTTAAGTAAGAGCTCAAGCAACGGCCAGCAATTGCTGCATAGTCCTACCATGATGCTGATCCCCACACAGAGCACAGGGGTAATTCAGAAAGGAGAAGCCAGCGTGTGACCCACAGGGCTGCACCATCAGGCTAGAAAGACAAGGACGCCGGGTCTCCAGAAAGCAAGAGATGAGCAGGGGGTGGAGTGAGGAGGGAAGAGCAGGTGAGTTCCATGTGGCCCACGGGGAGACAAGCACCAGGACAGGGAGGAATTAGAAGCAGGCATTTCTGAAAGTGGTTTCCAACAAGCAGATCTAAAGTCACAGGAAGGCAGTGAGCCTCCTGTCACCGGAGGCATGCAACCGAAGTCCAGACACTCTCTCGTGGGGCTACTGTACAGGATCCAAGAGAAGCCGGGCGTGCTGGGTTCCCGGGCACCCCGGCTCCTTGCTCTGCACCTCGTATGCCACGTACCGCCTCCAAATTGCATCCTCCTGTTACCGGTCCGTCCCGTTGCTCTAGGATCGAGCCTGCACCCGAGGCAGGACAAAGTGCTTGGTGGCAACGCTGGGGGCTGGGCTCAGGCTCCTGCAGCGGGCGGGGCGGGGGAGGTGGCTCTGCCAGGGGGAGGGGACAGTGGCGGCTCGAGCCCTGCACTCGGGGCTGCATCACCTCAGGACCACAGCAGGGTGCTACAGAAATGCTCCTCACCGTTTTCCCTTTCCTCCCCGTTAGATCTTCTCTGGGCTACGCCGGAACCATCTGGGAAGGCAGGAAGGCACATGGGCCTGCTGCCTGGATCCTCTCGCAGCTCAGCAGGCCTGGCACGGAAAGGAAAGTGCCCTCCCCAGCCACGACTGCCCATACGAGGCCCCAGGCTGGGCGCAGAGAGAGCGGCCAGACCCACCCACCGCTGCGGCCCCCGCGGCAGCGCCCCGGGCGTGCAGGAGCGACACCGCCCGGGCAGGGGGCAGCGGGGCACACGTGGGCACGCGTCTGTGACTGGTACTATTTCTTTGTAAACAAGAAGCCTGAGGAGCCTTGGTGCTGGCTGCTGGGGAGCAGAAACCCGGATGCACGGGGTCCAACTCCAACCGCTTCTCCCTGTGGACCTGGGTGTCTGCCTCCCAACCAGCAGAGGCTTGTCCCCCGGCTGGACCCTCTGAGGGCCCGGCAGGCAGGGAGAGGCCAGTGCCAAGCCTGAGTGACGCTGTCTGGACAAGCCCAGGCCCCAATCTCCTGGTGCCTCCAGAGACGCCATCACCCAGAAGCCTGCAAGTGCACACAAAGGCATTTTTTTAAAGAGGAAAAAATACATACGCCTTGTTTATAAACAGCACAGAAAGGAAGAGGATAAAACACCTAGAAAATATATATTTACCAAAAAAAAAAAAAAAACACCAAAACAGATCCTGGTGATTCTTTTTAATTGGGTTGGAAGGGGTTACTTCATTATGCAGCAAATTAGAAAATTCATAATTTATCATTGCACCCAGTCGAAATGCCACCCAACTGAGTCGCACCCCTGTGAAAACCATCACATAGTAGCAAACTGTCAAGCCTGCTGCAGCCGACGGGCAAAATTAATATGCAAATGTATGCAAGAAATTAAAAAGCAGAATTACCCAGGCAAATGAGGTAGCTATACTTGAATTGTTAGAATTATGAATAATTACTGCGAATTTTCTGCTCCTAATATAACTTGTTTTTTGATAAACAAAGACTTAATTATCGAGATGCGCTGGAGAATTTCCGTGGCGCTCATTAATCTTGCAAAAAAAACAAGTCCCCGGTGCCCAAGCCGTAATGAAGAGTGCGTGCCCTGAATCTTCAGAAAGATCACAGGCACCAGGGTGCCAGGGCTGGAGGAAAAAAATGACAGTGCCAATGTCCCCTCCTGTACCCTGGAGTGTCATAACGTCTTCCACTAACTATCAAAGGGACTTATTTATGCCAGCAGCTGAGCTATAAGTCCAATTTACGATGCCTTGAGCAGTGGTGAAGTGCAGCGTTGATGTGCAGCAGAAATGCCATCTTGCAGGCGCGCGCGGGCCCCGATGATACCAACATGATGAGGACCCCGCGCTCGGCGCTGATGGATGCCGCGTGACAGAGCGCAATCCGCAAGGGGGGCGTCTTTTAGGACCGGTCTCGATGGTGCCCCATTAATCTTGGCGGTGCAGTTCGCTCGTGTCCATGGGAACGGGGGCATTACCATAAACACTGCCTTCCAATTTTCCTGGGGAACAGTGTTAACTCGGAGGTCCCGGGGCAGCGGCCCATGCAGCCTTGGCGGTGGCCAGTGGCCAGCACCCCAGCGCAGCGGGTGGACCGGGCCTGGCGCCCTGCAGGCAGAGGGGAGCCCTCCCCGGCGGCCGGAGGGGGCTGCTTCGAAGCCCAGAGCCACGGGGCCCGCGGGAGCCCAGCTCATTTGCTGGCAGCGCCCAGAGAGGCAGCCCCGCAGGTCTCCCCAGCGCGCCCGGCGGAGGCGCCCGCTGAGCGCGTATTAGTGCTTAAAACCTGGCAGCCGAGCGGGAACGACCCAGTCCCCGTCATCATTAGGCCGATTAGCGCCGTGATAAACCCGCACAGATCGGAAGGCAGAATTGCAAAACATCGCTTGTGGAGCTGGGGTCGGCGGGAGGAGCTCCCGGCATGGCCGAGGCTCCTTAAAGCCCCTCCTTGCACATCCCAGTCCCCCCAAAGCCCTGACGCCTGGACAGAGCCTTGTCACTGTGTAGGCAAATGGTCACCTCCACACCAGGGCATCTGTCAGCGTTATACCCAATGCCACCTCGCCTTCCCGTCTCTCTCCCCCACCCCATACACCCCCTGGGAAGCCCAGCACCCTCTCCAGTCATGGCTCACCCAGCTCCTGCACACATCGGGGCAGGCTGGTGTATCTCCGACGTCATTCATCCCCAGATTTTATCTTTATGCAGAACTCAGAGCAGTTTGCCTCGTGTTCGCTCACCTTCCCGGAGATTAATTCTCACCACGGGCCTGTGCTAGGACGGTGAGGGTGAGGAGGCAAAAAATGAAACATGACTCAGCGGCCCTGTCTTCAGCCGCTCAGAGCCGACCCCAAAGGGACGTCCCTGGAGCCGTCGCCCTCCTGAGTCCCCAGCCCGCTCCACGTTCCCCTGCGGGACATTCAGCAACAAGAGGGACCGGGGGGAGGGGGCTGCCAGTGGCCGGGGAGGTAGCCCCAGCTTCCTATGACCTGGAGCAATCAGCGTCTCAGAGCCTCTGCATCCTCACCGGCCTGCTGGGCAGAGTCCTGGCAAGTGTGCACGGCCCAGGAGTGAAGCCTCCCCCGTGCCCCGCCAGGGACAGGTGTTTGCAGGTGGGTTCCTGGGCTGGGCAGTGCCTGCAGCATAGTCCCAGCCTGCACTCAAACAGCAGCAGAAGCCAGGCCCTGTGGGATGAGCACCGAAGCACGCAGAGCCGGGATGGATGAGTGAGACGTGGCCAGGGCTGGCGGGGAGCGGAGTGGCCAGGGCTGGCGGGGAGCGGAGTGGCCAGGGCTGGCGGGGAGCGGAGTAGCCAGGAGCTGGCCTCACATCAAGCCATCGTGTCTCAGCCCAAACCGCCCCCTGTCCCCTGCCCTGAGACCTGGCGCCCGGTCCTCCCAGCTGCCTCTGGGCCCTAGCTGGGGCTCCCTGCTTTCCCGTGGGCTTCTTGCCCCTCCATCACCGCTGTCTGGCTTCCTGCCTTGGCATTAGCAGGTGGATTTCCACTTAGGAGCCAGCTTGGCTGTGGCCGCGCAGGGGACATCAGGGTTTAGCCCTGAACCTCACAGCCCGGGGAAAATCCCCTCCCCGCCACTGGAACACCTGAACCTGCTGTCAGGGGCTGGGTCCAGGCCCAAGGCCCTGCGCTGCCTCCAGCTCTGGTCTTTCTGTGGGAGAGGAAACGGCCTGTTGGCTCCTGTGACACCACGTTAGCTCTGCCCGGTGGCCCAGTCAGCATGCTCACAGCCAGCCGACACTTCCCTGCTGTTAACTACTGTCAAAAGTGGCACAGAGGTTTAAGCTGCCATCTGCAGCGCCGGCATCCCATGTGGGCACTGGTTCAAGTCCCGGCTACCCTGCTTCCAGTCCAGCTCCCTGCTAGTGCACCCAGCAAGGTGGTGGAAGATGGCCCAAGTGCTTGGGCCCCTGCGTCCATGTGGGAGACCTGGATGGAGCTCCTGGCTCCTGGCTTCAGCTTGGCCCAGTCCTGGCCATTGCAGCCATTTGGGGAGTGAATCTGCGGATGGAAGATTCTTTTTCTCTCTCTCCCTCCCTCTGTCTGTGTGTGTGTGTGTCCTCTTTTTCTCTATGTGCATGTGTGTCCTCTTTCTTTCTCTCACTTGCTCTCTAACTCTGACTTTCAAATAAATCAATCAATTGGGGGCGGGGACAAGGCGAGGCACGGACTGTGCCACCTGAAGCCTTTGTGAGTGGACAGTCCGGCGGCACTGAGGTGGCCACACTGCTGGGCGGCCATCACCATCGTGCATTTCCAGAGCCAGCAGAGAGCCCGTCCTCATCCACCATGCCCTCCCTCCTCCTCCCTCCAGTTCTACCTCCTTGCTTCAGAAGATGTATTCATCTCTTTGAAAGGCAGAGAGATCTTCCATCAGCTGGTTCAGCCCCCCAGTGCCCGCAACAGCTGGGGGTGGGTCAGACGGAAGCCAGGAGCTTCTTCCGGGTCTCCCACTTGCGTGCCAGGGACACAAGTACTCAGGCTGTGGTCCGCTGCTTTCCCAGGCGCATTAGCAGGGAGCTGGATCGGAAGCGGAGCAGCTGAGAACCAAGTAGGGTGCTCCAATAGGGAACGTGGACATCAGTGCCAGCCACAACGCCAGCCCCAGTCCTACTGCTGTCTGTGAATCTGACTGTTGTAGGAACACCTACGTGGAGTCACGCAGCATTTGTCCTTTTATGTCAGGCTGATTGTTTATCAGCATGTCTCATGGTTTGTCCACGTTGTAGCGTGTGTCAGGATCTCCTTCCTTTTTTTTTAAGATTTATTTATTTGAAAAGCAGAGTTACAGAGAGGCAGAGGGAGAGAGAGAGAGAGCTGCCATCTGCTGGTTCACTCCCCAGATGGCCACAACAGAGCTGAGCCAATCCAAAGCCAGGAGCCAGGAGCCTCCTCCAGGTCTCCCACATGAGTGCAAGGGCCCAAGCACTTGGGCCATCTTCTACTGCTTTCCCAGGCCACAGCAGAGAGCTGGATTGGA
Organism: Sylvilagus floridanus; assembly: GCA_949820135.1. Lineage (NCBI taxonomy): Eukaryota > Metazoa > Chordata > Mammalia > Lagomorpha > Leporidae > Sylvilagus > Sylvilagus floridanus. The sequence goes on along the minus strand of OX463228.1, from coordinate 49,295,665 downwards.
AGTGGAGCAGCCTGGACTCGAACCGGCACTCATATGGGATACCGGCCCTGCAGTACCCGCCCAACACTCCCACCTCCCAGCACAGACACCCCGCGTGTTGGTTCAAGGATAGAGAATCTGAGGCTCAGAGGCCAGGCAACTCACCAGGGCTCTCAGCAGAGCCAGGGCTGAACCAAGCTGGCTGCTCCAGGGCCCATGTGCCCCCGAAGGGGCTGCCCGGCCTCCTCCAGGGGACAGGCTCAGGTCTGGGAACTTGGCAGGGACCCTGCGCTGGAGAAAGCGGCCCCACGAGCAGCAGGGCGTGGTGTGGGGGCGGGCACTAAGCCCACTGCCCGCCCCCGGGGACCCCAGGCACTCACACTTCCCAGCTGCGCTAACCTCCGGCCTTAGCTCATTCATCAGAAGGAAGAGGCGGGCAGGGAACAAACAGCGCCTGCTTGGAGGTACATGGGGCAGCGGGCACAGAGGGGCACAGGCTAATGAAACACACAGGAAATATGCAGGGCACTGGGCACAGAGGGGCACAGGCTAATGAAGAGACCGCGGAGAGCACTGGGAGCAGTGCCTGGCACGGGGGCATCCTGGGCACGAGTTACCCCCTCTGCTGCCATGACTGCCACCGCTCGGGGGGCACCATGCTGCCACAGACCTCGAGGAAAAGCTGACTCACCATCTGGAGGGGGAGGGTGGGCCAGGGCAGGTGGTGTGCATGAAGGACCCGGAGGCTGGGTGTTCGTAGTTGCCACCAGCACATCCATGACCTTGTGCACACACAAAGGAGGTGCCCTTCACCCCGTGTGTGTGTCCTCTGGCTTGGGTGTTCCGCTCTGGGAATGGGCATCAGCTGGGCCCTTGGCTGGAGCCCTTGTGTGGTGAACCACCTGCCCAACCACAAGCAGCAGCCCAGGTGTTCGGGAAAAGGGAGACTGATGGGATACTGCTGGCTTGTGAAGTCCCTGGGGAGAAGGGTGTGATGAGAAGCGCAGTGGGAAAGGTGGGAGGAGGCATTTCCTACAGCAGGGTGGCAGATCGGCTACCTTGGTCTGGAGTAGCAGGTGGAGAGCGGAGTTGGAGATTGATTATTGATGTCTGCCATGGGCACAGGGAGGGAGGGAGGGAGCTGAAGCAGCATCCTTTAGCAGTGCTCTGTGGTTTACACGGCAAGCCACGGAATCCCACTTTGTGCCGGTGACACTGCAGGAGAACGTCCCTCACAAGACACTTTCATGGAGCTGAGTCAGGCTGCAGCTCCCCAGGCCCCCACCTCCCCATATCCAATCCTCTTTGAAATAACGAGCAAACAGGATGAAGACGGAGGTGGGGGAAAGAGCACACCACGGTGGAGGCGGCCCCTGAGCCGGGCCTGCCTCTGCCTCCTGCACACAGAGCCTTGCGCACAGACACCTGCCCACAGGAGTGAGTGAGACAGGCCCACCTTGCCATGGGAGAACAAAGAAGGGAAGAAGCTGGGGGAGAAAGTGCCGGTACCTCCTCTGCCCCAACCCCCAGCCCTCCCAGAGTGCTCAGGGACCTGAACACCTGTGCTGTCCCCAGCAGACGCCACGGGCTCTGTGAGCACCTGAAACAGGACCAGGCTGGACCCAGCTGTGAGCCCTAAACACTCACCACGGGGGGTGTAAAATATCTCACTGATAATTCCTATATGAGTTACAGGCCAGACATTGCACTTGGGGATAATTGGGTGAAATAAGATGTTTTATCAGAAGGGATTTCTCCTGTGTCCCTCATGGTGATGCTGTTCTCAGCGCACTCTGCCCTGAGCTCCGGGTACCAGCAGGTGTCAGGAGGGATCGGCCCCCGCCGCTGGAGGGACTCCTTCCTGCGGGCGGATGCACCTTAGGGAGAGTCCCCGGGAATCTCTCTTGGTTTTCTAGAGCCCTTTTAAGTTTGCGGGGAAATCCGGAGTTTCCCTCGTGCCCCAGCCCCCGCACGCTCACGGATGGCCCTGCTTCTGCTGAACCCGGGCTGCTGGGTGACATCGCACTGCCACAGCCCCTGAGCCAGCACCGGCAGCTTGGTTTACGGCAGGGTCTGTCATCCACACTGTGTGCCCTGCGGGCTGACACGTGTCCAGCTCCACCACTAAGGGGTGGCACAGAACAGTGTCACCGCCCTGAAGACCCCCCCATCCTCCACTCTGCACCACCACCACCACCCCCCACCAGCTCCCAACCGTGGCCAACACTGACCTACTGGCACCACAGTTGTGCCTCTTCTTGGAATCACGCGGGACATCGTCCTCACACTGACTTTTCTCACCTGGAAATAGGCATTTCTGGTTTCTCGGTACCTTTGGGGCCTGGAGTTCCCGTCTCATCTCCGCACGCTATTCCACGGCACTACAGTGGCACCACAGTCGGTTCATCCACTCCTGGGTCGAAGGACACGTTCTTTCCCGGTTCTGCTTGGTTTTGTTTTTCAAATGGGTTTTTAAAGGCTGGGTTCTTTGGTCCTCGCGGTTAGTGATTTGGAAGAATAATTCAATACCATTTTGGAAACGGGAAGAGGAAGTGGGCAATCCGACGCCTTGATGGCGGGCGTGCCAACCCCACACCTGTCCCCGAGGGTGGGGCTTGGGCCCCCAGGGGGCTGCAGAAGAAGCAGATCCAGCAGCCCAGTGAGCACCTCCCAATTCCTGACCACACTGGAGACGCAGGGCTCGCTGAGCAACCGAGGCTGAGGGCCAGGGAGAAGAGAGGCCCCCACACAGCAGCAGATCGCTGGCCACATGCCAGGGGACCACGAGCGTCTCTAATCCCAACCACAGCCCTCTGCGGGTCGAAATCATCAGCCTGTCTTTCAGCTCAGAGAAGCTATGCAACCTGCCCGAGGGCACACAGCCAATGCAGCCCCAGAGCTGAGTCCGTGGCCCAGCCACCTGACCCCACGGCCGTGCAGGGGCAAGGATGCTTCGATCGCGAATGGCTTGGGAACGAGGCCCCCACTGCTGGCATGTTCAGCATGGAAAATCAACCTCACCGCGCAGTCTTGTCCAAACTTAAATTTAGAGAGATGCAAAGTGTTCTCACATCCATGGCCCAGCCTTCCACAGCTCACTCCTGAAGCCAGGACCAAGTCTCCCACGGGGTGGCAGGAGCCCGATTTCTTGAGCCACCGTTGCTGCCTCCCAGGATCAGCTTTAGTAGGAGGCTGGGGTCAGGAGGCAGAGCCGGGAAACAAAGCCCCGTCCTCCAATGTGGGATGCCAATGTCCTGCCTGCCCTCCCTCCACTCCCGCCCTCCACCGTGACAGCCATGAGCTGTGTGTCCTGCCCACAGCGCGTCACACACAGTGGACGCTCTCTCAATGTTTGTAGAGTAAGAGTCACTAAACGGGACATGGTTGATTCTATCCAATAACTCGGTCTAGACAAGAAGGAAGAGAAGCATGGCTGATTGGAGAGTGACCGAGGGCGGAGGCACTTGGTGCAGCTGGACTCTCGGGCTGAGACCCTGATCCAAATGGGGGCAACAGTGAAGGCTTCCTGGAGGAGGTGATTCTTCTGGTCTCAAGGACGAGCGAGAATCAGGAGAAGAAATCTAAACAGGTGGAAACGGTACTGGATAGGTGGAGTGGATGGATAGAAGCGGAGCGGGGGCAAAGCCACAGGTGGAACCAATGCCTTGAGAATCATGGGGAGAGCCAGGTGGGATTCCCCAAAGGAATGCAAGAGACGTGTAAGCCGAGGTGCAGCCCCCGACCTAGCAGGGGACCCCAGTGTGTGAGAATGTGCAAAGAGGAGCCACCGCCAGTCATGGCCAGTGGTACCCCCTTCAGTGCCCATCAGACCTGAGGGCGGGGCCAGCTGGGTGCCGTCACCTCTGGCCGGATGCCTGTCCTGCACACCTGCGTCCTCACCTGTGGCCCCGGAGTCATGGTGAAGGGTCGGCGGAGGAAGGCAACCACAGGGCCTGGCACACGGGCGGTGCGGACGGACAGCACAGGCCTCCGCTGACAGATGCCAGCCGTTCTCGTTATTTATCAAACGACATGGAGGGTTTTTTTCCTAAAGGTTGAAAAACACTGCCCCAGGGAGCCATTCAAAGGGTTTTAAGGAGGACACTGATGGGATCTGATTTGCAGTTTAGAAAGATCACTCAGGCTGCCGGCTGGAAGACGGAGGAGCCGGAGGAGCCTGGAGTCGGACAGGCGGGTGGGGAGGCGGTTCCTTCACACAGGTGAGAAATGGCAGAGCTTCAGCAGGAGCCAAATGGGAGCCAGGCGCAGACGGCTCCGGGAGGCGAGCTCAGCGGGGCTGGAGACGGACAGACCTCAGGGTGAAGATGGAGCCGGGGCTGGGAGGGGCTCAGGGCCAGGGGCCAGGGGAGGCGGGACCTGCACCCACTTCCCAGGCGCGGCTGTGCGGCCCGTGCGCTGCTCCTGCAATGAAACATCTTGGGCTACTTTGCCGGGACACGAGGTCTACTGGGGCTGAGGATTCTGGAGGTGCAAGGTCAGGGGCCACGTCGGCAGTGACCTTGGTGGCCCAGGTGTGCAGGGCAGGGGTGGGGGGCTCTCCATAGCCTTTCCCCTCGGATTCAGTGCTGGGGCTCGACCCCATCCTGCTCGCCCCACGACGGCCCCACGCCCGAGCGGCATCCTGTCGGCTCCCTGCTCTCCTCGGGGCCACTCCACCCAGGGCCGTGAGCACACACAGGGAGGGACGGGGCTGCCCGGGGCTGACCGCAGCTTACGTCCATCTTCGTGCACAGATTCGACCGAGAGAGCCCACAGCGCCGCAGTCAATGCACCTCCTTGGGTTTGCAAGGCCCGCAGCTTAGCAGGGCTCACAGGAGGGTCTGGGGGGCCTGCGCGCGTGGGCTGAGGGCCGGGCACATTCTGGCGCATGCCTGGAAGCAGCAGCGTTCCCGACACAGCACCCCCAGGCCCGGGACAGACACCCACACAGTGCGTTTGCGTGAACGGCCCGGCGCTCCGTGTGCACTTGGTCTTCAATCCAATGTGGTCAGCGCTGCCTGCTCAGGTGGGTCCCCAGGGCCAGACAGACAGCGCCCGGCCCCGCCACCGGCGCCCGCAGTCCTGCTGGAAATGGCCTTTGCCCGTCCTGAGGTTCTGATCCTGGCTCTCGCCTTCGTTTCTCCCCCACTCTGGACTGCGTCCTTCTTCTCCTTGTCTACATGAGGTGCGCACTCCCCTCCACAGCACCTAAGAGTCTAGGCAATCAGAGCTGAGCCTTCACGCAGATCTCCCCCCACCCCTGCCCCCACCCCTGCCCCTCCCTGCCTCCCTGCCCCGTTTCTGGCCCCTCCCCCACCTCTGTGCAGTGCACCAGGGACCCACGCCAAATTTAAGAGCCCAATTCACGAAAGTCCCACGCACAAACAAACCACGGGTGACGGCACAAACCAGATCCCTCAAGCCCCGTGGCTGGCGGCTCAGCAACAGCTGAACGCCCGGACAGCTTCGGGATAGAGTATTTGCAAAACTCCTTTAAAAGAATTGCATGTCATTAATCACAAGCTCTTCACAGTCAGTCTTCTCTGATTTGTTCTAATCTAACTAAATGGCCCTGGAAATACAGTCCGTGGTTTGCTCGATATAAACACAAGTTGAAAATCATAATGTTCTCATCCAATTTCAACTCATACATCGTGATATGGATTTTTTTTCTCTGCTAGCATTTCTCCAGTCCACTAAATATTCCAGACACACGAGCGTCTTCAGTTGATTCATTCTAATAACTTTTTTCATCAATATGACTTTTGAGAATGCATGGGTGTAGCAAATTAAATATTATGTATGACTTTAATTTGTGGCCTATTTGGATTTTACATTCACGGGGCCAAGTTGGCCATCATCGTTATCATATTGTTTTAGGCTACTCCTAAAATGAAAATCCTCTCTCGTCCTTAAATGTTTTATTGTGTGTGCGTTCTTGTTTTGTGCTGTCGCGAATGTGATTAATTCTGTTAGCCGGGTGCGTATGGTCTGCGTGGCCCCCATCCATGTCTCTCCTCGTGGCTGCCTGCCCACGAGTGAGCGTCTCGCTCCGACTTGCTCCATCTTTGCAGCCACCAGCTGTGCTTCCGGGACTTTCCAGGTCACCACGAGCCAGCCCTGCCCCAGCCGCCTCCTGCACCCCTCCACCCTCACTCCCCACAGTCTCGCCCGCTCCCTGTCTGCTGCCCCAACAACCCAGCGCGTCTGTGCCTCTGGGCATTCCCACATGCCCTTCCCTCTCTCTGCAAGGCTCTTCCCTGACTTCTCCCCTGGCCGGCTCCTCCTCTTCCTCCGGGTCTCCCCCTCCGAGAGGTCTTCTTGGATTTCTCTCTCCAAACTCAACATCATTGCCGCCGCCGCCCACCCCGTTTCTCAGCATTGTGGGGCCGCGCCCTCTCGCCTCCTGCTGTAATGCGACAACGCTGGCTCATTAATTCCTCATGTGCAGTCTCTGTGCCACATCGGGAGAAGGTGCGACCTGCCTTGCCTGTCTCTGAGGACCCTCTGGTCCAAGTGCGCTGCAGGCAGCGTGGGTCTCAGCCAAGGACGCCCAGCCTCCCCGGCCCAAGCGTTCCTCGGGGATCTCCCCCCATCCCCAGAGGACGGCGAGCGTGGATCCGTGCACCCTGGCACTCGTGGACGTAAAGAAGTAAGCATCACGGCCGGCGCTGTGGCTCAACAGGCTAATCCTCCGCCCTGCGGCGCCAGCACACCAGGTTCTAGTCCCGGTCAGGGTGCCGGATTCTGTCCTGGTTGCCCCTCTTCCAGGTCAGCTCTCTGCTGTGGCCAGGGAGTGCAGTGGAGGATGGCCCAGGTGCTTGGGCCCTGCACCCCATGGGAGACCAGGAGAAGCACCTGGCTCCTGGCTTCAGATGAGCGCGGTGCGCCAGCCACAGTGCACTGGCCGCAGCGGCCATTGGAGGGTGAACCAACGGCAAAGGAAGACCTTTCTCTCTGTCTCTCTCTCTCACTGTCCGCTCTGCCTGTCAAAAAATTTTTTTAAAAGTTGAAGAAGTAAGCATCAAAGATATTGCGAGGGTCTGGTGCTGCCGTGGCCCCTTCCGGAGGCGCTTCTGGGATGGTAGAATTAAACGAACACCGTGCTGAGGGCTGGGGACACCTCAGAGGCTCCTGTGGCGTCTCCCATCAGGTTTCCAGAAAGGGATCTAGAAGGCATAGACGCCAGGGGCACCGGACGCTCAGATCTTGGCTTCTGGATACGGTGCCACGCCACAGGGAGCAGAGGCCCGGGCCTGCCTGGGGCCACGCGAAGAAGCAGGAGCAGCTGTGCCGAGCCTGGGGCCTCCAAACCCGGGCCACGCCCCGAGCGCCCCTGTGGAGAACCAGGCCCAGGTTGGAGGAAACCCCAAGCCCCAGATAGTGGAGCAGTGTGAGATCTGACAAGGGAAGGCAGAGTGGTGGAGCCGGCTGTGTGGGGACGGGGCTCTGGCCAGCGACTGAAGACTGAAGGGCCTGGCACCTAGGCGTGTCCCACCCTGGGCAGGCTACTGACCCTTAGCTGCTCCCACTGGAAAAGGGGCCCAGCCCACTGGCATCACTGCCCAGAGGCCCCGCCTCCTGGGTGTGGCGCCTGGTGAGGGGAGATGGGCAGATCCAGAGCCTCACCTGCCGTGGTCGCTAATGGCGCAGACTCCGGCCGCTACAGAGCGACTGCCACGTGCTGCCGGGTTCATGCCTCCATTAGAGTTCATGTTTGCAGATCTGAGCCGGCCAGTGCTGGCGAAATCTAGCTGGGGAGCTCAGGGGCTTGGTGTGAAGGCTGGGGCCTCCCGCGACATTTGGCCGCCAGAATTCTCCTCCCACTCACGCAGATGGGGACTTACTGCTAATTAAGGGACAAAGTGCGCAACACCAATACCCTCCTAGAATTTGCAGTCCATTGAGTGACAACAGCCCGGGAGAGCGGGTAAGCCAGCAGGTGAACACTGAACAGAACACGCCACCAGCTGTTCTGGCGGGAGAAGTGATGGGAGAAAAGAGAATGGGGTGTGGGGCCGACACTGTGGTGTGGCAGGTAAAGCCACAGCCTGCAGTGCCGGCAGCCCATATGGGTGCCAGTTTGACATCTGGCTGCTCCACTTTCAATGCAGCTCTCTGCTGTGGCCTGGGAAAGCAGTAGAGGATGGCCCAACTCCTTGGGCCCCTGCACCTGCATGGGAGACCCAAAGGAATCTCCTGGCTCCTGGCTTTGGATCGGCGCAGCTCCAGCCGTTGCGGCCATCTGGGGAGTGAACCAGCGGATGGAAGACCTCTCTCTCTCTCTCTCTCTCTCTCTCTCTCTCTCTCTCTCTCTCTCCTTCTCTCTCTGTGTAACTCTTTCAAGTAAAATAAATAAATATTTTAAAAAGGGGACCAAGAAGGGGGTGGCTGCTGGTTGGACGGGGTGTGGGGGGAGGCCAGGCCTGCGAGGTGACACTGCAGGAGCGGGGGCGCCCTGTGACCAGGCCCCAGACTCGCCGGCAGCTCTGCCCCCTCTGATTTCCTGTGATGCAGCCGCACAGTGAAGTCCAGTCATTCCGTCCAGCTCACGGAGAGAGGCGTCAGGCCCTCGGCCACCTCCCCGCTCTCGGTCCGTGCTCTCCCCAGGGGAACAACTATTCCCACTCCTAATAGTTTCCTTTGACATTTACCTTGCAAATTCCAAAAACATTATTCACTGATGTATTTCTATATATAATAAGTCCCTCTGTGTGTAATAGTAATCTTAATACATGGTCAATCTACATATTTTTGAGCTCTGTATGTATAATCTAGCTTTCTCTTCCATCTGTCTCCATCTATCACCTATCAATTGATCTATCATCTACCATCTATCACCTATCAATTGATCTATCATCTACCATCTATCACCTATCAATTGATCTATCATCTGCCTTTCCATCCATCCCTGCTGATTGCCTGATATGTTAACTATCTATCGTCCGTCCACCTGTCGTCATCATGTTCAGCTATTTGTCCATCCCCCTGTTCTATACCTATTGATCGATTTATCAGCTCTCTGCCAGCCATCTGCTTATCAGCTATCCCCATGTCTACCTATTGATCTCTCTATCCTCTACATCCCTCCCTGACCTTCTGGCTCTGATCCTCTGAAGAATGCAGCACCCAGGCGCCAGCCTTTCCTCTCCGACCCTGTGTGCTGACACAGCTGTAACAGGAGCGTGGAGGCAGGGGCGGCTGCAGGATTCAGAGCCACGCCCACCACAGGCACCGGTTCAGCTTCCCAGGGACGCCCAGGCCGGGCGGGACAGGGGCCCTCCCGGAGGCAGGCCTGCAGTCCCAGCTGAGCGCTGGGGTGCGGGAGCCGGCTCGGGACCCCGCAGTCGCCAGGCCTCGTGTTCTGGTTCTGCCAGCCCGTTCTGGCCCCGCCCTCTGCACGGGGCTGGAACTGCTTTCCTGAACTTCCTCGTACTGGGATTTTGTGCTTTGGCCCGATGACAGCTGTCTCCCTCCCACTAGGATTTGAATCACCTGCGAAGCCCATGTGGCTTAGGAGCAGGTCACAGGCAACATCATCAGTGAGGGGAGGTTGCATTGGAGTGGGGCGTGCCCTTGACCCAGTGCCACCACGCTCTTCTAGAAGGGGACGCTTGTACAGACGGGGCCCACACAGCTCCGCTGTCACCAGCCAGGGCCAACCTACAGCTCCAGAGGCAGGCCTGGACCCATCCGTCCCCCCCGCCACCATCTCCCCAGGGAGCACCACCCTGCCTGCCCCTGGGACTCTAGAACCGAGAGCCGTGACTTCCTGTGGTCACATCACTCCAGTTGCCATACTTTGTAGTGGCAACTCCAGCAGACTCAGGGGGTGACGGCTCCATTTCACAGATGGACAAGCAGAGGCTGAAAGTAAAGATGTTGCCCAAGGTCTCACGGCTGGGAAGAGACGGAGCAGGGCTGGGCCCCAGCTCAGGCGGACCGCTGGCCCTGGGAACCTGGTGATCTTGCTTGCGGGTTTTCCCAGCGTTAATAAGGGCCCGGAGGCACAGCTGGGAGACGCCCTCCAGCGGAGGCCCTGGTTGGGGGCGCGGCCTGGGGGCAGAGCCACCAGCCTCTCTAATTAGCCAGTAATTGACCTGCGGGAGAGCCGGCCCCTTTCTCACGGTTCTGTGCCCTTTGCCAGGTGCCTCCCTCTAGACGGTAATAAGCAGCCGCCTGCCACACCTGTCGCTGGGGGGGGGGGGGGGGCACAGGCCCGGCACCCACTGCGCGTTCTCAGGGCCATCTGAGCCGCAGTCCCTGGAAGGGCTGTGCCCTGCAGCCACGCACAGGGGCTGGGACCCTTCCCACGGGCAGGCGGAAGGGGCAGCGCCCCCTGCAGGAACCAGGAAGGTGCCGAGGACGCCAGCGTCCTCTCTGGGCACCGGGCACCGCCTTGCCTTCCAAGAGCCCTCTCCTTGTCACCAGCGTCTGCATCGCACTGTGGGTGCCAAGGTGCCCACCGCCAGCGCACCAGTGCCACACCCTACGCCCTTCTCCAGGGCATCCTGGTGAGAGGCTACCCCCCCTCCCAGCCACCGGCAGTGTGAGGACGGAGGCCCCCGTTGGGTGGGATACACCCTGCAGGCGGAGCGGGGAAGCCCCATTCTCACCCCTCCCTGTTGCCACCAACTGTCCCCAACTGATGTTTCTTGACTTCATGAAAGCCTTGGAATTTCGAATGTGGGTTTTTTCCCTGGGTCAGCCTTACCTTGTCCATTCTCTGTCCTGGAGCCAGGCAGCGGCAACCGGCACAGCTCCCGGGCGGCACCGCCAGCCCAGGGGTGACAGAGGCACTGCATGGTGAGCCGGCTGCTGAGCCAGGGTGATCAGGGGGTCACGTACTTCAGTGTTCAACCGACGAGGGCCACATGTCGAGGCGCCATGAATGCCTGCGGCGCTCAGCTCTGTGGTCCTGGCTCCAGACCCCCTGTGCTCCTGACCGTGAACTAGCCCTCCTGCGAGACTCAGCTCAGACATCTCAGCCTCTCCGGGCCTCCTGGGCCCCAGGGCTCCAGGCGCAGCCGAGGCCAGCTGCCCACGTGCAGCCTCTACCCCGTGTTATAAGTGCCTCGTGCCTGACCCCCGGCCACCGAGCACAGGCCAGGGCGAGCGTCCTCTTCATGCTAGTGTGTGAGAGGTGACGCAGGGCAGTCCTGCAGGTGGCGGAAGACGTTGCCCACCTGGTGGCCTGAGCTCCCATCACTGGTCGTTTGACACTTGGGCAGGGCTGGGCATACTGCATGGTGATTGGGACCAGGCTGCCTGGGTTCAGATCTTGGCTCTGCTTCTTAGTGGCTGCATGGAACCTTCAGGATGCTGTTTAGACTCTCTGTGCCTCAGTTTCCCCCCTCTGTAAAGTGGGGAGAATAAACGGCCCATCAAGTGGCTCAAAGCCACGTAAAGCACTCAGAAGGAGGTCAGGGGCTACCTGGCCGCTCTGCCTCCTCCAGTCCTCCCTGTAACCCCCCGGCCCTGTACCAGCTGCAAGGCTGCACCTCCACAGTCAAGTCCTCCTATTTATAAGACAAGAGGCTCCGGCGACCCCGCCACGGGCTCTCGTCCCCTCTGAATGCCCAGCTCTGCCTTGTGGAGTCCTCCCCGAGGCCACAGGAATGTCCCCTGAGTCTCCTCTGATGCTGAGAACGCACGCACTTGACGTGGAGGCCAGCAGGCCACAGTGGAGACGAGGATGGCTCTCGCCAGCAGACGGAAACATTGGTGCACAGGCTTGAAAACGGCCCTTTGCAGGCTGCGCTGGGCTGCCCCACCGCACCCAGGCGAGTGCCGCGCTTGTGCCCAGAGAGCAGCGGTGGTGATTAGCTCCAGCCCAGTAACGATGTCCCCTCCTAGGAGTCAGGTCCCACCCTCCCCGCTCATTAAGGCAAAACTCTCGTTAGCGGCTTTGCAAGGTGGAGGCGGGGAACAACCCAGAGCAGGTGTGCGGATGCCCGCGCGTGTAGCTGCCTCCCGGCCTCCCAGAGCGGCCCCAGGCCCCCTCCTCGCCGGCGCCCTCTCTCCAGGTGGAGCTCCCGTCCCTGGGCAGGTGGAGCGAATGCTTATCCGGCCTAATTGTTGAATGGGATAATATGCTGGGTTTCAAAATAATTAGGCGGCTGTCACGAGGGTTTGCTGTTTCGGTGCAGTTACACGGATGGACATAGACACTTTGCTTGGGGCCTGTGTCTGGGCTAATGGCCTCAGGTGGGAATAGGGCAGCGTGGCATTTCACAAGGTGGGGGAAATGTATCCCGGGAACCTCCCCTGGGGAAGCAAACCACGGGTTAGCAGCCCTGGGTCCCTGAGCAGGTGCGCCCCAGGCGGTGCCGCCGAGGTCTGCAGGCCCAGGGCGGGCATCGGAGGAGCAACTGGCCCTGGGCTTGCGTCCACCCTGCAGCGCTCGTGGGCTCTGCGGTCTGAGCAAGGCGCTGAACCTCGCGGGCCTCGGAGTGCCATGTGCGTGACTGACATCTACGGCAGAGGCTCCTGGGAGTCCCTGGCACCTGGGACATGCACGACAAACCTCGCGTGGGCGGGGCTGGCGTTGCGGTGCAGCGGGTCAAGCCACCGCCTGGGGCACCAGCATCCCGTATCAGGGCTCCCGGTTCGAGTCCTGGCGGCCCCACCTCCGATCCAGCTCCCTGCTGAGGCACCTGGGAATCATCAGGTGATAGGCGAAAGTGCGTGGGACCCTTCCACGCTCGCGGGAGACCCAGGTGGAGTTCTGGGCTCCTGCCTTGGGCCTGGCCACTGCGCCCATTTGGGAAGTGAATCAGTAGATGGAACACTGGAAAATTCTCTCCCCTCCCCCTCCCGGGGACAGAGGCTGTCCAGAAACCCCCCACAGCGAGACACGAAGGACAGAAGCCATCAGCTTAATTGAGGCTTGGGGGAAGTGAGTCAGAGCGAGCCCAATGCTTGGAGCCAGGGGGCTTGAGAAAACCCCCTCCCAGATCCGGATTGGCCGTGCCATCTGGCAATGTGTGGGCTCCTGCGCCCCAGCCACAGCATGGGAGCCACAGGCGGCAAGCTGGGAGAGCAGGCCGGTCCCACAGTGTGGCGGCGCCTGGGGGGTCCCCATGGGCTGTCATCTGCACAGTATTGTCACAGCGGGCTGCGAGATGATGGCCCCGGGACCCGGGCAGGTGGATGGCTGGGGGGAGGAGCTTGGATGTCTGAGCCAAGGGTCAGAGCTCGTGTTTGGGGCCCAGAGGGAAATAGGTGAGCTGTCACACACCAGCGAGACAGGCAGGGGGAGTGACAGTCAGGGAGACACGGGGGACAGATTGAGGGACAAGTCGGGGGACTTCCGGGAAGAGTTTCCGGTGGGCCCTTGGAGGATGAATCCGAGTAGCGAGAGTCAAGGCGCTGCCCCAGGCTGGGGGTCAGCACTGAGCTTCCCGTGTCCTCTGGGCGGACCACGCCTGGCCCTTCATTCCTAATAGGGAAGAAAAGCACGTTGGCGGCTGCAGTGGGCAAAGCCAGTCTCCCTGTCGGGGGTCTTCGTGACGAGGCCCCAGCCCACGGCCCTGTCCCCTCCCCAGCATCCTCTCTCCCCGCCACTCCACCCCAGGGACCAGGGACAGAGACACGGCCACTCCTGTCTCTCCTTCCAACCCTGTCACCCACATGCCATGTCTTCCTGGACACACCTGGGCTCTCGGGGACCATCTTCCCCTCCGTGCTCAGAGCCAGTTCCTCCTCCTGGGAGGCACGGGGCCACGCTAGCAAGCCCAGTGCCCAGTTTTGCTGGGAGCCACTCACATCTACAGGGTCTCCATGGAAACTTTTCCCAGTTGCCATTTTGACCCAAACTGACCCCAGCCCTGCAGATGGAAAGTGTCCCAGCATCCTCTGCGAGAGTGGCGTGGGAGATGGGGCCACCACGACTCGCACCCCGGAGCCAAAGGGTGTGGAAGGGCAGGTGTTTCATTGCAGGCCGGGCTCGTGGGTCAGCCCTGGGCCTCAGGCAAGTCCAGGCTGATGCCACCCGTAATCCCCCACTGCAGGATGGAAGCCCAGGGGGCCTTGCCTGGGTCGGCTCCACCTCCTCTCTGGCCCTGGGGAGCCACCTCCCACAGTAGGATTGCGGTGGCTTCAGAGCAAGGGCCACCTGTAAGGTAACTCTGGGAAGAGTTCAAGTCCATGGCTAAAGGCTTAAGGTGAGGCTGAGGGACGCACCTGGCCTGTGTTGTCCGAGGCACCTGGGTCAGAGCGTTCCGGAGAAGGAGCCCGCGCAGGACACGGGGGAGCGCGGACTCCCGTTCACGGCAGGGCTTCCTTCCGGCATCGCCAGGCCACAAGAGACAGCCAGAAAGGCTGCAGGAGCCCCAGAAACCCCCGCTGCCAGCACAGAGCTGGGGGGCCCAGAGGTGCTGTGCGCACAGAGGCACAGAGGCTGGGGCCTCCCGGAGCAGCCCCCTGCCTGGACGCCAGGGGCTCTCCACTTCCTCGGGAGCCTCCCCAGGGACGTGCGCCTTGAGCTGGCGACACCGGCCTACTCATCAGGGAGCCTCGTTATCACTACACCCTCTCTCCCCCGTGCCCCGTGCCTCCCTGGACATGGCAACCGGGTGGCACTCCTGGTGCATCTGTCCGTTTTCCATCCGGGCCACCAGGCATCACTTCCAGGAAACGCTCAGGATGTGTTAGCCGCTGGCGTTTTAACTGGAGCAGCTGTGTTGTGCCAGGCACGGTGCTAGACCTTGGGGCTCCGGTGTTGTGCACAGGAATCCCACACAGTCGGCCCCACACACCTGTTCTGTAGCCCGAGCCCCTGGTGACCCAATGGCCACGGCTTCCCCAGGCTGACTCCCCACACAGCACCACAGGTGATGCACGGAGACCCCAGGAGCTACAGATTACTTATGTACTGACTGACTCGATTATTTGAGGGACGAGGAAATCCCCCACCTGGCTCCCCCACCCAAAGGCCTACAACACCCAGGGCTGCGTCAGGCAGAAGCTGGGAGCCGGGAAAGCACGTGGGTGGTAGAGACCCAACTACTTGAGCCACCCTCACTGCCCCCCAGGGTGCTTGTTAGCAAGATCCTGGAATCAGGAGCAGAGCCAGGACTTGAACTCGGGGCCTTGGCGTGGAAGGCAAGTGTCAGCTTCACCACAGAGTCAGGCATCCACCCCCGTGGGAGACATTTTGCAGATCTTGTCCAATGCTGTAAGCATGTGGAGTATCCTTAACAAAGGAGCCACAGCCGTAGTGCCGGAAGGAACAGGGCTGAGACGGAAGATCTCAGGTGTTGGTATGTGCGCCTGAAGGGGCTCCGACCACCGGGGAAAGTCAGATCCAGCCACAGTGGAAAGAGCTGTGCTCCCTGGGAGGCAGGAGGGGTGGCCGAGGGCCCTGCAGGGTGGAACTGGCCTGGAGTTGGGCCAGAGGGGCCACGGCCCGGAGGGGGACGAGGGTGCTGAGGAGGGGCGAGACTGCTGCCGCATCCGATTACACCTCCCTGCTACTCCGGAATCAAGGGCTACCGAGGAGCCGGGGCCTCCTGGGCCGGTTCTTGAAGAAGATCCAGTCCATAGCCAGGCACGCGGGGGAACCCCCAAGTTCCAGACGGAGGTGGCGGGGTGGGACGACAGGCCGAGCACAGAGCACAGAGCACGGCGCTGCGTGGGTGACGCACTTTCATCTGGGGGCTGCGGAGCGAGGAGAGGCAGCACCAGAGCCGAGAGCATGGAGACACAGCGTGGCACAGGACGGGCAGGACCCGGGGCCGACGGGACGGGCAGAGAACCAGGGCATTCGAGGACGCTCAGGAAGCCTTTCGTGGTGTGTTTGTTTGTTTTTTGTTTTTTATTTGACAGAATTACAGACAGTGAAAGGGAGAGACAGAGAGAGAGGTCTTCCATCTGCTGGTTCACTCTCCAAATGGCCGGAGCTTCACCCATCCGAAGCCAGGAGCCAGGAGCTTCTTCCGGATCTCCCATGCAGGTGCAGGGATCCAAGCACTTGGGCCATCCTCTACTGCTTTCCCAGGCCACAGCAGAGAGCTGGATCAGAAGTGGAGCAGCCGGGACTTGAACCAGCACCCTTATGAGATGCAGGCGGAGGATTAACCCACTGCACCAAAGCACCGACCCCAACTCTGGTGCTTTTAACATGAAATACGAGCTCACACGAGCCTACATCCCCCTAGTTCTCAGCTCCCAGACGCTTCCGACGGCTCCAGACAATGTTAATAATGATGTATTTTATAGTATATGAACTTAGTAAATTGACAGGCTTGTCAATGAGGGAAATTAACTTCCCTTTCCTGCTGCATCACTAAGTAGAATTTTCAGAAAGCCACGGTGATGGGCGCTGTCCGTTACCACGGCCAAGTTAAAATATGGACGGAAGCACTCGGGCCGGCAGCCGACGCTGGGGCGCACAGCGCCCGCTGGAAGAGGCATTTGTTCCGGTGGGGACGCAGCCCCCGGGAGCTTCTCAGAACGCGCCGGATTTGCAGCGAGACACCTCTGCCCTTTGAACGTGAGAAAGTGGATTTCAACACGCCGCCCTGTTTCAACCCACACCCGAGTGCTGTCTAACGGAACAGATGGTGAGGCCCAGACGAAGCCTTCGGGACCAGAAAGTCCTGCCTCTGTGGGGACCACCGAGCGGAGCCGAGTTTCGCACCCGAGTCTGGGATGCAGCCCTTGCAGTGTGGAGGCGAGGGGAGAGCGGCCCGCGGCACGCGCAGCCTCTGCAGCATGGAAAGAACCCCGGGGGTGCTGGACGCATCCGGAGGAGTGGGCTGCAGACAAGGCGCAGGGCATGCGTCCTCCCTCAGCCGCGGGTCAGAGGGGCGGACGCCCTGGCTCAAGCCTTGAGGACACAGCAAAGAAGCAAGCCACGGGGTCCCTGCCCCTACAAAGCGTACCCGGTGGGGGATGGACCAAGAGTGCATGCGGCACGAAGAAACCCACTGGAAGGGCGCAGGGCAGGATGGGCCCTGGAGAGAGAGGCAGCCGCGGGGCTCTCCCTGGGCGTGGGGCTCAGAGCCGCGCTTCCCTTCCGAGCCGGGTGCATCCACTGTGTCTGCAGATTAGGGGCGAGTTCAGAGCGCACGGGAGCCCAGCGACTCGCATCCAGCCAGCCCCGCGCTTCGCACAGCAGCTGAGGCTCCAAGAAAGAACACAGCAGCGCAAGGCCGGAGGCCACCTAGGAGGTGGCTCCCGGACCCCCACTTGTCAGCCTGGCCCAAATCTCATCCTTGACCCCACCTCACAGGCAATCTCTTTTTTTATTTTATTTTATTTTTTTTGCTTTAAAAAATAGTTATTAATTGAAAAAGAGAGAGAGAGAGACTTCCATCCACTGGTTCACTCCTCACATGCCCACTACGGCAGGGGCTGGGCCGGGCCAAAGTCAGGAGGGAGGAGCCTAGTCCAGGCCTCACACCGGTGGCAGAGGCCACTTGCTCCGGCCGTCACCTGCTGCCTCCCAGTGTGCACATCAGCCAGAAGTGGATCAGGGTGGAGCCAGGACTCAAGCCCAGGCCCTCCGATATGGGACGTGGGCTCCCCAAGCCGCATCTTAACTGCTGAGCCTGACGCCCACCCCTCACAGGCCACTGTGCGTCTGAGAGCCACAGCTCCTGGTTGGGTTCTTCTCTCAGTGTGTGCACACATGTGCGTGTGTGTGTGTGTGTGTGTGTGTCTGACGCACCTGCCGTGTGCCCAGTGCTTTGGAGCAGCCACATCTTATTCTCTCGTGGGCACGAGGGGATGCAGAATGGCTCACTGATCTGCCTGCCCGGAAGTCTGCGCTCAGCACTGAACCTTCCGGAAGTGGACGCCGGAGCTTTGCCGCCGTGGGGAGAAACGTCATCATCTGTGGCCAAGGAAGAGCCCTGTTGCCACCCCAGTGCCGTGTGGAACCCACAGACGTCACACTCTGTTCCCAAGCTGGAATACCACAGCCTCCCACGCCCGCTCGCGGAGTCACCCAGGCCTGGCCTCGCCCACCTCCCTTCCTTCCTTGAAGCAGAGGGGTTGCTTGGAGGGGAGTTTTGTCCTCCGATTGACCACGTGGGTGACCAAGATGGCCTCTGAGCAAACGCTGGTGCTGCCTGTGAGCCGTGTGTGCAGGGGCAGCAGCAGCCGGGGAGGGGCCCCGAGGGAGGGGAGCCGAGGGCCCTGTTTCCCGGCACCTTGCTCCTCCTGGGCCATGCCGCTAATTGGAACTCACTGTCCCCTTAATGAGTTTTCTCTCCAGAGAGTCACGTGACCATTTCCACTCTGGAGTGAGACAGCCACACGGCTTTGTCTGCACCACACACCGGTCCCCAATTAACCCCGGGCTTAAAACATAGAGGCCAGGAGACGCTCGGGCGAGCCCCTGCCGAGGGCCCATGCTGCTGTGATGTCACCGCTCTGCCTCGCTGGAAAAGGCCAGCGTGGCCACCAGCTGAGCAGGGGACGCCCGGCTCCTCCGTGGCCAAGAATCAATTTCCACCCTCAGGACCCCATGGCTCCATTCCCAGCCGTTCGGAGCCTGAGCTGGACCCTGGCGGCTGAGGCTCTCGGGGCCAGAGTGTGTGGTCAGATGGGGTCAGCAGAAAGGTGGGACCCCAGGGGTGCTCAAAGGGAGACACAGGCCAGCCAGCCCCTCCCAACTGGAGCAAGGTGTGGGTTCTTTGTCCAGAACCTTCTGGTCTCACCTCGAGTATGGCCTGCAACGACCATTACACCTCCCAGTCCGGCTAGAACGTGAATTTGGCCCTGGCTCTTCCTTGCTGACAACCCTTCAGGGGCTCCCAGTGACCAGTGAGTCAAGTCCAAGTTCCTTGGGTTCAACATAGCCTTCGGCCTGCGTCTCCAGCCCCACCCACACTTGTGCCTAAAATCTCAGGCTCCTCAAGGGGTCCAGGGACCCCTGCCACCTGGCCCCCTTCTGAGACACTCTTCTGCCCACTCCCTTCCACACTGCACTGTCCCTGCAGTCACCCCCTTGAAGAAAACTCCCGCTGAGCCCCCCAAACCCTGCCTCACCCCCCCCAGCTCAGCTTCAAGTCCCCCACCCCATTCCCACCAGAGCCTCTACCGATCATGAACTGCATTCGTACTAACTGCAGAGACCAGGAGTCAACTGTCTGGCCCGGGGCTTCCCAGCTCAGCCCCGCTGGCACTTTTGGGGCCTCGGAGTTTTTTGTTGGCTGAGAGGAGACTTCACGTCCATCATGACAACCAACAATGTCCTCAGGTGCTCCCAGATGTCCCCTAGGATGACCACTAGCTCCAATGGGACACTCTCGGGGGGGGGCACACAGAGCAAGTGTACGCAGGGCAGCGTCATCTGGGTGAGCGCTCAGAACGTCCACGCGCACCCTCCTCCAACCTCGAGCCTCCTTCGCCTCGTCTGTCAAATGGGGCTCAGGGGCGTGGCTAGCCCGTGGGGCTGCTGGGCTCACCTGCGCGGGTTAGTGCTGATGTGGGTACCGCTTGCTCTACCACGTGACTGCACATTGTGCTTTAACTCAGCGTCAGAGTCCCCGTCGCTGACTCTGCCAGCCCCCGGCTGCTCCACGCGTGCCACCCCATGTAGCTGTCCCCACCGTGACTGTCAGCGTCGCCCAGAGGAGACGGAGGCCCCGACTCGACCCCGACTCGACCTGTGGGAGTTCAGGCTGGAGCCTCTTTCCGCTCCAGACCACAGCAGTGTCTGCCCTGCTGTCCACTCGCAACCCGCCCTGTCTGGGGAGCCCTGTCCATGCGCAGGCCTCAGCCCCACCCTGATGCGGCCCCCAGCACCGATGTGTCTCATCACCACCCCAGCCCCCACATCCTTACCAAGCCCCAGCTCCAGCAGGGCTGAGAGAGCAACCGAGCGCCCACCACTCGGCACCGGGCGCACTTCACCGCTCGCTACGTGCTGAATGCCGGCCCGAGGGCTGAACAAAGCAGGACGGAGCTGCAGCCGGGTCCGTGGCAGCAGCGGGCCGGCGAGAGGCCTGAGCTCTCGAAGGGAAGCCAGGCAGGTGTCTCCAGCGTCTTCCAGAGACACCACCCAGATGGGGAGCACGCCGGAGCCTGTGCTTGCTCGCAAGTGTGGCTCACGCCCGTCAATGTAGACTCAGACGGAAGTTGAGGCCTCCCCCCGGCCACCCCATGGTCAGCTCCACCAGCGCCCGGGGTGAGGAGTTCTGCCCATCGCCTCGTCCCTCCAGCTCCCTTGGGCTCCTTCACGTCCCCTGGGTTCTCTCAGCACCAAGCCTTGTCCCCTCCTGTCCCAGCTTCCCCCAAAGGCCCGGCCCTGACCACTGCTTTGAAATCACCCACGCTTGGTGCCTCTGCCCGGATGGGACTCCCCGGAAAAGCCATCCCCCTCCGGCCCTGCCGAGACTCCCTGCGAACCCCCAAGCCCCTGGCATTCGTCTCCTTCGCCCGCCCGCGCTGCAATTCATGATCCCCGACCCTATCCGACTCTCAGCTCATTCGCTGCAGCACCCGGTGCCTGGCACAGAGCAGGCGCTCGGGGAGGACAAGGCGGGGGGATGGGCACCTGCTGCAGGGGAGCTCACAGCGGGGCCACGCTGCTGGCTCCCTGTGGACGTTAGATTCCCCGCGGCCACCAGGCAACCCTTGGACAGTGACTCTGTCTCTCTGCAGAGACCTCCCCAGGGGGAGAACATGGCCACCCAGGAATTCTGATCAACGCAGCTGCTAACTGTTGCCACTGTACAAACACAAACCAAGGACGAGGACAAAGACGCCTCCCTGCAGGGTGCTGTGTGCTGGGCTGACCAGGGACCACTACCCTGGGGACAACTTTCTTCTCCTCTCATCCCTAAGGAAGCCAAGAGGGCCAGAGACGGGAGCAAGTCCACGTGCGGCTTATATCTCAGCCCCATCTCTTTGCAAAAGGAGACCAGTGTTCACCGGAAAATATCATACAAAAGAATCTTTTCACAGAGGTAATAAAAAAAGTAGTCATCGTCTTTTCAGTAAATATATTTTTTCCCTAAAAACACACCATACCCTGTTCAAATGCATTTTGCTGCAACTTACACCTCTTACAGAATGCTACATAAACAACCCATTTTCATGGAAGAGACTGGAATCTTTCTCAGTGAAAACTCACTCCTCACTGGTTTATGAGACTTGGGTACGCAGATTCGGCAGCACGCAATTAATGTCAGGCCGTATGGATTTCAATCTGGCTTGAAATATATTTAAACAAATGAAGTAGATACAAATGTGGGCTCTTTGGCCAGCCAGAGCTAAAAATCCATTTTCCATCCCATTCATAATAAGAACTAATTTGAATGCAATTTATCTAAAGCACAATGTTTCCGAATTTTTCCACACGGCCATTACTTATAGTTTAAGTAATAGTTATATCCATGGATCTTACTGCACTTAATTGAAAATGCATGTTATTAAAATGCAAGACTTAATCCTTCAGAAATAAAAGCATTATCCTAAAGAATAATTGAATATTCAGACTCAGAACAAGAGACAACGGGAAAAGGGGGGGCGGGAGGCTTTTAAAAAAAACCCTCCCCGTTCAATCCAGCACTTCTCTCTCTTTACGTGGTATTAGAATTATGTCAGAGTGAAATTAGCCACTCTCAACCCGTTCCTTCAATTCAGATTACCACTGCCTCTCATCCGAGTGTCAGACCTGGCAGCGGAGTCAAATCCGTCTGCCGAGGAGTGACATGTCAAGGGTGACAGTGACAAATTGTCACTAAGTGAGGAATAACACATGACAGGGCATGTGTCCTTAATGAGGCACACGCGTGCCAGCCCGCCTCGGGTCGCGCCAGGCTGAGGGCGCAGCGCTGGAAGCGCTCCTGGTGCTGCGGGCCCTCATTAGGGCTGCGCGCCTCCGCCGGTGGGAGTCTCCGGCATTCAAATACATAAGTAATGCATGCGCGCCTAAATGAACAACACACGTGCAGAGCCCCGTGTGTGTGTGTGTGTGGGTGTGCGTGTGGGTGGGTGGGTGTGTGGGTGGGTGTCCGTGGATGTGGATGTGTGTGGAGAGGGTGTGGGTGTGGGTGTGTGTGGGTGTGTGGATATGTGTGGAGAGGGTGTGGGTGTGGGTGGGTGTGGGTGGGTGTGTGTGGGTGGGTATGGGGTGTGAGTGTCTGTGGATGTGGATGTGTGGGGGGGATGTGTGTGCATGTATGTGTGAGGGGTGTGTGTGTGTGTGGAAGGGTATGTGTGGATGTGGGTGTGGATATATGTGTGGGGGGGTATGGGTGTGTGTGAAGGGGGAGGGTGTCTGTGTGTATGTGTGGGTGTGTGTGTGGGAGGGTGTGTGTGGATGTGGGTGTGGATATATGTGAGTGTGTAGTGTGTGTGTATGTGTGTATGTGTGGTATGGGTGTGTGTGTGCGTGCGTGGGTGTATGTGTGTTTATGGGGGGTATGGGTATATGTGGAGGGTGTATGGGTGTGAGTGGATGTGGATGTGTGTGGGGTGTGGGGGGTATGGGTGTGTGTGTGGGTGTGGGAGGGTGTGTGTGTGTGTGTATGTGGGGGGGTATGTGTGTGCATGTGTGTGCGTGTGTGTGGGTGTGAGAAATCCGAATACTTGAGGACTTTCTCAGGGCTTTTCTTTGTAACATTTTCTCCCACCGTCACGATTTATTTCCTCATTTCCTCCTTCCACTTCCCCAAGAGCCAGGAAAGGAAATGGCAGAACGGGGGCTTCGTCCTCCTCGTGTCTGTGTGGATTCTCCAGGAGCACTTGGAGAGACAGTCCGATTTGCGAAACCGGGGGCGGCCTACAGACATTTCACAGAGACGCCCGAAGAGCAGGTTTCTTACTGGTCTCCGATGCAAATGACTGCGCTTTTACCCCGGAGCAAGACAAGCGCTGGAGGTGGGGTGGGGAGCAGACAGGTAAGAGATGTCATTATGAAAAATTAACTTGAGACCACGAAAGTGAGAGGCGTTAGGAGCGGGAGCTGGAACCCCCATTGTTTTTGTTTGTTTCGTCTCGTTCTGCTGTCTTTGATTTCCCATATGGGATCTCTGGAACTGCTGATTGTCCCAACGAGCAGTGACTTTTTTTTTAATCCCCAAGACGCACGGAGACATAAAGAAATGCTATTGGGCTTTATCGGGTGAATGGGGAAACGGATGGGGTAGGGAGGGAGGAGGGGACAGACGGGTGGATGGGTGGGTGGGCACCGAGGCAGGTCAGGCAGGACCGGGGCAGTCCTGCGGGGATCAGCCAGTGTAGACCAGGGCCACGGCAGAGGGTGCGACGTCAGGAGCGGCGTGGCCAGGTCTGCGTGGTTGGCAGAGGGGCCTCAGGGTGTATATGGGTCAGGGCAGATGGGAACAGCATGGCAACCTGCTGCTGACCACCGCACGGACACAAGGCCCGAGAGAAAGTGCCGGAAGAGACGGGGGCAGACGGGAGGGAGGGGTGTGAGAGAGGTCCCGGGTGTCCCCGGATTTCTGGCAGCCTGCTGTGCCTCCTGGCTGAGACGGCAGAGGGAGCGGCAGACCAGACCGGAGGAAAACGTTGAGCCCTTGGGAGCCCTGGGCACGGGGGCGGCCACAGGGGACCTCTGTAATCAAAGACGGTGTTTCAGCAAAACTGGGCTCGCGGGCCACGCTCGCACACTGCTCCGATTAGTGCTCATTTCCCCACGCACACCTCTGGCTCTGAGTGGGATCACAATTGCTTGCAACCTGCGTATTTGTGCCTAATAAAAACATCACGGCCATTCTTTCATCCTTCTTCTTTGATATCGTATGAATATGTTATAAATCATGGATCTACCCTCTAATGTTGGACATTTTGACTGCTCTTAATAGCACTTTCACTATTGCATACCCCTTCCTGTGATTTTGTTTTTTTAAGATTTATTTGAAAGTCAGAGAGAGAAGAAGAGAGGTCTTCCATCGGCTGGTTCACTCCCCAAATGGCTGCAACAGCCAAGGCTGGGCCAGGCCAAAGCCAGGAGCCAGGAGCTTCTTCCAGGTCTCCCATGAGGGTGCAGGGGCCCAAGCACTTGGGCCATCTTCCCAGGCACATTAGCAGGCAGCTGGATCAGAAGTGGAGCAGCCGGGACACAAACCGGTGCCCAAACAGGTGCATCCTACAGCACAGCGCTCGCCCCTCCTGTGAGTCTTACTCTAAGGCATCTGATTGGCTCCGCCAGGGCTCCCCAGAGCTCCCAGGAAATCAGAGGAGGAGGAGAAGCGGCCAGATGCACAGAGCCTGCCCCTTGGCGGGGCCAGTGCACCGAGACAGCAGGGCTGCTGCTGCTAACACACGGGTCCGCACCACCTGGCCGGAGAAGGTGGAGACACCCAGGCTGACTCTTCTGAGAATTCCCGTCTCCACCTGCAGCTCCACAGCTTCCATGGAGCCTTTCCAGGAAATTTCCCAGTAAATAACTCACTGAGCAGCCAGCGACTGGAGCAGGCCTGCGTTCCACTCAGCAGTGTCCAATCCGACGCCGGCTCCGGCTCCTGCGGGTCCTGGGGAGCCCCTCGCCTGGGGGGGGGGCCCAGACTGAGCTCCTGACGTCACACCCTCTGTGTGGCCCTGGTCTACACTCCTCGCATGATAGCTGATCCCAGCAGGACTGCCCCGGTCCTCCCTGAATGAGCTCCTGGCTCCAACCACCTGGCTAGCATCTGAGGCCTGAACCAGCCGATGGAAAACCACTCTCCTCCCTCTCTCTCTTCCTCTGTCTCTCTTCCTCTCTCTCTCTCCGCCCTTCAGGCAGATGAAAATCAACAGAGGCGAACACTGAATTCCGTCTCCCACGCGCCCGTGGGTTGACTGCACATCCGAGAGCAGAAGGAGGGGGCCGAGGCGCCAGCGGCTTCGAGCAGCCCAGTTGACTCCGCGCACTGCGCCTTCCTGTCCCGGTAGGATGACTGACAGCGGCGACAGCCAGTCTCAGCAGGGCTGGACCCAGCCTGGCCGTGGGACCCCGTGTTCTGCAGGTGTGCACGCACGCGGCCTCCCCTGGACCCTGGGACCGAGGGTGTGCCAGGCTCAGCCCAGCGAGGGGGAGGTTCCTGCCGAGGGAGGCCCTGGTCCACCTAATTAATTTCAAGTGTTTGGGGAAATCAGAGAAAACCTGCCACAGACAGACCCCAGCCCTGCAGCTGGGCAACTGCTCATCCCGTCACCTCCCCCTGATGTCCAGTTGTCCCGCAGATGTGTCCCCAGGCGGCGCGGGCCCCGCCCCAGTCCCGGCCATCACGGCCGAGGCCCATCTCGGGGGCACCAGGCGAGGACCAGCCGTGTCCAGCCCCTGTCCTGGGAGCAGTGGAGGGAGCCGACTGGGTGGGAATGCCCGTGACCGCGGGGTCGCACCAGGGGCCCAGCAGAGGCCGTGGGCACAGCCTGGGCTCCCTGGACAAGGTGTCGAGGGCAGAGGGCGAGGAGGAGGAGGAGGAGGGCTGGGAGAGCCGGTGCCGGCGCCCACGCAGATCGGGGACTGGGTGCGATTTCACCCAGGGGCGGCCGCACAGCATCGCCGCGAAGTCCAGATACAGCCCGGGTGGGAGAGCACGTGACAGAGAGTCAGGGTGGACAGGAAACATCTCCAAATCCACGAGAAAGAGTGAAAAACATCAACCCCAAGACTCGGAACAGGCCCCTCCCAGAACCACCAGGTGCCCTCACACTCACGTCTGCTTCCCGACGCCCGGGAGACGCAGGCGTGTCCGTGGGCCCAGCAGGTGCACACGGCCCGTGGGAAGCCTTGCAGTTCCTGGAGAATACAGCAAGAGTATTTATTCTGATTATCCGTGCGCTGCCTCTCAAATGGCTGCACAGTTTCCAGGACCCGAGTGTGTATGTAGCAGGGATTCTTGGGACCTGACACCAACAGAACTGAGGGCCTTTCTGGGCTGGGGGGTGGCGTGGGTGCCAGACTGGAGGCAGTGTGGGGACCTGTGGGTTACAGGAGATGGGGCAGGCCTGGCACAAGCCCGGAAGCTGCCCCCTGAGCAGAAGGCAGAGCAGGGAAGATCGGGGACCCCGAAGGATCCTCTGAGCGGTTACGGCCGAGTCCCCAGACCCCTGCTGCCAGGGGGGAGGCTCAGTGTGGCTGGAGGGCCGGCGGGCCCAGGGGAGTGCTGCAAGCGATGAAGTGGGCGGGCTGAACGTGTGCCCGGGACTAGCTCCACGGCCTGATCCCTGACACCGCAAATGGGAGCTGGTTGAGAACCAGGGATCTTTGCAGACTGAGCTGGGAGTCCTGGTATGTGACCGTCTGACTGTCGAGGATTTGGGCCAGGCCCTGCAACCAGGGCAGTGTTCTTCTCCGAGAAAGGCAGAGGAGGAGTTGGGGTGCAGGGACACAGAGAGGAGACCACGTGTGCAGACAAGGGGGAGGCTGGGCACCGCAGACCCTCTCCTGTGGCCCTCGGAGGGAGCCGGCCCCGCCCACGCCCTGGTTCTGGACTTTGGTCCCCAGCGGTGTGACAGGAGAAGTGGTCAGTTTGTGGTCAGTCATTGTGGTGACCCCAGGAATAAGCATACAGTGCCAGCCGGCAGGCCGATACACCTGCCGCCAGGAAGCAGGGCCTGGGCCTTGCTCAACGTTCCGGATAGGGCGGTCACTGCAGGGCACAGAAACCCAGCATCCGAACCCGGCCGTGTCTCGGGCCTGACACCCGCTGTCTCACTGTCTCCATGGTCAACGGCTTATTTGGTTGGAGGCCAGGAGAGGCAGTGGGGAAGCCCTGTGCTGAGTTCTGGTCCCCGCGCCCCTGTTCTGCGCTGTGTGGTGGTGGGTCTGTCATTCTCCCTCTCTGGGCAGCCGAGGGCCCCCGTGCAGCACCACTTGCTCCCCACACTCTAGTCTGCGGGGCAGCCGGGACCTCTGGGAGGCCGCCCAGCTCCGGGCCAGGTGTCTGAAACCAGGGCGTGGGCCGGGGCAGGGCCTCCTCTGGCCCCAGGAGGTGTCAGCCTGCTGCCCCCCTGTCTCCAGTTTCTGGCAGCCTCTGCTGGTCCCCACCTCGTAAATGGCTCAATTCCCGCTGTTTCCACCCCGCCCTCCCTGTGCGAGCCACGAGCAGGTGCCCACTTGCCTTGAGGCACGCACTGTGTCCTGCAGGGCCCACCTGCCATCTCAGATAAGTGGCGTTCTGAGGCATGGAGGACCTCAGCATAACTTGGAGGGGACCCAGTTCTGCCCTGGGGCGCCATGGGGCTGCCGCTCCCCTCTAGCCGGGCATACACTGCTTGGGGAGGTGGAGCAGGGGGAGACACGAGGGCCGCACGTGCTGAGACCTCATGGCAAAGCCTCAAGTGCACGGTGACATCCTGGTCTGAATCCCTACCTCATTCTTGGCTACTGTGACCCCCGCCGCCCGTCCACCTCTCTTCCTCCTCCTGTGTCAGGACACGTGATGTCTGTCCCAAGGGCACATGGCATCATGAGTACGTGACACCGTGGGCATGAACGAACGGTGCCCATCCAACAGGAGAGTGCAGCAGGAGGCTGCGTGGGAAAGCTGGCACAGTGCCGGGTACCGCCTACTCCCTCCATACACGGCAGCCATGGTCACAGCCCGTGCGCCCCCAGTTTCTGGCCCATCTTGGGTGTTTTATTTCACGTGCGGTGAGAAAATGGGGGAATGAGAAAGGACAGAAATACCAGGCCACGGGTGGTGGGCTCTCTGCAGGCTCAGCAACGAGCACTCGCCGTACCTGTGGAGATCCGGCCTCCCTGGGTGAGCTGGCAGAGCGGCCGGTGCCGCGGGGGCTCCCACCAGCCAGCCCTCCGCGGGAGAAGGCAGGTTCCCGGGTGCCCCACTGTCAACAGGCAAATGTTTTATACTTGCTTACAAGGCAGAGCAATTACGTCTAATTATTCTATAATGCAAACACATTATGAATACTTAGAGCACCGTCTTCCCCCTCCTCCCAAGGAACCTGAACTCCGTGGTGAAGACGGTTCACGTAACTAGAATTTGGAGACCAGCACCTTCCTGACTGAGCCCAGGAACCCGCAGGGAGCGGTCTTGGTAAAACAGGAAGCTGTTCCAAGAAGAACCGAGAGGGGCGCTGTTGTGCCGGAGCCCACCTAACGCATGACACACAGCGGCGCTGACCAATCAGGAGCCCCGAGGAGGAGGTCGCCTCTGGTCCCGCCCCTCGAACCTGCCACTCTGTCCTGCCTACATGGCTCTTTCTGCTTTTTTTAAGATTTATTTATTTATTTGAAAGAGAGAGAGAGGGAGAAACAGAGGTCTTCCATCCGCTGGTTCACTCCCCAACTGGCCGCAACGGCTGGAGCTGCACAGATCCAAAGCCAGGAGCCAGGAGCCTCTTCCAGGTCTCCCACGTGGGTGCAGGGGCCCAAGGACTTGGGCCATCCTCCACTGCTTTCCCAGGCCATAGCAGAGAGCGGGATCGGAAGTGGAGCAGCCAGGACTCGAACCAGTGCCCATATGGGATGCCGGCATTGCAGGCGGTCACTTTACCCATTACGCCACAGCGCCGGCCCCTCTTCCTGCTCCTGAAATGGCCTTTATTCATTCAGGGTTCAAGACTTGCCTCCCCCACTTCAAGGGGACAACAGCAAGTCCAGGTCACCAGGGTGTGCCTGTGCCCACGGCACCCAGGAGTGCTGAGCATGCAGCAGGCGCTCATATAAACACCTGTTGGACAAGCGAGTAAACAGGTGCATTGTCACCCCTGCGGCCCAGGGAGGGGGAGGAAGCAGCGTTAAAGGAGCGCTGTGCACATCTGTGCAGGTCCCGTGACCCTGCAGTCCCCAGGGCCACTCCTGGTGTTTACCCCGATGGTGAGGCTCAGGAAGGTGACCCGACTGACCCAGCATCACACAGGTGTCGGGCCCCGGCCTCCCCTGCCTTGTCTTCTGTCGCAGACATTGACCGTGCGGTACCGGAGCCTTCGCGGGGCCGCCGTGGGAAAGGGCTGGCCGGATGACAAAAGCTGTTGTCCGAGAGGAATGAGGATCCGGGCGGCCGGGGGAGCCATTCATCCAGGGAGCTGGTCTCCCTGCCCGCTGAGTGGAAACTCGAGCTGTAGCCCCCTGAGCTGAACTCCCACTTGGCCTAAGTCCCTATCGAGTGACAGCAGCTTGCCATCTGTCCTGGGTCTGGCCGCCTGAGGACCTCAGGGGCAGATCCAACCTCCCAGCGCCGCCTGGCCACGCTCGCCCTCTCTCTCCTTACCTCAGTAAGACAGTGGCCACCTTTCTCCCAGCGCCCGCCCCTGCCCACTGCTGTGCCTGAGACGGCTGGGGCGGGGGCTGTGGCATTCAGGTGAAACGCGCCCACCCTGGCCCCCCAGGGGTCAGACTGTAGACTGGCTCACACACTAGCTGTGTGACCTTGGGCAAGGCGCTCTCCTCCTCTGCTCAGATGCGGGTTTATGGCGAAGATTTAATTTAACGGGATAATGTCTGCACATCACCTGAGGTCTGACATTGAGAACGAGCTCCTTACACAGTAGGTGCGTCGTGATTAGATTAGGAAGCCCGTCAGCAACTGTCTCGGAAGCCCACCTGGCTCCAGGAATTCAGCTGCAAGTCTGTGCTGAGCTAGGCTCTTCCCAGAACTCGTCCGGAAGGCCCCTGCGACGTGGAGCTGCGAGAGACCTCAGCAGTCAGCTGACCTGCCCATGTGACAGAGGGGGACCACTGAGACCCAGACAGAGGGGAAGAGCAGGACAGGCCCGCCCCGTGAGGCAGCGGCAGAGCCGGGGTGAGCCCCAGATCCCTGAGTGTTTCCTCTTGGCGCCCTTTGCTCCGTGCACCCTGCAGCAGTCACCAGTGCACACAACCAACATTCCCAGCATGCAACACGTGAGAACAGTACAGTCATCTTGGGAACAGCGCCGGTCTGCCGGGGTAGCCACAGCAACGGGAACCAAGCTGCCCGTGTGTCCCCGCTCACGGTGCTGGAGGCTGCACGCCCAGGGTAGCGGTAGCGGTGGCGGCGGCGGCAGGGCTGGCTTGGCGGGAGGCCTCTCTCCCTCTGGCCGGGTCCTCACGGGCCTGTCCGCCCTGGGCTTCACCCTGGGGGCTCTGCCTCTTGCTATAAGGACGCCACTCCTGGTGGTTCAGGCCCACTCCTGTGGCCTCACTTCATCTGAAAGTCTCAGCTCCAAGAACAGTCTTGCTCTAGGCCCCTGGGGCCGAGAATGTGAATTTGTTGGTTGGGGGGGACACATGGCCACCCAGAACGCGTCTCGGGGCTTCCGTGGCTCGGAGGCGCCAGGAGGCTCAGCTGCACGGGCCAGGCGACAGGGCTCTTGCGCCATCGACGATGCAGAGTGGCAGGGGCTGCGGCACCCGGGGAGTGGCCTGGGGCTGCTCCCTGCCGAAGCTGTGCCCCTGCTGTGGCAGTCCCTCTGGGCCACTGTCACCAAATGCCACCCGCCGGGGGACTCGTGAACCGGGCTCCCTGCTCACCGCTGCAGGGGCTGAGATGACCACGCCCATGATTCTCGTCTGCCGGGGGAGGGGCTCAGTTCCTGGTCTGGTCCTGGGCTTCCCACCTTTGCCTCCCACGGCACACAGGGGCCAATGGGGTCTCTCCAGCCAGGGCACCGACCCTCCGGGCGAGAGCTCGCGACCCAAGCCCTTCTCCCACCCCCCGCCAGCAGCACAGCACACGCAGCCTCACACGGGGCTTCTCACCACCGCAAGCCCAGCGCAGCGTCCACACTGGCAGGTGTCGCCTCTCCCAGGGCCGAGCCCGGCACCCAGACGCCGTCCACCTCCAACACGAGGCTTCGCTGCGTCACCTCTGCAGACAGCAGAGCTGTCTGGGGAGGGGGCAGGAAGGGCACGGCAAGGACTGGAGGGGCCCCCGCCTCCCCAGCACAGCCTGGAGCCCAGCCGCGTGCCCGCACCTCACCACCCAGGGCGGCTGGGAAGCATGTGCAGGAGCAAGGGAAGGGGCCTGGGGCGGAGCCGGCCCGAGTGGCCGTCAGCAGGGCGGGGCTGCGGCTGCCCGCCGGCACCAGGCTCTCCCGCTCTCTCCTCTGCCCACTGAAGCCACCTCCAGCCTGCAAGCTGTCGCCCCACAGACATTGTGAGCTCAGTGGGCAATGTCCACTGACCTTGGCCATCCTCCCGACCCCCATCCGCGGCCTGGGCTAAGTGCCCATCATCACGAGGCCGCCACTGCTCCCTCCTCCAACCCCGGCTGCCACAGCAGCCCCAGTGAGCCTCTCAAACAGAAGTCGGAGGTCTGTTCTGCTCCAGAATATTCCCAGGCTCCGTGTCATGCCCAGAGCCACCCAGAGGCCTGCTACGGCCTGGGAGGGCAGCAGAGGATGGCCCAAGTCCTTGGGCCCCTGCACCCATGTGGGAGACCTGGAGGAAGCTCCTGGCTCCTGCCTTCGGTTCGGCGCAGCTCCGGCCACTGCAGCCATCTGGGGAGTGAACCAGCAGATGGAAGACCTCTCTCTCTCTCTCTGTATGTCTCTCTGTTACTCTTTCAAATAAATAAAAAATAAATCTTTACAAAAAAAATTTAAAAAGCATCCGTGGTGACACCACCCGAGCAAAGCCATCCACTGATTCGCTGTTCTCCTTGGTCCCATCACCATCCAGCAAGCTACAGTCTTGCCTACTTCCTGTCTGCCTTCCAAAAAGTCAGCCCCACATCGGGACAGAGCTGTGTCTGCTTCACTCTCTAGTCTGTCACCAACGGCGTGAACAGTACCTGAAGCCCTGCAGACCCTCAGTCAGTCTTGGCTGGATGAATGAATAAGCTTATCCCTCCTGGTTGCAGGATGGCTGCCAGAGCCCCAGCATCACACCACCCTGGTGCATCTGCAGCCAGAAGCAAGAAACGAGACTCTAGCAGAAGGAGCCGCCCCTGTCTAAGTCTTCCTTCCTGTCTGACGGGAAAAGACTTCCCAGAAGGTGCATCTCATGGTCACAGACTAGAAGCCCCAGCCACAAGGGAGCCTGGCGAAGGCAGCAGCAGGCTCTGAGTCCCCAGCACTGAAGGTGGGTGAGGCTGGGTCTGCAGAGGGTGCAGTGAGGTCTGCCCGGGGCCACCTCCCTCAAGGCTTCCAGGACTGCAGGGCACCGCAGAACCTGCTCGGGGCACGTGTCCGGGCCAGCATGGTCACCACGTGCCCAGGTTCCACCCGTGAATCAGGCCCGAGACACAACCCACGCTGCCGTCACCCACAGCCCAGCCCAGCCCCACCCATCCAGCTCCATGAAGTCCCAGCACCTTGGAAGCAGGAGAGTTCTGGAAACAGCCCAGTGCCCAGGGCCGACCCCAGCCTTGGCCCTGACACAGCACCCAGCTGCCAGGGCCGCACGTCCTCCAGCCGTTTGCTCTGCGCCTCCACGGATCCCTGCGTGACCTCCCTGCGGGGAGCCACGTACTCATTCCACTGGGGCTGCCATTGCTCCAGCCTCCTCTGCGCCCTTCCTCTGAGCACTGCCACTGGAGCCCATTTGTAGCTGCGTAATGATTTGTTTTCGTAGCAACGCGACGTGTTTGAGCCCAAGTGCTATAGTCTTTATCCACTCTGTTGCTACATTTGGCTCCAAAGAATCTGGATCGATTTTCAGAAGTTCAACCTCCCTCTCAAAGGGTGGCGACGGCTGCTGCCCCAAGCCTGCCGGAAGACATGGGCTCTGTGGGCCAGGGCAGGGGTCAGAGTGCCTCCTTCTCACCTCCACGCAGTGCAAGAGCCTCCACGTGCCTGTGCAGGTGCCTGGACCGTCCACGGTGCCATTTGCCCTCCACCCGGGAGGACTAAGCTGGCCCTGTCCCCACCCCACGCCGGGGGCTCAGCCAAGCTGTCCACTCTCAGGGCAATTCGCTGCTCTCCAATCCGATTCTTATGGCATGGGGCCAGAGAGGGCTGAGACCCCACTTCTGGACGCGGGGTGAGGGTGTAGGAGGAGACTGCCGTGACAGCATACCGCCTTGAGAAAGTCTGCTCACTGATGAAAAGCCACGCCCTGCGTGCCCGCAGCCAGAGCCTGGGAGGGTGACAAGGTGGCTCCAGACCCCTTCTCAAGAAAGGAGGGTGTTTCTGAAGGCAGAGGGCTGGCCGGGACGAGGAGCCCACTCCTAGGCCAGCTGACAGTCGCAGGGGTCCCCTCCGCCCATACGTCGGGCCTCTCAGACGCCTCCCTCAATCCCACCCACCCCTGCACATCAGCCCCCAGAACCATCAGCTCAAGGAGGAAAAGGGGGTTGCCTAGCCCCCCTCCCCCGGCTCCCAGAATTACACACTGTGAACTATCAGAAACAAAACCCCAGAACCGCACCGGGCTGGCCCCAGGAGGACTGGCATTTCGGGGCTGCAAGAGGCAGATGGAGGTGCCCGGGGGCAGGTCCGTGGGTCCCGCTCCCAAGGGCGACCAGGGCGACCGGCTGCTCCGCTTTCCACGGGAGCTGGCGAGCGGCATGACACTGTCACTCAGCAAGAAAAGTCACTTCCCAAAATACCACGGCTTCAGGTGAACGGCAGAAAGGTCAGAGTGATGTAGGTGTGCGTGATAAACCATCTCGTACATAAAGATTGCCTAATTACGGGGGGACGTGCAAGAGCCGGGCTGCTCCTGCCTGCGCCGGCCCCCCGGGGCTGGGCTGCAGGGGACGGGGCTGGGGCGGCTTCAACCCCAGAGACCTCAGGCTCGCCCCAGCTGAACAGGAAATGCCAGAGCGCCCCAGGCCCCCACCCCCGCACAAATCCCTGGAAAGACAGCACGAGAGCGTCATGTGTGTTACACTCTTTGTCTTCCGTTCATACTACGATCACTGCTTTTGACCTCTTGGCCTTGAATTTCCACAACGCAGACTCCCAAGCTGTCAGTGCCCCCGTCAGGTTCCCAAGCACACACGGGATGTCACTGGGACGGACTCGATTTTGTTGACTTCTGTCTGTTAACACCACACCCCCCATCGAATCTTTCTGTTGTGCTCGGCATCTAGTCTCGGGGACCCTGGCTTTGCCCATCGGCGTTCGCGATCACCCACAGACCAAAGCCTTGGCAAGGGCTACAGTTCTTCTTTGGAAATCGTAACTCATCATTCCCTGGACAAACCGCCCGTTGCCCGGACCAGTGATGGCATCCGTGTGGCCCGGGAAGAAGCTGCTGACACAGAGACCGCAGAGCGCACACGGACGCGGGCCCACTCAGGGAAGGACGAGTCTCCGCCCGCCGCTGAGGCAATGCCTTTGACCTTGTGAGGTCCTGCGGAGATGTGGCTGCTTCGCGGCCCCCGGCTGCACGCCGTGCAAAGCGATGCCTCCAGCTTGCAGCAACTGTTTTCTTAACTTCCAGTATTCCTATTCCCACCCCCAAAGACAAGGGAAACACAACTGGAGCTCTTCCAAAACACCAGTTACCCAGGCAGAACTCCGTATCAGACACACAGCTTAAAAGGTGCACTCGCTCCCCAGCCAGCCGAGCGAGAGGCTACCTGTCCCATAATTCCGGAAGACATGGCGACCAGGGCCCAGGTGGGGAGATGAGATTTCACACAAACAACAACAGCACGGAACCGAACCAAGAGCCTGACACGTGCGCTCAGGGCCGAGACCACGGCACGGCGGGCAAACCCCCACTCGCAATGCCATGCCGGCATCTCACACTGGAGCGCTGGTTTGAGTCCCGGCTGTTCTGCTTCTGATCCCGCTCCCTGCTAATGCACCTGGGAAGGCAGCAGAAGATGGCCCACTTGGGCCCCTGCGCCCACGTGTGGGAGAACTGGATGGAGTTCCAGGCTCCTGACCCAGCCCTAGTTGGTTTAAGCCACTGCCTGACACACCAGCATCCCATATGGACGCTGGTTCATATCCTGGCTGCTCTGCTTCTGATCCAGCTCCCTGCTAATGGCCTGGAAAAGCAGAAGATGGTCCAAATCCTTGGGCCCCTGCACCCACGTGGGAGACCTGGATGGAGTTCCAGGCTCCTGGCTTCAGCGTGGTCCAGCCCCAGCCATTGAGGCCATCTGGGGAGTGAACCAGCAGATGAAAGCTCCCTCTCTTCCTCTTTATCTCTCCATCTCTCTGTAACTCTGCTTTTCAAATAAATTTTTAAAATCTTTTTAAAAAGATGAGTGAGGAAATTTTTAATTCCAAAGGGGAAAATATTTTATTAGCAATCACAACAAAAAGAAAATGTTATCACAGTATGTGGGGAAAACAAACCATCACAGGAGATGGCGCCAGCGGCCACCAGCGACATGTGACCCGGTGACCAGGAAACGGCAGCAGGGAGGAGCCACAGAAGTACTCCGCCCAGCAACCAGCACCTATAGGCTGACTAAAGAAACACCCTCTGAGCTGATTGGCTAGAACCCCTATATAAGCTGCTGCACTGACTGAAATAAACGAGTTTGCAAGCTGCTCGCCACTAGCTTGCTTCTGCCCAACTCCCTGTGTCTGTGTCGTGACTCCGTGCCGTCTTACCCCCCAGCCACCCAAGCGAGAACCCAAACGAGACAACAGTACACTGAAATAAGCAGTATCTACATGGTCAAAATAATGTAAACACTGCTACCAACTTATCAAAAATACATGGGAGGACTTTAAAAAGTTCATGGAAAATGAAATTTTTAAAGTTTATTTTGGTGAAAAAAATTTAAAACCCATGCACTTACAGGTCTTCAGAAAGCTTGTGGAAAATGCATAATATGAAAAACCATGCATGGATCTCAACACTTTTACACAAAAATAAACCCTTTTAATTCCATTTTCCGTTAACTTTTTGAAGTATTCTCACTGAAAGAATGGGGAAAGAAAAAGAGTACAAGAAAACTAAGATCTATTTCTCATGGTGTACTTGAGTTTAGAAACTGACAAATAGTGAATTCATCAGTGTCACGATGCAAACTCAATTGCATCTCTTTATGCTAACGATGAACCTTTGGCAACTGAAATTTAAAAATACAATACTATTTACAATTACTTCAGAGAACATGAAAGACTCAGGTGTTCACAGAAAATAACTACAGGACTGATGTACTGAGATTTACAAAATATTCATGGGGAAAAAAACCCAAGACCTAAATAAATGGATGTAGCATGTTCACAGATTGGAAAACTCGACATGATAAAGCTGTCAATTCTCCCCAAAACTGACCTGTAGTTTTAATGCCATTTCTATCAAAGCCCCAGCCAGGTTTTTGTGGACATGAACACATGTATTCTAAGTGTACACAGAAGGGCAGACGTTCTAGAATAACAGGACAAGCCCTGCTCTGTAGCTAGAGATGACCAGTGTGGCACCGGCAGAGGACGAGCAGGTCACTCAACAGAACGGAAACCCCAGGAACAGCCCCACCGACCCGCCGGAGTCCCTTCAGCAGAGGTGCAGGATCAGGTCGGCAAAGAGCCTCGTCAGAAGGCGGTCCTGGAGCAAGGAAGGCCTACAGGCAAGGCGCTGGACCTCAGTGTGGCCAGGGATGGGACGTCTTCCCCAGGGCAACTGACCCAAGCGAGGAGAGACCCCAAAGTAGACGCAGGGAGCGAGCGAGCGAGCGGCGTTTTGTGCGCTGTCTCCAGTCCGCTCTCATCTCAGCCTGAGTGGCCATGACCGCAGCCTGCTGGCCTCTCACCCTTCCCTCTCTGGGCTGCCTGCTTTGGACACGGGGCATGGCTCGTGCCCAGCTCGGGAGTGTGGGGAGCCGGCATCCACAGACAGGACATGACAGCCGCTTGCTCTGGACCGTGGCCGACTGGGCCACACACACTGCCGGTGCCCCCTTCTCCCCTGCCCCCCCCCCTTCTCCCAGGAGCCCATCACAGGCTCAGCTCTCTGAAGACCCCAGGCTGAGGGCCACTGTTCTGGAAATGGCCCACAAGAGAAGCGCAAACAGGACGAAGCCCCAGTCACCGGCTGAGCAGCTCCCTCTCATCTGGGAACGGGCAGCAGACTCCCGAGGAAGCCCACCTAATGAGAGACAAAGTGCATCCCAGAGGAGTCAGGTCACCCAGGGTGCAGGGACATGGAAGTCAAACACCAGCACTCGAACCCTTGGACACAGACCCAGTACTCAGAACCAAGGGCCAGGGTGGGGGAAAAAAAAAAAAAAAGAGGGGACAATTAAGAAAACAAAGAGTCACCAGAAATTAAAAGCATGATATAGCAGAAACTTCTGTTCAAATCACAAGAGTCACTGGGGATCACTGAGGAAATCGCCCAGGCACCTGGGCAAACAGGACAAAAAAGTAAAGTATCTGGAATAGACGTTCCAGCAAGAGGGGGCAGAGGGGGCCGGCGCTGTGGCGTAGTGGGTAATGTCACTGCCTGAAGCCCCCGCGTCCCACACACGCCCAGGTTCGTGACCCAGCTGCTCCACTTCCAATCCAGTTCCCTACCAATGCACCTGGGAAAGCAGCGGAAGATGGTCCCTGTGTCGGGGTCCCTGCACCCACACTGTGGCCACCTGGCGAGTGGACCAGGGATGACAATGTGCTCTCTCTCGCTCTCTTCAATTCTGTCTTTCAAAATAAATCTTTAAAAAATAAATAAATAAAAGAGCAAAGGGAAGAAGTCAACCAAACAATCCAAGAAGAATCCCCAGGATGTGTTTCATGACTTATGTGTTTTGTGACTTAAAGGATGTACAAGAACACACGGCCACATCATCCCGTGTGAAATGATGACTTTAGGGACAGGAAAGTCCCCTCCACAGGCAGGGGCAAAGGGCCACATTCAGAGGGAGCCGCAGTCAGGCCGGGAACCGCGAGGTGCCCAGGGACGCCTTCAGCATCCTGCAGGAACACTATCCCAAGGTCTACCGCTGCCCGAGTCAGGAGTTGGGAGGAAAGGCAGAACAAAGGGGACTTCCGCAGGCAGCTACTGAGCTTCCCAGGCCGGATGGGTGCGCCGAGAGCGAGGCAGGCACCTGGGCAGCCCACAGCTGAGCCAGCACAGGAGGGAGGCAGAACCGCGCCAAGGGCGAGGGAGAGAGGGGTCCTGAGACCCCTGTGCAGGCGTGTGCAGGGCAGGGGGCTTGGAAAACCTGTGCCAATGACTGCTTTGGGTGCAAACAACACAGGTGAAGCTAAAGTCTCTGCTGGTAACAGAAACAGCTGAGACCTTCGAGATGACGAAACACAGACTGGGTGGTGAGATAGACTATCACCCAACACCACCACACTCAAATCCCCCACGGCTCGGCTCGGCCTCCACCCCAACGCTGCAAGACAGGAACAGCAGCTTTCACTCGCTGGCTCTCGGTGAACACGCACAGGGTACAGGTCCCAGAAGCCTCTGCGGCTGTCACTTCTGCTGGGGAGAAACGGGGCTGGAGGAAAGGGAAGGTCTTATTTTTTAATTTGAGAGGCAGAGGGGGCGCGAAGGCAGCAGAGAGAAACTCGTACCTGCTGGTTCACTCCCTAGATGGTAGTGAAGGCTGGGCCAGGCAAAGCCAGGAGCCAGGAACTCAGTCTGTCTCCCTCATGGGTGGCAGGGACTTCATGATTTGAGCCATCACCACTGCTCTGCAAGAAGCTAAAGTCAGGCACCAGGAATTAAACCCAGGCCCTTTACTGCTAGGTCAAACGCCAGCTCCTCCTTCAGTTATTAATGCAACAAATAAAACATAGATTGTTCTCTATTCCGATTCCCCGACATACAAGACTTTCCACTCTTGTATTTCTTTGCATTTTTATGGCATGTATTATGTACACCTATTACCTAAAAAGAGTGCTTCCTAAGTCAGTTTAAGATGGAGGTGTGGGTGAGGTCTCGCACGGCTGCATTTGCTCAAAGCCCACAAGAGCCGTCACTCAGCCAGCGCAGGGTTGCCACGGCGGGACGAGGCTGGCTCAGCTCTGGGGCTCGCAGACATTCCAGCAGACACTGGGGGTGTTTAGGGGCTGCACGGGGTGGGAGGGTGGGCCTCGGGCCTCAACTTCTGTGCCAGGACGAGTGAGGAAAGGCGGCGGTGGGTCCCGGCCGCGCTCCCAGCTTTCTGGCTCAGCACACGACGCCTTCCAAGACCACACAACCAGTGGGGCCCACAGGGAACATCCCCGCCTCAGCAGGGCCAGTGACGGGCGTCTGGTGACAAAGCCGGCCAGCCCAGGAGCGCCAGGGGAGCTTCAGAGCCAGGTCCGTGTTCATCGAAGGCCCGCTGGCCACGTGCGCTAACTCCACTGCCTACAGCCCAAGCTGGCACACACAGCCACCAGCAGAGAAACACACAGCCAGGACCCCCGCCCCTCACAGAGCTCACACGTCCAGGGACGGTGCCTTAGGCACCCGGGACCCCCGGCCCCTCTCACGGAGCTCACACGTCCAGGGACGGTGCCTTAGCCACCCAGGACCCCCACCCCTCACGGAGCTCACACGTCCAGGGACGGTGCCTTAGCCACCCAGGACCCCCAGCCCCTCACGGAGCTCACACGTCCAGGGACGGTGCCTTAGCCACCCAGGACCCCCAGCCCCTCACGGAGCTCACACGTCCAGGGACGGTGCCTTAGCCACCCAGGACCCCCGGCCCCTCACGGAGCTCACACGTCCAGGGACGGTGCCTTAGCCACCCGGGACCCTCACCCCCTCTCACGGAGCTCACATGTCCAGCCTCAGGCAGCAGAGCCCATCTATTTGAGCACTGAGTCCCAGCGGGATCACCTCCTCCCAGCTCTGCTCCACGGGGGCCATGCACGGCAGGGAGGGTAGCGCCATGACAGTGGTCCTGGGGGAGTCAGGGGAAAGTGGCCCCCTGAGAATGGCCACGTAACGGGGAGCCAAGAAGCATTCCTGCTGCTTTAAGAGATTAAGGTACAATTCCTGATGCCTTCTGAACGAGGAAGCAGCTTCTAGAAGTCTGTACTTCTAAAGCAGGAACGCCGTTCACTTTAAACCAGGACCTGGAACCAAGGCGGCGTGGTGGGGACCGACGGGGGGCCAGGCCCGGGCTGCTCCCAGCTCCTCTGCACAGCCACCACCCCAGCGTCCCCACGACGCAGAGACGAGAAGGGAACTGAACGCACCCCATCCCTGGCCGGCCCTTTCGATGGCCTGACACATTAGAAGATGGAAAAGCATCCCATGCCTCGGCGTGGAGGAGGGGACCGGGCTAGCGTCGGAGATCTGGGCCCATCAGCAGCATCCCGCTCCCCGGGACAACAAAGGGG
Organism: Sylvilagus floridanus; assembly: GCA_949820135.1. NCBI lineage: Eukaryota > Metazoa > Chordata > Mammalia > Lagomorpha > Leporidae > Sylvilagus > Sylvilagus floridanus. The sequence goes on along the minus strand of OX463228.1, from coordinate 49,255,633 downwards.
ACCATCCGTCCATCAGGCACCGAGAGCCTCTGTGCTGGCTCGCCTACAGTTTTTTTTTTTTTTAAATGTCTGGCAGAATGTTTTACAAACTAAACCCAGCAAGACTACAATTCGACCAGAAGGTGCCTCAGATGGTTTTGCTAATAATTTTGATCAGCTGAAATAGAGAAAAACATCATTTCAATTATTCACTTTTCAAAAGCCGTCAATTTTAATTTGGAATATTAAATGCCTTCTCTCTTCCTCCCTCCATCACCACCGGCCCAGTGGAAACCAAACCTGGCAAGAACTCTCCCAGCTAGGGCGAGCGGGGGTCCGGTGTGTCAGGCCGCCGTGCCTGCCGTGTCACCAGGAAGCCGCGTGCGTCCGCCTCACGTGTCCCCCTGCTCCGGGGGACCGAGTTCCTCTAGAAAACTCGGGGAGCCTGGCACTGCAGCTGCTGCAACCATCTAAGTGCGAACCACCATATATTGGCTTTTGCGGTAATAGCCTTTTAACCAACTTTGTTAATGGACTGAATGCAATTGAGATATGGAACTTGGCTAAAACGTAGCTTCAATTGGCTATTAAAATTTAAGAGCCAACTAAGATAGCTAATTACAAAAAAAAAAAAAAAAAAGCTCCAGTGATAATGCTAAGCAGAATTAGTAATAGCAAATGACATTCTGTCTAGTCTTATTCCCATAGGGAAAGAGACTCTTCACTGAGAAGTCAACCAGACAATGTGCAGCAAACCTAATTGCATTACTGGTATTATGGCACACAAATCTGGCAGCTCACTGGGACAAAACGGGGAGCGAAGTCTGTCAGGCTCGTGTCAGAAAGCAAGCGACCCTGTTTCACACGGCAGGGCCGCGCGTTCCAGATTTTACTTTTATTGAGAGTCGCTGGGAAGAGGCTCTCTTCCTGGGCTGGCCAGGCGGGGTGGGAGGCGGCGGGCGCCCCTCCCTCCCGGAGACTCTCCCTGCAGATCTGCAGGTCTAAAAAAGGCAACAATAAATATCTGACTGCTAAAAAGTTGGCCGCGGAGGGGGGAGACCAGCTCCACTTCTTTGCCTCATCACAGACACCCTCATTAGGGCATCAGCCCAAGTGCAGACTCGCTCTCCTGTGAAGATTTATCTTGTGCGCTGGCCACTTGGAATCCGAGGGACTGGGGTCTTGAACATTCCCTCGTCAAGTGGCCCCCCGCCGGGCCTGAAAATGTCAGTGCGGTTTCTTCACGGCTGTGCGCGCAGATTAGAAACAGCAGGAGAGCTGGGAGCGTGACTGCAGCGCCGGGGAGGACACTCGTCCGTGTGGCACTGCTCAAGTGACTCCCGGCACGCGGGGCCCTGCTGTTTTCCAATATTTACACACAACTGGAGTCAGCGAGAGCAGTAAACGCAGCTTCTTTTGTGTTCGGGACTTCACATGCAAATAGGGGTATCGACAAAATGAAAACCCTCCACCGTTACAAGTTGCGTGTTTCCTCTCCATTCTGCCACTGGACGATCAGGCATTCTCACCGCTGCTCCCCCGCCCGGCCCCGCCCACCCACCTTCTGTGTGCGCGGCACAGTTCACCGGGAACAGCAGGTGTCTAGATTCTGGACCGGCAATTGTGCGTTTGCGGGCGGCCTCTCTGACCTCGCAGGGACAGACACGGCCCTGGAAACCATTTCTGATGTGATTTCAGCCACCTCTGCCACCTGACTTGCACGGCACAGCAGACTTACTTGGGGACTGTACCACCTGGAATACGGTTTTTCAAAAGCCTGCTTAGGAACATGAAAAACCAAGGGAAAACCACTGCCACTATGTGCACGTCCTAAGAAGTGTCTAAGGACCTTCTTTAACCACACGCGATGAGGTAGATTAACATATTTTTAAAATACCTGCTAAGGATTTTTGGGCCGGAAGACTGAGATGGGAGGGGACACACTCTGGGCCCAGGTCACCTTCTTTTGCAAGGACAGTTTTCAGCGGATTGGGATATGCACCAACCACGTTCTCCAACAGCTAACGAAGACAAGAAAACAAGGTTTGGACACGGGCAAGGGAGCCCCTGAACGGATGACTCTGCCCTCTTCCCCCGCTCAGGTGACTTCCCACCTGGGACTACAGTCCCTCCAGTCGCTCTCCCCCCGCACGGGAGTTCTCCCCCAAGTTGGTCTCTTACGGTGGGAGGAGTTGGAGAGGCTGCATGGGCCACGCTGAGGACCACAATGCATTTCGTACTTGATTTCTGCATCAGGTCAGAGCATACTAGCCATGGCAAGGTTCTGTGTGTCGCAGAGTCACCCGGGGGTTGTGAGGTACTCACTTTACACAGCACATCCTCCAGAGAGGAAGGAAGGTCAGACTGTGGCACCGCCCCATCCCCGGAGTCGCTCCTTCCACCCTCGGCTCGCAGACTGCCTCAGACCATCCCTCACACTTCTGACGCTTCCCCAGCTTCAAGCAGGAAAGGCTTTTTGAAGCTCTTTTGCAGCAGTTCATAAATAAAACCCGAGTTTGTTCACCAGAGGACTTTTACAGGCCATTTCTCGACAAACCAAAGGGCTGAAACTCAGCAATGCTGTTCTTGCAAAACACTACCACCACCTCCAAAGCAAACTCTGTATAAACATATCCTGCATAGCAGAAGCTGTCATGCCGTTTTCTGTAAACCAACACACCAAGTGAGAGTTGTCTAGGGTCAAGGGTCAAGGGCATGCCCTACAGAATGAGTGACACAGTGTACGGGGCTAGACTTCCATAGAAAAACCTTCTACAACATTCACTCTGCAGAGTGTCGTGCATTTCTTTATCAGCAGAGCTTAATAAATGAGAGGCTTAAGGAATAATTCACGGAACTTTAAAAATACTATAAACTCTGAAGAATTACGTACACATGAAAACAAGACTCAGAACAACACAGCCAAAGGACAAGAGTTTAGTTTTTCTGGTGGTGATGGTATCATAAGTGATTACTTAACGTGGAATAAAGGAGGCTGGGAGAGGTGTCTTATGTAACAAATGGTATGTATTGGAGCCACTGAGTAGCTGTCTGGGGAAATGCCCTGTGATCCTTACCTCATGGGAGAGCGCATAGACAGACACCAAAGCCAATTCCACATGGATTGCAAATTTAGAACCATTAAAACCAGAGGCTGGGGCCGGTGCTGTGGTGCAGTGGGTTAAAGCCCTGGCCTGCACACCGGCATCCCACGTGGGCACTGGTTCAAGTCCCGGCTGCTCCACTTCCGATCCAGCTCTCTGCTGTGGCCTGGGAAAGCAGTGGAGGATGGCCCAAGTCCTTGGGCCCCTGCACCCACGTGGGAGACCTGGAAGAAGCTCCTGGCTCCTGACTTCAGATCGGCGCAGCTCTGGCCGTTGCAGCTATTTGGGGAGTGAACCAGCAGATGGAAGACCTCTCTGTCTCTACCTCAAATAAAATAAATCTTTAAAAAAAAAAAAAAAGGCCGTGATAAAGTCATAGATATTTCTGCTTTCTGTACAGACAGTATTTTAAACCAGCAGAAAAAAATCAGATTGAAACCATAAAAACTAAAGTTTATAGGAATTAAAAATAGATCTCCATTAAGAAAAGATTAAAAAAAAGTCAGAAACAAACAACAAAGGAGGGGCCGGCCTAACTATACAAACAGCACACACAGATCCACCGTGGGAATGGCTGAGGTAGAAGTCACTCAGGGTCCCCACTAGACAAACAGCACAGATCCAGCGAGGGAATGGCCGATTAGAACTCACCACTCAGGCCCACCGGCAGCAGAAACACTGCACGCTGCAGCAGGGTCACAACGCTGTGAGAACATCCGTGTCCCGGGTCAGAGTGCCTGGGCTCCATTCCCAGCTCTGGCTCCGGCTTCCTGCTAACGTGGATCCTGGGAGGCAGCAGCGGCGACTGCCACGCGGACACCTGCAGTGAGTTCCCAGCTCCTGGCTCCGCCCCCCACCACCCCCCCATGATAATTTACCTTTCCAAATTATAAAGACATCACTTAACGTCTCAGTTCAGGCTGCAGTAACAACAGACGGGCGGCTTCACCAGGTTCTTTCCCACAGCTCTGGAGGCTGGAAAGCCCAAGATCAAGCCCTGGCAGATGCTCCAGGTGTGCAGGCGCTAATCCCCTTCGCCTGGGCTCCGCCCTCATGCCCTAACTAGCTCCCAGAGGCCCCGCCTCCAAACACCACCCCCCTGGACTTGCAGGGACGCATTCGGCCCACAGCCTGCAGGATGAGGAAAGTGGAAGTCAGGCACCCCCACGTATCCACTGGGCACGGCGTCAACCGACAGATTTTTCGCAAAGTAATCTCATCTTTTGCATTACTGACTTCTCATTTCAGTCTCTGACCCTACAGAAGCTCCGTCAGAAACTCTAAGGAAACGCTCCTGCCCATCTCGCTCAGCAGCGCTGTTTGTGACATCCCTGTGCCGGAAACAGCAATATCAGAGCAGTGATCATAAGAGCATCACAGAGGCCCAGCGCTGTGGCGTAGCGGGTAAAGCCACCGCCTGCGGTGCTGCCTTCCCTTACAGGCGCTGGTTCACGTCCTGGCTGCTCTTCTTCAGATCCAGTTCCCTGCCAATACGCTGGGGACGCAGTGGAAGATGGCCCAAGCCCTTGGGCCCCTGCACCCGTGTGGGAGACCCAGAGAGGCTCCTGGCTCCTGGCTTCACTGCCCCAGCTCCAGCCATTACAGTCATCTGCAGAGTGAACCAGCAGATAGAAGACCTTTCTCTGTCTCTCTCTCTCTCTCTGTAACTCTGCCTCTCAAACGAACAAATAAAATCTTAAAAAAATAAGTATCATAGAGCCACTAGAAAAAAACATTATAAAACATAAAAATTACATTAGTGAAGGCTCTATAATTAACATGGTAAGTATTTAGTGCTAGCTTTTAAACACAAAATATAAAGCTTCATATAAAGTCCAACAATGTAAAGATCAAAATACACAAAACACAGGAAGACAAAGGGTGGAGACCCGGTTCCTGCGGCTGGTAGTATTATGGCTAGTTTGTCTTCTGACACGTCTCTGTAGGATCTAAATTTGTTACAATTATCAAGCATTACTATTATACCTTGATAATCCAAAGAATAAAGCCCACTAAAAATGCGATTTTATTTAAAAAAATTATTTATTTGAAAGAGTTACAGAGAGAGAGAATCTTCCATCTGATAGCTCACTTCCCAGATGGTCACAGCAGCTTGGGCTAGGCCAGGCCAAAGCCAGCTTATTCCTGGTCTCTCATGTGGGTGTCAAGGGCTCAAGCACTGGGCCATCTTCTACTGCTTTTCCTGGGCCATTAGCAGGGAGCTGGATCGGAAGTGGTGCAGCCGGGACATATGGGATGCTGGCATCACAAGTCTTAGCTATACCTGCTACGCCACAGCACCGGTGCCTAGAAATGGGATTTTAAAGAGTCGGTATAGGAGCCGCTGCCTACAGTGCTGGCATCCATATGACTGCCAGTTCAAGTCCTGGCTGCTCCACTTCTGATCCAGCTCTCTTACGGCCTGGGAAAGCAGTGGAAGATGGCCCAAGTCCTGCACCCACATGGGAGACCTGGAAGAAGGCCCAGGCTCCTGGCTTCAGATAGGCCCAGCCCTGGCCATTGCAGCCATTTGGGGAGTAAATCAGCAGATGCAAGACCCCTATCTTTCTCTCTCTACCTCTCTAATAAATAAATAAATCTTCAAAAAAAAAAAAAAAAAGAATAGGCACAGGATGATTAATTATGTATGTGCAGTTACACACAAGCACACATAAATTACTTCTATTCCCATCACTCATTTACTACTTTGCAATGGGCTCTTTATACAACCTGATGATTTACTAATTTAAAAAAATCTGGCTTTATAACTGACTGTGTATTGTCTGTAGAGACCACCGTCAACACCCAGAAGTTACTATTTTTACTTCAGGGCTTAGTTAGCTCCCAAAGATTTCTCGGTTGCTTTCTAGAAAATGCAGAGCCTGCGTAAGCCTGGCTGTGTTAAGGACAGGAGCCTGCACGGGTGTGGATGCTCAACCAACTGCTCCTCGGCTCCCAGAAGACCTACGTGAACAGCGGAGGGCGGGAGCAAAGGTGCTGAGGACACAGCAGGAACCCAAGCCGGGCAGTGAGGCCTGCACGACGCATGCGACATCCAACCCACTCAGGGACTGGAAGGAAAAGAAAAGCAACACAGAACCGAAAAGGGCAAGGGGGAAAAGCATAACCGTACGACGAGGCAGCGGCTCTCCCTGGGCTTCAAGAACCCAGGTGCGAGCTGGGACTACCAGCAGAGCAGAAGAGAGACACAGCTGAGACCCACCGGCTACCGCGGCCAGTCGTTCTCATTAATTCCTGCAGCCCTGCCAATGCAGCAACATTCAAGAAAATGCCAGCACTTGTTTCAAACAATATGTGAGGGAATATTTGTTTTCTTAATATTTAACCAACAGGTTTTGCTATGTTTTTTGTTTTGAAAAATAAAAAAGGCTAAGGCATATACACAAAGATACAGCACACACATTTTGTCCTATTTTAAGCATCACTGTGTTTAAAACAGAACTTGTGAGTTGACTGAGGTGTTACAAATAAACTTGGGACCACAACACTGAGGAGCACTGAAATCCAACACTCCATGGAAAGCCAGCATCTCTGTCCAAAACCTCACTCTGTTCCACGAAGACGCAAGGCCCTGGCGCGGGAGGCGGCGTCAGGAGCCCAACCTTCAGAGCAAAGCGTGCAGCTCTGCGTTGTATCTCTTAGCATCTGCCCAACACAGCGGTGAGAGCTCTGCGTGACAGCTAAACATCCGCATCAGAGCCCCGCCCCAACCCGCCACGTTACAGTCTGTGCTCTGAGCACAGCCTTGTCAATTCCGGCTATGTCCACATTCTACCTGTGCTTTCTATGAAAATGCTTAATATTTTCTTTAAGTCAACTTTTGCTTTTTAATAACCTATTGAGGCTAAGCAGTAATAGTTTAGCCCTAAGCAGTAGTTACATCATTAGTCCAAGGTGCTCACTATATTTTAACTACTTAACTGAAATAGTGTCCATATCCCACATAAAAACATGGTGCGTATCGCCAATGGTACAGTGTATCACCCATTAGGAAACACAGCCCAATCTCTCCAGCCAAGTTTTGAGGAACGCTGGCTTAGAACTCGATGAACATACTAAAATTCCAAGGTTTCGTTCCTAAGGCAACTAAAAAGATTCCACAACTTAAGATTTCTCATTCCTAAAACTTCAGGAGTGCTGCTTTCCTTACAAACACTGCTCACCAGAGGTGCTTAGTAAATGCTCAAATCAGTACAAACCACACTTGGAGGTCACGATAAATTGTGTATCTGTATCAACAGAGAGACCTTTATTTTAAGTCTTGCACTTCCTTAAAGCTGAAGACTCTTTCAAACATTGTTATGCACTCTGGGAAGTGCACAAGGACAGAAAAGCACAAATCATAGTGAGCTTTCCTCCATGTACTCCAAACTCCCAAACTCATACAGCAGGAGACCGCTTAGAGAGCAGACCTGATGATCTTCAGATTGCATAAATTAGCCTTTAATAAATTTCACACTCAGTTTAATAAAAAAGTTTATGTTTTTCAAAGACAATACCATGTAACTATCACTCTCAAGACTCACATGACAACAAAACACTTAAGACAGAAAAGGAGAAACAAGCACACGGAAAGGAAGCGAAGCCGGTTCAGGCGTCTGAGTCACTGCTGCGCTCTCCTCCTCCTTGCACCTTGAAGAGAAAGCAGAGAAACAGAAACCATTCGTCACTAACTTACAAAGGCAAAAGAGTAGAGGCAAACGTCTCTCGACACAGTCATCAATGCTTAGAAGTCAAATGGACTCTGACGTATCTACAGAGATGGAGTTTACTCACAGAAGTACAACTATTAGTTCCCAGCAAAATCTTAGGAAACTGTGTCAATTTTTAAATATATCAGCCAATACGTTCGAGCCTACCTCCCAGTCTAAGCCCATGAACTCTTCATTGGTAAGAACATACCCAGTTCACACTGGTACTGAACTATTTCTCCCCAAAATGTCTACTGTAAAATGTAATACATGACACCCCCTGCCCCCCGTGTAAGTGACAGCAAACAGCAAACAGAGAAGGCTGCACTCCGTAGAGGAGGCTATGAGATTCTACATGCATACGAAAGCTACGCGCTTCTCCACACTGTGAAAGGCCAGGAGGTGCATCCCAAGTGAGCTGCTTCTGAAAGCCCGTTACCCCTCACAGGTTAGAGAGCACTGGGCTGCGCTAACATGGAAAGTCTTTATCATTCAACATCACACAGGTCCTGGGAGCCTCTTTAAAAGGCATCACCCCGATGCTGGCACCCCACGTGACATGGTTTTTCACTCATTCGCTTACTCTACCAATATTTATTTATTGAAAATCTACCGTGTGCATTTTTCTAGGCACTTGCTATATATCATAAAACAAAACAAATGTCCAGTCTTTGGACATTTATATTCTAGCGGAAAGAGACTGATAATAAAAACAAACATAACAGGTGAATTCCTGAGGCCAAGGCTCTATCCGCAGGGTCAGCATCCCATATTGGCGCCAGCCAATGTGCCACCTGCTCTTCTTCTGATCCAGTTCTCTGCTAATGCTCCTGGGAAAGCAGCAGAGGATGGCCCAAGTACTTGGGCCCCTGCACCCACGTAGGAGACCTGGAAGAAGCGCTGGGCTCCTGGCTTCAGCTCGGCCTGGCCTCAGCTGACGTGGCCATTTGGAGAGTGAACTAGCAGATGGAAGATCTTTCTCTCTGTCCCTCTCTCTCTGTAACTCTTTCAAAATAAATTTAAAAACTTAAAACACACACACACACACACACAGGCATCACCTCTGGGTTGGCCTCTACCAGCGATTCTCCACGTGGGAGTGTGGAAGCTCTACCTGACGAAGGACGTTTTTCCCACCAACTACCCTCTGTGCCTCACAGAACAGCCGCTCAGCCGTGACCGCCTCAGCCTGATCAGGTCACCTGGCGCTGGCTGAGAAGCGTGGCCACTTCCTACCGCCTCCTGCGTCACTTGGCCAGGTCAGCACCGGCCCCTAATGGACTGAGATGCACCAAGCAACAGAGGTCAACACTTCTCTCCTAAAAAGTGCAAACGGTTCTTTGAATTTACTACAAAATTTCCACCACACATGTGTAGTAATAAGGAGATTTTAAAGGCTTTCTGATAATGGGTCGAGTTAGTTACTTAACTGGAAGAGCATTTTAAAACTAACCCTTTTTATTTCTTCAAGTTATAGTCCCAATTCAATCGCCACACAGTTCAATTAAGGCGAACTCTAAACTTACATGACTAGCATTTTCCTCCTGCCACTTACAAGACTATACACTATGGCTGATTTAAAATTCTCAGTTTTTTCCTCAGTTTTTGGAAGATAATTTTATATTTAGAACATCATGCAGATTTTTAGGTTTAAACATCAAGAATTTTACAATTGATTCTGCAGAGAAAACTGACTATGCTCTGATCCTGAGATCAGCATTATGAAACATCACGAAGTCAAAGTCAATTATCGATGCTACACAACAGGAGGCCAGTGCTGTGGCACCGCAGGTTAACGCCCCAGCCTGTAGCGCCGGCATCCCATATGGGCGCCGGTTCGAGTCCCAACTGCTCCTCTTCCGATCCAGCTCTCTGCTATGGCCTGGAAAGCGGAAGATGGCCCAAAGGAGTCCCTGCACCTGCGTGGGAGGCCTGGAAGAAGCTCCTGACTCCTGGCTTCAGATCAGCCCAGCTCTGGCTATTGCGGTCATTTGGGGAGTGAACCAGCGGAACGGAAGACCTCTCTCTCTCTGGCTCTACCTCTCTCTGTAACTCTTTCAAATAAATAAAAATAAATCTTAAAAAAAAAAAATACTACACAACAGCTCCCTTTTAACAGTTACTGAATCTAAAGCCACATTATAAGGATTCTACTCAAATGATAGAGCTACATTAAAATGGTACTGCCCTGATACCCTAATTCGACATTTTACTCGAATTAGTAATGTAAATTCTCACTTTCCATCGAGAGTCAAAGTCTCTCCTGCACCTGTGCCGTGGGATGTGCTACACACACAGACTGCAGACTCTGCTCTATGTATCCACTCGCTCTTCTCCCCAGCAGTCAATTATGGTTGTTGAAGACAAAAAAAATCCATCTTCTTTTCTCTTTAATTTAAAATATAACCATGTTCATAATATACTACTATTAGTCCAATCATAAGACTAATGTGTAAAATCTGATGCTTCAAAAATAATGCATTTAAGTTTGAAATACTTTTCTACGATTTTGTAATGCAGAAGGGAAAACACAGGGGAGAAACTTCTCTTCAGGGTTCCTTTAAAGTAACTGTTTCATGGCCAGTCATGCTTTCCCTAAGGAACCCTCGGAGTGGGCCCAAACCCAACACACTCCCCAGGCACCAGTGAGAGCAACCTCCACTCGTGAGCAGGAGCAGAGCACACTCAGCCATAAATATCATGGCCACATTAACTGATTTCAGTGTGATTCTGAAACAGTGCACGGTTTTGAAATGCCAGAATATGCATTTTTTTAAAGGCTTATCATTTTGTGAGGGGAAAAATTACTTGCAGCAAATAACCAAATTTTCTCAATTGGTAAAAATTATGCCTTGCATAAAAATAAAAGGATTAGAGGCCTCTGTTCTTCTTGAAAACCACCCCGTCACCCCCTCTCCTTCTCTGAGAAAACCTACACAATACACATTTTGAAAGCTTTCAGAATGTGTTCTTACACAATAGACCCCCAACTACTCAAAATGAGTTTAGGTGTATCAAGAAAATTATACACGTTTTTAAAATGGTCTAAATAGATATTAAAGGAAAGCTGCTCCCATTTTGCTCGGCACAGCATTCTGAAAGATCACACAGTGAGAAAAATCTCTTACCATATTGTAAACCATAAATTGTGTTTGGAAATAAAATTGTTAATGAAGAAACTGACATTTCTAAAGCTGCTGTTAGAGGTAACCATTCTTGAAACACATTTATGACATAAAATCTCAAAGCCCTAAAACACAGAATTCACGGGATTATATATTTCTTAAAAATTAAAAAAAATCAAATTCAATAACATGCCTTCTCCTGAAAGTTATATTGACGAATATAAATAGTTACATCTACCTGCATCTACGTGAACCCTTTCCTTTTTGCTAGAAGTAACATTTTACCACCTCGTGTAATCTCTCATTTATGAATATTTTGATAGTATAATATCTTAATTAGCCTTGTACTTCGGAGGAAAAAAAATGAACTGCAATGGGAAAATAAAAAGCATTTAAGAAATCCAATTAGGAGTTTATGTGAATAAAGGAAAATTTGATTATTCTTTATCTTCTAAAAAAGTTATGTCAAAAAACCCCTGACTTGTCCTGCTTAGGTTATCTAAGAATTGGGGCGGGCGTCACGAGGCAGGGGGTTAAATCCCACTTGGGCACCCACGTTCCGTGTCCGAGGGCTGCCTCGAGCTCCGGCTGCTGTTTCCTATCCAGCTTCCCGTACTGCATCCTGGAAGGCAGCAATGATGGCTTAAACCCTTGGGGTCCTGCTACCCATGTCAAAGACCCAGCTGGAGCCCCAGTCTCCTGGCTTTGCCCTGCCCCCCGCTGGCAGGTTGTGGGCATTTGGAAAGCGTATCCATGGACGGGTGATCTTCTTCCCTAACCGCATTGCTCTGCCTTTCAAATAGATGAAGATAAACATTTTTTTAAAAAAATTATGAGTTGATTCTCATTAACAGAATAATGAAAATATGAATATATATTTTTTTATGGGAAAAACCAACAGCATGAGGACTTCACACTAAAACTTTAGGGTAGGGGCAGGAGCTGTGGCTCAGGGGGTAAAGATGCCGCTCTCAGTGCCGCGTCCCATATGGGCACCAGTTCAAGTCTGGGTGCTCCACTTCGATCCAGCTCTCTGCTTTGGCCTGGGAAAGCAGTAGAAAATGGCCCAGAAGAAGCTCCTGGCTCCTGGCTTCGGACTGGGCCAGCTCTGGCCATTGCAGTCATTTGGGGAGTGAACCAGTGGATGACAGTTCTCTCCCTCTGCCGCTGCCTCTCTGTAACTCTGCCTTTCAAATGACATAATTCTTTAAAGAAAAAAAAACACTTTAGGGTATAAAAAGCATTTCAAACCACATTAGAATTTAAAATCATTTACATATCAAAACAAACGTGCCTGGTGCTCACGAGGCGAAGTCCGGTAACGATGAGCGCCTTCTCATCTACCCGGGGGGCCACCCTGGACTGTTACCAGAACACGGCGGCAGGACCCTTCCTGAAGTCAAAGTGCCTGTTGTACAATTTAAGGAATTTCTTTTTCAAAGAAGACTATTACTCTGTCTTTAAAAATGCCCCTTCATTTTGTTCCCACTCACTGTCACGGCTGCTGCTGCCAGCCTCTGGCTGAGACATGCTTCCATGCACTGCTCCTGGGGGCTCCTCACTTCCTAATAACAAAATGAACAAGACAGGGGAGGAGGGGGAGAACAGCAGCGAATGGAAGACCACGGGGAAAAGAGGGGCCACTTCCAAACCTTTGGCCTCCAGAGGGACGCCACACACCCTGTTCACACACTTCAACTCTCCTGAGCGCATGTGCACAAACCCAGAGGTGCTCTACACATCATCTAAATGAAGACAATGCTAACAAAAGCACAGTGAAGACGATGCCCTCGGAGAATCAAACACTCTTCTTTCTGCGGACTTCCACCCAGTGCCACCACCAAAGGGAAGGGACGCCCATCACTGGCCTGACTCGACGGGACACTGATGCTACAATCGAAGCTTTACCAAAGAAACCTCTTCATCAGAAATTAAGTATGTCAGGACCAGTGAAATAATAAATCCACACAAAAGGCAGAGAGACAGGAGAAATCTCTTTTTCAATGGTATTGTGGGCAGAACTGAATCTCTCTCCACTGAGTCAAGTAAATCATCTGCAGTGAGCCCAGAACGTTAACTGGTCACTTACTAAACACGCTTGACCAAAGCTGACCCAGTTTTGCCCTTTGCAGCTGCTTCCGCTTGTGCCGTCTCGGAATGACTCCGCTACCGGAAGTTTCTTCCGCATCAGCTTACAAGCCAAGAGGAAATCAACTGCACACTCTGCTTTCTGTTTCAAGTGCTTTGCAAAGTGATGATCTGACACTTTAATTCCTTGCTGCCTACCTTGCTGGGAGAACAGAAGAGTGGGCAGACTTTATGGGAACCACCAGGCAACCAGGGGAGTGCAGCATGGCATGGCAGGTGCAGCCAGCACACGGGAAGCCACCTGACTCCTGACTTTCCCTGGCGTTCCCAGAGCTGTGTGCTTCAGGCTGTACCGCCAACCCTCCCAAAACAGCTCAGTGTCGCAGGCTCCAGAGCTGCAAATGAGCGCAGATGCTCAGTCCCAACTTCACGATGACCAGGAAAGGCCAATGGCAGTGATGTGTGTGTCTGAGACACTGTGACACACCCTGTACAGGTGGAAAACCTTGCAGGACGTTCTACAAAGAAAGCAACATGCTGTTGTGTCGGCCAACCCCTCCCCCAGGGGGAGGAAGGGAAGTCTCTGTCCACCGAGAGGGAAGCTAAGCGACTTACGGGTTTGTACGGTCTCCTCCGTCTGCGCACTTGAGCATTCCATATCTTCAACACTAGATGCTGTGCTTTCTTCCTTTTCTTTCTTTCTCTTCTTACACATAAAATCAAAAAGAGAAAGACGGTCGGACAGTCAGATAAACAAATATACAAATTCATCATATGTTAGTATATACACAAGAATCTCAAAACATGGGACCAGCACTGTGGCACAGTGGGCTAAGCCTCTACCTATGGCACCGGCATCCCCTATGGGCACCGGTTCATGTCCCAGCTGCTCCTCTTCCAATTTAGCTCTCTGTTATGGCCTGGGAAAGCAGTAGAAGATGGCACAGTGTCGGGCCCCTACACCCATGCGGGAACCCGGAAGCTCCTGGTGGCGGATTGGCCCAGCTCCAGCCATTCACTGGGGAGTGCCCTACAGGATGCATTTCCTTTCTCTCTCTCCTTCTGTCTGTAACTCTACATCCAAGTAAACAAAATCTTTAAAAAAAATCTCAAAACATTTGTGGAAAAATGGATCTAAAAGGTGTTTGATTCAAATTTTCTTTGAATCCCGGAGTAGTGTTTTTCACAACAGGCACCTCCCACTCTCTGTGAAGCAGCCCTGGACATGAACGTGAAGATGTGGTGTGCCAAAATCCAGGGCACTCACAGGTCAGGACAGTGGCTCCTCCGGGAGGGAGGGAGTGGACAGACAGCACACGCCTGGCCTGGACGACAGGGAGGCCTGTTCCCCGGCTGGAGCCCACTACCCAAGGCTCTGCTCATTCTCAAGGCTGATTTTTCAAAAACTCCTTGAAAACCACGTTTTACAAACATGCTGTCTGTCACCACTCACTCGGGCCAATGATCAGTACTCTCTCCATTTCACAAGAAGGCTGAGAGCGTGCAGGGAGGGCAGCTACTTGGTAAACGGAAAAACACAAGCTCACTTCATACATTATTACATCAATGGGCAGACCATGGAACACTGGGGGTAAAACTCTACTCATGAGTCAGGAATGGCAAATTGCTAATAATGTTTCTCTTTCGAGATAGTTTTAAATCTTATTGGCAATGAGTACTATGAAGCTCTCCTAAAATAGTTTGGAACTCCCACCATTCTCTCAGACCTTTCCTAGTTTCTATTTTTCATAATAACTTTACCTCATACACCTTCAAACTTAAGTGTGCTCAAAATCCAAATCCTAACTCGAAGCACCTGCAGGTCGCCTGCACGAAGTCTGCATCGTATAGGCAGCATCTGGTACGCCCAAAGGCCAGACTCCGTGCCACAGAAGGTCCCGGTCTGTATTTCCTAACAATTGGTGGCGACCGAAATTTCTACCTGACAAAGTTCTTTGCTGCAGGCCACTTTGTGTGTAGCGGCTAGGACACTGTTCTTTGTCCTAATGGCAACCATGGGTTGGTTTTGTTCCAAAGAGCTGCCTAGGAGAGCTGAACTCTATTCAAGCCATGTTACCTCAAAAACACAGTGGTCAGAACTGATACCACCTATGTGTTACAACTAATCCCGCTGCTTCCACACGCTTACGGCGGGAGTGGAAAGACCAGAGCTCAGAGACAGCCTCGTGTTCCTAAAGAAAAGGCTTCCCCTACGTAGAAACAACACGTCGAGGAAACCTCACAAAGCGTCAAAAGGCGTCCGTCTAGCAGACTGCACATGGAGGTACTGCTCCTCAAAATGGCTGTGACTTCACATGGCTGAGGAGCGAGGGGAGAGTGCCTCACATCTTCTTCTCCAAAGTGTCGCTTCATGATTACCATCTAAACCCTGCTGGGCTGAACAGATTGGTTCGATAATTACATACAATAACTGCAGTGGGCAGGTAACCCTCAGCTGGCACAGGGCAGCTCCCCTGTGAGAACTTCCATATGCAAACGGCACTGATGGAGTGCATTAGGTACATCTTTCCTGCCGGTGCACAGGCCTGATTAACGCCAGCCAGGACTCCAAGGTTAGCATGTCAGCAGATTTGTGATGCATTAGGCAGGAATAAACACAGACACTTTTGTTCGTTCAGACCAAAATTAAGGAGGAATATTTCAGTACTACATTGCTTTTCATACAGGAGAGAATGCATTTTCCAGTTTTGGAGGGCAGATTTTTAAATGCTCATTACAAAGGGAGCTATCCAATACATGCTACCCAAAGAACCCAGTACAGTCATCTTGTTTTCAAGCTTATTTAATAAAAAAGCGCTTTCTTAATCTCCGTGCAGGTAAATTACACAGAAATGAAAATCAGACAGTATTCAACCAAGAAAAGAAACACCTGTGCTTCAGGCAGTATGCACTAGGTAAAGCACTGAATTGTTATCAATCCACACTTCCGCTTCAGCACAACTTTGCTGATACACGCATTCTGGACAGAAGCGGCCAACAGTCAACAGACCACCAATTAAAAGATGAAACAAAACAGATCCTTCAGACTTAACACAGTGAGACTGTTATCCATCTTGTAAGGCAGTGAGTACAGTTTCAAACACTGGCCACCAGCGTCTTCTCCACGTCTCCACACACGGCACTCAGCCATGGCCCACACCCCGAGGCTTCCCAGAGTGCTCACGCTGCCTCCCCATGAACAGTGACTATGCCAGTCTCTGGTTCTGTCACACCTACACGGGGTCTCACAGGTGACTCTATGTTTACAAATGAAACACTGTACAACACACACAAGAATAACATAAATGGAGAGTGTGGTTTCCTTTTAATTCAGCACAGCTAAAACATCTTCAGAAGATACTGTATTTCAAAGGGCATCAACATACACACTGCATGTGGTATTCTGAAGTGCACAGACACGCCACTCTGGAACTCAGCTAATCAGCAGCTTCTCACCCCCAGTGTAGAAACAGGAAGACAAACTCGCCAGATGCGTTTGGGCTGATAATTTAACTAATAATCTAAAGACTGACTGAAGACCAGCTACAGACTTACGGCTCTTTCAGTAGAAAAGAGAATAAAACTTTTCAGAGGTAAAAACAAAAAATGAAGATCGATGCTTCCCTAGTCAAGCATGGAAAGATGGTCTCCAGATGGGGCCAAGGGCATCTCAGAAAAGCCAGGCCAACTCACTCACGGCCACAGGAGATGGGTCTTCAGCCAGTGCTGCTCTGCCCCCATCCCCCTCTCCACCAAAGCTCACAGATTTACTATAAACTCAGAACGCACAGCCTAAAATGTTCAACGCTTGGTCCTGTGCGTGTGCCCAAGAATAAAGAGTTCTAGCTACAAAGACTCGTACGGGCCTAATCGATCAATCTTGTTTTATTTATTTGATGAAGGCCACTGGCAGTCAGTGTGCCAACGTATAGTTCACAAATTACTATTGCACTCCTTAAAAATAGCTGCTAGTAAGACATCAAAAACAGACAAGATACATCTATGAAGGCAAAGAAACAAATATGCTCTCCTCAACATTCACAAAACTAGACTTGGTTAAAACTCCACTCTCTGGACAGAAACACTGAAGCTGGAGACAGAACGACGCCAAAGAAGATGAGCTTGGTGCTCCTCTCTGAAGATGGCACAAAGCCAGACCTCAGCTCTGGGCCCGCGACCGCTTCCTCCACTGAACCACACTGCCTCCCCGTGCGCTCCTCCAGATGCAGCAGCAATACAGGCTTTGTGTGGACCATCTCTAACTCCTAGTTCTCTCCTACTGAACCACACTGCCTCCCCGTGTGCTCCTCCAGATGCAGCAGCAATACGGGCTTTGTGTGGACCATCTCTAACTCCTAGTTCTCTCCTACTGAACCACACTGCCTCCCCGTGCGCTCCTCCAGATGCAGCAGCAATACGGGCTTTGTGTGGATCATCTCTAACTCCTAGTTCTCTCCTACTACGCGGAGCTTTTAAAAATTCATAGAAAAATGGAATTAAAGATATTTTTATTTTGGTGCAAACAATTTTGAAATCCATGCCTACTTATAGGCTCTCTGACAGCAAGGACCATGGTTTTCCTCATTTTCCTGATCCTTGCTGAGCTCAGCATGGTGTTTTACCCAAAAATATCTAGGGATAAACAGATGGTTTAGTGTCTTACCTTAAGTTCCTAAAAAATTGCAATGTTTGAGTGGGCATCAAGCAATTACAGATCTATTTTAAGAAAAGATCAGACATAATTAGAAGGAAAAGACGGGCAGTGGACTAGGAAATGAATAAGTAACTTAGAGGGACCGATGAATCTGAAGGAGGTTCTGAAAATACCCTGCTGGGGCGCACAGAAGAATGCGGGCGACGAAGACTATGGGAAGAAGGAGGAACAGGCTTTCCTTCCACAGCAGCACTGACCTCCGTCCCCGCGTGCTCACGAAGGTCTGCTGTGGGCGTGGCACTGCCCAGACTGGGTCCTCAAGGTGAGCACACGAACTATCAAATACAGCACGCGCAATCTAGGCTGTTATACACACATTCAGCCAAGACAGGTTCAGGTCCTGCAAGTGTCAGTCCGTATGTAAACCCCTTTTGTGTTCCCTAAATGACCACCTTGGACACGTATTTAAGGGAATTTCATTCCAGGAAGTATTAATCCACACGTACACGTGGTACGCGTGCAGCTTCTCGGTTAACCATAGTTAATGGTTGATTCTGGTTTTGCTGTGGTTATGTTATCTTTCTCCTGTCAATACTTTTAGTTGCCTACTCTGCAGGCAGGAAGATAAAGTACAACTCAAGTAATCTTACATGCATGTACGAAAGAGTTCTTGCAAAAGAAAATATTTAAACACGTGGTCAGGAGTGGGAGTTGTGGCACAGCAGGCTAAACCGCTGCTTGGGACATTCGCATACCAGCATCCGGCACGCTGGTTCAAGTCCTCGCTGCTCCACTTCCGATCCACTTCCTACTAATGCACCTGGGGAGTCAGCAATGATGGCCCAGTGCCTGGTTCCCCGCCACCTACGAGGGAGCTCAGCATGGAGTCTGGCTCCTGCGTCAGGCTGTTGCAGGCATCTGGGGAGTGACCCAGCAGATGGAAGCTATCCTACTCCCCTCCTTTCCAGCCCTCTCTCTCTGCCACTCCTCCCTTCAAATAAAAATAAATAAATCTTCTTAGAGAGTATACAGTTTGGAATATCTATGTCCTTTATTAGTTCAAGTTATTTCACTTTGACAATAGCACAAAGAATTAAGAATTTACTGTAATCATCTGAAAATGAGGCACTTAAAATTACTATTAACTCATAAATAAGCCAAAAAATAATGTTGCATTTGTAGACTCTTATCAGAATAAATAAATGGGAAAAAATGTATCTGCTTGGCTATGAGAACTGACTGGCGGCTCCACAGACAACACATTTTCTAGCAGAAACACTGCTCTCACAAGGGAGGCAGGGTGCGTCTACCTGCTCATTCAGGAGCATTCTGCTGCGCCCACCAGTCGGGCCGACTGAGGAACTAGAGAAAGCTGCTGAGCAGCCCGACCATCATTCGTTCTCCTAGAAAAGACTTGGCTAACGAGCAGATGTGCTGAGAAACAAGCTGAACTTTGAGCACATGATCTGCAAGGGTACCACAGGCAGGGCAGTGGGTTCAGTCACCACTGTGATGCTGGCATCCCATATCACAGGGCCAGTTCAAGCTCCCGCTACACAGCTCCCCGCCACGAGCCTGGAAGGCCATGGAGGATGGTCCTAGTGCTTAGGCTCCTTCCACCCATACGGGAGACCAGGATGCAGCTCCTGACTCCCGGCTTCAGCCCGACCCAGATCAGGCTGTTGCCAAGTGAACTGGCAGATGGAAGCCCTCTCGTTTTCTCTCTCTTCCTCTTCCCTAGTGTCACTCTTCCTGGAACTTCAACTTGCAGTTACTTAACAAGCTGAAAGATGTCTCTAAAGATTTGATGAACTAAGACCTAACGGACTAACATACCAGTGTTTTCTCTCCGATGTTAGGGACCATATGACATCTATTCATTCATGAACTCCTCGACACCTCATTAATGTCAAAAATTGGGGCCGGTGGCCATAGCCTACAGTGCCATATGCGTGCCAGTTAAGAGTCCTGGCTGCTCCACTTCCAATCCAGCTCTCTGCTGTGGTCTGGGAAAGCAGCAGAAGATGGCCAAAGTCCTTGAGCCACTGCACTCATGTGGGAGACCCCGAAGAAGCTCCTGGCTCCTGGCTTTGGATCAGCTCAACTCTGGCTGCTGCAGCCACTTGAGGAGTCAACCAACAGATGGAAGACCTCTCTCTATGTCTACCTCCCTCTGTAACTCTGTCAAATAAATAAAATAAACCTTTAAAAAATAAATAAGTAAAAATAATGTCAAAAATTTTTAGCAGGGGCCAGCATTGTGACATGTTAAGCCTCTGCCTGCAGTGCCAGCATCCCACGTAGGCACCGGTTTGTATCTCGGCTGCTCCTCTTCCAATCAAGCTGTCTGCTGTGCCTGGGAAAGCAGTGGAAGATGGCCCAAGTGCCTGGGTCCCTGCACCCACGTGGGAGACCTGAAAGAAGCTCCCGGCTCCTGGCTTCAGTCAGTCCCAGCCCCAGCCATTATGGCCACTGGAAGTGAAGCAGAGGATGGAAGATCGCTCTCTGCCTTTCAAATAAAATAAATTAAAAAAAAAAAAAAGCAAGCTAATACTTTAAATACTTCAATTGTGGTGGGGATTCAACTGATCTCAAGGCACATACAAACAAGTTTGTTACAAAACAAATCAAATTATGTATCTGAGTTACCATTAAAGATAGACTGCCCAGGGGCGCTGTTTGGCACTGCACTGGAGACGCCAGGCATCCTACCACAGTGCCGAAGACGCCAGCCGTCCCTATCACAGAGCCTGAGACGCCAGCCGTCCTGTCACAGTGCCTGAGTCTGAGTCCCGGCTTTGCTGCTCACTCCTTCTTCCTACTCATGTGCACCCTGGGAAGTGGCAGTGACTGACAAGTCAAGCAGCTGGGTCCCTGTCACCCACACGAGAGACCCGGATTGAGTTTTGGGCTCCTGGATTCAGCATGGTCCAGAACTGGCCATTGCAGGTATTTGGGGGTTGAACCAATGGATAGAAGATCTCCGTTTCTATTCCTTTCAAATAAAATGAAAATAAATAAACAAACACACAAACAGGCTGCCTGATTTTCCCCTAAATAAATCCATGACCACAAATTCCTAATTCCTAAACACTCAGCACTTGGTGTGAGGAGTCCTCTGCTCTCCACCCACTACCCACGCTTCATTAGCATCACTCAGCAGCTTCCTGGGTAAAAGCTAACTACGAACTAATTAACTTGATATATATATGCTTTTGATATAAATAAATTAGGGACCTACATCTTTATTTCACAGTAATTACCATCTTGTCTTTCATTTAAAAATAAACTTTTACCAATTCATGATCATTTATTCAAAACAGTCTATTTTATAATGCACTCATCAAGCAAAATATAAGCCTCTCTCTCTATAACAGAATATTGGTATCTGCCTAGCCTAATACCCTATTTCATACACTGAACTTTCAAGAATGTGTATTAGGTCAAAGAGGGTATTAACAGACCAAATGAAAACATTCCACGTTATTCTCTTGGGAACAAAAAACAAAAACAAAAAAATGAGAAGTTCACAGTGAGTGAAGTAACAGCACCGCAACAACTCTTCAGTTACGTCCTTGGTCACTGGCTGTGCACCTGCCACTACACGGAGCACTTTACGCCTTTTAAATCCATACAACAGTGTTAAATGCAAGATGGATGACATTATTTCCATACAAGTATTTTTCAAAATGTGTCCTTTATTAAAAAGAAAGGCACAGGGGCCAGCATGGTGGTGCAGTGGGTTAAAGCCCTGGCCTGCAGTGCCAGCATCCCATATGGGCACCGGTTCTACTCCTGGCTGCTCCACTTCCAATCCAGCTCTCTGCTATGGCCTGGGAAAGCAGTGGAAGTTGGCTCAAGTCCTGGGGGCCCTGCAGCCACATTAGGGACCTGGAGGAAGCTCCTGGCTCCTGGCTTCAGATCGGCGCAGCTCCAGCCATTGGAGCCATCTGGGGAGTGAACCAGCGGATGGAAGACCTCTCTCTCTGTCTACCTCTCTCTGTTAACTCTTTCAAATAAATAAAATAAATCTTAAAAAAAAAAAAAGGCACAGAAATGTTTAACATTCCCTAAGACCTAGTCATGCCATCAGAGAAAAGTGGCCCCTTGATCTAACACTGTCCTTTCTGCTCTCCATCCTGAGCGCATCTTGCCAACCACGTCCTTTTGTGACTTCAGCAAAAGTTCCCTGGGCACAACCCAAGGCATTTCCATGATGTCAAGTTTCCCTCTGTATCTCTTACTGCAAGGTACCGCGTATACAAACATCAACGCAGGGCACAAGCGTATCACTGTCTACAGATCAAAACCAGGCACCGGGCAGGCAGCTGGCACAGTGCGAAGACACTGAGATGCCCACATCCTTCAGTGGTGTCACGTGGATTCAATGCCTGGCTCCAGCTTCCTGATAACGTGGTCTCTGGGAAGCAGCAACCATGGCTCCAGTAACTGGGCTCATGCCACCCACACGGAAGAACCGGCTCCAGCCCGGCCCTGGCCCAGCCCCAACCCCAGCCACGTGGCACTCACAGTGCTGACCAGTGGGTGGAGCGCATGCATGCTGCTGCACACACTCACTTGCTCTCTGCCTTTCAAACATTTAAAAAAAAAAAAAAAAAGGCCCCAAACTGGGCACAGGGCTGATTAATCGTATCCAAGGTCTAGAAATTCCCAATATCTGCTATGCCTTTTTGCAAAAGGGCAATTTTCTATGTATAAGCTAGAATTTAGACACTCAAATTTTGATCTGCAGAGGCTCTCAACTATGCCTGCACGATGAAATCACCTAAGAAGCTTTATAAAGTCCTGTGGCCTGGGTTCCATGCCACAGCTTTTAATTTGATTTGTCTGGGGTACGACCCAAGCAGTGAGATGGTTAAAAGATCCCAGGTGACCACGCTACTACACAACCCAGTTGGAATGTCCTTCCAGACTAGACAAAGGAACTAAAAGATAGCAGTATGAGACACAGCAGGCTGGCATGTGCATTCCACACCAGAGTGCTGGTCAGAGCCCGGGATACTCCATTTCTGATCACCTCCCTGCTAATGCTCCTGTCACCTATGTGGGAAACCAGGATCAAGGTTCTTGGCTCCTGGCTTCAGCCTGGCACAGACCCAGCTGTTGCAGCCATTTGAGGAGTGAACTAGTAGATGGAAGACTGAGCTCCATCTTGGTCTCTCTCTCCTTCCCACCTCTGATGTTCTGTTTTTAAATAAATAAATACATTTTTTTAACAGGACCTGGAGAAGAAGTCCCAATACTCGGAAAAGAAGCTCTCTGGCCACAAGTATCACTCCTCCCCTGAAATCACTAGAAGTAAACCTCTGTAGTGAACACTACGTTAAACTAACAAACAGGTGGATAAGCATTCCCACTAAGGATGCGAAAACACAAAGATAATAGAGGCTGGCAAAAATCTAAGGAAAATCACAGAAGCACAAAGACACTAAGCTCAAACAGGCATAATTCCTATTCTAAAAGAGTTAATGTTAAAAAAATTATCATAATCGACTATTTTCAGAGAGACTTAAGAGACCATTGCACCAATAAAACAAGAATAAGATGCATTACAAAGAGGGTCTGCCGAGGACAAGGAAGAATAAAAGGAAAACAAAACAATACACACACCACGATGAAATGCAGAACGCCAGAACAACACAGGAAACCAAGAGGCTTCAAGCGTGGAGAAATCAGAGCTCCAACAAGATACAAAAATCCGCAGAATTATCTAGCACCAAAGCAGCGTCTTCAAATTGAGAAATCACCAACAGCCACAACACGGGTCAACACGAGCACACGCATTTTTTGACTTTCCAGTTTCAACAAGTTTACCAATCAAGTTCTCTAAAAAATCATCTGAGCATGTCCGCTTGAAAATCAATCCAAGAAAAAAGAACGGTAACAAAAATATCAGGTGATGACTAATTCTAAATGACTAACAACACATAGCACACAACGAACAAGAAAACCACAAAACCTCAGGTGACTGCAACACAGGACATGGGCGGGGTTTATTCAGGCACGAAAAAGACACAGATTCTAATTAATCCAAACGTTTACACATACGAATAGTTAAAATGTGTTTAAAAAAATAAGACTGGAAACATTTGGGGATAATAGAAACAAAGTGCTCAGCTCTGGCAAAACAAAAAGATGCTGACAACCCCATTTTTTAATGGACAAAAGAATACTGACATGCATGTCACAAAAAATGATAATCAAGGCCAGTGGGCATACAAAAAGCTGTTCCAACTCAAGACCTATCAAAGAGATTAAATTAAAACCATAAAAAAAAAAAAAGAAGAAATCCGTAAACATCCACCAAAACAGGTAAAACTAAAAATCATGCGATGGCTAGTGTCTCCTAAGCTGCTGACGAAATAAATTAAGACAGCAGCTCTGGCAAACTGCTCGGCTAAAGCTAAAAACACGTAACCCCTGGGCTTCACCAACTCCACTGTGACACACTCAACCTGGAAAAAATGCTTCCCAGAAGAAACTGTAGGAATGTTTTTAAATAGCATTATTGTAATTGGCAAAACTTAGAAACAATTCAAGTGGCCATCACTATGGTAAACAATGGAGACCGTACAGCAACTGGAGTACAACAATGGAGTACCATACAGCAATGAAAAACATGAACATTTTGTTACATGCAACAGCCTTAAACTTAGAGACATGCAACTGAATAAAAAGATACAAAATCATATAACATATGACGCCATTCCTATACACTAAAAAAAGAAACAAAAAAACTGCTGAGAGGCCTGGGCCCAAGCCCTGGCTCCACCTCCAAGCCCCGCTCCCCACGACTGCCTGGGCCCCTGCCGGCCAGGACGGACCACTGTGTTCTAGACTCCCAGCTTCAGCCTGGCCCAGCTGAGTTGTTGTGAGCACCTGGGAGAGCGAATCAGCGAATGGACGATCGCTGTCTGTGTCTCTCAAATAGATAAATTAAAATTTATAAAAGAAAAAATAAAGAAATGGCAAAACCAATACTGGTGACAATCCATAGCTTGATGTAGGTACTATTTAAATTCATATGTTCACTTTGTAAAGTTCACACCCACACTGATCTGTGCATGGTTCTGTATATATGTAATACTATCACTTAAAGTTGACAAAACTCAGTCAAAGAGGTTCAAAATAAGTAACTCAACAATGGAACTAACGAAAAAAATTGCCAGTAAACACTGAATCCACTTCAATACAGAAATGGTCAACCCTTTCGAAACCAAAAATGTTTCAATGTCAACAATCTAAATTTATATAATTAAAATAGCTTATTACTACCGTGTGATGCTGAAACACATTTCCACTGAATGTGGAGGGCATGTGGGGGCAGGGACTTAAACCACAGGCAAGGAGATGCGATCAGCTCAGAGAGGAGGAAGCTGTCTGCTGGGGCAGCGAGCGGCAGGCAGCTCATGGGCAGTGCTGCCTCAGCGCCTGGTATCCTGCACCAGGCTAAGGGCCAGCAAGGATTTATTTAACAATGGTTAGTGATTTTCCAAAGAAACTCTGCAAAAGCCAACTAACATAGCTAAAGAGGAACACATAAAATTAGGCAGTCACACGGGGAGAAGGAATGAAGGGTGTGTGTACATCACTACTGTCTGAAGGCAACACAAGTGGCGGGGCCAAGCTACAGACCTCCCCCAGGAACAAGACCCGGGAGACCCCAATCAACAGCACTGTTTGTTGACCTGGGCAGGCAACTCTAGAGAAAAATAGCCACTGGAAGTATTAATGTCCTTTTAACTTGGCAAAGCTCTTTCCAGTGAATGAAGCTGTTCTTAACCCCGAAGGGACAGGGAGGAATTCTCAGGACAGACCTACATGTTATTGATCTCTGTAGCCCCAGAGCTCAAGGTTAGACCAGGTACATAAATCAGACCTTATTTATACATAACTGTTGAAAGTTAATGTAATAAAACACACTGAATCCAACAGCTACTGCACGGTACTGCCGGATTCACGCCAAAGTGCTCAGTTCTAATCAACGAGGAAAACTTTCGGCTCTGTACTTTTTAAGGGCAGATGTACACCTGGCCTCTTTGCTAGCTAACCTTATAATACACCAACACTCTGTGCTTCCAACGAAACTGGCCGCTGGACTGTAGACACTTCCATGTAGGTAAATTCCTATCTTACTTTCGTTTCCAAATATACTACACCATAGTCAAGCATGGCTACCAAAAAATGAACAGTAACCTTGCTTCATTTCATGGCTGATCAATTTCTTTCAATCATAAAAGGTATCTCTTAGGAATATAAGGAGAAATATACATTGAACTGATTAAGCCTATCCATTTCCAAAAGAGAGTGGAGCTTGATAAATACAAAACACATACACTTCATAGTTTAAAAAACTGGAACAAAGGAAAGAGAACAAATATGATAATTATAAGCATTAACAGAGTTTACAAGATTAAGCATCACATTTAGAAGCCTCATATTTTGTGCTAATCTTCTTGGTAACCACAGCAAAAAAAAGGAGGGGAGGGGGCACACGAATTTACACATTGCTAAAAACCAAATAGCTCTATGTCAGAAATGAGTACACAAAACACAGTAAACTCACAAAGCAAATCTCCTACTAGTTCAGCCCGGTTCATTCAGTCCCACCCCAAATGAAGCTTTATGCCTGCAGGGGAGGACCCCAGGGATTCCCAGTCCTCTGGAGCTCCCAGCAGTACCTGGGGCTGAGGTCGCAGGCGTGAGCTCGGCCGTCCAGCCAGCCAGGCTGCAGGGACCACACCCCCAGCAGACAGGCACCAACACCAGGGACGTGCACAGGAAGGGACCGCACCTCGCAAGCAGTAAACTAGTAGACAACACCACGAAAGCAGCCAGCTATGAACCCCAACTCAGGGAATCCGTCCTGAGCAGTACCATACATGCTCTTTATTTAAGCATGTATGCAAACAGGAAGTTTGCTACTTTTCTGAAAAATCCCACTCAGTCTTCCACGTCATTGTCTTCATTTCAAACCTGGACATGGTTTTCAGGACACTTGCAGGCCACAGAAATGAAGCATATGCAATTCAGACAGACCTGTGACTTCAGATTCTACACAGGAAGTTCAATTCATCATCTAATTCTGAAATCCCTATCTCCTCTATAAGTTAAAGACTTCAGAAAATCATTTAGTTTGCCTCTGATTTCAAAGAGAGAAAAACACTTTTTAGTTATTTTACTTTTGGCTTGGAATATGAGATTTCCAAAGAAATTTACTGGAGTTTACAAAGTTAATGACAGTAGAAATGGTAATATAAAAATATTTTTCTTCAGAAAGTAACCTTCCCCTCCCATATAAAAACAGCTAATATATTTTATTAAATAATTTCAGATTACAGAGGAAATCAGAAAGCTTATCAACAAGTTAATTATTAAAAGCAACCAAAAGTAAATCAATAAGGTAATGTATACCTGCAAAATCTAAATTTAAATAGTATCAGGAGCTCTTTACATGTTTATAAAGTATTTCTACCTTAAGTTTAATGTTTCTCAACACTCCCTCCCAATAATGAATCCCCTGTATGCAGATACTTTCTACGGAACATTTTGTATGTTGAAATGGTAAGTACATCACACAACAAGGCCGTTCTCTAATGGTGAAACACTTTGGCCACAGCGCAAACAAGGAAAAACCAAGGAACACGTAAAACCCTGGGGACAACCTGGGAAAAAAAGAACATATAAATCACTAACTCAGTGCCCCATCGAAACCCTTCTGCCAGATACCAGCATTCCATATTAAAGTCACTTAGGATCGTGGTCACTTGCAGCTGGACCTAAGACACACATCAACACTCATTTTCCTGCAAGCCCTCCACGTGTTCTGTTCTCACAGAGATGTTCCACACAGGAACCGCCAGCAATCTGCCACTCACGTCACTGACACTGCTCAGCGACCTGAAATCAGGACTTGCTGCGATTATAATCACAATAAGCCAAAAGGATAATTTAGAAACAAAATTCACCTTCGTCACTGTCTTCGCTTTCAAATCTCCGTTCTCTACAACACTGAGGTCCAGTTTGCCGTCATCCTTACTTCCTATAGCTTTTAGTCCTTGCAGAAGAATATCTCGTAAATTTTGATAAAGAGGTTTTTCAGTATAGCCCAGTAATTTCACTGTTTCCAAGTATTTAGCAATTTCACCTAAAAGAATAAATCATTTTATTATAAATTTTAATCACAAATCCAAAATATTTATTTTCTTCTAAGAAAATTATTCACAGATATAATCAGATTAGAATGGAAATGTACAACATCTTGTTGAGACATCATTTTTTAAAATCATTTTAATGAAAAATATGCTTTTGAATTCAGGAATTATCAAAGTCAAAGAAAATTATTTTGAGATAAAATGTAAAAACATTTTTGTAATTCTGAGCAACAATAAGACAGAATACATAATTAAAATCTAAATATGCATTAAAAATAATCATTTAAAACCATAAAATATAAAAAGGGCCTAGAATAATTATGAAAGTAAATCCATTTTTTTGCTATAGAAGCCACTAGTTGTATGGCACATGGCTAGATTCTTTGTGCAAGTGAGAAACAAAACACACCCAAAACAGGTTAACAAAGAAAAAAGAAAGCAAGACAAACAAGGTCTTCCCATGAAGAAAAATCGGCTTCTGAATGCTGACAGGTTGATTGTACACTGAGGCGGAACCACACCATAAAGAGCCTGGTGGTCACAGTCAACACCTGTCAACATCAACAAACCTCTTTCCACTTGCTCAGCCCTAGACTTGGACCCACTGCCTTGTGCACAGGTCCCTGATGTGTGAGTTCATCACCTCCAATCCCAACAAAGCCTCACTCCCTGCCGTTTCCCTCTCTAACCCTCTAGCTCCTCAACCTAAAATCTTAAGAGCAGTCATCCTTAAATCTTTGCTTCCCACACATCAAAAGATTTGGTCAGTCCTACATATACACAGTCAGTAATCCAAATACTATGAATCAGGTGCTGTTCTGGATTCTTGAAACTAATCAGAAAAACAGAGACCAAAACCCCAAACGTCCACTTTCCTCCTCTGATGGAGACCCACAAGAACCATAACATGAACACCGCCATGTCTGGCCGAACCCTGAGACCGTTCCCAGGGAGGAGGAGACGTGACAGAGACACCACTCTACCACTGCGATTCAGTGTGACAGAGCAGGCCGGGTGCTTTCAACCAGTGTAAGACGGTAAGAAAAGAAACAGAAGGCATAAAGAACGGAACAGGAGATGTAAAACAGTCTTTAGTCAAACACCACAATCGTACACATGGAAAATCCTACACAATCTACAAAACTACCAGAACCAACAGGCACATCTGGCAAGGTTACAGGAAGCAAAACAAATAAAAAAATAAACAGGAACCTAACTTATTTCTATACACCAGCAAAAAGCAATTTGGAAAATGAAACTGTTAAAAGCTACCACCAAAAAGCTTCAAATATCTAACAACAAATGCAATAAAATACGGGTCAGATTTTTGCAGATTATAAACAGGTAAGAGAAATTTCAAGACCAAATTTAATGCCATTCTATTGTACTAAAAAATTCAACAGTATATAAAGATGTCAGGGCTCCCCCAAATTAGTCTACAGAGCTAATTCAATCCCAAAGTTCCAGCAAACTGAGGCTGCGGTGCATGCGTGCATGTGTGTGTGTGTGTGCATGTGTGTGTGTGCATGCATGTGTATGTGTACATATGTGTGCATGCATATGTGCGCACACGTGTGTGTTGGTATATGTGATTCAAAAGGCGAATCTAAGCAGAGATGCAAACAACCCAGAATAGCAAAACAGCACAGCCAAGTAAAACAGTGATAGAGGACAAACCACCAGGTGTCACGACATAAGATAAAGCTACAGTAGTTAAGACAGTACAGCTCAACAGACCAAAAGAAAAGTGCATGCATTTGGCATAGTGGTTACGATGCCACTCCCGGGCTGGTGATGTGCTGTGGAAGGTTAGGCCTCTGCCTGTAGCATCAGCATCCGATATGGGCACTGGTTCAAGTCCCGGCTGCTCCACTGTTGGTCCAGCTCCCTGCTAACGCACCTGGGAAAAGCAGCAGAAGACAGGCCAAGTGCATGGGCCCCTGCACCCACCTGGGCAACCCAGAAAAAGCTCCTGGCTTCAGCCTGGCCCAGCCCTGGCTGTTGCTGCCATTTGGGGAGAGTGAACCAGCAGATGGAAGATCTGTCTGTCTCTCTCCTTCTCTCTGCCCTTCAAATAAATAAATACATCTTTTTAAAAAAGATAGCATTGCCTTCGGGTTGCCTGCATTCCACACTGGAGGGCCTGTGTTAGTCCCAGCTCCACTCCCAAGTCCAGCTCCCTGCGCACAGATTCTGGGAGGCAGCAGCTGACGCTCAGCAGCTGGGTGTCTGCCACCTGCACAGAGACTAAGCTCTCTGGCTCCTGGCCTCAGCCAGGCTCAGACCCGTTCACTCCCCGACATCTGGGGAGTGAACCAGCAGATGAGGGCATTAATTAATCATTTTTTAAAACCTGACAAAAAAGAACAGTTTAAAGAGTCCAGAAACAGATCCACAGACCCACACTTGATTTATGCCAAAGGTGTCACCGGTGGGGAGGAATGGTCTTTTCTTTCAAGAGAAGTTGTGGGGGTCAAATGGATATAAACAGGGAAGTGAAGGAGAAAATGGCCCCTCCTTGGAGCTGGCGTGGTAGAGTGAGCAGGTCTCCCACACTGAAGTGCTAGCTCAAGTCCCAGCTGCTCCACTTACTAATGTGCCTGGGAAAGCCTTCTCCCTCCCTCCCTCCTCCTCCTCCTCCTCCTTCTTCTTCTTTCTCTCTCTCTCTCTCTGCCTCTCCTTCTCTCTTTCAAATAAATAAATAAATCTTTTTTTTTTTTAAAAGGGGTTGTTTTTTGTTTTACTTATTTAAAAGAGTCATAGACAAAAAGAGAGGACAGACAGACAGACACAGACAGAAAGAATCTTCCATGCGCTGGTTCACTCCCCAAATGGTCACAACGGCCAGAGCTGTGCCAATCCAAAGCCAGGAGCCAGGAGCTTCTTCAGGGTCTCCAACATAGGTGCAGGGACCCAAGGTCTTGGGCCATCTTCCACTGCTTTCCCAGGCACATTAGCAGGGAGCTGGATCGGAAGTGGAGCAGCCAGGTGTCAAACTGGCACCCATATGAGATGCAGGCGTTGCAGTCAGCGGCTTAACCTATTATGCTACAATGCCAGCCCCTGGGCAGGGGTTTTCAATTAATGTATTCAATGATGTATAACCAATGTCTAGAATAGCTGCTGGCGCACAATAAAGTCTCAATAAATACTAGGTGAATAAATGAATTAAATTTCCTTTATTTCCTGAAAACAAAGAACAATGATTAAACAGGGCTCAACTATTCAATAACTCACCTTTGGGAAGGGGTGTGCTTTGCTCATGAAGCAGCCTCAATACAGTGATTAAACCCCCAGAACTGAGAGACAGACAGACAGACAGACATAGACATAGATATCATGCCTTTTCTCTCCCACAAAAACCAAAATCTCCATGAATTTTTAAGAAATGTTTCCTACCTGGCTTGTTTTTCTCAGGGAAACATGTATCCATCAAAGCTGCAATATCTTCTCTGTACCTGTTACAGAATGAGTCAGGTTTGAAGCTTCATGTCGCGTCACGGGACATTATTCACATCTAGTAACAACGACTAGCACATAAGCAGCATCGTGTCGCGTCCTACACATGCTGACAGACTCTCCCAAAATACACGGACAGGGACCAGCCTGTGGCGTACTGGGTGAAGCCAGCATCCCCACGGGAGCGCGGACGCAGCCCAGCTCCCTGCTCTGGACCTGGGAAGGCGGGGGAAGATGGTCCCAGCACCGGGCCCCTTCCACCCACGGGGGAAGCAGGACGGAGGCCGCAGCTTCCTGGCTTCAACCTGCTACTGCCGGGAAGTGAATCAACAGATGGAAGATCTGTCTCTTTCATTCCCCCTTTCATGTACATAAATCTTTTTTAAAAAATAACATAAATTGAACAAAAAACCAACGAACTTTATTGTTTTACAAGTACGTTCTTATTTCTACAATAAGATCAGGTAAAACTATAATTCTTGACAGAAATTCTGACTAAAACACTTTCTTTATCCTGATTTTGTCCAGAATAATTTAGTTTAGGTTCTCCGTTACCTAATTTTGGAATCTCTAACATAGTTAGGATCTTTCAAATTATCCTCCCAGGGAAGATGGCCACTGAGCCACTGGACCATGCAGTAACCCAGGATTTCCAGATCACCACGTCTCGATGGGGCTGCAAAGACAAAAGATAAGGTATACTGAAATACCTCCCACGGTGCAACTTCAAGTATCCACAAAGCGACAAAATAAAACAGTCTCATTCTAAGTCATCATAAAATTTTCAGAATCATTTTTTTAACAGAATCAATTTTTTTTTTTTATTTGACAGATAGAGTTAGACAGTGAGAGAGAAAGGTCTTCCTTTCGTTGGTTCACCCCCCCAAAATGGTCGCTACGGCCAGAGCTACACGGATCCGAAGCCAGGAGCCAGGTGCTTCCTCCTGGTCTCCCATGCGGGTGCAGGGTCCAAGCACTTGGGCCATCCTCCACTGCCTTCCTGGGCCACAGCAGAGAGCTGTACTGGAAGAGGAGCAACCGGGACAGAATTAGGTACCTCATATGGGATATCGGCGCTGCAGGTGGAGGATTAACCGAATGAGCCACGGTGTCAGCCCCAAAAACATTCTAATTAAGCAAAATAAAGCCATAAAGAAGGCCTCCTTGCAGCTGCGTGAATCACCTCACTGCCAGAACCTTCTTGGTTGTCTGAGGGTGGGAGGAGGGAGGAGGGAGGAAACACAAGATGGCTGGTGACACACTGCAGGGCCTGTGCCATCTGTCCTCTGCCCTACTGCTGCCTCTCAACTCTTATTTACTGAATTATCCATTTATTTGGCCTTAATTAAGACCTGGGTAGAGCCTGGTCAAAAACATTAGCAATTTATTTCTCATTCAGGTACCTCCTGACATACCCACGCCATTGTGTGCATCGATACTGGTGAATTCAAGGGTGCCGTCGTGACATCTCTTGGGGTCTTCTTTGTATTCTTTATGAACTCCTTCTGGGCAGTATCGATAAGCAAGGCCATAGTCCACCAAGTACACCTATAAATTTCCAAGTACCAAGACAAATTAAAGCCAAAATCATTAAAGCACAGAAATAAAATACTGTTGTGGGGGTGGAGTAACTGACAGGACCACACCGTAACACTCTAAAAAGTCAAATCCAAAATGCGAACAGCAGCAAATATTGAATTCTGAGGGACTTTTTTAAAATAAAGATGTTAAGTAACCACATAGCTGCAGTTCAGAGAGTATCACTTGACTTTACGTACTCGCAGAGAAGCGTGTGCTATACTTGTAATTACTCATCTGCTCAACTGGAGCAAGGAGTATAGATCTTACGCTTTTTCTTACAAAAATGTTCAAAACAAAACTGAACAGCAACACTGACTCAACACAACTGCCACTTTCTACACAAAAGCGCACGACACACCCCAGACAGGGCCAGCGATACCACTGACGGAGGACACGTTCGTCATGGTCTCATCCTGTTTCTTCACTTACAAATAATCAAATACTAATTTACTCCATAAAACATTTCACAGTGAAATCATGATCTGAAGAACTTTTAGATGAGACCCTTAGCTACATTTAAATACTATATATTAAAGTCAAGCCTTCATAATTAAAACTGAATTTAATATCATATCCACACACATTTCTGGGCAATTACAACTGGTCTGATTAGCACACAAAGCTAATAAATTTGGCTTTCTTCTATTCCATCGCCACATATTACATCTTTAATTCTGGTAACTGTGACACAGGAATGCATCTGTGCACAAAGAGAAACTGAAAGTAAAAATGTGGAGATGGATCCGGCACACACATAAAATGTTAGAAAAACAATCCCATCCAAGCGCACGCCTAAAGGGTGACAGAGCTGAAAATCTTTCTATAAAATAAAAAATGTAGCCTGTTGTAGTCAACCGCAAACTGATCTAAGTGATACCAGTATTTCTGCTTATTACATTGTTCAAATCCAGTCTACTTCAATTAACAGTGTCGTCCTTGTTCAGGTTCTCCGCGAACAGAGAAACAGCTAGAACAAGAGGGCTGAAAAGAACGAGATAACCGCCTCCCACGGTTCCCCATCAGCACACGAGCTCAGCTACTTCCTTTTGTTCCATCTGCCGGGACCGACTTTGGCAGAGGAGAAGCAAACACATGAGATGGTCCGGAAACACGAGAGTCGGAGGAAACACCAGACATAAAGACAGGTTTGAGGAAGAAGGATGAGACAGAGAATGCTGAAAAATAACTACGTCGAGTGCCCGGCATGTTTAAAATGTGGAAATCTTCCTTTTATGCACAAGATCAAGAGAAGAGGCAGACTCCCCGTGAATTCGCAGGCCCAACTGCGATTGTCAACTAAACCTTCCTTTTCCCAGCCTCACAGGACAGCTGCAAGGAATCACAGGTCCCTCTACTCCAGCGCAACGGACGCAGACACAGGCAGAATGCTACTAGCATCCTCTCTTTCCTTAGAAAGTAAATTACAAAGAAAATGTAATAAATTTTAAAAAATGCACACTGGAATTCTAAACACCAAGCGTATACAAATTTAGACAGCTAAGGTATTTCTGTAAACCAATTGATTTGAACAATCAACATGTTAAAGACCAAATTTTCCAAGTAACAGAACACTTACATTTGATGGATTTCTTGAACAAAGGAAATAAAAAAAGTGACAAAGCAGACAGGCAAACATAATTCATTGGTGTACTATATAATTTTAAGCTTCCACTCCCAAATAGCTATTTGAAATTCATTTTGTATCACAAGTACTTCTTCTGAATATTATTTAGGGCAAAATAGCCAACTTGATAAAGTGCCAACAAACTGCATCGAAACGGAGAATGTTAACTAGATAAAAGTGTCAAGAAGAAATATTATTATCACCATATCTACTTCAAAAAGTAAAACTTCTGCATGGGTTCAAAAGTTCAAAGCAACCATACTTGTCTTCAAACAACACATTTTAAATAGTAGAAATTAAAGATATGCAACTACCTGGTCAGGATTCTTGTAGCTCAGGAGGAGATTCGAGGCCTTGATATCTCCATGTACATACTCATGCTCGTGAATATATTCCAGAATATCCAGCTATGAAAGCATCACACAGGAGAAATTAATGTAATACCTAACACAACCAGCAGAGGACCGAGCTCCAACATACTAGCCTTTATTAAAAAGAATTCTTTGAAAACAAAAATGTAGCTCACATACAATTCTTAAGCTTAGCTGCAAGACAGTTTTCCGAGAAAACCTTCTGGCATTTGCTTCGTATATTTTCTGAAGGTCACTCCCAAAGCGATCCATTATCATAAACCTGTAACTGAAGACAAACAAGAAAAGTCAATGAACAAAATATAACTCAGGAAAATCTACTTTGCAATGACTAATACCCTTTCAGAGCAATTTGTTCCAAGGCAAAGTTTAGTAAGACAGTATTCTAAAGAAATAACCCGAGAGAAATATAAACATTTGAAACAATCTCCCCCACTAGAACGCTCAAGCCCAGCCTGCTGCTCTGTCCTCTTTTCCCCAGAGGGTCTCCCACTCTCTGCTGGTTACTGCAGACAATACTTGAAGATACTGTCCACAGAAAGAACCCAACAGATTCATCCACAGGAAAGACAAAGAATCTGAATAAGAATGACAAACAATCTGAGTAAGAATGAAGGCACCGATTTTTCTCACAAAGTTCATTTATTTTTCTGGATATTAGCTTCCTTCCTGTGACGATTTTTCTCTAATTTTTAAAGTACATTTCGCAGTATCAACATTCTGTTAAAATAAAGACTGCCAAGGGACACTGCTGACCACAGCTAAATTCAGTCAAAATTGCTTGAATGGTAAGAAGGCATAGCATGTTTGACACTCAGTGGGTGAGACTGGAGGGAGAACAAACATCCAGGAAAAAAATGAAGACTTTTGGTTCTGCCAAAAACCAGCTACATCACCTTGGTTAAGTCCCACTAACCCCTGAGCCTCCATGTCCACGGGAGTAAAACGACACAGTGAAGACCCATCTTTTCTCAGGTCTTTTCAGTGACCGGGTATTACAGTTCAGAAAGTATTGAAAACATCACTGATCAGCAGTGACCCTGCCCAGCTTCTGCTCTGAGGACTTCCTTTGTCTTCAACAGTTTTCCAGGTTCAACTTGTCTGGCTAAATCATTCAATAAACCAACAAAAAACAAGAGCACACCCAAAATGTATCAAGGTGCCTTCTGGTGGGGAGGAGAGGGAGACGGCCTCACCACTTCGGACAGCGCTTCCTGAACACCTGGCCCGGGCAGTACCCTGAGGAACATACTAGGCATCCACCCCTCCAATCACCCCGTGACGGAGGAACGTAAGCACAGGAGAGCAAGCAATGTGTCCTCGAGTACGCAATGAAGCCGAACTTTGGACCACCGCACCACCAATACGTAAACAAACATCAGTCGGAAAACAAAATTCCCACTTGTATGCTGTATGCCTTCATAATAAAAATGCAATATGACAAGTGGAATGGAGAAGGAAGAGCTGATTAACACTGAGAGATAACAAGCCAGGGAATAGGCGTTCAGTCTAGCAGTCAAGGCGCCACACTGCACACTGCAGTATCCGGGTACAACTCCCAGCTCTGACTCCTGACTCCAGCTTCCTACTAACCCAGGCCCTGGGAAGCAGTAGTGGTGGTTCAGGTAATCGGCCTCCTGCCCACCCTTGGGCGAGATCTGCATTGCATTCCTGGCTCCCAGTTTTAGCCCCAGCCCAGCCCTGGCCATTGTGGGAATTTGTGGAGAAAACCAGCAAATGGGAGCCCTTTCTCTGCTGTGTGTTTGTGTGTGTGGGGGGATGGGTGGGTCTCCATCTCCCAAGTAAATAAATGACGACATGCCAAACAAAAAACTCAGGATTCTACCCCATAAAAATGTACAATTATTATATGTGATTACAAATAAAAAATTTTTTAATTCAAAATTTTATCTGATTTTGAACTAGAGATTTGGAGATCATCTTGTCTACACATCTTTTAATAATAAAAATAATGTTTATGGAGGAAAACTGATTTGTCCAAAGTCAGACAATTAATTAGTGGTAAAATGTGTTAATTCATGTAACATTTCCCAATACCTCTAAGATAATAAAGAGAGAACAATAATTTTGATTTCCTGATTTCCTTTGATATCAGGTTTTGAAAGTTTGACATCAGAACCTAAATTCTTGTTTTCTTCTACATATAAGTGACATCTGCAATTTTAATAATAGAGGTAACAAAAATACAACCTCTGTTGACAGCCTGAACGAAGACTAAAATGCAACTGCTTAATTTGATATGGAATCTGCTAATACATCACATTAAGCAGACCTTTGTTTTCATTCGCACAGCATCCCACCACTACTCTAAACAACCCCTTAATCTCATATTTCTAAATTATAAACATCAACTGAAGCAGGAGTCCATAAATTGCATAGAAGCTGTCACCACATTCTAGTCAAAGACGGCTCCACCACTGAGCAGCAAAACTGAAGTTATCTCTGAATAACTCCTCTAAAGCAGAACCTGTGAAGTAAACATCTTCTGGGGACTTGGATAAAATAACACAAGAAATGGGAAAATATTAAATGAGAATAAAATAATTTGATGATGATAGCTAACATTTTTACTATCTTAACACTGTGTGTATTAATTTAAATGAGTCAGAGACAAGTGAAGATTTCTGATGGGGAGGAAGACAGAAGAGTGATCTTACTTTCTGTTTCTCTACTCTTTAAAGACTTATGAATACTTTTAAGAGCTTCCACTAAAAAACTAAATCAATGCCTTACACATTGACTGTTTCTAAAGAAGACTTTTTTTTTTTAAAGATTTATTTGAAAAGCAGAGTAACAGAGTGGCAGAAGCAGAGAGAAGTCTTCCATCCACTGGTTCACGCCCTAAATGGCCACAATGGCCAGAGCTGAGCCAGTCCAAAGCCAGGAGCCTCTTCAGGGTCTCCCTTACTGGTGTGGGGCCCAAGCACTTGAGCTATCTTCTACTGCTTTCCCAGGCCATAGCAAAAAGCTAGATGTAAAGTGCAGCAGCCAGGACTCGAACCAGCACCCATATGGGATGCCAGCGCCACAGGCAGGGCCTAGCCCACTATGCCACAGCACCGGCCCCAGAAGACATTTCTAACAACTTCATTTTATAAAAGAAATGGGCTGAGTGGTAAGGTCACCACTAGTTAACAATGAGTTAAGACGTGGACTGAGTATGTCTCGTTCTAGCCAGGGAGGTTAACTTTGAAAGCACCCTCATCAGGTACCTTAAAGTCAGCCATCAACCCACCACCACCAGGCCCCTCTCCCACACAAGCCCTGTTTAGACAAGATCCGAGTCTTATCATAAAGCAAGTAGTAAGAACATACATGATGGGGCTGGCTCTGTAACGCACGCAGCCTGGCAATGCTGGCATCCCATTATCCCAGTGCTGGTTTGAGCCCAGACTGCTCCGCTTCTCATCCAAGCTCCCTACTAAATAGCTGGGAAGTCAGAGGAAGATGGCCCAAGTGGTTGAGCCCCGCCACCGGGGAGGGAGACCAGGATGGAGTTCCTGACTCCTGGCTTCAGACTGGCCCAGCCCTGGTAACTGCAGCCATTGAGGGAGTGAACCAGTGGATGAAAGATCTCTCTCTCTCTCCCTCTCCCTGTTACTCTATCTTTCAAATAAATAAATATTTGTTTTTTAAAGAAAAGAATGTATATGTAAAATGTGATGGCACAGTGTAGGCAGCTTTAAGAAAAGCCACTATTCTCAAGCAAAATACCACTGTTCCCAAATAGAAATAACAAACAAAACCACTCATAACCGTGATGAAACTGAGGCAGAAAGAAATAACTTACCCAAAGTCACAAACATTGTAATGGGCAAAGCACAGATTTGAAACTAGGTTGTCTGTTTTAAATTCTTACCCTTGACTGATCCTCAGTCTATAGAATTTCACCAGGAAAATCTCATTAAAACTTTGGAAACGTCTTCCAACAAAATCATATGTAACAAAACATTACATGTGATTTCAGGGAGCCCTCCACTCCCTAGGAGAAATACAAATCCCAGGTAAGCATCGTTGCCTACCCAATCACCCACCTCTGTTCTAACAGAGAATCGACTTGGCTCAGGCACCCATCCTCCTCCAGGTCCACGCCGCACCAAGTCCATCTCTGTGATCACTGCGCCTTGCCAACGACTGCTTTAAGAAACTGAACTCGGGGCTGGCGTCGCGGCACAGCAGGCTGAGCCTTCACCTGGGAGGCTGCCATCCAAAGTCGGTGCTGATTCAAGTCCTAGTTGCTCCACCTCCAACCTAGCTCCCTGCTAACGCACCCGGGGAAAGCAGCAGAAGATGGCCAAGTGCCTGGGCCCCTACGCCCATGGGAGACCTGGATGAAGCTCCTGGCTCTTGGTTTCGGCCTGGCCCAGCCCCTGCCATTATAGCCATTTGGGGAGTGAACAAGCAGATGGAAGATATCTCCCTCCCTCTCTCTTTCAATATTTCAAATAAATAATTTTATAGAAAATAAAAATAGCTCTGATAAAATCTAAGCCTGAAAACATGGGAAGAAGTCTGCCACAGGATCCTTAGGGTT
This sequence comes from Sylvilagus floridanus, assembly GCA_949820135.1. Classification (NCBI taxonomy): domain Eukaryota; kingdom Metazoa; phylum Chordata; class Mammalia; order Lagomorpha; family Leporidae; genus Sylvilagus; species Sylvilagus floridanus. Next base: position 49,216,206 of record OX463228.1, on the reverse strand, counting down.
TCCTTGCCAGCAAATGAGGCTCATAAAAGGCGGTCCCATTTTCTGCCTTTGGGTACGAAGGTTACACGTGATGCCCAGAGGGGGCAAAAGCACACGACCAGGTGGCAAGGTGACGACTGAATGACTCTTGAAGGGCTCCTGTTTGCATAAAAGATGTGTGTGTGTGTGCGCGTGTGCATGTGTAAAGGAAGATGAAGACGTGTGTGTGTGTGTGTTTGTGTGTGTGTGAATGCAGGGCTACTGGGCTCTGCTCCTACTTGTCACCAGGTGTGTGTGTGTGTGTGTGTGTGTGTGTGTGAGAATGCAGGGCTACTGGGCTCTGCTCTACTTGTCACCAGGTGTGTGTGTGTGTGTGTGTGTGTGTGTGTGAGAATGCAGGGCTACTGGGCTCTGCTCTACTTGTCACCAGGTGTGCGCGTGTGTGTGTGTGTGAGAATGCAGGGCTACTGGGCTCTGCTCCTACTTGTCACCAGGTGTGTGTGTGTGCGTGTGTGTGTGTGTGAGAATGCAGGGCTACTGGGCTATGCTCTACTTGTCACCAGGTTCTGGCCAGGGGAACTGCTCTACAGACGTCCTCCAGGCAGGCCCCACGCTAACGGGCTTCCCGTCTGCTGCGAGGGAAAGCAGAGGCCACAGGAAACGTTGTTCATCTGGGTCGTGTACACTGCACGCAGGCCTGGCAAAGGCCTAGCAATATTCTGAGCTTTCAATAGTAACTCTTACTAAACCAACTGGACGGAGAATACTCAAGAGAGAAGAAAAACTACTTAATTTTTACCTTTTTCCATTTTTATCATGCAGACCAGACCCCCAGTACTTAGGAACACCCAGGTACTTCAGTTTATGGGTACGAATCCATTTCTGAACTACAAATCAAAACAGATGCTGGTGATCTCAGCTGTCATGCACAAATGATATTTGGTTAAACATCACTAAGAGCAGAATATACTTCTACATGCAACAAGACTTCACTTTTATCATGTACAATATAAAAAGTACTTTATGGTGCAAGCATATTTTAACCTTCTAAATTCTGTTATCTTTCCTTCAACACTGTCTTAAAAAATGAAAAAACTACTAAAAGCATTTTCAAAAAATCAAAACCACACAACTGCGGTTGCAGTTAATCTGATTATACTAATGTTTACATGCTTCCCCAGGAAAAGTTGTTTTTTACCATACTCTGTAAGGGTAACACCCCCCCCAGTCTTCCACCAGGGAACCCACCAGAGAAGAGAAGGACAGTGTCCCCGGAAGCTGTCCAACCTAACACGTCCTCTCAGGGGCCCTGAGATTCGCAGAGGGAAGTGGGCGGGCAGCAGCCAGGACAGTCTGCCGTCCACGGGGGTACCTCTGCTCTACCCCAGCGGTTACAGCATCCCCTGGGGTGACATTCTCCAGAATTTAGAAAAATCCTCAAGGTTTGAACATTCTTGAGCCATACACATGGATTAGGGTTAATTCTCAATTTTATATTTTCTTGGTTACATATCATTTATTAGCTTTATTCTATGTATTAATTCAGGTGAAATCTTGTCATAACAAACCCATTAAGAGATCAAAATTCTTTCATACAACTCTTTAAAACAGAATTTATTTATAAAGCAGGAAATAACGAGGGGTCATAAGATGTAACGCTTATTAGTCTTGGCTTAAACAAAACAAGACAAAACATACTTGTCATTTTACAACTATAAACATAGACATACTGTAGTTCTTACTTTGCTCTGGTTTAGCAGCTCGTTGGTAGAACTTTAATTCAGTAAAAAGAGGTCCATTGTCACTGGGTTCCTTAAAATATAAGAGTTAATTAGTACTAGCAGTACTGAGTTATTTTCAGTGAACCTCCAAAATAGACTAACAAATCAACTTTTCTTTCCAAACAACGTAATTCTGATACTTAATTTCATAACTGTGTTAAAGATTAAGTCAGACTCCTTAGAAATGTTTTAGACATTCTCAGAATAGTCCATAAGTCTTATATTTCTCTCAAGTTCTATTTCTATAAGTGATAAATTATACAAAAATCAGATATACAGCTCAGTCTTTGCAGAAGTTTAAGAAAAACCTTTAAACTAATTTTCATCTTTATTAAGCTTTCCCTTAAGCAAAGATCAGCAACCATGTTAACTGTATCACCGAGGGGCTACATGGTATTTCTGAGATTTAATAAAATTTCCATACCTGACTTAACCAATTAGTGGCAAAACCCCGCTCCTCTCCTGTCTCTCCTGACAGCTGTCTGGTTCCTCAGGACCACAGAGGAGGGCACGCGGGCACACGCGGCCCTTCCACTGCCCGCTGTCCTCTGACCACTTCCCCTGGTTTCCAAACCACAACCCAGTGACTTACTTCCCACGTGGTAACTCAAAGTCAAGAGGAAACTGGAGCTGCATAACTGCTTCCCACTAACTTTACTTGTCTATTTTCATCTCATATTTTAAGAGATATTAACAAAATGTTTTTATAAACAAGCATACATTCACAAAAAGGTACTTGCATAAACAAAAAACAATAGCTTATCAGGAGTTCTGCTTTGTTAAGTAAATACAGAAGGGCAGGGAAGATCTTGAAATTCTGTTGACTTTTTAAACAGTAAATTTTTCTAATTAATATTAGTATTTAATGTTTGGTATTTTCCATCGGTTATTATCTTGTTTATTGGGAATCAGAAAAAAATTATAAGCAGTTAAAAACTTAAATGAAGAAGCTGACATATCTGAACTGATTTTAGAGTTGCTTTTCTTTAAGGAGCTTTGGGGAAAGTTATTTTGGACAGAAGCTATGTAGCTGGAGTGCAGGGCTCAGCAGCACGCCTGAGGAACGGGCGGCCCAGCTCAGCAGCCCCAGCAAGAGGACACTGGGGAAGTACCCGGCCTTCCGCTACTGAGGAGGCCTCCTGCAGACACTTGTAAAATGTTCACTTTTCTCATGCTACATGCTCTCGACTCTCACAGAAGTTACACAAAATTACCCTACACACCAACTTCCGTCATCTCAGACTAAATCCAGCCCTACAGGTAGGACCCCCGTGACTGTCCTCAGAAGATGGCCAGGGAGGGGCCACGCAGTTGTGAACAAGCACCAGACAGAAAACGGATGCAGCAGAGCCTGGAAAGCCTGCCTCGCTCGCTCCAGGCGAGTGCACAGAAGACAGTGCACGTGCGCGTGGCCACACCTCAAGAAGCAGGAACCAGCCAGCACACGGGAGTCCCAGCGGTGGACTGCTCGCCTCCGGGCCCTCCACAACTGCAGCTCCCCGAGCAGCAGTGGTACCTAAAGAGACCCTGCATGTCCCCTCCAGGGGCTTCCGGGAACAGGCCCTCTGCAGGACTCACAGGATCCACGTAAGAATGGAAGAAAGGGAAACCGGGGAGGAAAGAATTTGGGTAGTTATTTTCGAAGACTAACTGTCAGAAGAGCTCATCAATATACGTCAGGTTGGAAAAGGTGTGCCTAAGACAAATTCTGGCTTACTATCACCTGTACAAAATTCTGCCCTATTCAGTTTCAACCTATGTCACATCAACTTTGATTTTCAAGTTTTCCTTCAGGCAATAATTTATTATACTTATAATCATGAGAATCAACCACATAAATCAGACCATTATGATGAAAGCCTCACTACAGTGGAGGCTCTTTGAGCTCACTTCATACTTCTTCTAGTCCAATAAGCTTCCATTGCCACAAAAGAAAGGAGCTGCTGCTTGGCACTGCACTCTATCAGAGCTAGCTATTTCTGCTGAAGAGAAATACCTTAACTCACAACTACAATTTTATTAACATATTTCAAATCTAAAATACTTTGCCAACTCTATAATAGCCAAGATTCAGAAAAGAAATTGGGACTGACATTTTAACTAGAATATCACTAAACGTTTCTTTAAGACTTCTAAGTGTCAAAATGAAGATGACAACAGAAAAAATTAAAATGTGATATATTTCAACGGCACCATCTAAAAGCAACTGGCTGCCATTTAAAAATGAAGCTGTACAAAGTTTCTCCTTCCTACTGAAAAAATTGTGATATATGAGTTGAAAATTCAGGTAACTTCTTATAACAACAGGGAGGAAAACCAAATGTTAGTCCACAGAGTTCTTCCCAGCGAACTCTGAAATACACAGTTGGTAACAGTTCACACAGGAAACAGACCATGATACATGAACAGTAAGGATACACAACCCCAAACAGCTGACTTCTGCTCCCACTGCGAAGGGTGAGTGCCACTCAAAGGGCGACTCCTCAGCGTCTGTCAGCAGACAACACAGGATAGCTGTTCTCCGCGCATTACCCCACCAATCGTCAATTCACTGTTTCTTTCTGTTCATTTACTTTCCTGCAATAAAACAGGTGTCTCTCCGTCATCCAGAGGCAGAGTGTGAGCATACTATCCCTGGTGAACCAGCACCACAATTCCATGGCGGCTACGGGAGTCAAGAACTACGGCTCCAGACAAAACCAGAGGCCTCTGTTTGGTAGGAAGGGGAACACTGTTAGCGTGCGCCCACATATCTACGCTGAATAGGGATGTCTTACCATCACCTGAGTGCCAGATACAAGAAACCTGTGGTTAACTATCTGGAGCTCTTTCAGACACCTATGGCACCAGCAACAGCCAGACTTTTCGACAAGTCTTGCACACTGAGGCGGAAATCCAGACAGGTACCTACACACCCGTCCTGAAGAGAGGAGCCACAAAACAAGGACACGGATGTGAACGGCACATTTAACATAACGAAGGAGCTGCGTGTGCCGGCTCTCAGCGCTTCTCAGCCCCAAGGCACAGGCGCATCACCTGGGAGCTTTCGTGAAAACACCAGCACCCAGCACCCAGCCCTAACCTCAGACACTGACAGCACTGCACAACCACTGAGGTTATCAATTAGTAAGTCTAACTGCACTTAAAAACCAATTTGCCTGTATCTATTATTATTTGAAAGTTTTTCTCTATTATTTGCAAGTATTTTTCTCTAGAGACAAAATACATACTCGTTTCAGAGAATCTGGAAATATTTGGTGTATTTTCTTCACTGACAGCCTTTCTAGAAAACTAACGCCATGCTTTCTAGCTTTGTCTCCTCTGTTTGTCAGTCATTAATTATGGGATATCCCCAAGTAACAGGATGTGCTCTTTGAAAGCATGACCTTCAAGGGCCCCGAATGTTTTAAACAACATATGAACGAGCCTACACCCAACAGCGCAGGCAACAGGATAGTGAAGGGCATCAAGAAGTTGTGTGTAATAAATAATAGAAAGGTTTTAAAACGTGGTGGGAAATTATGGTTAAAAAATATTCAAGGGGCCGGCACTGTGGCATAGCACATAAAGCTGCCGCCTGCAGTGCCCGCATCCCATATGGGCACTGGTTCAAGTCCCGGCTGCTCCACTTTCGATCTAGCTAGGGCCTGGGAAAGCAGAAGATGGCCCAAGTCCTTGGGTCCCCGCACCCATTTGGGAGACCCCGAAGAAGCTCCTGGCGTCGGATCGACGCAGCTCTGGGGCCGTTGCGGCCATCTGGGGAGTGAACCATCAGATGGAAGACCTCTCTCTCTCTCTGCCCCTCCTTCTCTCTGTGGAATTCTGACTTTCAAATAAATAAACCAATCTTTTAAAAAAAAGTATTCAAAAGGATAAATAAAATAAGCATTTAAGGAGTGCAAGGAAAACAGTTTTAAATAAGGTCCTTATTATCAAATAACTTAAAATCTAGTTAGGGAGATAAACTAAACACATGAAAAAGTAACTAGTGGTATGAGAAGAATATTAGCATGTGGAACTGTAAAACACGTGTTAACCAGTGTGTGCTGCAGGAGCTGAAGGACTTCAGGGAGGAAGAAGTAAATCCAGCTCCTAAACTCCCCCTTCAAGGGAGAGAGAAAGTGAATAATATTGTTTTGTTTGTGGCATTCTTCCAGGATCACAAACTACAATGCTGAAAAAATTACTGAAATATCAAATGCAAAAGATATTTATCACTGTCGTGATAACAAAGAGGAAGAGTAATAAAGGGAAATGAACGGAACTAAATTAGGAGACAGAGGACTGAGGTCCATAACTCAGAAATGAAACTCACTACCTCAGAAATTCACTTACCTCTGGGAAATACCCGTGCCTACCCATTTCCCTGTTGAATGTCCCCGTAAAAAAGGCAGCAGAAGTGAAGTTACACTGTATTAAAGCTGAAATAGTTCTAATTATAATGAAGAATACCAGTTCCAGCTCAGCTTCAAGACGGGATCACACACCAGTTCCAACCGCAAGACACAGCGCTGCCACACCTCCCTTCCAAGACATGGAAACAGCTGTGCAAATTAACCGAGTGCCAAGGGGTCAGAGGGAACCTCACGATTATAAGAAGCCTTAAGGAGACTTTTCTTCTCAGAACAGAAATCTTTTGAAGACGTAAAGAACTAATCTTACCCAGAGATTTCAGTTTGTCCTATCAAAGACATGCAGAGGCAAGCAGCTGGCCTGGCAGTTAGGATGCTCAAGCCCCACGCGGGAGAATCTGGGTTCAGACCCGGCTCCAGCTCCTGACTCCGGCTTCCTCCGGCAGTGAGGACGGCTCCAGGAAGCGGGTCCTAACACCCTTGTGAGAGACCTGAAGTAGCAGTGCCCAGCCTCAGCCCAGCCGGAGGGGCACTCGTTCTCACACTTTCTCCCTCTCTCTCTCTCCACCTCTCAACTACATATATGTTAGCAAATCAGGACGGCATTTCACCTAGCATCCACATCCCACATCCGAGTGTCTGGATTTGATCACAGACCCTAAGGGACAGAGGTGATGGCTCCAGTGACCGGGTTCCTGCCACCCAGACGAGAGAACTCTGGCCACTGTGCGTTTGGGAGTGAATCTGAGATTGGAGTTTTCTCAAGTAAACAAAAAAATTTTTTAAATTTCTTAGCAAATCAATTCCAGCATTATATAAAACAACAGAATATACCATGACTAAGTGGGATGTATGTTAAGACTACAAAGTTAACTGAACACTCAAATAGCAATCCATGTAATGACATATTAATATGTCAAAATAAAGGAGAAAAATTTTATGATCCATCTCAAAAGATGCAGAAAAAACAATCTGAAATCAACAGGCAAACTATAAACTGGGACAAAATATTTACAACACAGATACCTGAAAAAGAATTTGTACCCAAATAACTCTTTTACTCATCAATTATGAGAAGTAAAACAAACTAGTTATTTAAAAGGGAAAAAAAAAAAGGAGGAGAGGGGCAAAAGACCTAGCAGACCTGTCACATGGGTAAAATCTATATGAACAACCAGAAAACAAAGAAAACGTGCTCAAATCGCCAGTCATCAAGCAATGCAAACGGAAACTGCGGTGCCACTGCCGCGGGCCGCCGGGACGACTAGAAGCCGAACCCGCCGCCAGCCTGACGGCAGCAGATGCCACAGAGGACGCGGAGCACCGGAGTTTTCACGCAGCGCTGGCGGAGGTGTAAAACGGGAACCACTGTGGGATCTGTCTTAAACATGCACCGTCCCTATAAACCACAATTCAGCTTCTGGGTATTTAGACAGGAGAAATGAAATTTATTTCCATAAAAATACTTGTACAAGAATGTTTATAGATGCCTTATTCATAATAGCCCAACACTGGAAACAACTCACATGTTATCAACAAAGCAATAAAACTGAACAAATGACTGATAAACCCACAATGCAGATGAATCTTCAAAACACTATGCTGAACATAAAGTCAGAGAAAAAGTAGCACATCTGTATAACACCACTTATTTAACATTCTAGAACAGGAGAAACCAATCCACAGCAAAAAATAAAAGATAAAAATCCAAACAAGCAGCGCCTGCAAGAGTGTAGAGAAGTAAGGTCTGAAGGGAAACAGAGAAGGTGATGGCAATGGTGGATAGGTGTGTATTTTAGTATTTTATACCTTACACGGGGATATGCACTGACCTAACGTCTTCAAACTGTTCACCTAATATCTGAGACCATCCTTGAAAAATTATGCCTCACTAAAAGAAGTTTAAAAAATTCAGGTCCAAAAAAAATTATTCCTAAGAGGTCAAATATATTTCTTTTTGAAAAGAGTAAAACAAATGAAACAACTTTGGGAAAATTCTAGTTTATGAGTTATGTAGCGTTCAGTAAAAAACAAGGGGGGTGGCAGCTAACTGCCCAAATAACAGATCTTATAAGCTCATCTATTAAAACATGTTCTCCACACGTATCAAAGAACCGTGGAGGAGGAATGTTTCAAATGCTGGAGAATAAAAGACCCGTAATCGATGAACAAAAAGCTAGAATGTCTTTTAGTTTACCAGTATATACACTGAGCTCTCTATTCAAAGTATGCTTCGCAATTACAACATCAGTAGAGCAAAGAAGGCACAAGAATAAAAACGAAAAATTTAACTTTCTAAATTGGAAAGGGATACAAAGAAAATTAAAAATAAGCAAAATGAAAAATCTAAGTGAAAATCCAGAAGCAAACACAAAACAAAACACAATAGAATTACATTGTTGGTCTGGTCTTGTAGGACAGAAATATAAAAGTCATCTCATCTGCTGTAAATAGCTAAAAATATAAAGGAGCCAAATATTGCACATCTCCTCACCTCTGTGCTCTCATTCACTTGTCCTCAAATGCCAGTGACACTAATTCTAAAGAAGGATTTTATTAACTCAGGTGATTTAAAACTTTTATAGCTATTTGTGTGTCTCATTAAATATTTATGAGACATTATTAAAAATGTAATGCCTTACGGTTTAATTAATTCTAGGTATCAAAAATGATGTTTTACAAAATAAATATGAAACACTAGCATAACTTGTTGAGAAAAGAAAATGATTAGCTAAAATATTTTCTTACCACTTTCACAACGCAAGGTGCATCACTGCCAACTGACTTTGAAGAATTTGTATCAGCTGTTTAAAAAAAGTGAAATTATTATCAGAAAAAGTAGCACTAACAAAAACACTATGTTACTATTAAGAAGGTACTTCTAGAACGCCTTAACAGAGCCGAGTTCCCAAACACATGTTCAGGTATCACAACACACTACATCACAGTTAAGACTTTCCTGTCAAGCTTTATCACAACTGAAATTCAAATACATTTTACAATTTCTGGTGTCTTCAATGTGACCATCAAGTAAGTACAACAAATTCTGAGTTTAAAAAGTTAAAGATTTCTTTATTCCAAAAGTACTCAGTCTTTGATATGCTAATATATATTATGATTTCTCCAGAGGATGATAAATGATGCAATTTCTTAAATTTAACAAACTACACGATCCTTTTAAGAAGAAACATCTAGAGAGTAGAAAAAAGACAGCAGTCAAGGAGGTGATAAGTGTTAGGAAACTGGCGCAGTTGTAGCCAGGTGGCCGCATGGCCCAGCGACCTGAGCCAGGCTCCACCCCCATCCTAATGGGATTCGATGCTCCTGCTTCCCTGCCCGCCCTCAGGTGAAGTTTTATAAGGGCCTGTTCCTGCACACAAGCTCTTTTGGCTCCTCCCTCCTGCGCTCTTGGTTGTTCTCTCTAGCCTCCTCCTCTGGTCTCTTGGCGCGCTCTCTCTCTCTCTCTCTCTCTCTCTCTCTCTCTCTGCTCTCTCCTCTCTCGGCCCCTCTCTTCTCTCCTTGCTAACTCCTCTCCTCTCTGTTTTTCTCTTATACTCTCTCTCTCTCTTTCCCTTCGCCGACCCTTCACCCCGGTCTGTGGGGTGCTCCCCAATAAACCTTTTCCCTTACTCCGGCGTTTGGTGTGTTTTGCAATGGCTAACATTAATATATAACAATAAGTGTTCAGACTGAGGACATACATTCAAAGAAAAGTCAACAGGATTTGCTGATGGGTTGGAAGCAGAAGGTAAAATCTAACAATGATGGGGCCAGCGTTGTGGCATAGCAGGTAAAGCCACCACCTGCAACGCTAGCATCCCATATGGGCACCAGTTCATGTCCCAGCTGCTCTACTTCCGATTCAGCTCCCATTAATCACCTGGGAAAAGCAACAGAAGATGGCCTGGGGTCGATGCGATAGCGCAGCAGATTAAAGCCCTGGCCTGCAGCACCCCACTTCTCCACTTCCAACCCCGCTCTCTTACAGCCTGGGAAACGAGCGGAGGATGGCCCAAGCCCTTGGGCCCCTGCACCCAAGTGGGAGACCTGGAAGAAGCTCCTGGCTCTTGGCTTTGAATTGGCTTGGCTACAGCCGTTGTGGCCATTTGGAGAGTAAACCAGTGGATGGAAGACACCCCCCCCCCTTTTGTCTCTCTACCTCTCTCTGTAACTCTTTCAAATACATAAAATAAATCCTTAAAAGAAGAAGAAGAAGAAGAAGAAGAAGAAGATGGCTCAAGTGTTTGGGACCCTGCCACCCACATGGGAGACCGAGATGAAGCTCCTGGCGTTGGCCTGGCCCTGTCCTGGCTGCTGCAGCCATCTAGGAAGTGAAGCAGCAGATGGAAAACCTCTCTTTCTCAGTCTCTGCCTCTCTATATATAACTTTAACTTTCAATATAAGTAAATAAATCTTAAATTTAAAAAAAGTCCAGGGATGCCTCCAGGACTTTGGCCTGAGCTGGTTACTAACATAGAGAGAACTGCAGGAGAGCTCCTGATCTAAAGTTTGAGATGTTTATTAAACACCCAAGTGCAGACGTTAAGAGGCAACGTTAGTCAGACAAGTCTTGGGCTCGGAGAGTGGTATAAGTTAGAGAAATAAATGTGAGTCATCAACACAGAAATGCTACCAGTGTAAAGCCATGAGCCGGGAAGAGATCCCCAGGGAATGAGAGTCGACAGAGAAAAGCAGCCATCCTAGGACTGAGCCTCACGGCGCTCTCACGTTAGAAGCTGAAGAGATGAAGGGGGACAGGCCGTGGAAACCGAGAAACTACCAATCAGCTAGGAAGCAGCAGTACTGGGAAGGGCTGCAGCTCAAATACTTCAGACTAAAGAAGAGACATTAACTCATAAAAATGGCCAATCTGGGCAGATGAAGGGGTCTGAGCTCCTTGTAGACTGCCCCAGGGAACGTCACTTAGACAGTGAATTAGTAATAAAGCAAGTTTAAAATGAAGATAGTATCCCAATGATACTGCACAATTCAAATGAGGAAAGGAGGGGGAGGAGTCTCAATAATTCAGTCAAACAGTATGTACTGCAACCTAAGCCAGGCACCAGGAAAACAGCAGGACCGGTCCCACCATCAAGAAGCGTTAATTCTGCAGAATGGGAAGTAATCTTGATGCAGTGCAGAAACTACACTGGAAGGGTAAACACGGACTATAAACATACAGTGCCTATCCTAAGCTCATTTTTGGAAAAATGACAAGAAAGTAGCATCATATAAACTCAAGATCTCACAGAGGAACTCTCATACTCTGTTGCTGAGAATGTAAATTGGGACATCATAACGGAACACAGTACAGAGGTTCTTCCCACACTAGAAGTATCTCCACCATTTTATCTAGCAAGCACATTGCTGGATATATCCAAAGCAAACGGAGCCATCGGACACCTACACTCCCACGTTTATCACAGACCTACTCACCACAGTCAACCTATGCTATCACTGTAGCGTCTACTGAAGGGGGAACGCGTGAAGGAAGTGTGCTATGTACACACACTGGATATAGCCATGTTGTCATCAGCAACAACATGGAACTAGAGGACCTAACACTGAGTGAACTTCGTCGGCACAGAGAGACAAATACCTCACAACCTCTCTTACGTTAGGAAGATCAATAGTTTATCTCACACAAGTAGAGAACAGAAGAATGGTTCTTAGAACCTCGGAAGGGTGTGGAGAGGAGGGATGGAGAGAGGATGGTTAATGAGCACAGGAATACAACTGGGTAGGGGGAGTGACTGATGTTCTACAGCCCAGGAGGACAACTATGAGTGACAGTTCATATATTCAACACAGCCAGAACACAGGATTTTGAATGTCCCAAGTACAAATGTCTGAGGTGACAGATATGCCAACTACCCTGATATGATCACCATACATTATACACAAGTACTGAAATGTCACACGGTATCCCCTAAATATGTGTATCAATTAAAAAACCCATTTTAGGTGTGGGCGTGGTGGTGCAGTGGGTTAAGCTGTCACCTGGGACACCAGCATCCCGTATCAGAGGGCCCCTTCACGTCCCAGCTACTCTACTACTTCTTCTTTTTTTTAATAGAAAGAGATCCGAAGCCAGGAGCCAAGTGCTTCCTCCTGGTCTCCCATGCAGGTGCAGGGCCCAAGCACTGGGCCATCCTCCACTGCCCTCCCGGGCCACAGCAGAGCAGCTACTCTACTTCTGATCCCACTTCTTACTAATGTGCCTAGAAGGCAGCAGATGATGGTCCAAGTCCTTGGATTCCTGGCACCCACGTGGGAGACCCAGTGGAGCTCTGGTTCCTGGCTTCAGCCTGACCCAGCCCCAGTTATTGTGACCACTTGGAGAATGAAATAGAAGAAAGAATTTCACTCTAACCCCCTCACTCTGCCATTCAAATAAACAAAAAAACTTCAAACACACACACATACACACACACACACACACACACACACTTTTCTAAGAGATACCTGCGCTCCCATATTCACCAAAACATTATCCATAATAGCCGAGATATGGAAACAACTTGAATGTCTATAAAGGGATGGATGGTTGAAGAAAGTACGGTCTACACAAACAAGAAAATCACACAGCTTAAAAGACAAGGAAATCATGCATTTGGCATGGATAAACAAGGAAAACATTATGCCGCATGGAATAAGCCAGTCACAGAAGGACGAGCTATCTAAAACAGTCCAACACGTAGAAGGCAAAGAACAGAACAATGGTCACCAGGCTGAGGGGAGGAGACAGGGTCTTCCTAGCCATCAGGTAAAAAGTTCACTTACACAAGATGGTGAGCTCCAGAGATCCCCCACTCACCATCAGGCCTGCAATTTATACGCTGGATTGAGCACTTAGAAATTCCTTAGGAAGGTGGCTAAGTGCTCGTACCCACCCTCCACCCCCGACAAAAAGAAAAGAGCAAGAGAACATTCTGGAATGACAGAGCTGGTTATCCCCCTGATCACAGCAACAGCTTCACAGGTGCTGGCTCATGTCTAAACTCATCAGACAGAGGTTTTTGTATAGCAATACTATCTCAATAAAGTTGCTAAACAACTTTTACAAAAGTTCAACACAATATAAAATATTCTATTGATAACTATTTTAACTATATGTTGAAACAATTTATGTTTGACATACTAGTTAAATAATATTCTATCAAATTTTTTTTAAAAAGAAAGCATCATACACAAAGATCCCAAAGGCAGCATGACAGCCAGGCAGATTTTGAGACAGTAAAAGGGATAGAAATAAAAGTTGCGCAAGAAAGATCTGGTATGCCATTCTTTAGCACTTTATTCTAATGGCACTGGGAAACCATTACAGAGGCTTTACCTGGATGGTTATGTGCCTCGATGAGCGTGCCTGGTCACTCAACCCCACTGTGAATGACAAGATACAAGAGAACAAGACTGGACAGAGAAGCAAGAGAGCAAATTCCAGGCTATGGATAAACCATATCTCAATCAACAGAAAGGAGCCAGAGAGAAACTGCAGGATAAATACTTCCCAAAAGCAGAGGCCACTGGCCTGCAGGGCTCACGTACAGGATGGAGCACAGCACTAATGTTTAAGCACCAGGAGCTGCACCTGGACAACTGGGACCACTGCTCTGTGATCCGTGCCAGCAGCTCTCAAACTTAACCATCAGGAGGGCTGCAGGGCCCACCCCTCCAGTGCGATCTTAGGTCTAGAACAGGACCCAGGAACTTGCAGTTCTAACAAACTTTCCAGATGATGCTAACCTTTGTTACTATAGTAAATACTCTGGGTAAGATGTTTGCTTGAAATAAGAATTCCAGTGCCAAAAATAAATTTTTTAAAGTTAAATAAGTAATTTAACAAAATCAAGATTAGAGGCAGAGTAAGGATACAGAATGGAAAAGTTAGAGAGTGAGTGGTATCAAAAGGAAACAGGAAATGCAGTCCACCATGACAAATACTCTTGGTTAAGCAGACAGCTTTAGAAGCAGTCTGGTGAAATATTTTTTAATAATTCAGTTAACCTACAGAACTTCAGGGCTGCAAAATAGATCTCCAAAAATCTCAAGATATGTGTGCTAGTGAACAGCACGTGTGACCAGACCTAACATGCAGTTTCCAGGTTGTTCTAGCTCATTCTCCTAACCCCACTATGATGACTATTAGGTTTCTATAGGAAGAAAAAGAAAGCCTGTATCTGTAAAGATCTGAAAAGCCCCAAGTCAGGCTGACACAAAGGGAATCAACTCTAACCGCAGGGAGGGGGGAGGGAAGATGGACGCTGCTCGCTTGGGGCCTCAGAGGTTAAGAGCTCACCTAACATCCTAAAACCCTCAGTTGCAGTGCTCGGGAATGACATCACAGAGATCTGTCTCTGCTGTGACTAAACCACAATCTCCTACGCTTAGGTCCTCTCAGGTCAGAGATGCACTCCGGCTGACTGCAGAGGACCAGGAACGCCCTGCGGCAGCTCACGGCACGGGAATCTCTGCAAGGACAAGGAGAACGGTCTTATACTCACCGAGATAGATACAACCAAAGCCGCCTTGGCCAATGGGTAAGCCCAGCTTCCACTCCTTCTTTGACAAGTCCGTCACTATCTCCCCAGCTGCAAACTGCTCTGCGAGACGTCGTTTTGCTGGGCCCTGTCTCCCACCTTGAGCTGCTTTTACACGAGGCATTTTCACTGAAACAAACAACAAAAAAAAGCGATACTCATCACCTTAGAAGTACGCAAAACATTCTTCTCTATGGAGAGCCCTGTGCAAATACCTATCTACCCCTTAAAAGAGAAAGCCGGCTCAAATCTCGGCTGATTCAAGAGGAGACATTAAATAAATGATCTAGGCAATTATCTCCAAGAAAAAATTGTTTTTAAGTTCCAGTGGCATAATATCATTTGTACTAAAAATGCTACTTAAAAACAACAAATGAATTGTTCTACAAAGTTGAGGGGAAAACGTACGTTCAATTAGAATGCATACTTTACAGAATGGAATACACAGAATGTGTGTGTGTGTGTGTGTGTGTGTGTGTGTAAAGGCCCATACTGATGAAACCAATAAGCACATAGTGCAGAGACTGAAAACACAAAACAATGAAACCCCAGGAAAAAGGGCAAGGGCTCCTAGGGCATGATGGGAGATGGTGTCCACAGGTTCCTATCAGCCCCATTTAACACATGAGGAATGTACGGCTCCACAAACCAGTAAGACTACGTGGCTCCCAAGTCTCAGACAGGTGCGCTCCACAATTCCCGAAGTCACTATCACCAACAGCACCTCTCAAGGGCTGACGAGGAGAAATCGTGACTGCAGTCATTCGGCTTTACAGGAAAGGAAAACCCAGCACAACCCCGCGTTCCTGTCCCTTCTCACTATCTTTAGGACATGAACCTCGACTAACCTACCTCACCAACCTAAAGGGCGAACCTAACACTCAGGGAGCTGTGCTGTCACTTTCACTGTGAGAGAGCACTGGACTGGAATCAGACTCGAATGCCAGGTACTTCTCTCTGCCTTCAGTGCCTCAGGTGGAACTCACTTCACTGAGGGAAGAAGCCGAATGCGTATTCCACGTGCATACACGTGGCTGCACGTGTGTTATGTGATTTCATTAACTGAAAAGGAGTTAAAACAAATACTTGGTGTGATTCCACAGTTCCCTAAAAAGGTACTAAGACACATCAAAGAAGTGTGGTAAGATCTGTCCAGACTGTCCACAATACCTGAGACGGTTATTCAGCTGAAAGAAACTGTTCAGATCTGACAATTTACATCCCATAAATAGTTCAGTCTTGAGCCTAGATATGCCAAATACATGTACACGACACTCAGCAAATACCATCATTCCACGCACACAACTTCCACATATACAAATGCCTTTCTTAATCAGAGATTTTTAAAGTGTTTTCCTAGAGAATACGGCTCCATCTTTGTTGTCTAAATCTTCTGTAGGTTAACAAAAACACGTTCAAAGTAAATAAAATGTACTTCTCTTATTTCATGTCAGTTCTCATTTGTTTTTAATCATGTTAAAATCTTGAATAGAATTCAGTACCAACCATGACAGCCCAGACTCAAAGCAACAAAAAAGGGTGATTTTTAACACCTATGGTAGATCTAGTAAAAGAAATAACTAAAAGAGCACTTTCACATACTCAAATGGATTCCTTCTAGACTTTATCCAACTTTATCAAATCACCAGAGGAATCTCCTATCTATTTCCTTACAGTAGCCAAACAGTTTAAAATTTAAAAACTTCTTTTTTTTTTAAGGTCTTCCTTTTGCCATTGGTTCACCCTCCAATGGCTGCCGCAGCTGGCGCACTGCGGCCAGCGCACCACGCTGATCCAATGGCAGGAGCCAGGTACTGATCCTGGTCTCCCATGGGGTGCAGGGCCCAAGCACTTGGGCCATCCTCCACTGCCTTCCCGGGCCACAGCAGAGAGCTAGACTGGAAGAGGGGCAACCGGGACAGAATCTGGCGCCCCGACCGGGACTAGAACCCGGTGTGCCGGCGCCGCAAGGTGGAGGATTAGCCTAGTGAGCCACGGCGCCGGCCCAAAAAATTATTTTAAAAGATGCATTCTATTTATTTGAAAGGCAGAGCCACGGGGCGGGGGTGGGGAGGAGGATGACTGAATGTTTTTTCACCCGCTGGTTCACTCCTCAGACACTGCAACACCCAGGGCTGGGCCAAGCAAGGCCAGAAGCCAAGAGCTTCATCTGGGTCCCACGTGGGTGACAGGAGCCCAAGCACGTGGGCCGTCTTCTGCTGCGTTCCCAGGCACATTAGCAGGGAGCTGGATCAGAAGTGGAGCAGCTGAGCCTGTACCCAGTCAGCGCCCATAGGGGATGCCAGCATTGCAGGCAGCAGCTTAACACATTATGCCACAACACCAACCCCTAAAGTTGAAATTTTTATATATATATCTGTAACCCAAAATAGTTACTGGACAATCTTTTGTGTTTTTCTGTAATTCCTTTCCAGAAAGAACCAAAAAACCAACATATTTTAAGTGAAATAGTCTGGCCCACTATAAATTGTGGTCAATACAAAGTGTTTTTCCTCCAAATAAAGCTGTTGGCTTTTTAGTTTTATTCCTGTAGCCAAGTAATTGAAACTAATTGTAATAATTAATTAAGACTTGGACTGACTTCTTTCTTTCCTACAAACAGTTCCACAGAGCGGCCTCATCACTGTCAGTCTATTGAATGTTTCTCAAAGCCATCCAGGGCCACACCACCCTGACAGCACCCAACCCATCAGAACGGCCGACAAGCCCTGTCCACGTGGTGCAGGCAGCAGCACAGCTGTGCACGACCCTGGATCCCACCCCATAAACCAGACAGGACAACTGGACAGCCATCCTCAAAACCCATGGACAACACCTAAAAACCACAACCCCAAAATCTGAGTGGCTGAGGACAGGCCGCAGAGAGCAACAAGATCTGTGTGGAATCAGCAGCTGTCACAAAGGAGCAGAAGGAACTTCGCTGCCTCCGAAGAACCTGAGACTCCCAAAATTGCAAAGAGGAACTTCTTAGGAAGCACAAGGCAAGTGAGGACGGTCGTTAAAACTAGGAGGAGCCCGACAGCCCACAGCAGGCGAGGACAGGGGTTTGCGCTGAGTCTGAGGATGCTGGAGCAAGCGGGACTCCGAACACCAACCCGAGTCCCATCCAGGCCATAGCTCCTGCTGAAGAGGAACACAAAATGAGCATCAGGAGGATCCGACAAATAAAGGACAAGTTCAGATACAAGTGCGGCGTTGAGTCGGTCTGCAGACTGTGCAACACCACACAGAAACAAAGGGAGAGGCGGCTCTGGAGGACCAGCCACGGTACACCCGAACCACACCAGCTCAAGTTACCTTACACAAAGGAACACTAACTGCATATAAAACCCACCCACAGAAAGGGTCAAGGCCTGGTCCCACACTAAGTTCACACCAGAAAAAGAAAACAAAAGGAGAAAATATCCCTTCAGCAAAGCAAGTAAGAAAAACATGCCTCCCAAAAATTTGACAGCTTCTTGTATCAATATTTCAAAGTAAGCTAAAAAAAATGAAAAGTCTATACAAAAACTAAACTATCAGGTAGTAGTAGAAAAAAGAAAATGTTAAGATAAAATCATTTCAGAAATGGAGACTAAATTAGAAGGAACACAACTGAATAAAGTTTTGAAATGACTTAACAGAAACAGAAAGCAAAAAGGGAAAATGGAAAAATTAAAAAGGGCAAAATGATAAAAACAATTCCAATGCAATCGTTAAGGACCAGCACGATGCAGCAGCTCAGGCCACCACCTGAGCCATTCAAAAATACTAGTTCAAATCCCAGCTGCCCTGCTTCCAATACGGCTCTCTGCTAATATACCCGCAAAGACAGTGGACGATAACCCCAAGTGCTCGGGCCCTGCCACAGACGTGGGTGACTCAGACGGGGTTTTGGGCTCTTGGCTTGGGTCTGGCACAGGTTCAGCCATCGCAGCTACTAGGGGTGTGAACCAGCAGAAGGAAGATCTCTCTCCCTCTCTGTCACTCTGGTTTTCAAATAAATACATCTTTAAAGAAAGGGGGGAAAATTCACAAATTTAGAATACAGGAGGAAAAAAGCTAAATATACATGTAACAAAGAAATCAAAGCAAGGCAACAGATTACTAAAAATACTTCTTCAACAAAACTTTTAACACTTAAAAATAAAAATGGACCCAGAAACGCCATCACTAAGATACAGTCCAGGAAAATCTCTCAGCTAAGGACACAAGAATACATTCTTCGAGCCCCAAGCCCCCACCATCTCAGGTGGCCTCTGGGGACTGACCAATGGCTGTGCCAAGGCACAGAAGCTGCTGCGGCTGGGTGTCAAGCACCCCTCAGTAACTTCTCTCATGAAGTCGAAATCACACACTTCACTGAAGGCGGCCAGTACACCATACACTCGCGTGGGGCAATCTAACATGATAAACCATTCCTGGGAGGAAAAAGTTATATATATATATATATATATATATATATATATATGGCATGCAATAGTTCTTTAGTATGTTAATAGGCTCTGTTAATATTTTACTTCAGAACAAAACTGATAAATTCACAAGACTGAGCCGCAGTTATAATCTGCGGTACATGTTTCAATACCAATATTAGGTCCACTTCACAAAAAGCCTAGACACTCTTCGTTTAGCACAATCTGAAGTAGTTAATGGCATTTGAGTGGCCCAGTCCTTAAAGATTTTAAAGACCTCAACTGTGAAAGTCTGACAATGTTAAGTGTGATAAGGATTTGAAACTACTAGGACTCTCACGCACAACACACTGCTTGAACCATTTAGAAAATGCCTTGACAGTAGCTGCTAACCGACCCAGCAGTGCTAACTGTACACCTAAGTCCAGTGAAAGCATGCCCACCAAAAGCCACGAAAGCAAGATCGGAGCAGCTTAATTCACGACAGTCACAAACTGGAAACCTCTATGTCTATCAACAGGAAAATGAACCTCCCCACACTACAGTGAGAAACCAAGTCGGACTCAGGAAGACATGCTCCATGGTTCCACGTATACGCATGTCAATACTGAACAACTGCTCCATGACGACAGAGATGCAAGAGCAGATCCATCTTGGGGAGGAAACGACTAAGACTGGAAGGCAGCAGGAGGGATACGGCAGTGCTCTGCGTCCCAACTGGACATTTGCTTTGCAAAAATTCATCACATTGTACACTTATGACGTATTTCAATCTGTTTTGTTTATGTAAAATTAACATAGTAAATTACCTAAAATGCCAGTGCTGTAACAGTCAGGGTCCATGCAGGAAATAGAAAACATGCAAGTAATTTAAACAGAAGAATCTTTTATTTTTTTAAGATGTATTTACTGGCCGGCGCCGTGGCTCAGCAGGCTAATCCTCCGCCTTGCGGTGCCAGCACACCGGGTTCTAGTCCCGGTCGGGGCACCGGATTCTGTCCCGGTTGCCCCTCTTCCAGGCCAGCCCTCTGCTGTGGCCCGGGAGTACAGTGGAGGATGGCCCAAGTGCTTGGGCCCTGCACCCCATGGGAGACCAGGAAAAAGCACCTAGCACCTGGCTCCTGCCATCGGATGAGCGCGGTGCGCCAGCCGCAGCGCGCCCTCCGCGGCAGCCATTGGAGGGTGAACCAATGGCAAAGGAAGACCTTTCTCTCTGTCTCTCTCTCTCACTGTCCACTCTGTCAAAAAAAAAAAAAAAAAAAAAAAAAAGAGATGTATTTACTTATTCTAAAGACAGGGGTTAGAGAGAGGGAGATAGAGATCTTCCATTTGCTGGTTCACTCCCCAAATGGCTGCAACAACCAGAGCTGGGCTGATCCAAATTCAAGAGCCAGGAGTTTCTTCCAGAGTCTCCCACATGGGCGCAGGGGCCCAAGCACTTGGGCCATCTTCCACTGCTTTCCCAGGCCCTTTAGCAGGGAGCTGGATCAGAAGTAGAGCATCCGGGATTTGAACCGGTGTCCATGTGGGATGCCAGCACTGCAGCTGGCAGCTTCACCTGCTACCTGTTTTGCCACTGCGCCGCCTTCCCCTAGTTTTTTTGTAAACTGCAGAGCTTGTGGCCAGCAATTTGGTGTAGTGGGTAAAACCACCACCTGCAGTGACAGTATCCCACATGAGCACTGGTTTCTGTCCTGGCTGCTCCAATTCCTATCCAGCTCCCTGCTGATGCGCCTGGGAAAGCAGTGGAAGATGGCCCAAGTCCTTGGGCGCTTGCACCCATGTGGGAGACCTAGAAGAAGCTCCTGGCTTCAGATTATCCCAGATCCAGCCATTGCGGCCATCTGGGGAGTGAACTAGTGGTTGGAAGACCTCTCTCTCTGTCTCTGCCTCTCTCACTCCACCTTTCAAATAAACAAATAAATCTGTAAAAAATTTAAAAAATAGTAAATTGCAGAGCTGCAGAGGGAACTCTTCCACCCACTGTGTCACCACACAAATGGCCACAACAGCCAGGGCTAAGCCAGGGTGAAAGCAGGAGCCAGGAACTCCATCCAGGTCTTCTACGTGGAAGGAACGGGCCCAAGTACTCGGGGTCATTTCCCCTGCCTTCCCAGGCACACAGCAGGGAGCAGGACTGGAGACACAGCGGCCAGGACTCCAACCAGCAACACAAGCAGCACCTGAACCCACTGCAGCACAAAGCCAGCCCCAAACAGAAGAGTTTAGTACAAACAGCGGTCAGCTACCAGCAGAGCAGAGAGACAGCGCTAGGGAACACACGGCTAGCACATGCAGGGGGCAGCTGCAGCCTCCAAGGCCGAGGGCGAGCACCCGCAGGAGGACACTCCACAGGCCGAGGGCGAGCACGCACAGGAGGACACGCCAAGGCCGGGGGCGAGCACCCGCAGAAGGACACGCCACAGGCCGAGGGCGAGCACCCACAGGAGGACACTCCACAGGCCGAGGGCGAGCACCCGCAGGAGGACACTCCGCAGGCCGAGGGTGAGCACCCACAGGAGGACACACCACAGGCCGAGGGCGAGCACCCACAGGAGGACACTCCGCAGGCCGGGGGCGAGCACCCACAGGAGGACACTCCAAGGCCGAGGGCGAGCACCCACAGGAGGACACTCCACAGGCCGAGGGCAAGCACCCGCAGAAGGACACGCCACAGGCCGAGGGCGAGCACCCACAGGACACTCCGCAGGCCGAGGGCGAGCACCCACAGGACACGCCAAGGCCGAGGGGGAGCACCCACAGGAGGACACTCCGCAGGCCGAGGGCGAGCACCCACAGGACGACACTCCACAGGCCGAGGGCGAGCACCCGCAGGAGGACACTCCACAGGCCGGGGGCGAGCACCCACAGGAGGACACTCCACAGGCCGGGGGCGAGCACCCACAGGAGGACACTCCACAGGCCGAGGGCGAGCACCCGCAGAAGGACACGCCACAGGCCGAGGGCGAGCACCCACAGGACACTCCGCAGGCCGAGGGCGAGCACCCGCAGGACACGCCAAGGCCGAGGGGGAGCACCCACAGAAGGACACTCCGCAGGCTGAGGGCGAGCACCCACAGGAGGACACTCCACAGGCCGAGGGCGAGCACCCACAGGACGACACTCCACAGGCCGGGGGCGAGCACCCACAGGACGACACTCCACAGGCCGAGGGCGAGCACCCACAGGACGACACTCCACAGGCCGGGGGCGAGCACCCACAGGAGGACACTCCGCAGGCCGGGGGCGAGCACCCACAGGAGGACACTCCGCAGGCCAGGGGCGAGCACCCACAGGAGGACACTCCGCAGGCCGAGGGCGAGCACCCACAGGAGGACACTCCGCAGGCCGGGGGCGAGCACCCGCAGGACGACACTCCACAGGCCGAGGGCGAGCACCCACAGGAGGACACTCCGCAGGCCGAGGGCGAGCACCCGCAGGAGGACACTCCGCAGGCCGGGGGCGAGCACCCACAGGAGGACACTCCGCAGGCCAGGGGCGAGCACCCACAGGAGGACACTCCGCAGGCCGAGGGCGAGCACCCGCAGGAGGACACTCCACAGGCCGAGGGCGAGCACCCGCAGGAGGACACTCCGCAGGCCGGGGGCGAGCACCCGCAGAAGGACACGCCAAGGCCGAGGGGGAGCACCCACAGGAGGACACTCCACAGGCCGGGGGCGAGCACCCACAGGAGGACACTCCGCAGGCCGAGGGCGAGCACCCGCAGGAGGACACTCCGCAGGCCGAGGGCGAGCACCCACAGGAGGACACTCCGCAGGCCGGGGGCGAGCACCCACAGGAGGACACTCCGCAGGCCGAGGGCGAGCACCCACAGGAGGACACTCCGCAGGCCGGGGGCGAGCACCCGCAGGAGGACACTCCACAGGCCGGGGGCGAGCACCCACAGGAGGACACTCCACAGGCCGGGCAGCGTCCGCACTGCAGGCGGGACCAGCAACCTGCCACTGGAGACAGCTGGGAGTGCTCAAGAAATGCACAGGGAGTACCACAGCTGGCAGCCACATAGAGACAGAACTCCCGAACAAGCACACTGCAACAGCAGGAGGAACCCCTCCCTGTGCTGTGTCTGCAGTACCCCTTCACCCCTTCACCGCGGACAAACCCCAAAGTATCCTGAAAAGAAACAACATTTAGAGAGTCCAGTTCAAGTATCAGAACCAGAGCATCAAAGGCAACAGTGATCAAGTGTACAGCGTGAGACTAGTCAATCTCCTGCCAGCACCTAGTCGCATTTTCCCAGACAAAGGTGCTATGGTTTGAATATGGTCTGCATCCCCCGGAAAAGGGAGGTCCTTGGGTCTTTGCTGGGGGAGGTGCTCTTGAGGGGTCATTCTCTTAAGACCCCTTGAGTGCTCCTGAGAGGGCTGTTATGAAAGGAGCATGCCAGCCCCTCACATTCTCTCTGCTCCTGGTTTGAAATGCAATTGCCTGCTCCCCCACACACTCCGGCCACTGCTATCAGGACCATAAGGGGATGCAGCCAAGTGGTGGCCTCATGGAGCCCGTACCGGGGCATCTGGACTTTCAGCCGCCCAAACAGGAGCGAGCTCAGTCTTCAGGAGTAGCCTGTGTCAGGTGTTTCATTACAGTGATACAGAAGGGTCACTGGACCGCTCCTAGGGAGAACACCACTGACCCGGCCCCGAGAGTCCCTTTCAGCACCCCCGCCGTGACCTTCCCAGCACTGGCAGCCCCCCTCTTTTCTCAGGGTTACAGAAGTCTCCCACTAGTGAACCATCGGATGGAAGACCCCTCTCTCCCTCTCCCTCGCTCTCTCTCTCTCTGCCTCTCCTCTCTCGGTGTAACTCTTTCAAATAAAAATTAAAAAAAAAAAAAAAAAAAGAAGCCTCCCACTTTCTGAGAATATGAAATCTGTGTTTCGCAATCTCTTTGTTGCCTTTCAGGCAATTTCTGACAGAAGAAAGGAGAATTGTTTTAAACTGTGAAGTTCCTGCTCAAAAACACAACAGCATAACCCCAAGTACGTGCCTCACTAAGTCAGGGAGCGCTCTAGATCACTTAAACCCCAACTTCCACGACTGTCCAGTGCATTCAGGTTTCCATTAAAGAATGCACTGGAGGGCACAAACCTTAGAATTTAAATCTTTCTGCATAATTGCAGCCCACCTGGCTCAAACCTACTATGACAGCAGCCAATGCAACAGAGAGAGGCTTCAGAGAAAAGTTTATCAGCACACACACCACCACCTAATCCGACCACTTCCCTTTCCCTCTGATACTAAATGCGATGCAGATGCAACTGAAAAGCACATCAAGATGCAAATCAATACTGCCCTTTGCTGAAATCACTCACTGGTATATTCCGTATTAGCATATTCACCAAAATTTAATTGTAAACAGAGTAATTATGGTACTAAAGTTATTAAATACACAAAGCAAGCTTCAAACTATACATATTCAAATAGAATTTCAGTGGCAGATCAACTTTTATATCTGAAACAATACCCTAATTAATAGTCAGCTCTGATGATAAAATGTTCCTCTGTTTTTCAGATAACATTCCAAAAAAGTTCTGCTATGAATATTAAAACAAAGTTTTTTGAATGGATTTTTAAATATCAATAGCTATATTTATCACAATATGGTACTGTATTTAGACAACTGGCATTTTTCAAGTCCTGGATTCAAATTTGGAATTTTTTTCTAATCATCCACTGAAAAGAGGGGAAAAAAGCCTGAATGAATAACAATGACACTTCTGCTTGACGAGCTCCATGAATTCATCATCCCCAAACGGGGAAATCACAATGCAGAAAGCTTATTACACACTGGATGACTACTCATACATTCACCCTAAAGAAGGTATATGCTTAAGCTCCATCGGGGGTCACAGAGTTACGTAAAGTTTTCTTTAGTCATAAAGTTTTCTGGAATGCTTTATACTAGAAAAACACACTGACTTAAGGACAATCCTGGATAAACTGGACCACTGGCCAGTCCATCAGCATCGTACCAACACACCTCCACCGTCTGCAGCGCGAAGCCCTGCTCACACACCGCCTGCACTCGCGTGGCGTCTGTCCCACTTCCAGAGCTCGCTCTCTTCAGCCGCATGAGGCCTCTGGAGGTCCAGCCCTGCTCCTCTCTCTCACTGTATGTGATAAATGCTCCCCACATGTTCACCAGCTCCCTGGATACCAAAACTGTCACAACTCATTGTGCCTGGCAGATAATCAATTTGTACAATTTAACAAAAAGGTTTTTAATCCAAGTACCTGATGTCTAACTTGAGAGGAATCTCTCTTCCCAAGACCCAAACGTAGCAGCCACCGATACCCACTGCAAGCCCCTAACATCCAATCTTATTTCCTTTCTCTCATCTCACCGTGAAGAATCTCACACCGGCAGTCCTTCGCTCTCAAGTCCACATCTCCCTCAACTGCCTCCTTCCCATCAGCCTTCAAATATGCCCCACCCACTGCCATTCTTTCTTTTTTCAACGCTGTGCCAACAGTCGCTGACTCTGCCTTCTCACTTCCTCAAGTCACTATGTCTGGACTCCGCCACCAGGACCCCACTCTCAACTCCTGCTGAAGCCACCCGCGGCCTCCCTCCGTCACATCCAGCTGGCATCTTCCATCACCTCACTCTCCTGTTCAGCAGC
The DNA here is from genome assembly GCA_949820135.1 of Sylvilagus floridanus. Classification (NCBI taxonomy): domain Eukaryota; kingdom Metazoa; phylum Chordata; class Mammalia; order Lagomorpha; family Leporidae; genus Sylvilagus; species Sylvilagus floridanus. Next base: position 49,190,492 of record OX463228.1, on the reverse strand, counting down.
ACTCGGCATCGCTGTTCACTCCAACTGTCTTGAAATACTCCTTTTGTTTTGCTTTCACAGTGCACTACTACTTGGATTTCGGATTTCATTCTACCACTTGGGCCACTCACGGTTCTTGATAATCTGAAGATACAAAAATGAGTCACAGCTCACTCTTTCAAGAAGCTTGTTCCCCTCTGATGGGCAGTTTTCCAGGGTTGATGTGCTTAAAAAGCAAACCACCTACACTTCCACCCTCTTACACCACAATACGAGTTTCATTATATAACAAATCACATAAAATAAAAACATGCTGTTAAAATAAAGTTAATATTTTTGGAAATTAGGACTGAAGTATTACTAAGAATACAAACGACTGACATGTTTTGTTCCTTTGCAAGGGTGGGCAACATCCTGCCCTGCAAAGTCATTTGGTCTAGCCCTGCCAAGGCGACCACAGGTGGGACTCAAGATTCAATAAATCTATAGCAGGCTTTTTTAAGATTCATTTATTTTCAAGGCAGAATTGGTTGGGGGCGGGGGGGGGGGGGGACACAGAGATCTTTCATCCACTGGTTCACTACCCAAATGCCCACAAAAGTTGGGGCTAAGCCATGCAGAAGCCAAGAGCCTGGAACCCCACCCTGGTCTCCCACTTGGGCCATCTTCTACTGCCTCCCCAGATACAGGAGCAGAGAGCGGATTGTAAGTGAAGCAGCTGGGACTTCAACTGACGCCCATGTGGGATACAGGAACCAGTTTACCCCAATGTACCACTATGCCAGGCACTAGCAGGCTAATTTTTAAGTGGATAATTGATTGATGCTATAAATACCCAAATGGCTCTTGGCAGGAAAAAAAGGGCCCTACCCCTTAAAGGTGAAGGTAACAGACCTCAAGCAGAGTTAGTCTCAGAAACATATGCACTCCCGTGTTCACAGCAGCTCTACTCCCAAGAGTCAAGAGGTGGAGGCGACCTCAACAGAGGACAGGATCGACAGACGTATACGTAGACAGGGACTATGTTTCAGACTTACGGAAGGAAACTCTGATGCATGCTACAACATGGATGTACCCTGAGGAAACTAGTCACGAAAAGACAAACACTGAACGTCTCCACTCACAGGAGGTGTATGATATCAAATTCACAGAACCAGAAAACAGAATGGTGGCAGCCAGTGCTGGAAGGAGCAGCTAAGGGGCACCGTTGTTTAATAGAACAGTTGTGGCCAGTGCCATGGCTCACTAGGCTAATCCTCTGCCTGCAGCACCAGCACCCCGGGTTCTAGCCCCGGTCGGGGCACCAGACTCTGTCCCAGTTGCTCCTCTTCCAGACCAGCTCTCTGCTGTAGCCCAGGAAGGCAGTGGAGGATGGCCCAAGTCCTTGGGCCCTGCACCCACATGGGAGACCAGGAGGAAGCACCTGGCTCCTGGCTTCGGATCAGCGCAGCGCCAGCCATAGTGGCCATTTGGAGGATGAACCAATGGAAGGAAGACCTTTCTCTCTGTCTCTCTCACTGTCTAACTCTGCCTGTCAAAAAAAATAGAACAGTTGTAAATCTGCAACATGAACTGTATGCTTAAAAACAGCTAGGTAGGTAAATTTTGTGCTTTTTAATGCAACTTAAAACAAGGATAGCTGTTACTAGGCACAACAGGTAGAACACAGAAATAAGCTGAACCAGAATAGTATCACTATGTTTTTGCTGATCATGGAGTCACTCACCCCAACAAACAAACTGAGAATATGCTGTAAGTAAGTACTTTTCAATGGTGGTTGTTCTTTTAGATGCTAATTATAAATCTACTAATTATGATAGTAATAAACATGAAATGAACTTATTAAGAATGACATGGTTTTTCACTCATTCGTTTACTCTACAAATATTTATTTATTGAAAATCTACCATGTGCATTTTTCTAGGCACTTGCTATATGTCATAAAACAAAACAAATGTCCAGGCTTTGGACATTTATATTCTAACAGAAAGAGACTGATAATAAAAACAAACATAACAGGTGAATTCCTGAGGCCGGTGCTCTGGCATAGCAGGTTAAGCCTCCCCTTGCAGGGTCAGCATCCCAACTGCTCCTCTCCCGTTCCAGCTCTCTGCTATGCTCCTGGGAAAGCAGCACAGGATGGTCCAAATCCTTGGGCCCCTGCACCCATGTGGGAGACCTGGATAAAGCTCCTGGCATCAGCCTGGTCCAGCCCCAGCCATTGCAGCAACCTGGGAGACCAGGAAGAAGCACCTGGCTCCTGGCTTCGGATCGGCGCACCGCTGGCCATGGCGGCCATTTGGGGGGGGTGAACCAATGGAAGGAAGACCTTTCTCTCTGTCTATAACTCTATCAAAAAAAAAAATAAATATGAAGATGTTTACCACCATGCCCACCTTCTACATTTAAAAAGAATGAGCCCATGGAATTCTATTACAATGCACACTGTCTGCTTCGTTAATTCATCTGTTCTATAAATGTCGACTGACCGACACTGCACCAGGAACTGTCCTAGAAGACAGGGATAAGGCAGCAAACAAGGCAGACAGAAAGCCTTGCCCTTATGCAGCCTGTGTTCATTCAGAAGAGACAGACAACCTAAACACTGAAACGCCCCGTACCTCCCACGGTGATCAGTGCTAAGGCAAGAAAAGGAGGGGGTGAGGGGCGGTTTGGTCTGGGAAACCTCACGGGGCCTGGAGCTAACGCGAGGAGGCAGCCATGCAGCGACACCAGCAAGGACCAGCTCAGCTCTTCCAGGAGCACCTAGGAGGCTGTGCGGCTGGAAAGGAACTGGCAGGGAGAGGCCCGCTGAGGTCAGACGTCAGCACGAGGAGGGAGAACAGGTCCACTGCACAGGCCCCTGAGGGAGAGGGAATCCCTGGAACGTCTGAGGCAGAGGAGAGACGTGCTCTGACCTGCGTCTTACAAGGATCACTCCTGCTGATGCACTGAAAAAGGACTGGGAGGGGGCAAGGCAGAACAGCTCCCACGTTCACAGTGGTTCTGCCAGTGGAGTAAACAATGGGGACATCCATCTTGGTGGACTAACACCACACTGACTTTAGGTCACCGGACAGAGGAGTACAGAACACCTTGAGTTTTTTAACTTTACACAAGCTCCCCCCACCCCCAAGTATGCAGTGCCAAGCAGGAACAATTGCTGTCAGTGACAGATGGTCTGGGAGCCTGCTCATCGCTTCTTACTCTGGGTTTTTCAAGCTCTCTCTTCATAGCAATCACATAGCACCAGGAAATTCCACACATGAACTCATTTATTCCGAAGGCATTCACAGAACACCTACAAATACGTGCAGGCCACTGTGCGAGGGCTGAGCCACACGCAACCTCGGGCCTCAAGACGTGCGCTCACCTCCATGCGAACAGCACCGCACAGCTCAGGGACACTGCAGCACCAGTTTCAAACAAGGACCAATAAAAACGCCTTCCAGGCAAAGACGGCTTCTGAATCCCTTGATAAAACTATGTATTAGACAGTGATCTACAGAATCAAACCCTGTCAGGTTTATGGCAGAGGAAGTGTCTCCCACAACGTAAGCCATCAAGAGCTAGGGAAGCTCCTGTTTCCTCTTTTGCAGCCAATGCCAGGAAGTTTAAAGCAAACTTAGAAAAGTCAACTACACAGCCACCCGTCATGGCAGGTGGCAACTGTCCACACCACAGTCACGGGTGGAACTCCGGAACGGTGCGGCCCGTCCTCCACAATGGCTTCTTCTAATGCCATGCTGGGACTGTCTCCACAGACCGCACTGCACCCTGGTCCAGGCATCCTGGCTCATCTTCCTGTCTTCACTTAGTCACTATCTTCGGTGTAACTGCCCTCTTCCCTACAAGTCTACTGTATCTGAAGATCGTAATGAAAGTCCCACCAGTTCATTCTAGAGGCTGGGCAAAAAAAAAATCTAAATTAGCAAACAATTGAGGAGCTTTTCTCCCATCCCATGGTATCCTTAGGCCAAAAATAACTCACACTTGTTTCTCATTTATTTGGGATTAAGAAGCAATTACATGTTTTGGTATAAATGGCTTCCTGCCACACCACAGCGAGTCAAAGAAGAAAACCAAGCAAGAGATAACCAGGCAACAAATAAATTCAGCACCTCTTTTGCTAAACTGCATCGGGAACAACTGGAAAGCAATGCATCTAAAGACAACCCTCTCACAAAGAGCCAGCCAACTAGAAGCTGACGGGTGTTTAGAATAATCATCTGAGAAGTCAAATGCAGAACGCTGGCTCCCCACAGCCACTTCCCCAAAACACAGAAGGTCTTCCTTTATTTCCTCCATTTTGCCCCACAGATCTGTCAACTGAGACAGGATAGTAAAGGTATCCACACAGCATGAGAAACCTGAGGCACAGGAGACTGAGTAGCCTCCAGGTTCCAGTTAGGGAAACCCAGCCGTTCCCTGGGCTTCACTCGGAGAACCACGCATATCCATAAAAATATGACAAACTTGCACAGCTGTATGATCCTTCAGTAATATTAACCAAATAAATGTCGAAATGGAAGACAACAGTGACCGGCATTGTGGCACAGGAGTGTCGGTCAGAATTCCACATGCTCCGCTTCCGATCCATCACCCTAGAAAGACAACAGGAAATGACCCAAGGACTTGGGGTCCTGCCACCCTTGTGGGAGACCCGGACGTCCTTCCTGGCTCCTGGCTTCAGCCTGGCCCAGCCCTGGCTGTTTTGCAGCCATTTGGGGAGTGAAGCAGAGAGTGGAAGCTCTTTCAATTCTCTCCCTCTGATGCTCTGCCTCTCAAATAAATAAATACATGTCTTTAAAAATATATACATGTATAAATAACAGAGTAAACCATGAGAATACAGAAGTGAACCTCTAGGGATGATGATCCCATAAATTCATAGATTTATTCCTGAAAAACATTAAGCGAACTCCAACTGTGATACAATCTTTAGCGGCAATTGTCACGCTCATCATGTTTTCACACCTAAGCTGGAAAGAACGAGGTGAAGACTAACGCTTCTAACTCTGAAAAAGAAATTGGGTATCTTCAGAGAAGAAATTACTTCTTCCGCGCCAATTTTTCTAACTTGTATTAGGAAAGTGATTAACATTAGATTATAAAACTTTTTGGTAAAGTGAGTAAAATGTTTAAAACACAGTATCAGTCGACTTCCTTGACTTCCACTTCTTCAACAGTGTCTGAAAGTTCTAGAAGAGAAAGCGCTAACTGCAGTTACCTCGTCACTGAGAACACACGGGGTCATGTCCAGACGCAAGCCCAAACCACCTGCGCCACCACTTCCTCCCGAAAGGCGGGCTCTGTGAAGGCCCGGCTGCGTGCCTGCTTTCTGACGTGGTTCCGACGGCGTGGTCCCAGCAGGTCTCCCAGCACTGAGGAAGACTCGTCTGCTCTCCAGAGATCAGAAACGAGAAGTTCAACTGCTCTGCCCAGGCGAGAGTCAGACCTGAGGGAGGAGCTTGCCTAAAGATGCTGACTTCCAAGGGTGCAGACTCCCGGCTCCTGAGCCCACCTCCAAGGAAGAGGTAAAAGGAATGCTCATGTATGTAAATACTAAACTAAACTAAACTAAATACTAAACTAAACTAAATACTTTAGTTTTTCTAAAATTAGAAAATTCAAACTATACTGTTAATATTTTCATAATATATTTTATTTATAACATTTACATATTTTTAAAAACTCCATAAATGATAGATTCTCACTGATTCTATTTGGGAGGCAAAATTATCCAGCAAACTGTTCTCGTTTAATTCTCCAGATGTTCACTTTTTTTTTAAGATTTATTTGGGGTCGACACCGTGGAGTAGCAGGTGAAGCCGCTGCTGGTATCCCACATGAGTGCCAGTTCAAGTCATGGTTGCTCCACTTCTGATCCTGTTAATGCACCTGGGAAAGCAGCAGAGGATGACCCAAGCCCTTGGACCCCTGAACCCACATGGGAGACCTGGAAGAAACTCTTGGCTTCTAACGGGCCCAGCTCTGGCCATTTCGGTCATTTGGCGAGTGAACCAGCAGATGGAACATTTCTCTCTGTCTCTCCACCTCTCTAACTCTGCCTTTCAAATAACGGCTCACTAGGCTAATCCTCTGCCTGCAGCACCGGCACCCCGGGTTCTAGTCCCGGTCGGGGCACCGGATTCTGTCCCGGTTGCTCCTCTTCCAGTCCAGCTCTCTGCTGTGGCCCGGGAAGGCAGTGGAGGATGGCCCAGGTGCTTGGGCCCTGCACCCCATGGGAGACCAGGAGGAGCACCTGTCTCCTGGCTTCAGATCAGCGCAGCGCCAGCCGTAGCGGCCATTTGGGGGGTGAACCAACGGAAGGAAGACCTCTCTCATTGTCTAACTCTGCCTGTCAATAAATAAATAAATAAATAAATAGTTAGTTAGTTATTTACAGGTGAGAGCTACAGAGTGAGACAGAGAGAGATCTTTCATCTGCTGGTTCAATCCCCAGGTGGCAACAATGGCCAGGGCTGAGCCAGCTTTCATCTGGCCTCTCGTTAGGCTGCAGGGGCCTGAACATGGGGGCCATTTTCAGGGAGGTGGATCAGAAGTGGAACGGCCGGGAGGGGCAGGAACCAGTGCTCATATGGGATGCTGGTGCTGTGTCATCCGCTTTACAGACCATGCCAGGCCCCGTGCGCTCACTATGAAATGGATCAACACACGACACAGGTTAGCTACAGAACATTTCTCCTTACAGATTCTCAGGACAGAGGCCCACGGGGACACTTCCAAATACTCTAAAAAGAATTAGGATGGGGCCAGCGCTGTGGTGTTGCAAAATAAAAAAATTAAAAAAAAAAAAAACCCTAGCTTTCTTATTATTCAAGGAATCCTTTAGATTGTAAGAAAAAAGGTACAAGTGCAACCGGAAACAAAGGAGAAATGACAGACAGGCAAATTCACAGGAAAGGAAATTACAGAATTTTCAGATCCACAGAGATGTGTGCCCATGTACACATCAGCCAGTTTCAACATCTATCACCACATCGTCGATTCATTTCCTTTACACGTTCCAATCCACCAGCCCCTCCCATGTTAAAGCAAGCCCCAAACATGTCACTGCCATGTAAATAATGATCTCACAACCCGTAAGTGGTAAGGCTATACAAGGTTCAAAAGACATGTAGGAAAGTGTAATGTTTGCAAAAAAAAAAATTTTTGTTAATTAAAACAGAATACATACAGAATAACTAAGTTTCAAAACAAGAATCTTAAAGTGGTCAGATATTTGCTTTAATGACTAATACTACAGCCATAAATAGAAATGCCATAAAAATAGTATAAAAATTAACCAGAAATACACTGATATTACTATAAATACATATCCCACAGGATATTAAATAAAAAGTAGGATGACTTCCAAAGAGCGAAAGAAATTAAACAAATCACTCACAGAAACAAGTTCTTATTTGGTTTTCTAAACATAATATGTTGACATCAATTCAACTGAAGAAACTCCATGTGATAAACCACTGCAGAACTGGGGGATTAAAATAATATAATACAAAAAAAAAGTGGACTTAATGAGACTCTTCCAGGTCCAGCACAAAACCCTGAAGATTCCGAAGCCGACACTGTCATCGCAGTGTCTGAATGACGGCGCTTTTGCGATCATTTCTCAGGACAGGGTTCAGGCCAAATCAGCTGCTCCAGGATCCGATTCTGCAGCAGGGATCTGGCCTGGAAGCCTGCGTCCCACACAGGAGAGCCTGGGCTGCATTTCCAGCTCTTGCTCCCAGTCCCAGCTTCCTGCTAATGCAAACCCTGACACACAGTGGTGATGGCTCAAGTACCTGGGTCTCTGACACCCATGGGAGACCTGGACTGAGATCATGGTTCAGGGCAATAGCAGTGGCCCAGTCACAGCCGCTGTGGGCATTTGGGGAATAAACCAGCAGACAGAAGTGCCTCACCCCCCCTCTCTGACTTTCTACATCTCATTCTAAGTGCAAAAGGAAGTAAGGTGAAAATCTCCACACTATACATCCCTGCACACATGTCACATGTGTGTGGCACTGTGTCACCACTAACTGCCAGTTCACGCCAGGCTCTGGACGTTCTGTGAGGATCTGGAAGTTGGGGAGCCTGTCCTGCTCTAACATACCTGCCACTTGACGAGAAACCCACAGAATGGGCTGAATGAAAGCCATGGTCCAGGCATACCTCCTGTGACTCAGATAAGACCCAATTTCTCCAGGTCTTCTTTCCTCACCTGAAAAATGAGAAGCTCGAATTAAAGTCCAAGCCAGGCACTTCACCTACTGGTTTGTAGGGAAAACAGCACAGTGCACCTCGGAACCAGTATGAACCGCGGAGGACCTCTTCCCACACCCCACAGATGCACACTCTAGTCTCAGGCAATCCACGGTTGCTGATGCCAACAACAAAAGTTGTTGCTGTGAGAGCTCCCCCAACCCACCTGTCTACCAGACAGAACAGTCCCTGAACAAAATGGAAGAGAAACAAAGGGAAAAAATGTTTCAAGTCAAAAATAAATCTAAGTGAACATTAAAAGGCTAATAAATTCAGTAATAAAAAGACAAATAACCCCACTTAAAATGAGCCAAAGGACTTGGATAGATATTTCTCCAAAAAGGATTAGTAAGCAGCCAATAACCATACAAAAAATATCCACCATGATCAGTCATTAGAGAAATCAAAATCAAACTCACAGTGAGATACTGCTTCACATTCACTGGGATGGCAGAAACAAAGACAATAACAAGTATAGTGGGTTTGAAGAGATCTGAACCCTTACCCATTGCTAGTGAGAAGGTAAAAGTGTGGCAATCTTAGAAAACTGTAGTTCCTTAAGAGGTTAAACACAGGGTTACCCTTCTGTGTGTATGTACACACACTCAAGAGAAATAACATTTATCCACAATTTGTACACAATTCCTCATAGCAAGCAGCATTGTTCATAATAGCTAAAATGTGAAAGCAACTCAAAATCCTTCAAATGATGAATGGATAAATAATTGTGGTATATCCATACAATGAAACACAGAAATAAAAAAATATGAAGTGGGGCAGGCACTGTGGCACAGTGGGTAAAACTGTTGCCTGCAGTGCTGGCATCCCATACGGGCGCCAGTTCAAGTCCCGGCTGTTCCACTTCTGATCCAGCTCTCAGATTATTTATTTATAACCAAATCTAAAAAAAAAAAAAAAAAAAAGGCGAAGTACTAATACATGTTACAACACGGATAACCATGAAACAGGGTAAGTGACAGAAGCCGGTACAAAAGAGCACCCATTACATGATTCCAATTATGTAAAATTTGCAGAAGATACATTTATAGACAAAAAGCAGACTTGTATCTTAGGCACGGGTAGTGACTACTGATTGGTGAGGGTTTCTTTCAGCCCTGATGAACATTCTCTAAAATGAGGCTGCAGTGGACTGACGTTTGCAGTCCTGTGGATGCAGGACTAAGCCACTGGGCTACATACCCCTTAATGAATGAACTGTGTATGTTAATTATCTCAATAATATTGTTTAAAGAAAAGGTTAAAGAGAAGGAAAATGTGGTATCAGGGTACCTTTCTGTGGAAGCTAATCCAGACCTTTTGAGAGAAGGGCAGCAATCGGCCCCAAAGCAGGCCACTGAGAGCAGAAAGCAACCAGCAACAGTGGATTTCCTGTTGTACCGTCCAGGCTGCTCTCCAGCCTCCTGCTCTCAGGGGCTCAGCACGTGCAATGCACGTCTCCTTCCAGGGGCACAATCTGTGAAGACTCAAAGCTCACTGATCTGGAATGACTTCGACCGAATTACAAAACTCTATAAACTCTCCCGTGATTCCTGGGAGTTCAAAGTAGGATACTGAGGGAGGGGACAAGTGAAAAACAGAGACTTTCAAGAACGGAGTCGGGATCCTGACCCACAACTTCCGAAAACAGAGGGAAGAGCTCCTGGCAAGGGGCAGAGTGTGCACACCACACACTCAGGAGAACAGAGTCGGGATCCTGACCCACAACTTCCAAAAACAGAGGGAAGAGCGCCTGGCAAGGGGCAGAGTGTGCACACCACACACTCAGGTGAACACACGTGGGCAGACACCCAACACCAGGATGGAGGAAGCTGTCTTTATCATGAATACATCAAACAACAGAATCCAGATACAAGATTCTAGTAAGCCTGAAAAACAAAACAAAAAACCCTAATGATCAAGGAAAACAAGTCGTAATGAATACCAGAAGATAATCCATTCGCGTCCTTTACAGATGAAGTTTCAGGCCAGGGGGGTGATAACAAATCCAAGATCAGAAGCCTCATTGGCCGGCGCCTCGGCCCACTAGGCTAATCCTCCACCTTGCGGCGTCGGCACACCGGGTTGGGTTCTAGTCCCGGTCGGGGCACCGGATTCTGTCCCGGTTGCCCCTCTTCCAGGCCAGCTCTCTGCTGTGGCCCGGGAGTGCAGTGGAGGATGGCCCAAGTGCTTGGGCCCTGCACCCCATGGGAGACCAGAAGCACCTGGCTCCTGCCATCAGATCAACGCGGTGCGCCGGCCGCAGCACGCCAGCCGCAGCAGCCATTGGAGAATGAACCAACAGCAAAAGGAAGACCTTTCTCTCTGTCTCTCTCTCGTTGTCCACTCTGCCTGTCAAAAAAAAAAGAAGAAGAAGAAGAAGAAGAAGAAGAAGAAGTAGCAGCCTCATTAAAGGTAACTTCAGGGTGAGCATACAAGAATCCCAATTCCCAGTGTGATCACCTGACCCAACGCTACCTACCACCACTGGTGCGTTTACATGCAAAGAAACACACCAGAACACACAAAGTCCTGGAGACTCAAGCCGAAATGTGAAAGGCAAAACAGTAAAGCTTCTAACAGATAACACAGGAGAACGACTCCATAATCACGCGGTAGCAAAAGTCTTAAACAGGATGCAAAAAGCACAAACCATAAAGGAAAAGACATAAACAGCAAGCCGTCAGCCCTCAGGGCAATGCCAATGGAAACCACACTGAGACCTTAGACGGAACCACTGAAACAGATAAAATAAAAAGTTTAACTGACAGTATCAACAGGAATAAAGGCTAAAAAGCCACCAGAACTGTCACACGCTGGCAGGAATATGAATTATCCATTAAAATCAAAGATATATATATATATATATATATACCCTATGACCAACAATTCTACTCCTAGATCTATACCCTACTAAAACGAATTATGTGGATGCTTGTGTGTATATACCAAAAGATATGAACAAGGATGACTTTAGCAGTCTTATTCATAATTGCCCCAGAGTAGAAACTATTCTAATATTCATCCACTTTACTAATTTTTATATATAATTTGCGATGACTTTTTAAAAAATGGCCACGAATTCTTTGACATACCTTCCACAAGGACATGCAGTCTCAGGGCTGACGCTGTGGCACAGCATCCCATACGGTTCGAGTCCCGGTTGATCCACTACTGTGTTACTCATGCAACACGGGTGAATCTCAGAAAGCTGAATAAAAGAGGCCTGGGGAAGAGGTGGTGTACAGCGTATCACTCCAGTGACATGAATGCATTACTAACCTACAGTGACAGACACCAGGAAAGTTGTTACCCTGGTAGAGCAGTCACTGGAAAGGGGCCCACGTCAGAGGCATCAGGAGCGCTAGGATAGTGTCTTCATCTGGTGTGGCCATTCTAGGGCGTTCACTACGTATCTGTATACCTTTTACTAGAATTCCAAAAAAGACTGCTCTTAATCAGAATGAGCCACAGAGCGCATCAGCATGCCCTATGCACTCTGCACTCTACCACCAGCCCCGTACTTAACACACAGTCACCCCAGCTTCCAAGACAGTCCTCTCGTTCTCATCCTACCTCTCTGGTTCCCCCTTCTTGGTATCTTCTGTTGCCTCCTTTCTGCTCAGCTCTTTCTTACTTCTGGGCTTCCCCAGGTTCCCACCCTCAATCCTCTTCATTCTACATGCTACACTTCTCTGTCCTGCTCTTCCAATCTCAGTTGATAGCATCACCATACCCTTGTTCTCTTACAAACTTCTAATCTGGCAGAGAATTAGGAATCCAAATTATCGTGAAAAACTGCAGTTGGCTAAATCCATTAATATGGAAGCTAACAGAGTAAGCATAAAGCTCCATGCACCACAAAACGAACACACAGATCAGGATAAGCAATGACGTAGACAGATCTGGGATTTTATTCAACTCTAGGTTCAATGTATGATGTGGTCATGAAAAGGATAAACCTAATATCAGTAAAAGTACAGTATACAAAAAGAGGAAGATAATAATCTTCCCTTCATTAAGAAGAGTGTTATACCTATAACAAGAAATGCAACTCTACTTTTTCACTTATCCAGCCATGCCTGAAGTATTGCATTCAATTCTTTTTTTTTTTTTTCTTTGACAGGCAGAGTTAGACAGTGAGACAGAGACAGAGAGAAAGGTCTTCCTTTTTCCGTTGGTTCAACCCCCAAATGGCCGCTGCAGCCGGCGTGCTGCAGCCGGCGCTGTGCCAATCTGAAGCCAGGAACCAGGTACTTCCTCCTGGTCTCCCATGCAGGTGCAGGACCCAAGCACTTGGGCCATCCTCCACTGCACTCCCGGGCCACAGCAGAGAGCTGGCCTGGAAGAGGGGCAACCGGGACAGAATCCAGCGCCCCGACCAGGACTAGAACCCCGGGTGCTGGTGCCACAGGCAGAGGATTAGCCTAGTGAGCCACGGCGCCAGCCTAAAATATAATTTTTTAAAAAGGAAAGCCATCAGCATAATGAACTGACATGAAACCGTGCCATGTGAAGAGCAGCTAATGAGCTGGAGATGTTTCAACTCCAAGAACGAATTTTTATTTATTTTTCATTTTTATTTGAAAGGCAGAGAGTCAAAAAGAAGAAAGACAAAGAGTGGTCTTCCATTTGCTGGTTCACTCTCCAAATACTATTCACAGTCAGGGCCAGGGCAGGCTGAAGCCAGGAGCCCAGAACTCGATCCATTAAGTCTCCTAAAAGGAAGGTAAGGACCCAGGTGTTTGAGAATCTGAAAGCACGTTAAGAGGAAGAGGAATTCAGTTTGATCCGTCTGTCTCCAAGACAGGACTGAGTATAGACTTCCAGCCACACAAGGACTTCCAGCAGTCAAACTTTAATAAAAAATAGACAGGCTGTCTCAGCTGAGGATAATCTTATCCTACAGTGCAAAGAGCAGCCCCTGCAACACAGAATGACCCATCTAACATGTCAACAATCCCATGGTTGAGAAACCATGCAATGAGCTCCTTGTCAGTGGACGATGTGCTTATGGCCAACAAATGACTCTCCAGGATGGTGGGAAAGGAGTTTTAAAAGATTTTCCGTTTTAGATAATTATCCAGAGAAAAATACCTTCAGATAAGTTAAAGTGATGATGATGATGGTGAGCATGACAAAAACGTACTCAACAATTACCGTGGCCCAGACCTTAGACTAAGTGATTCACGTCCACAGTCCACGGTGAATTCTCATGAGAACCTTCTGTTAGGTATTACTGTACCTGATCTAGGTAAACAAGGTTGCCCTGATGCCACTCAACAGTCAACATCTGAATTCAGATCTACCTGAATCCAATTACATACATCACAATATCCAGTGGTCAAAGCTTTCCCACTCTAAAAAATAAGTGAGGGGCACATGTACCATGTGTAACGCAAGCCGTGCTGGCTGAGAGGAAGAGGAGAGGATTATCTGAAGTGGTCCTGTGATGGAGGAAAGAACAATTATCTTGATGGTCCCCGACTGCCTACTTCTCTACGAGCCAAGATGCTCTTACAAACCCACGGAATCTCGGTCAGAAGCAGGGAGTAATGATGACATCCCTTTATCCACAGGCGTGAAAGCTCAGGATGGACAGACGTTTGAACATCCCCGACTGGGAATCCTGCCCTTAACAAACACACGAGATGCAGATACATGGTTTCTTGGCTGCCTATCCTCACACCCATCTGTCGGGATGGCAGTGTGCCTGCTCACATGTTGGTCAAACTGTCACTAGGGCAGAGGTGCCAAGCAATGATCGTTTTAAATGGGCAGCTTGCTCTTCTCTTCTGCAGAGAAAAAAATTCTCTGGTAACACGGAAGGGCTGCAGTCTAAGTGAAATTTTCTTGACCAATCTCACCATTTCAGCCGGAGAAAGATCTAGACTAGTAGATGAGACTGAGGCTAAGGAAGTTAAATCCAACAGAGGAGGTACTCTGAAGACAAGCTGCAGTACAGCTCTTCACACTGCCCATCTTCAACACGCAGTGAAAACTTTGCTCAACAAGTCACTGCTGATTTTTTAATGGGATGATACAGTTTCCCATGTTCTAAATAAAAGAGTAGAAATGCATTAATTTCTAGTAGTTTGACATTATGTAAGTGCTACTTGTTGGCTGGGTATTTCACAAATGATAGAAATCTAATCTACAGCCAAGATCTTCTAATTGCAAAAATGTGGAAAACAAATGAGACTCCCAAAGATGAACAGGGCAAAAAAAAAAAAAAAAAAAAAAGTACAATTTCAATGGGGGGGGGGGGAATGGAAGGGGCGCTAAATAAAAAAAATAAAAATAAATAAACCAAGAAACAGTATTTTCAGTCACAAATCTAAAATTTAAGTCTCTGGAGCAAAATCCCAGGCCAGTCACCTGTCCCGCTCCCTTGAATATAAGCAAAATGTCCCCAAACTCAAGGTGGATCCCTGGCATCTCTAGCAGCTCCCGCGTCTGGAAAGCCCTCCCTGGGACGGCACCCCGAGTGCCGCCGCCTCAGCGACTCTGCACAGCTGGTCCCACCACTCTCCACGTTCTCCACACAGAAGGGCAGGACGGCCTAAGCAACGGCCCCTCACTCTGTTTCCATCTCCTCAGCTGGCCAGCTCCTGAACCCTTTCAGGCCTGAGAAGAAACGTCACCCACATCAACAAGGGCCAAAGACCCTCCTGAGAGTGGCATCACGACGCAGGAGTGCCGGGGTCCAGCGGAGCTTGCAGGCTCCAGCCCCGACAGTGGCAAAGCCTGGAACTCACCATAACCTTCGGAGAGACACCAGGGACCCCCCCACTGGGAAGCGACGCCTGTGAGACCTTCCCTTACCCTTTACGTGAGTGCTGAGAGTCATGGCCTCAGCCTGTTCTGCCAACCAACCTGTTGCTGTCTCACACGGGGCCCTAAAATGACTCCCCCAATCCCTTGTATACCCTGTGATTTCCCTGTGGAACACAGAGAAGCAGTGCCTTCTCGAAGCCAGTGAGGCTCATCACAGGCTCGTCAACCCAGCCAGCAGCTTCTGGGCTCGGGAACCAGGTACCCCCCTCCACCTCCTTCTGCACCGTCGCCTGCGTGACTCCCCCAGTCCATCCTTCTCTCGTCTAGGACACGTCTCTGCGCCTGCTCTTCTCCCAGACACTGCCACCTTTTAGCCAGGTCTCCCCTTGCTAAGTCTGCACTCATGTCTACTTAACTGCTCGCTCACTTCCTCCGTCTTCATCTGAGTACTGAGTTTCCAGTGCATAACCAACTGACTTCAGATAAAAGTTCTGAAAACTACTCAGTGGAGAAGGTGTAAACAAATGGCTTTGGAACAAGTGGACATCCAGACCAAAAAAAAAAGAACCAAGATCTAAGGCTCACCTTCTATGGAAAAACCAACTCAAAACAGATCAGAGGCCTAAATACAGGATGTGAAATTATAAAACACTTAGAAGAAGACATAAATCTGATCTCAGGTTAAGAGCAGCTCTGAGACACGGGTGACACAAAAACATAATCACACACTGATGAATCAGACTCCATAAAAGTTAAAAAAAATTTGTGCTGTGAAAGATACCATAGGAGAAGGAAAAGCCAGACTGAGAGAATGTGTTTATAATTTAGATTATGGGTGAAGAACTTGTATCCAGTGCATAAAGAACATTCTACACTCAGCAATAAGAACGGGATTCAAATACAAAATGAGTAAAAGACCTGAACAGACAAGTCATCAAAGAAGCTATGCATGGCAAAGAAGCACAAGGAAAGGTTAGCTAGTAAAGAGTGAGCCACCAGGGAAACGCAAATTAAAGCACCCAGATCCATCTCTCACTACACACACAACACCGCCGATACCCACGGTGGTGAGGATGCAGGCACTGGACCCCTCATCGTGTGAGGACAGGACTGTTCCCTGGTTCTCAGCTAAACATACACTTACCACAAGACCCCACAATTGCACTCCTGGGCATTCATCCTAGAAAAATGAAAACTTACATTCACAAGAAAAGCCAAAAATGAGACACAATCCACATGGCCTTCAGCAGGTAAATGGTTAAATAAAGTGTGATACAGCCATAAAATGGACAAACACAGTACGGTTACAAGAACCAGGAAAGCAACACTGATTCGAAGTTCAACGTTCCGGTACTTCGGTGTAGGAACAGCTCCGGGACATCTGATCCCAGGTACAGATCCACAGAACCATGACCACAATCGGGACCCACAACTAGGCCTTCACCCTCAAGAAACCCAACCTTAACCCAGCAAAAACTGGTCATCTCTGGGGCCGGTGCTGTGTCACAGGGGCAAAGCCACCGCCTGCCTTGCCTGCATCCCATTTGTGGACAGCATCCCTGGCTGCTCCACTTCTGATCCAGCTTCCTGCGAACAGTCTAGGAAAGGCAGCAGAAGATGGTCCAAGTGGTTGGGCCCCTGCCACCCACATGGGAGACCTGGATAAAGCTCCTGGCTTCGGCCTGGCCCACAGTTGAACCTTGCAGCCACCTGGGGAGTGAACCAGCAAACGGAAGATCTCTCTCTGTTTCCATCTCTCTCTTTCAAAATAAATAAATCTCAAAAGAAAAAAAAAATGGTGAACTCCATGCATTTCTGCAATGTTGTCATTTCAAGAATCCCGAATAAATGGAACTGCATCACTTTTAGAGACAGGCTTTTTTTTTCCACTCAGAACTATGCTCCATACAAGCTGCTGCATGTACCAACCATTCTCCCTCTCTGTTGACGAGTGATGTTCCACTGTGTGGCTAGACCATATTTTATTTAGCCATTCATCCTTCGAAGGACTGGTGGGCTGTTTCTGGCTTTGGGCTACAATAAACAATTGCTGTGAACCCTCCTGCCCAGGTTTTTGGTGAGTGTGTAGGTTCCATCTCTCTGGGACAAATGCCCAGGAGCACAACTGTGGGCTGCAGGGTACCTGAGTGTTTAACTTCCTGAGAAATGGCAAAACTGACCCCTGGGTGGCCAGCCGTTCTACTCTCCCACCAGCAACACGAGAGGGGAGAGAGCCTGAAAGTCATCACGTCTACAGTGCTTTCTACAAGCCTGAGAAAGCAGCAAGAGGAACCCCCTTACACGCTGTAACCCGAACTTCACTTTCTTAAAAATTATTTTTAAAGCTTCTTTTTCCTCTTGCCCAAATAATGGACATCTTATTTTATTATCTCCAGCAAAGAATGTATAACTATAGGTATGTTGGTAGCGGATGCCCTATTACATACTAAACTGCAAGTGGGGAGGGAAAAACCCTGAAACCTACAGTAGACACAGTCAAAGCTTCTGTTTCTATGCCTCCCAGTCCACCAAGACTAAAGGTTCAAGAGAACTTGCACAGACTCAGGGTATGCTGCGAAATGTGACTGCAACGCATTGATACCCAGCACCATCAGATGACATCTGTCCAGCTGTTACTCCGCACAACAAGTTAAGAAAAGCAACTAATCTGAAACAGAACTGCAGCTTCCTCGGCTGTTATAGCTTTTTTAATTTAGATCTGACACGCTGATAAGACAATGCTGTCTCTCTTGGGGTCTTGAAACAAGAAGCTGAGTCCACAGCGGACGTATCTGTCCACACGGAGAAAATGAACGCACAGAAATTACAAATTCCAAAGACGACACTGGGACCTGATGGCCCTGGTACCAATGGCTTCCAGTTCTTAGTCCCTCGCGGGATCGGCGCGATTGTTCCTGGCGCTGACCTCCTCCCACTGTTAGTAGGATGCTTCCGTAAGATGTTTCCACAACTAATTACCCCGAGATTTAATTATATGACTCCTTCTGGGGCGCCGTCCCACTTACTGCACAGGGCTGACCGATAAACATGTGTTTACCAATGCAGACAGCGTCTATTCGAAGATAAAGTTTAAATCCTGCAGCACTGGCTCCCATCAGAGAGAGAAGTTATGGCAAAGAATCGTCAAATCCACACTCTCACCTGAAGAGTAAATAGAAAGTATGGTTCGCAGGCATGAGTTTTTCTAGGCTGACAAGGATTCTCTGGCTAATAAAAACCTCAGTAAATGCACTGAGGATGTTAGCTAAAGTAGTTTCGCATTAGTATGTGGGACCAATACTAAAAGTCTTCCTCCCTAACAGGAGGGGGGGACACACCTCCAGCCCCTCAGACTCCCTGGAGCACTGGTTTGGAAGGGTCAGGGTCGCCCGTGGGCTTCAGCCCCTCAGACTCCCTGGAGCGCTGGTTTGGAAGGGTCAGGGTCGCCCGTGGGCTTCAGCCCCTCAGGCCCCCTGGAGCGCCGGTTTGGAAGGGTCAGGGTCGCCCGTGGGCTTCAGCCCCTCAGGCTCCCTGGAGCGCTGGTTTGGAAGGGTCAGGGTCGCCCGTGGGCTTCAGCCCCTCAGGCTCCCTGGAGCGCCGGTTTGGAAGGGTCAGGGTCGCCCGTGGGCTTCTGCAACAAGACTGGCAGGCAGTGTGAGTTCCTGCAAAGGCCTGAGACAACACTGGGGACGACGGAGCAGCAGTAACCCGGGAGTGCACGGATTCACTTCAGACAGCGTCCTCACAACACAGTGTGCTTAAGTCTCGCGGAGCCAAGGGGGAAACCCACCAGCACGGCCCTCTGCGTGCTCGGCAAGGACTTCCACAGGCCCGGGAATCGGGTCAGAATCGGGTCAGCAGGGCCAGACACACCCGCGAGCTCACACCCCCTCGGATACGCCTCTAGCTAAGTGCGGTGCCAGGGTGCTATCGGGTTTCCAGATTAATTTTGCGTTCTTGTTAAAAACTCTGTTTTCTATATCCCATGCTAAATAGTGTAGGTTTCAAACGAGCCTTATGCATCCACTGACCTGTGCTGGATCCTAAACAAAGTCCAAAAGAGCCTACATTACGTGAACACGAGGGACACTTGCTTCAAGGAGACCGTGGGACAGCAAGACAGACGCAGCGTCTGACCACAGCCCCTGGCAGGCGGCGGCACGCGCCCTGCGGCCAATCCACGAGCCCACTTCCTCTCCCTCCGACCACCAAGCTGACCACCCGCGGCAGGGGCTCTCAGCTGCAGTCCACTCACTGCCACCAGTGTTCAGGGGCCGCACTAGCTCCCTGCAGGCTCCCGCCTGCCCCTTCCGCACATCTGCGTACACCCAGGACCCCCTTCTCCGTGGGACACAGGCCAGTCTCGAAGCTTCACCTCCGAGTACGTTTCATTCTTCAAGTCAAGATCCGGCTCACAGTATGTCTGATTAGGGATGCCTTCACCGAAGTCGCCAAAATTAACATCTTGTTTTTGTCTTTCTAGACATCTGGGACATTCATTTACATATTTATTATTATTTCACGTTAGTTCTCAAAATAGAAGAAAAAGCTGGCCCATTTCCTTTAAAAAAACTGAATTTTAGGGCCCGTCTGCACGGTGAACGCCTTACGGCTATTTTTCAAACACAGCCTGGCATCCTGGAGTAGAGGTTCGCACACGCTCTCCACAGAACCACTTCCGGGGCACGCACGCACCTGCTGAGCCAGGCTCCACGCGTTACCCAGAACCTCGTTTAACCAGCACCCTCTCCTGATTCCTGCGGCTCGGGGCACAGCGGCCAGCACTCTGCGAAACCGCCGCCCGCCCGGAACGAGCCCGACCAGGGGACGCGCGGGACAGCGTGCGTGCGGGGCGCCCGAGGGAGCACGGCCGCTTCGCCCACGCTCCCCGGCCCCGCGCGGCCTCTCGCCCACCCAGCGCTCACTCCAGGCGCTGCCCGTGGGCACGGCCTGCGCCCGCTCGCCCAGAGTCGCCGTGAACCCGCGCACCCGCTTCTCCAGACCACCCGCTCGGCCCGGCGTCAAAACCGTTACTCCCGACGCCCACGCACGAACGCGGTCCTCTTTACTTTTCCTGCGTGAATGTCAGAGTCCACAGATGAGCAGAACAGCTAAGGAGGCCTGCGATCCCCCGAGAGAGGGACCCGCAGAGGGAAACCCACCGCGGCGGGCTCGGGGGCTGGGGCCGCTTCACGGAACCTGACGAAACCCGCGTGGGCGTGGGCGCCCCAGAGCAGCCCCCACGCCCCGGAGCAGCCCCCACGCCCCGGAGCAGGTCTCCCGCCCCGGTGCAGCCCCCACGCCCCGGTGCAGACCCAGTGCAGCCCCCACGCCCCGGTGCAGCCCCACGCCCCGGAGCAGCCCCCACGCCCCGGAGCAGGCCCCACGCCCCGGAGCAGGCCCCACGCCCCGGTGCAGCCCCACGCCCCGGTGCAGGCCCCACGCCCCGGAGCAGGCCTCACGCCCCGGAGCAGCCCCCACGCCCCGGAGCAGCCCCCACACCCCGGTGCAGCCCCCACGCCCCGGAGCAGCCCCCACGCCCCGGTGCAGCCCCCACGCCCCGGTGCAGCCCCCACACCCCGGAGCAGCCCCCACGCCCCGGAGCAGGCCTCACGCCCCGGTGCAGCCCCCACGCCCCGGTGCAGCCCCCACGCCCCGGTGCAGCCCCCACGCCCCGGAGCAGCCCCCACGCCCCGGAGCAGCCCCCACGCCCCGGAGCAGCCCCACGCCCCGGTGCAGCCCCCACGCCCCGGTGCAGCCCCCACACCCCGGAGCAGCCCCCACACCCCGGAGCAGCCCCCACACCCCGGAGCAGCCCCCACGCCCCGGTGCAGGCCTCACGCCCCGGAGCAGCCCCCACACCCCGGAGCAGCCCCCACACCCCGGAGCAGCCCCCACGCCCCGGAGCAGCCCCCACGCCCCGGAGCAGCCCTCACGCCCCGGTGCAGCCCCCACGCCCCGGTGCAGCCCCCACACCCCGGAGCAGCCCCCACGCCCCGGAGCAGCCCCCACGCCCCGGTGCAGCCCCCACGCCCCGGTGCAGCCCCCACACCCCGGAGCAGGCCCCACACCCCGGAGCAGGCCCCACGCCCCGGTGCAGCCCCCACGCCCCGGTGCAGGTCTCCCGCCCCGGAGCAGCCCCACGCCCGGTGCAGCCCCCACGCCCCGGAGCAGGCCCCACGCCCGGTGCAGCCCCACGCCCCGGAGCAGCCCCACGCCCGGCCGCCAAGCCAAGGGGCGCCCCCAGGCCCCTCCGGCCCCCGCCCGCGCCCCCCGCCGCCCAGCCGAGCGCCCGCAGCCGCCAGGCCGCGCGGAGCCGCCCAGGGCCTGGGGCTGAGGCGGCGGGGCCGGCGCGCGGGGCGCAGGAACGGGAAGGCGCGCGGGCCCCGGCGACGCCGACTCCTTGCCCGCGCCCCCGGCTCGGGCCCCGCCGCCTGCGGCCTCCCTACCCCAAGCCGCAGGCCCGTCGCCTCCTGCCCAGTACGAACTTCCCGCCGCTTTCGCCGACTCGCAACTCGGCGGCGGCGCCGGCCCCTCCACACCCGGCAGTATGGAGCCTTCCCATTGGCTCTGGCGCCGGGGGAGGCGGGGCGAGCGTAGGCACGGCCCGCGCTGCTTCCGCCGCCTCCCCAGGGCTGCCGGGATCGGTGGCGGGCGCTCCCACTGCATGCTGGGAGTTGTAGTCTTTGGGCGACCCAGGGTCCCCTGCTCCCGGGGGATTCTGGGAAATGTGGTTTACACGCTCAGCCTCCGTGTTTCTGTTCAACTAAGGTACTCGTGGATGAGCTGGGAGCCGAAGAAGTCGGTATTGCCAGTGCTTGGAGTAGCTTCATCCATTAATATTGAGAAAGGGCCGCGTGAGTGCCCATGTCGCCCTCCGCCCGCCGCCCGGAGGCCTGTCCAGCGCCTGGCCCAGGTCTAGCCCTCCCGCTTGATGGACAGTGCACCTGAGGTGGGTGCTGGCTCCGGCGTCTGCCAGGATGAAAGGCGACAGTCGGGGTAGCGTGTTCCGTGAGTGTAGCAGGTGCTGGTGTCGTTCTGGCCACCCGGTCACGTGGCCGAGTCCTGCCTGTTGGTCAAGGCCTCGTGTCGCGGTCACGCAGCCCTCCGGGACCCTCACGCCGCCTGTGCTTGGCCGGTGCAGCCGGCTAAGGCTGCTGCTCCCGTGAGCCGTGAGCCGTGGCAGGCTGGGACCCCGTCCTGCGTCAAGCGGACCCGAGTCAGAGGCCGGGAGGCTCCAGGCGGCTGGCGACGCCGGCTTCAGGCCCTCGCTGCGCCAGGAGGGGCCTTGGCAGTGCGAGTGCGCGCTTTGGAGTGGCCGTGTTATAGCCAGGCTGAGGTATTTATATATGATTTTCTCAAAGTGACTCCGCCCAAACTGGGTGAGCTTTGGTCCCACAAACCTGGATTCCCTCGGTCCTTGACCAGTGCAGTGATGTAGCTAACGTCTACACCTGCCCTGGCAGGCACCCGCACCTGCTCCCGGTGATTCCCCAGCTTGTCCTGTGCCCCGGGAGACTGACCTCACAGCCCACTGAAAGGCCCCCGTGCCCCCTGGCGGGATGGGAAGGGAGGAGACAGGCTCCTTGGGCAGGTGTCCCCCCCCCCATCCTTGCTGGCAGCCGCCTCCAGCTGGCCCAGTCCCTTCAGCTGAGGGTCACTGCTCCCTGGGCCTCCCCGCAGCATGCAGTGCCAGCCCCTCCCTTTGTGCCTCCGCTCTAGAGATGACCATGTCTGCCCGCCACTGAGCCCAAGTTACTGCTCCAGCCCTCACGGTTCCCCTCCCCCCAGACACACACACACACACACACACACACGCGCAGATCTTTGTATATAGGAATCTCATCGCAAATAAGCCCTCTTACATGATCTTATTTCCAATGTGTCGTCTGCTTGCTGTCAAGACCTTGACGGGAACACACGCACAAGGTGAGCACTTGATGTCTGTTTGTCAGCAAAGAGGCTGCAGGATTCACACCTCTCATGAGTGCGGAATTCCTCAGCAAGGCTCTGTCGCCAGAACCCATTGAGAGAACGACATTCTACGCACACACGCACACGCATGGACGTGCACACCCTCCAGGAACTGGGTAGGACTCATCTGTGGCAGCGCGACCTCACCGGAGACTTGTGGGAGGAATGTCCCTGCTTCCACGCTGGGCTGGCAATTGGCTGACCTTAAAGCACAATTAAGTCAGCAGCGGAGCAGGGAGCCCTCCAGGGTGAGGAGAGAATGGATTTACACTGGCGCTCGTGGCGCTGGCACCCGCAGTCGGATGGCTGACTGTTAGCACTGCTGACATGCGGCTGTGTTCCTCAGGAGCCAGCACCTCCAACACCGCCCACACGTGCTGAGACGTCCTAGCAGCGCCGAGCGCGCCAGGCCAGCAGCCCAAGCTGCCGCCACGGAGGGACTGCATGACTGAGACGCCGTGGGTGGGGCCGTGACTGGACACGGGAGACCTGGGAGAGCCGTTCAGGAGTTGACAGCTTGGTATGAAGATCAAGGCTGTGCAAAAAGGTTGACCGGCGAGGATTTGCTGTTCCTAGGCTCTCAACGTTGAGCACTGAGGGACCAGCATTGTGACCCAGTGGGTCAAGTCGCCACCTGCCACTCCAGCATCCCATCTCAGAGCCGCGGTTCCCGTGCCCGGCTGCTCTGCTTCCCATCTGGCTCTCACGTGCTTAGGCCCCTGCCTCCCAAGTTGGAGACTCAGCTGGAGCCCCAGCTCCTGACTTGGCCTGGCCTACCCTCAGCTGTATGTGGCCATTTGGGGAGTAAACCAGTAGATGGAAGACCTCTGTTCTCCCCCAACCACACCATGTTGCTCTGCCTTTCAAATAAATAAATAACTCTTTTAAAAAAAAAGAAATTGAGAATTGATGGGGGGCAGTGTTCATGAACATAACCTTGCCTTATGTACAATGCACCTTTATGGTCCAAACAATGTTTACTGGGTACTTCCAGTGAGCCTAAGCCTGAGCTGGACTCCAGATATTCTACCATAACAGCAGGAGGCCCTCCAATTTGACAGGCACAGGGGTTTTCCACATGTGTTACCTCCCCGTGCTCCGAGGGGAAGTATCTCCAAGAAAGTAGATCATTACAGCTCTCCTTGTGAGCAGTTCTCATCCTGCTCCTTTGTGCACAGCCTCAGAACGTGAGGACAGTTCTTGCAAAGACAGAATCTCTGCCCGGGGTGGAGCCTCTTACAGAGTGCAGCCTCGCCAAGCAGCAAGGGGCTTTGTGGTAAGGGTTCTATGGATAACCCAGGGTGACCCATGATCAGGTGCGGCCCAGTGACTAAGTTTTGCACCTTCCCAGCAAGGGGAAACCAAATAAAAATCAATTTGTGAGGTCTGAATTGATTTACCATAGAGTCAGCTCCCACAGGACGCTTCTTTTATTTCTGGGAGTCCTTCCAACCCTGGTAGCTCTAAGGCAGAGGCCTGCAGGCTGTGGCGTTGGCTCCACCGTGGCAGAAACTCAGCCTGTGAAGTTCCAGTAAACATGATAGTCATCAGAAGGCAGCACTGCCCAGGCAAGTGGCCCAGCACATGCTGGAGCAACCCCTGAGGCAATCCCTCAGTCTTTGTCCTTGTTGTTTCATCTGCAGAATGGGAACAATCTTCCGGAGCCAACACAGCCTCCTCTGGCTAATGGGAGGCAGATGAGGTCATGTCTGAGAATGGCTTTGATCTCTTTGGAACCAAGCCACTGGGGGGTCATTACTCAGCGCAAGCCGCAGGACAACAGCGCAGGGACATCCCATCTGGCAGGGGAGAAAGGAGAGAGGCAGCAGGAGCAGCGTGTATTCAGGGGTCTTCTGAGCCCCCCGCCCCTTTGGATGCTTCGTTTCATCCCAGCAATATGAGGGAGCTAAGTAGGGAGTTAGGAAGGAATGAGTGAAGCTGGAAGCATTTTTTTTTTCATAATTTCTGTACAGCCCTGCCTTGTAATTTCACCCCCTTACCTGTCAATCCAGTAGATCCACTTTCCCATGATGCACCTGTGTCTCATCTGGGACCAGGAAGAAGGAACACGATGATGGCCACGCGGGAGTTAAGCTCCATGTGGAGGCCCCATGAAACTCCCAGAAATGCTCACAGTGCTGAACTCAGCGCTGTTTGTGTATTCAGTTTGGACACCACCTCCAACCTCACAAAAGGAACTGATGCGCGGAGAAGTGGCCCCTTTAGCTTTGTGGCTTCCGGATCTTGCTTTTCTGCCCCTCTCTGGCCTCCTCCCACACTCCGGCCTCCTCCCACACTCCGGCCTCCTGGGCGGCTTTCTGATCCGTTCATGACAGGTATCTCTCCGCGGGAGGCTGCCCACACTCAGGCGCTATTGTGTATTCACTTCCCTCTTTTAAATAAGTCCTCTCTCACTTGTGCACTCAATTTATGCCTCTGCTTTTTTAAAAAATTTTATTTAATAAATATAAATTTTGAAAGTACAACTTTTGGATTATAGCAGTTCTTCCTTCCATAACCTCACTCCCACCCACAGACCATCCCATTCTTCATTAAGATTCATTTTAATTATCTTTATATGCAGAAGATCAACTTAGTATGTACTAGGTAAAAATTTCAACAGTTTGCACCCACACAGATACACAAAATATAAACCACTGTTTGAAGACTAGTTTTATCGTTAATTCTCATAGTACAACACATTAAGGACAGAGATCCTACATGGGGAATAAGTGCACAGTGACTCCTGTTGTTGATTTAACAATTGACACTCTTATTTATGACGTCAGTAATCACCCTAGGCTCTTGTCATGAGCTGCCAAGTCTATGGAAGCCTCTTGAGTTCACCAACTACGACCTTATTTAGACAAGGCCATAGTCAAAGTGGAAGTTCTCCCTTCAGAGAAAGGTACCTCCTTCTTTGAGAACCCCTTCTTTCCGCTGGGATCTCACTCACAGATATCTTTCATTTAGGTCATTTTTTTGCCATAGTGTCTTGGCTTTCCATGCCTGAGAAACTTTCATGGGCTTTTTAGCCGGATCTGAATGCCTTAAGGGCTGATTCTGAGGCCAGAGTGCTGTTTAAGGCATCTGCCATTCTATGTATGCCTCTGCTTTTAATTCTTACTTCTGTGGGAGCAAGAACATAGAATAAAAAAGGAGATACTTATGCCCATAACACCACGACTTTTTTTTAAACTTTTATTTTTATTTTATTTATTTGAAAGAGTTACAGAGAGAGGTAGAGACAGAGAGAGAGGTCTTCCATATGCTAGTTCACTCCCCAGATGGCTGCAATGGCCAGAGCTGCACCGATCTGAAGCCAGGAGCCAGGAGCATCTTCTGGGTCTCCCACATGGGTGCAGGGGCCCAAGGACTTGGGCCATCTTCCACTGCTTTCCCAGGCCATAGCAGAGAGCTGGATAGGAAGAGGAGCAGCCGGGACTTGAACTGGCACCCATATGGGATGCCAGCACTTCAGGCCATGGCTTTAACCCACTGTGCCACAGCGCCAGCTCTGACACCAAGACTTTTGAGCATCTACGAAGCCTTGGGCACAATGCACTATAAACACACTGTAACCCACTGGGGGTGTCATGTGTGTCCACCAGTCCTAGGAGCTGTGTTTTGTATGAGGACCTATTACATGCTGAGAGAACGGTCTGATGTGGCCCTGTGAGGTGGTGAGATGACCCCAGTGCTTAGATGAAGACACCAAGCCCCGGAGAAATGAGCTGATTGCTCAAGGTGACACTGTGGGTGACCAGTAGAGCCGGCTGTCTCCAAATCCCAGTATCAATCAAAGCTGCTGATGTTGGAAAAGGTCACGAGGACAAAGCTAGCAGGAGCCACATAGACTGCGTGTGGTTCTCAGTACCCAGCTAGCACTTGCTAGCCAGCCCTTCCGGGGGTTTTAAGTACTTTACTCCCTATAGCAAAGACCTCTGTACTTACAATCCCTAGGGTGGTCAGCCGTGTCCTGTGTGAACCTTTGACTGATACCGGAGAGAAGCCGGCTCTGATGAATGCAGTCTCTCATCGATTCTGGGTTGCAAGCATCTCACATCCTAATATCTGTGAAACAGGAGATGTGTCACAATCAACGCCGACTGTAATTGGCAGTGGTCTTATTTTTTCTTTATTAGGCAGCTCATCCTACAGTGGGGCTTCTTACACCGGCTGGGGGCTTAGAATTGATAAATTCTGGGACACCTGGTGCATGTTCCCCCAGAACTTCTCCCTCTCCTCTTCATCCCATTTCCCACAGTGGACGTTGGACCCATCACTCCCGGTCCCCAAGGGTGTCGGATCTTCCCTTGCACTCCCACTTCACACTCTTTGAAGACGAACATCCTTAGAGAAGGAGAGAAGCGGGTTCTGTGGATGTGGCAGATCCGCGTCTGGAGCCTCTCTCTGCTGTTTAATTGCTGTGTGACCTTACACAAACTAGCAACGTTGCTGAGCCCATCTCCTCGCCTGCAAATGATGGCAGCTGCCAGGGCTAAGCGAGATGGCGTCTGTGAAGTTCCTGGTTCCTCGTAAGCGCTCGGTGGGGGTTGTTTCCTCCTCCTCTGCTCACCGCTGCTTCTGGACATCGCGAGTCTGCCTCTCACATCACTCCATCTCCAGGAGCCGAGCAGCGAGCAGCTGTCATCATTTATTGTCAGAGGCGAGACGTAGACTCAGGTCAAATCTACATACATGCTCACATCCAGCTGCCAAGCTGCAGGCTGCGGGAGGAGGGAGAGCTGTTTCAGAAACAAAGGCAAATCGTTGCTTTTATGTTTGCAGCCATCCAACTCTTGTCATGTTTTGATTTCAGGGCTGCTCCAAGATTCTGGGACAAAAGACACTATATATAAGCATTATTATGAGATTCAAAGGGGCTCTGAGCAAAACAAAATCCTTTTATTACAAAGAGAATTGGAGAGACTTGTTGCCAGATATAGTTACTGCGTGGAAAAATGCACTTTTCCTTTTTTCCACACATCATCACCATTGCCACCACCAGGCTGTAGCTAAACCCATACCCTACACAGTCCAGCTATCTGCAAGGAACCTTAAATGATAAAAACTGATACGAGTTGGTAGCACCATGTGCCGGCAGGCGTGGTCCTAAGGACTTGATTCCCAGTACCTCTTTTGGGCTTCCCAGCCCACTCTGGGCAGTAGGTGACCATTCGTGGCCCATTTTACAGATGAGAAGACTGTTGGAGAACCCAAGCTACTTGATCAAAGTGGTACAGCTAATAAGGGTGGAGGCAGGATTTGAACTCAGCCAAGCAGGGTTCATGCGTGTGCTCTTGCTCTGTGTCCAGGACAATGTGGGGTTGCACAACAAAGCATGGCACATGGCCCCTGACTTCAGATGTCCACACCTGACCACGAAGGCGCGTGGCGAGTGCTTGGCACCCCAGCAACTGTCCTGGAGCCAGGATGCAGGGAGCCACTTCGGGGATCCCAGGCAGAAGCAGTACAATTCAGAGAAGAGCTTCTGAGGTTCAGGGCCTTGTGCTTTGGAGCATCACGGCCTCAGCAGAAAGGCCAGGGCAGGAGTTCCAGAAGACACTGTCCAGTCTGACACCAGATGTTTCCTGAGAGCTGGAGGCGAGAAGAAAATTCACCGGAGGGCTAGGACCATATGGAGAGCTGAGGCTTTTAAAGAAGCAATGAAGTTTAAAGAAGGTCATCTCTGGCGTCCTTTGTTGTTTATTAAAAGATTTATTTTATTTATTTGAAAGGCAGGATTGGAGAGAGAGGGAGAGAGAGAGATCGTCCATCTGCTGGTTCACTCCCCCAAACGGCCACAATAGCTGGGACTGGGCCAGGAGCCTAGAACCCCATCCAGGTCTCCCATGTGCGTGCAGGGACCCAAGTCCTTGGCCATCTTCATCTGCCTTCCCAGGCAACTTAACGAAGAGCTGGATCAGAAGTGGAGCAGCGGGGACTCAAACTGACATCCACGTGGGATGCCGGCATCTAAGGCAGCGGTTTAATCCACTATGCCACTGCACCGGCCTCTTGACTGATGTGCTTCTAAGAAGAAATCTGGGCACAAACACACAGAGGAAGGCCAGGTGAGGGCCCGGGCCACAGACAGAGGCCTCAGGAGAAACCATGCCTGCTGGCTCTGGATCTTGGATACCCAGCCTTACTTCTCCGGGAGAAAATAAATTCTTGTGTGTGGCATGCTGCCACGGCAGCCCCTCGCACACTGAGGGACACAGTGACCAAAACGTGGCACTGCAGAGCCACCCCCACAGCCCCTCTGAGGCACTGGCTCTGGCTGGCACCACCAAGATGCTTGTGAACTGAGTCAGGAGCCGCCTCTCCTCCTGTCATTCAGGCCAGAGGGAACCTGCTGTGGGGACAGAAGGGTGATCTCCGACAAGGGGGCGTGGGCGCGACTGCGGTGTAACAGGGCAAGTACAGCGACAGAATTCCTAGGAAAACAGCCACAGAGCCAGGGAGGAAACCGGGCTGCTCGTCCGTGATGGGAGGGACACGGCAGCCTTATTTGGTCCTCAATTCCAGCCCCGAGAGGCAGCAGCGATTACTATGACCTGAGAGATGAGAAATGGGTCTTTACCTGTGGTTCTAGCTGGGTTAGAGACGCAGCACCAGGTAGTTGGTGTGAGCAGGGGTTTAGACCCAGGCCTGTATGACTGCAAAGCCATGGTAACTCCACGCTATCTACTGTATCTCAGTGTGCAACTCTCTCTCTCTCGCCCTCTCTCTCTCTCTCCCCCCACCATGTCTCTGGCTAATACCTTGAGAGAGAATGACTACTCAGCAAGTTGATAAATTACACTCGCTGCAAGCCAAGAAGCCACGTGTCTTGCCTCTCACAGGTGTGGCTTGATTGCAGGCCATTACTGACCATTCATGCAGGAAGCCCGGGCTGCAGTGCACCAGGATGTTGGGATTCCCCAGGACTTGTGTCTCACACCAGGGAGCTGAGCTCAGCCGGTATTTTCATAAGCGAACACCTGCAACGGGGGTGTAAAACACAACTTCACCGCGTAGCATTCGGTGGGAATTTGAGTATAAACCAAAGGATAATTTGTGAACTCGATCTTTCTTTCCCCCTGACTGTTACCGGGCTCAGCTGAACACAGAGATAAGCCTCGAGTGTTGTTTGGAGAAATCTGCTCAGCGGCTTTGAGAAGATTGAGGACACGCTGCAGAGTCTCGTGGCGCCTCCGCTAGTGCAACCTGTGTCTACCCATTTACTAGATCACAGGCATGTACGGGTCATCCACTGTGGCCCAGGCACTGTCTCAGGCTCTTGGGACGGGGCGAGCAAGACGCCACGCTCCACTGGAGCAGACAGACACCAGGTGAGCAGCACAGGACCAGCCATGGCTGTCCCCCAGAGTCTCCACACAGGCAAAGTCCACTCACACCCCAGGCGGGCAGTGTTGGACGGGCCTTGCAGCCCCTCACCCTCACCCTTCCCCAGGCAGAGAAAGAACCCAGTGCAGAGCTGAGTGGCCCCGCCTGTCTTTCTCTCCCTGGGATCATCCTGTCCCTCTCCCCAAGGGTGAAAGCTTGCTCAGGCCAGGGACCTGCCTCCTTGACTGAGGTAGGGACTCCTTGACTCCAACCACGAAGGGTCTGGGCCCAAAGGTCAAGCCAGGTCCGCCAGTCAAGCTCTCCCTAGAGTAAAGCTGACATTTTGATACCCTTCTGTTTGATTCTATGTCTATATTTCTGTTTATTTCAAAACTCAGAGGGCAAAAATGAGTGCCACGTAGCTGAGCTCCTAAACCCCCTTGGCTGTGTCAGGAGTAAGGGGAGAGGAGATGTGGGAACAGAGAGGACCCAGGAAGTGAGCACGGGGAGGGGCTGGGTGGAGCAGATGGATGGGAGGTGTTCCTGCGGGGGAAGGACATACACAAAGACTAGAGGTAAGAGTGAGGCTCGCAGGTGAGAAAGTGTAAACCATCCGTGAACTGCACCTGCTCAGTCTGCACACGTGTGTGTGTGTGTGTGTGTGTGTCTTCCCTTCACCTGCTGCCAGCCCCGACCCTGTCCAACATGGCACCTGCCCCCACCTCCCCAACAGCATCGTTGCCGACTTCCAGCACCATTGCTCCGCTGTCATCTCGGCCCCGGCCCCCGCCCCCGCCTCCAGGCCCAGCAGACTCTTCTTCCGGCTCCTTCCTCCCTGGGCCTCGGCAACACGTCCTGAACATCTCGAGAGAGAGGAAACTTGGGAACTGGGCCATGTCCCCGAATGGAGGACCCACAAGGGCCGCCCTAAAGCCTCCTTATAAACAGCCCTGAAGAGAGCAGGCGCTCAGCTCAGCCTGGCAGTAAAGATGCCCGCAGCATGCGTGAGAAGACCTCAGCGTCACTCGGCTCCAGCTCCAACTCGGGCTTCCTGCCAACGCAGCCCCTGGGAGGCAGCAGTGATGGCTCAAGGGAGGGGGCTCCTGCCACCCATGTGGGAGCCCAGGATGGAGTTCCCAGCTCCCAGCTCAGACCCAGCCTAACCCCGGCCAATCTGCGCATTTGGAGAGAGAAGAAGCAAATCTTTCTATCAACCCACCTCTATCCTCTCTCTGCCTCTCTTAAATAAAAATGAAAAACAAACTCCTCCCCTAATCCTTGGCTGATCACTGAATTGCTCATGCACGAGGAGGATTTCCAGGAGCCCAAAGAGGTAGACAATCAGAAGGCTGAAAGAACCAAGGGGGCCTGTGCTGTGGCACAGTAAGCTAAGCCTCCATCTGCGGCACCGGCATCCCATATGGGCGCCGTTTCTAGTCCCAGCTGTTCCTCTTCTGACCCAGCTCTCTGCTGTGGTCTGGGAAAGCAGTAGAAGACAGTCCAAGTCCTTGGGCCCCTGCACCCACATGGGAGACCTGGAGGAAGCTCCTGGCTCCTGGCTTCAGCCCAGCTCCAGCCATCACGGCCATCTGGGGAATGAGCCAGTGAATAGAAGACCTCCCTTTCTGTCTCTCCTTCTATCTGTAACTCTGCCTCTCAAATAAATGCAATCTTTAGAAAGAAAAAAAGAAAGAAATGAAGGAAGGAGGGAAGGAGGAACTGAGCACAGATTTCAACCCCTGCCCACCATGTCTGGAGTACGGGTGCTTATAAATGCTTCCGGTTTGTCCATGAGGCCCACAACAAGACCATGACTTAAGAGGAGAAGGCTACATCCAGATTATAAGGAAATGAGCAACAGAAACTGGACGATGTCAAGTGGTTTGTCCTAGGCACAAGGCTAACAAGTGCAGGGTTGGGACTCAAACCCAGCCAGTCTGCCCTCACAGCCGGAGCCCTGTCGGCTCAGTCGCTGGGCTCCGCGTCACCACCAGACATCCATCGTTAGAGCACTTGTCACCAATTCAAGATCCAAATGTAGCTGCGCATGAATTTGTTTGGCCTCTGCACTAGACTGGAGGTTGAGAGGGCAGCAAGAACTTCCACAGTGCCTGGCTGTCCATATTCCTGTCCACATCCCTGAAATATTTGTTGAATAAACAAAGGAGCAGTTTGCTATGGCTGACATGACATCCCAAAGGCTGAGCATGTACAGTGGACCAATATCTTTTCTATTAGCAAAAACCTATCATTAAAAACACTTTCCTGCCATATGATGGCACCCCTCTTGTGATCCTGGAGTGAATGAAATCACCAATAATCACTCAGGTTTGTAGCTGGGTTTATTTGTACATATCTGTTACCAACTATTTCCAGGCACGATCAGGAATGTCTAAGTATAATGTGAATGACTCTGTTTTGATTAATAAGCTCTGTAGGAAAAATTTCCACGGGTAATCAGACCGCACATCCAGATAGAGCACCTGCTGAGAATGGAGGCAGGGAGGGGAGAGGGGCGGAGATAGATGGAGATGATGATTCTCTCACGGCCAGAGGGGCCGTCTGAGTGCACGCGACAGAGCTTGTCGGGTCTCTGTTATATCGTCAGGTCAGCCTGGCACCTCTGTTAATTCCTGGGACTGCTGCGACACGCGGCCACCTACTTGGTGACCTGTAACAACAGAAACTCTCTCAGACGCCCCCCAAGGTCAAGTTGCCAGCAGAGCTGGGCTGTCTGCAGAGACTCCAGGGAAGAACCTCCCCGCCTCCTCCAGCTCTGTGACGCCAGGTGTTTCTGGGCTCGTGGCCACACATCACTCCCATCTCTGTCCCCGTCTCCCCATGGCCGTCTTTCCTGTGTGTCTCCAGCCTCCCTTTCCTTTCTCTTTTCTGGAGACCAGCCATTGGATTTAAGGCCCACTCCAAATCCAGGATGATCTCAGCTCAGGAAAGATCCTTGACCTAATTACATCTGCTTCAGATCCCCAGAGTCAGAACTTGGACGACTCTTTTGGGGGGAATCCAACTCATCCCACAGCAGCAGCTGGGACTATTCCACAGCGTTAAAAAGACGGAACCGACTTCCCGCTGTCCCCAGGTGTTGTCCGCCCTGTCGTCTGCTCGTTCCTGTTCCCTCCGACTCAGAGCCTGCTCCTGGACCAAGCCGGTGCCGATGTCCTTCTATCCTCACAGCCACTTTGCAGGACGCCCACTCTCCTGAGCAGGAAGCAGAGGCCCGAAAGGGTTGGATCAGCTGCTCAAGGCCGCAGCCGTCAAGGTTTGGAAGCCAGGCAACAGGGGAGCCACCCCGCACTGCCTGCGGAGAGCCGCTGTCCCCTGCAAACCCATTTGTTAAAATGCGAACACAACCCGAGAGAGGTTACCCAGGTCCTCCCTGGAAACCCAGGGAGGTTCGCTGAGAACACGAGAGCCCTCCAGGTAACGCAGAGAGGGGGCCTTGGAATGAGGGCAGATTTGCCCGCTGAGAAACTCTCTCTCAGACAGGGCAAGCGACTTGACCAAGAACACACAGCAAATCTTTGGCATCAGCAGCGGTCACAGCTGAGCGCGCTGGCTGGACGGGAGGAAACCTGCCAGGCCCAGCCTATTTGCCGTGTCCTGAGTCAGCAGTGCAGAGATTCCTCTGAGCGGAAGCAGGTTTAGAAGCAGCAACGCTCCCGCCCAACTTGGCCAAAGGACCCCCTTGGGCAGGCCCGGGGCCTCCGGGGCTGCATGGTTCAAGGAGGGAGTGAAAGCACAGAGTCGCCGTGGCTCAACAGGCTAATCCTCCGCCTTGCGGCGCCGGCACACCGGGTTCTAGTCCTGGTCGGGGCACTGGATTCTGTCCCGGTTGCCCCTCTTCCAGGCCAGCCCTCTGCTGTGGCCCAGGAGTGCAGTAGAGGATGGCCCAAGTGCTTGGGCCCTGCACCCCATGGGGAGACCAGGAAAAAAGCACCTGGCTCCTGGCTCCTGCCATCGGAGGAGCGCGGTGCGCCGGCCGCAGCGCGCCGACCGCGACGGCCATTTGAGGGTGAACCAACGGCAAAAGGAAGACCTTTCTCTCTGTCTCTCTCTCTCACTGTCCACTCTGCCTGTAAAAAAAAAAAAAAAAAAGCACAGAGTCGAGTGGCAGTGACAGACCTGCTGCTGGGGACTTGAGTGGCCTTGACGTTGCTTCTCGCCTCTGGACCTCCGTTCCTCAAGTTTGGACTCAATGTTCTCAAAAGTGCCTGCAGCACTGAACATTTGCTCTTCATAAGCTTTGAGGGCTTGGGCGAGCCTGGGGCCAACTCCAGCAGGACCAAGCCCAGAGGGACGTCTGTTCCCATCACTGGTGCCTCACCCTTCCTCTATCAGCCGCACCCCAGTGCTCCAAGGGCGAGCCATCGTCTGTAACTTTGACTTTCCAGTGGGAAGAACCGGCCCCTTCTGCTCTGGGGTGAGCAGGTGGCCAAGGCTTAGCCAGTTAGTGCAGTTGGCACCCTGCAGATGGTGATTGGTTTAGGGATAGTCGTGGGGTCCCATCTGAGCCAATGAGATTCGATCCAGGGGCTTTTATTGAAAATACCAGGAGAAGGGAATCCTCTTTCTGCCAGATTGCAAAGCGTGGTGCGTTCTGCGGTGCAGGTGGAGGGAGCCTGATTGACCACGAAATCAAGGGCCAGTAGGCAGACAAGTCCCAGTGACCCCGACATTCTCGGCCGAGTTGTGCTCCTGAGATGTTCAGTCACCATGACTGGATAAACCATGAGCCAGGATAGTCTTTTGCTTGTTTTTTTTTTTTTTCTTAAGCCACTTTAAGTTACCACTTATAGCTAAAAGTTTCCTGAGGGATACAAAAGCTCTCATTTCAAGGATGAAGAAATGGGAACCCAGAGTGGGAAAACAGCATTTTCATGTAGTCTAGCAGCAGGAAGTGCCCGGAAGCCCACCAAGTCCCATCCTCACTATTTGAAGATAAAGAAACTGGTGCCCACAGCTGAGAAGTGACTTGTAACGTGTACACCACACACACACACACACACACACACACACACAGAGCAATGTGAGTTATCTTATTACTATACTCAGAAACTCTGTTTATCATCAAACATTTCATATACCCTATTACAGGTGAGAGAATTATTATCTAGCCTGTTGCCCGTGAAATGCTTTCTCCCATAATGGAATTTTACTCTGAAAGTGTATTTGGTATTAAAAGGTTCCACTCTATAATGTCGACGTTTCACTCTGTGATCTAAAAAGCACTTAAACGCTTTGAATGAGAGGCATAAAAAGCTTTTATTGCGAGAGCCTTGCTGGACCTCCCACTTCTGCCATCGACCCTTTCCCTACAAGGCAGTTCTGGAAGCAGCCGGCGCACGGCAGCCCCCGTGGCAGGGCTGGGTCTGCAGCCAGGGAGCGAGGTGCCTTCGGAGGCTGCGCTCCCAGTGTGCCCATTTGCAGGTACAGAAATGTTCTGGATGGAGCGCAATGGACTCTTTAAACACGTGCCTCTGACAGGGTCCTCGCAACCTCTGACCTTTTCTCTTGGTTAGGTCTCCTCCCCTGTAAGAAAGGTGCAGTAGGCCAGCGCCGCGGCTCAACAGGCTAATCCTCCGCCTGCGGCACCGGCACACCGGGTTCTAGTCCCGGTCGGAGCGCCGAATTCTGTTGCAGTCGCCCCTCTTCCAGACCAGCTCTCCGCTGTGGCCCGGGAGTGCAGTGGAGGATGCCCCAGGTCCTTGGGCCCTGCACCCCATGGGAGACCAGGAGAAGCACCTGGCTCCTGGCTTCGGATCAGCGTGGAAAGGGCGGGGGCTGGGTGGTAGCAAGGAGCAGAGAGCAGGGCTGCACAGTAAAACTGTGCCCTGTGCTTCCTTCTAGAACCTCTCAATATCATTAATTCCTGCAAGGGAGAAAAACTGATCATGCAAAACCTCTTTCCCCACAGAACATCCTTGTCCCGAGCTACGTCTATCACCCTTCCAGAGACACGGAGGGGAGCAAAACTCGAAGATTCCAGAGTCTCGGATGGGAGTTGGAGCTGCTGCCCACCTCCGATGTCCCTGCTGATGCTTCGTGTGTTTCCACTTGGGCACAGTGGCCCCCCGACTCCCACCCTGTGCACGGGGTCATCTTACACAGTTTCAGTGACCTGAAGTCAACCGTGGCCCGAAAGTATTAAATGGAAAATTCCAGAAATAAATAGCTTATTCGTCTTCAAGTGCACGTCTCTCCAAGTAGCATGGGGAAATCCTGCAACACTGCATTCCGTGCTGCCCAGGATGCGGCTCCCCTTTTGTCCTGCACATCCGCAGGCTGCGTGCGCTAGTCCATCAGTGATCCCTCAGCACTGGAGGTGTTGCCGTCCTTGCGTGCAAGGACTTCGTTTACTTAACAGTGGCCTCAAAGCCCAGAGTAACCCACCCCCACCTCCTGTTCTCCAAGGCCCCCTAGTCCAGGCCCCGCCATTGGAGAGCAACAAACGTGCTGCATATCCCGCCCCAGTTTCCAACCCAACCCCCAACATCGTGCAGATAACAAAATGGAGCTGTTTTGTGCCACTAGCCTGTGGGTGCCAGCCACCCCCGGGGGCACCGAGCACACAGGCGAGCTGGAGGCTCCATGTCTAGTGAGGACGTGTGGCCGAAGGGAGTTGGTGCTGCACAGCTACAGAGTGTTTGCTCGGGGAGGTGAGGTATTCTGGGACGGGCAGTGCTCATGCTGCCCAGCCGTTATCACAGTCCCGAGGGCCCTTTCCTCTTTTTTTTTTTTAAGATTTTATTTATTGGGGCCAACGCCGTGGCTCACTTGGTTAATCCTCTGCCTGTGGCGCTGGCATCCCACATGGGCACTGGGTTCTAATCCCCCTTGCTCCTCTTCCAGTCCAGCTCTCTGCTGTGGCCCAGGAAGGCAGTGGAGGATGGCCCAATTGCTTGGACCCCTATACCTTCATGGGAGACCAGGAAGAAGCACCTGGTTCCTGGCTTCAGATCGGTGCAGCTCCAGCCATAATGGCCATTTGGGGGTGACCCAACAGAAGGAAGACCTTTCTCTCTGTCTTTCTCTCTCACTGTCTAACTCTGCCTGTCAAAAAAAAAGATTTATTTATTTACTTGAAAGAGTTACACAGAGAGGAGGAGAGGCAGAGAGAGGAGAGGCAGAGAGATAGGTCTTCCATCCACTGGTTCACTCCCCAATTGGCCACAATGGCTGGAGCTGTGCCGATCTGAAGTCAGGAGCCAGGAGCTTCTTCCAGGTCTCCCACATGGGTGCAGGGGCCCAAGGACTTGGGCCATCTTCTACTGCTTTCCCAGACCACAGCATAGAGCTGAATCAGAAGTGGAGCAGCTAGGACTTGAACCAACACCCATATGGGATGCTGGCACTGCAGGCGGTAGCTTTACCCACTACGCCACAGCGCCAGCCTCATGACGTGGGCTTTTAAAGGCTTCAGTCCTGTGAAAAGGTAAGCAGTGGCGCATACACACCTCCCAGATGCATTTCCCATCTCATAGGCCGTTGTCGTTCTGTCTTCTGCCCCCAGCGTGTGAGAGCTGAGGGGCAGTGGCCCTCGAGAAAGAACCCAGCGTCGATTAGAACATCGTTAACAGGCAGGCTTCACAGAGTCCCAGGAGCCAAGCAGCAGCACTGTGTGGGTCGGTGTTGCATTCCCACGGCCAGACCATCCTCCGAGCCTTCCTCACGTTCCCGGGTTAAAGCCGAGCTCGTCACAGGGCTGGCTGGAACCTCCTGGCCAGCAAGGCGTTTGTGGGGCCTCTAAACCGTCCACCTCCCCCAAGGTGTGCAGCGGCCTAGAACAGCCACAGGCATCGCACAACGCGACCTTCCCCCTCAGCGCCGAGAGAGGCCTTGGGAAGGGGGCCCATTCTGCAGGAAGTGGAGAGGGAGTTGAGACGGGTCCCACAGGGAGCTTCGCGTGCTGGCCGCTGCTGGCAAGGCCTGGGTCCAGCTTGACTGTCCGCCTTACTGAGCCCACCTGCTCCTTTTATTTATTTATTTATTTATTGACAGGCAGAGTAGACAGTGAGAGAGAGAGACAGAGAGAAAGGTCTTCCTTTGCTGTTGGTTCACCCTCCAATGGCCGCGGTGCTGTGCTGATCCGAAGGCAGGAGCCAGGTGCTTCTCCTGGTCTCCCGTGCAGGTGCAGGGCCCAAGCACTTGGGCCATCCTCCACTGCACTCCCAGGCCACAGCAGAGGGCTGGCCTGGAAGAGGGGCAACCGGGACAGAATCTGGCGCCCCGACCAGGACTAGAACCCGGTGTGCCGGTGCCGCAAGGCAGAGGATTAGCCTAGTGAGCCGCGGCGCCGGCTCAACCTGCTTCTTCATACTTGGACGTGCACTTGCTTGTCAAGTCGTCCACCTGCAGCCAATGCAATGACTTGGGGGAGGGAGGCAGGGGTGACATCGCAAAAATGGCAGCCAACGTGGCGTTTGACGCAAGCTGAGCCAGTAGGTCCCCTCCACAAGGATGTTGAACTGAAGGGATGGGGGAAAACTCTGAACGGGCTTTGTCCTGGTTCTTTGCAGCTGGCAAAACGCACCAGGCAGAGACAGGAGCAGGGGCTCCTGGTGTACTTGCCTCTATCCCACCTGCGAAGGAAGCGCACTAACGGTGCGGACCAGGGTGCCGTGCGGTGCAGCAGCGGACGCTCCCACCTGCAATGTCGGCTTCCCATACCGAGAGCTGCTGGCAGTCTGGGCTGCTCCTCTCCCAATCCAGCTCCCGGCTACCGCGCCTGGAAAGGCAGAGGGAGATGGCACAAGTACTGGCGTCCCTGCCACCCAAGTGGGAGGCCTGGGTGGAGTTCCAGGCTGCTGGCTTGAGTCTGGCCCAGCCCTGGCTGTTGTGGCCATCTGGGGAGTGAACCAGCAGATACAAGATCCCTCTCTGTCACTCTGCCGTTCAAATACATAAATCTTCAAAAAATAAAGATTTACCACCAGGTGCCTGGTCGCGTTATTGTACAGTGACACAATGAAAAATAAGAGAAATCTTGGCAAAGTTTAAAGAAAATACAGTTAATTGCCCCTCACATTCTCGCTTTAGTTACACACGCAAGCCCTGGGTTTAATCACATGCATTATTGTAATCAGCCTGCCAATCACATTTTGAAATATTTCATTTTTGACATAATTACAGTAGAATACCCACAACCCATCAATAATATGGATAAGGCAAGATGGAGATTGTGTTTCCGAGTGGAACCTGACAAAGCCGCTGTGGCTTTTGTTCGGGGGAGAAAGGCGGAGAAGAGCCTCGCGCGCCTCGGCTGGGTTTAGCCAGACTGTCTGGAATGTCACTCACGGGAGACTGCAGCACCGGCTCGCCCGCTCGCTCACTCGCGGGACGCGTCGCGGGACGTTTCAATCATGCGAGCCCCGTGCGGGGTGCTGCGGTGGAGTAACAATTCAGGAGGAACGCCGGGACCCAGGCGTTTGCTGTGAAATGGGGCCTATTGTGAATGGCTCCTCTGTGTTAATTCGCCCTGTTTCTCTTACGCCTTCCCTGCTGTAGTTCGGTTTATTCGCGTGAGCTTTGCTCAGCACCGAAACTCGCCTATGAGGGTTCATCTGCTACTTCTTGCAGGTGGGTTGGCTGAGCAGCTGTCCCCTCCCCGCACCTCCCGCGTGGCCATTTCTGGGGAGGTCTTCCCCTTACTCTCAATAGCCTCGGCCAGACTCACAGACAGGCTGTTCAAAGAATGGATTTTTATTATTATTATTATTTTAAAAAGTTTACCTATTTGATAGGCAGTAAGACAAACAGGGAGAGAGAGAGAGAGAGAGAGAGAGAGAGAGAGAGAGAGAGAGGATTCTCCTTCCCCTGTTCACTCCCGAATGCCTGCCCACAGTGGCAGGGCAGCTGAAGCTGGACCCTTGGAACACAATCCCGGTCTGCTACACGGCTGGCAGGAACCCGGACACCAGAGCTGTCCACGCTGCCTCCCGGAGTCTGTGTCCGCGGGAAGCCAGAGCCAGGAGCTGGCACTGGGTGTAGGCCCCAGGTTCGCCTTCACTGCCAGACCAAACATGGCCCTGAAGATGTCTTCTGTAAACAGAGCGCATTCTGGGACTTGGGGAGAACACGTATCTACTTGATTGACACACTGATATTGGGAGGAAGAGGAGAAAAACTCAGATCGGAGGAGCGCATGGCCTTCCTTCAACTTTTTTTCTAGAAGCACCACTTAGGGAGGACCTAGTGGGCGTGCTTGACTAACTTTAGAGAGCACAGCTCCAGAGCAAAACCCTACAGCACAGGATGGAGGTGAGGCCGAGCCAGGGAGCCGGAAACGTGTTCTGAAGCGATTGTACGTCAGGGACTTCCCATAGTGGAATCGTGCAGTATCTGTCCCTTTGTAGCTGGCTTATTTCAATTATCACAGTATCCTCGAGGCTCATTCACATTGCAGCGTGCATCGGAATCTCTTCCCTTGGAAGGCTCAACAAAATCCCATTATCTTTTCTCTATTCATCCACCGCTACTGCCACTATGAATGTGGGTATATAAATCACTGACTTGAGTCCCTACTTGCCATCCTTGTAGGTAGAGACCCGGAAGTGAACCGGCCCCTGGGATAACTCTGTCTTTAACTCTGGAGGAGCGGCTATACTGTTTTTCCTTAGTAGCTATAAAACTTCGCACTCCCACCAAGAGTGGGCCAAGCTTCCGATTTCTCCCAGCCTGGGCAGCACGTGTTCATCTTGGTTCTGGCCTGGGGTTTTGACAGAGGCTGTCCTGACGGCTGTGAGGGGGAAATTTTTCGATGTTTTGCATAGAAGATGGAGCTCAGGAGGGCAACAGTGCCCTGGGTTCATGGGAGCCAGAGGGTGGTGTTGGGGGCTCTGTGGGCCCCCCAGCTCCCTCACATCCCCACGCACACCACGGCCTGGTGGCTTTGCTGTCCCCAAGTGGCTGTTTCATGCCTCCGCACTACATTCCTAAAGACGTCCTCATTGTCCAGAGAATGTCCTCATTTCCTGCTTCTGCGTCTGTCATTCTGAGTTAACCAAAAACACCAGGGCGTGGGCCTGGTACAGGGACAACCCTCAGAAAACACTGGCTGTGTCTTTGGGGCAGCTGGTAAGACTCCACTTGGGGGGCTGGCACTGTGGCGTAGTGAGCTAAGCATCCACCTGTGGTGCCGGCATCCCGTACGGGCACCGATTCAGGTCCCGGCTGCTCCTCTGACCCAGCTCTCTGCTATGGCCTGGGAAAGCAGTGGAAGATGCCCAAGTGCTTGGGACCCTGCACCTGCGTGGGAGACCCAGAGGAAGTTCTAGCCATTGTGGCCATCTGGGGGTGAACCAGCAGATGGAAGATATCTCTCTCTCTCTCTCTCTCTCTCTCTCTCTAACTCTACCTCTCAAGTAAATAAATAAAATCTTTAAAAAAAAAAAAGATTCTGCTGGGAACATCTGCACGCCATATTGGAGCCCCTGGGTTCATGTCCCAGCTCTGCTTCCAATGCAGCTTCCTGTTAATGTGCAGCCTGGGAGGCACCAGGTGGCGCTCAAGTACCTGGGTCCTGCCTCCCATACCAGAGACCCAGACTGAGCTCCTGGCTCCCGGCTTTGACCTGGCTAACTCAGGTTCTTGAGGCGTTAACTAGTGGCTGGGACACCTCTCTGTCTGTCTTGTCTCTGGCTTTCAGGTAAATGAAAGTGAAAACACACACGCTCACGCCTCGAGACGGCCAGCAGACAGTGCCTCCAGCCAGTGGAAGGAGGTCGGTGCTGCAGTCTACAGCAGCCCCGGGACACCCTGCCGCGTGTCTCCCAGCCCGCAGCAGCCCCGGGACACCCTGCCGCGTGTCCCCCAGCCCGCAGCAGCCCCGGGACACCCTGCCGCGTGTCCCCCAGCCCGCAGCAGCCCCGGGACACCCTGCCGCGTGTCTCCCAGCCCGCAGCAGCCCCGGGACACCCTGCCGCGTGTCCCCCAGCCCGCAGCAGCCCCGGGACACCCTGCCGCGTGTCCCCCAGCCCGCAGCAGCCCCGGGACACCCTGCCGCGTGTCCCCCAGCCCGCAGCAGCCCCGGGACACCCTGCCGCGTGCCTCCCAGCCCGCAGCAGCCCCGGGACACCCTGCCGCGTGTCTCCCAGCCCGCAGCAGCCCCGGGACACCCTGCCGCGTGTCCCCCAGCCCGCAGCAGCCCCGGGACACCCTGCCGCGTGTCCCCCAGCCCGCAGCAGCCCCGGGACACCCTGCCGCGTGTCCCCCAGCCCGCAGCAGCCCCGGGACACCCTGCCGCGTGTCCCCCAGCCCGCAGCAGCCCCGGGACACCCTGCCGCGTGTCTCCCAGCCCGCAGCAGCTCCGGGACACCCTGCCGCGTGTCCCCCAGCCCGCAGCAGCCCCGGGACACCCTGCCGCGTGTCCCCCAGCCCGCAGCAGCCCCGGGACACCCTGCCGCGTGCCTCCCAGCCCGCAGCAGCCCCGGGACACCCTGCCGCGTGTCCCCCAGCCCGCAGCAGCCCCGGGACACCCTGCCGCGTGTCTCCCAGCCCGCAGCAGCCCCGGGACACCCTGCCGCGTGCCTCCCAGCCCGCAGCAGCCCCGGGACACCCTGCCGCGTGTCCCCCAGCCCGCAGCAGCCCCGGGACACCCTGCCGCGTGTCTCCCAGCCCGCAGCAGCTCCGGGACACCCTGCCGCGTGTCTCCCAGCCCGCAGCAGCCCCGGGACACTCTGCCGCGTGTCTCCCAGCCCGCAGCAGCTCCGGGACACCCTGCCGTGTGTCTCCCAGCCCGAAGCAGCCCCGGGACACCCTGCCGCGTGTCTCCCAGCCCGCAGCAGCTCCGGGACACCCTGCCGTGTGTCTCCCAGCCCGAAGCAGCCCCGGGACACCCTGCCGCGTGTCTCCCAGCCCGCAGCAGCCCCAGAACACCCTGCTGCGTGTCCCCCAGCCCCTGGAAGCTGCCTGATTTCCTGGCTACTGTACCAGACACCAAACGTGGGCGGCTTAAAGCAGCGCAAACTCATTTTCTGTTTTGGTGACTGAAGTCTCAAGGAGGCCCTGGTCTGTGCCTCTCCCACGTGGCTGTTGGCATTCCTGGACATGGCCGCCTCCTCCAGTCTCGGCCTCCTGGTCCCCTTTGTGTGTGTCCCCCCAGCCACTGACGTGGGGCCTGCCCGGATCATCCCGGAGAACCCATGTCAAGAGACTTAACTTCATCACAACAGCAGAGACCCTTTTGTCTGAGTCAGGTGACATTGACAGGTGACGGGGGTACCTTTCACAGTTCCCCAGACCGTCAGAGGTGAGCGGCTCTGAGCAGGAACGGTAACTGCTGTGTCAGGTGAGGTGCTGAGGTCACATCTCCCCATTAGGTCACGTGGTAAACGCACCCACTTCCAGAGACACAGTCCTTCACGGGGCTACAAACAGTAGAGGAAACTCGGCCCAGAGTCACAAAACACACAAGGCTGAACGTGAACATCACCATTTCAGAGATGATCCGAAGGGAGCGATTTGGTGTTTTGCCTTCAATTTATTCCCCTCTTGTCCTCTTCAGGACATATCACTAGCGCCTTGCTGATACGTGTCTTTGGAGAGCATGACTGGAAGGACACGACAGCTGCAGTAACACCAAGCCCTTACGTCAGCAATGATGCACAGACCCCGACGTGCGTCCCTCAGACGTGGCGATCCGAGCAGGTAGGGACTGCTGTCCGTCTCGTTCGTGGAGGAACACACTCAACGCGCCGGCTTGCCCCAGTGAGCTCACTTCCCTTGTGGGGATCAGACACCATTAAAAGCCCTTGGCAGTCGAGATCTGCAGCGTCCGTGCTGTGTCTCTGGGTAGGTGCGCTCCGTGGGTCAGCAGGCTGTCTCTGTGCGGGCTCAGACACCGAGTGTTTCGGACTTGCGGTCCAGTTGTCTCTCGGTACCCACAGGGACTTGGTTCCAGGACCACCCCCCTGGAACCCCAAAATCCAGGGGTGCTGAGCTCTTCTGCTGTGGCGTTGGGAGCACCGCTAGGATGGACGGGAATGGGCGTGGCTGCGTGCCAGTGAGAACCTACCAGCAAGAGCACGTCTCCAGGTCACAGGCTGTGGCTTGTCAGCCCTTGCGCTATAAGTTAGTTGATTGCTGCTGTTGGACACTCAGTCATCTAATTTTTCACACGAAAATGTGAATTTTAATCACGTTCAAGCCAGTCATCGCTTCCCCTGGCCTTGCTTTAAGACTGGAAAACTTTCTCCGTTTGCAGTTGGCCACAGCATCTCTGTTT
Source organism: Sylvilagus floridanus (assembly GCA_949820135.1). Taxonomy (NCBI): domain Eukaryota; kingdom Metazoa; phylum Chordata; class Mammalia; order Lagomorpha; family Leporidae; genus Sylvilagus; species Sylvilagus floridanus. Next base: position 49,145,920 of record OX463228.1, on the reverse strand, counting down.
GTGCCTTTAAAGAGCAATTTCACTTTTTCGGCCATTGTGGATTTCCTCTGCTGCTCTCCCTCTAAGGGCAATCTCAACCTTTAATAAATCGCACGGGACTGGAGCAAGATGGAGTAATAAGACCATGTCTTATATGGCTTTATTGGGCATTATTAATTTATGCCCATCCTGTCTGCCACTAACATCTCTAGGAATTAAATCAAAAAAATAGTTTAATAATGAAAAATGAAGGATTCCATAAAGCTCTGAACGTGAGCAAGAGCGCGTCACGGCCCTTCCCGTGGCCTGAACACCCGAGCTCACCACAGCCACGTGTTGTTCTCGTGCCGGGACGATGTGTTTGGAGGGAGGGCCGTTGGGAGGGCGTTAGGCCCCCAGGGTGGAGCTCTCATGAAAGGGGTTAGTGCCCTCTAAAAGGGGTGACCGAGGGCTGCCGTGCCCCTGTACGTGTGAAGATGTAGCAGGAAGGCTCCAGCCATGAGCCAGAAGTGGGCGCTCACCAGACACAGAATCTGCTGGGAACTTGACCTTGGGCTTCCCAGCCTCTGCAACCACAAGGAATAAGTGTCTTGTTCATAAGCCACCCCATTTATGGAAGTTTTTTTATAGTCCATTTATAGAATGGACTAAGACACTCCCTGTGTCCACACAGGTGTACCCACCCCCACACCGATAAGCTGTGGTCTAAGCATGTTAGCTCTCCACTGCTGGGGGCCCAACAACCACAACCCCAGTGCCTGGAGACAACGCCCCCTGGCGATGCCGGAGCTCTGCAGGTCAGGTGTCGGGGTGCGCGGCCGGGCGCGGGGTCTCGCCTGGCGGCTGTGTTTTCATCTGCAGCCCGGGGCCTCTTCCGAGCCACTGCAGTTACTGTCAGGATTCAGAGCCTCGTGGATGTGGGTCTGAGATCCCGTTTTCTTCTTGGATCTTGACCGTCAGCTCTTTGCATCTCCTCTCTGGTCCTGGCCTGTGGTCCCTCCGTCTTCAGACCACGGCAGAGGCTCACGGCTCTCTCCTGCCTCAGATCGCCCTGAGTTCTCCTGCCTCCAACAGGAGCAGGTGCTCTGTTTTAAAGGGCTCATGAGGGAGCAAGCATTGAGCCTAAGGGGTTAAGAAACCTGTATCCCGTGGGGCCAGTGTGGTGGTGTAGCAGGTAAAGTGGCCGCCTGCGGTGCCGGCATCCCACATGGGTGCCAGTTCTAGTCCCGGCTGCTCCACTTCCGATCCAGCTCTCTGTTATGGCCTAGGAAAGCAGTAGAAGATGCCCCAAGTCCTTGGGCCCCTGCACCCACGTGGAAGACCTGGAAGAGGCTCCTGGCTTCTGACTCTTGGCTTCAGATCAGCACAGCTCCAGCCGTTATGGCCATCTGGAGAGTGAACTGGCACATAGAAAAATCTCTCTCTCTCTGTCTCTCTCTCTCACCCTCTCTCACTCTCTCTGCCTCTGCCTCTCTGTAACTCTGCCTTTCAAATAAATAAATAATAAATCTTAAAAAAAAAAAAGCCTGTATCCGAGGGTTGGTGGGCATCTCATATGAGTGCCAGTTCAAGTCCCGGCTGCTCCACTTCTGATCCAGGTCCTTGCTGATGGCCTGGGAAAGCAGTGGAGGACGGCCCAAGTGCTTGGGCCCCTGCACCCACGTGGGAGACCTGGAAAAACTCCTGGCTCCTGGCTGTTGCTGTCATTTGGGGAATGAACCAATGAATGGAAGATTCTCATCTCTCTCTCTCTCTCTCTCTCTCTCTCTCTCTCTCTAACCCTGACTTCCAAATAAATAAATCAATCTTTAAAACTAATAAAATGAAATAAAAAACTGGAAAATTTCTTCAAAACAGATTCTCAAGGCACAGACTTATGTCAACGCTTCTCTGAAGAAAAAGGAAACAAGCATGTGCCCCACGTTGGACGCCTACGTTCGGTCCCCCCGCCCCCGCCTTTCAAGTAAACAAATGCATGAACAAGAGAAAGGGCAGAGCAGCAGAGAGAACGGGAGAGACCGAGTGAAACACAGCGAGAGAGAAGTCTTCCACGTACTGCTTCACTCCCCAGACACCCACAGCAGCCAGGGCAGGGCCAGGCATAAGCAGGAGCCAGGAGCTCCATCCAGGTCTCCCGTGTGGGTGGCAGGGCCGTCACTCACTGGCGCGTTAGCAGGACGCTGGGTGGGAGGCAGAGCAGACAGGCCTTAGCCCGGTGTCTGATGCGGGCTTCTGGTGTCACCAGTGGTGGCTTAAACCCACTGACCCCCGACACCAGCCCCCCACCCCCCGACACTCTGCCTTTAAAATAAAAGAGATCTTTAAAAATGGATAAAACTGCTGCTGATAACCAATCACACACAGTTTTTTTTTTTTTTAATAAAATGCATTTCCATGAATTTTTTGAAGACCACTCATATGGAAGAATTTTAAAGATTGTTTTTTCCCAAAATAAATGTATCTTTTAATTCCATTTCCACAAAGTTTTTGAAGAACCCTTGTGTGAGTTTGCAGACATGTGAATATACACACCAGCTGGGTTTCCTGTGTATCACAGTGACCAATTAGAAAATACGTCTGGAGAAAGCTCCTATTCACCAGAAGCCAAGCATCAGGAACAGACAAGTATGTAGAAATAGACTTTATGAGAGATGCACATATCTTATTTGAAAAAGAAACTATAAAATTTCTCAATGATATAAGACAGCTTGGGAAAAAAATCAAGAGCATATTGGTTGTAGTTGGTGTACTGCGCTATAAAGTTGTCAGTGCTTCCCAAATTAACCTTTAAATGTTAAGTATCCCCCCAAATTTATATGGAATCTAATAAGATGATTGGTAAGTCCATCTGTACAAGAAGATACAAAAGAGCCCAATAAAAGTAAACTAGAGAATGAAGGCGCACTGGTGGGAAAACACCTGACAGCTTCATTTGTCTAACAACCATCTAGGCTCTGAAGCCTCTCTACAAGCTGCGCTTGAGTATTCCAGTGTCAGAGAGAGGGGTGTCCTCCTGGAGGCTCTGTTCCTTCAATCCACTTACTAACAAATCCATCCATCCACCCTCCACCCACCATCTCCTTCCCTCATCCACCCAACCATCAGCCAGTCATCCACCATTTATCCATCCACCCATCCACCCAGTCATCCATCCACCCACACACCCATCCACTCAGTCATAAATCCATCCACTTATCCATCCATCCATCCATCCATCCCCCCTCTCACCCATCCACCCAGTCATCCATCCACCCACTTGTCCATCCACCCAGTCATCCATCCATCTGTCCATCCATCCACCACTTATCCATCCACCCACACACCCATCCACCCAGTCATCCATCCACCCAGTTATCCATCCATCCATCCATCCATCCTCTCACCCCTCTATCCACTTACCCACCCGCGAACTCCCACTCATCCATCCATCTACCCCTTCACCCATCCACCCACAACACCACTACACAACCATTATAGAGCATGTATCTGTACCAAGCATGCTAGCAGATATCTAGGCAGTTGAGTTGAACATACCATAATATGATGGTCAAGATACCCATAGTCTTTCTTTTAAAGATTTACTTAATTTATTTGAAAGGCAGAGTTAGAGAAAGTTGGAGAGAGAGAGAGAGTTTTCCATCCGCTGGTTCACTCCCCAAATGGCCGCAATGGCTGGAGCTGAGCCGATCCAAAGTCAGGAGCCAGGAGCTTCTTCTGGGTGTTTCACATGAGTGCAGGGGCTCAAAGACTTGGGCCATCTTCCACTGGTTTCCCAGGTGCATTAGCAGGGAGATGATCAGAAGTGGAGCAGTCGGGACTGGAACCAGTGACCATATCGGATGCCGCTGCTTCAGGCCAGGGCTTTAACCCACTGAGCCACAGCACCAGCTCCGATACCCAGCATCTTGTGTCTAAACAAACAACAGCCACCAATGACAAAATCTGTGGTTGAGTTTCCTTTTAAATTGCTTTGTTAAGTTCCAAGGGTGTCAGAGAAACTTCCCAGAGATGGCATTTTAGCCAGGAGCTGACGAGTGTCTAACAGCTATTCTCTAAACAGGCAAGAGAGGAAGAGGATTACAGGTAGAGGGAATAGAAGACTGAATCCAGAACAGTGCAGACAGCAGGGTCGGAAAATTGAAAACAGCGGAGAGGGATGGGGTCCCTGAGAGGTGAGTGGAGAAAGGGCAGCGGTGACAGAGGCCAAGCTCTGCCCAGCTGTGCAAACCCTGCTGAAGTTAGTTTTGGTGAGTAGGATAGTAATTCTCTAGAAATCTCTGTAAAAAATATGCAAAGAATCCCCATGATGTTCTTACATTAATCCGGGCTGCTGGTTGGGGCTTACATGCAGCTTTGCAGAATGTATTTTTTAAAGTTTCATTATGCCACTGTACATCAAAATAGGCCAATATAAATTATAATATGGTCATGCCAATAGGACTTGCAAACACAATATTTTAAGTTTCTATTGCATTCCAAGACCCATAAAAATTATTCCGAATGGCTGTTTGCTTTTTGAAACCAAATGAAAAGGTATTTGCAATTTGATTATTAACAAATCAAATCACTGATATGATATTGGATTCGGTACATCTCAAAGTGACTGAGAGTGAAAAACCCTCAGTGGTCAATTATGTAGCATGGCTGGTTTATAGCTTCCTGTGTGTCATTAAGAATAAGCACAGAGCCGGCTCCGATTTTATTTTGATTTATTTTAACCATTTCTCTGCTCCGAGAATTTCTCTCTCGGCCTTTACCAGGCATTGGAGCTCAGCTCTGACTGAGGCTGGGCTAGGTGTGAGCAGCCACTCGGCTGACCCAGTGAACGGATCGGTGGGTGAACAAACAAGTAAATGAATGGATGGAGGGAGGGACCATCTCCACCTGGAGGAGTGAACGCGGGCCATCTATACGGAAGAATTAGAAGTTCAATAACTGAGCTGCTTTTGCAGCAGAAACAATGCTGGCCTTCTGGTTTCCAGCATTCGGCCTCGTATTTCTGATGATTTTTGCCTTGTGTTTTTTTCTGCATCATCGACGAGGTGTGAAAGTCTCCTTTCTTTGGGTGTGCTGCAGGCCTCTTGAGAATAATTGGTGGGGAAAAACCATCCTGGCCTCCAGCGATGTTCTCCCAGCCAGGGCCTGCTGGGCTGCGCCTCTGGTTCTCTGCAGGTCTCCTTCTTGGTCAAACGTGCCTCTGCCTCACCTTGGCAGGTGCACCTCCGTCTTCCTAAATTCTCTCCTTTCACTTCACACGTGGATCTCCATTTCAGATGACCTCAGCTCTAGAAGTGGGTGACCCCAGGGAACACAGAGGAAGGGCTCCCGCAGGGCCACCCCTTTTTGCCTCCTAATCAGAAGCCTAAGGGGTTAGTTCCGTGCCTGCTGGGGGTCCTGCTCTGCTGTCGCTCCTGCTGCCGGTGGTCCTCGCTTTTGGGCAGAGGTGGGTAAAGGTGACTGCCCTTCCTGCTGGGAGCTTCCCAGACCTCTCACTATCCCATTCCCCAACCCAGTCTCAAAATAAGTCAGTGGGGCAAGATGTCCTACCTAAATTTTTCCCAAATAAGCACGGGGCAGGTGTCGGGCCTAGCAGTTAAGACACCTGTGTCTCTCATCTCAGCAGCTGGGCTCGAGGTCCAGCTCCGCTCTGATTCCATCCCCAAGGGGAGGAACCTGCAGGAGGGTGTGAAGAGTGGGAGGAGCCATCCTTGGAGACCGGCCACCAGCATGAATTCCCTGCAGTGCTCATAAGTCAGGTTCCTGCCACTCACAACCACAGAACGCTGGAGCCCAGCCCCGTCGGGACACGGGCCAGCTCTGCCCCTGCCCCTGTTGAGCTCCCACCTGTCAAGGCTAATTCAAACCCGCCAGCAGAGGCAATCGCTTCCTGCTGCAGAGCCTGAGTCGGCATCCAGGCCCCTGAGCCTGCTTTGACAGGCCAGGAAGCTGCATCCAGAGAGGCCACCCCAGAGGCACGCAGGAAGCACTGAGAGCCCTTCCCCCACCCTCAGACAGTGGAGACGACGTCTGTGTCCTACTCTCCCTGCTGGACTGTGACCTCCTGACGAGCAGGGACTGGGCCTGTCCCTGTCTACAACCCTCATGGCCCCTTGGCCAGGGCAGGTCTTCCATGCGTTTTTGCCCAAGCAAACCAAAATCTGCACAGCGAATTTCCCAAGCCCGCTAAACCCTAGTCCACGATCTGATTCCTCAGGCAGCCGCCCCTCTGCCCCACAAGCAAGTCAGGAGAGGAAGGAAGTGAGGCAGCACCATCAGTAAGAGCCGCAGGCAGGCTTGGCACCAGGCAGGCCTCATTCCAGCAGAGGCTGCGCAAATGGCCAGGCGGCCTTCCACTTCCTCATCTGTGAAATGGGCTGAAGCCATCCGTACACCTGCTTCCCAGGCATGTGGCTGGTCACTTCAATGGTGACTGCAAAGGGGCTTTGAAAACCTTAATGAGCTGCACACAGACAAGGAGCTGGTATCACAGACGAATCTGGACGTGCTGACCCCAGTGTGCTGATGGGCCCAAGTCCCTGATCCTCAGAAGAGCTGCCACCCTCCCCTGCCCACCCCTGCCCATCCCCACAGCCCTCCCCAGTCCCCAAAAGGTAGCCTGGGGCTGAGGAGCGACCAAGCCCCTCCAGATTTTCTCTCTCTCCTCTGATTCCCCACCCATTATTGGCCCCAAGTGGGGAAGGAGACATGACTAATTGTGCCCACAGTTGCCTCCTGGCATGGACAATTAGCCACCTGCATCTAATTCTAAGGGACCCAGAGGCTAATTACATCTGCCAGACCCCCGTGGGCACTGTGTGTGTGTGTGTGTGTGTGTGTGTGTGTGTGTGTGTGTGAGAGAGAGAGAGAGGGAGAGAGAGAGAGAGAGAGAGAGAGAGAGAGAGAGAGAGAGAGAGAGACAGGGACTCCTTGAGGTATCATCAGGCACCAGAGCAGAGGCTGCTAAGATGAGTGGGTGTGATTGCATTTAGCACCCGCCACGAGCCTGCTGGCCCCTGGAACACAAAGGAACCAGCCCAGGACACTGCCTTTCCTACTGATTAGCAAAGCACTGTGAGCCTCCTCCGGCTCATTCTGGGGGCAGGGAGCAGCCACTGTGATGAGAAGCACCTGCCTCAGGGAGACGCCAGCGGGACCCTCCTCTACACGCATCCCCCCTCCGTCTGAGCAGCACACGTGCCCTCCTTTAATACAGATGACGTTGGCCTGCGTGCCTTCCCTTCTGGCTCAGGGCTGGACACACAGTAGGTGTTGAGAAAATGTGTGCGGAATGAACAAATGGACGAGGGAATGGATGGGCGATAATGCCCGTTTCCACAAGGGAGCCCCATGGTTTCGAGCTCATACTGTTAGGACCCCCTGCGTGCCCTCTCCTCTCCTCCCACCCTGGCCAGCAGCAGGCAGAGAGTTCACGGGCACCTCCTCCTGTTCCAGCCGGTACCTGCTCTGACCCAGCCACGGGCTGTGCTGCTAACCTTCACCTCCACCCCAGCTCCTGCAGCGGCTGCCACCTCTGGCTGCTGAGGACTTGGGACCCCATCTCGAGACTCCAGGCCTTCCACCTGGTGTCTCCTTAGGGTGTGTCCTACTGGCCAATCGCTTGGAACTTTAGCTGTCCCCTTGTCTTAGTCCATTCTCCATTGCTATGACTAAATACCTGAGACCCCGCAAGGTGTAGAGAAAAGCAGTTTCTTTAGCTCACGGTCCTGGAGGCCCGAGGAAATGGCACCAGCGTCTTCTCTCTGCTTCTGGCGGGGGCCTCACACTGCTCCGGGCATGGCAGGAAGTGGAAGAGAAACAGGTGCACACGGATGAGCACACGCCCAGGAGAGGACAGAGGAGGAGCTGGTCTGCCACAGCCCGCGCTGTGGTGACCAACCCGCTCTCCCGAGATGGCTGTTAATCCCTTCCAAGAGAGGACTGGTTCCTTCCATCAGGAATCACCTCCTGCAGGTCTCCTCACCTCCGAATCCCGGCACACCAGCGAGCAAGCTTCAACACTCCACCCTGGCCCCTTCCCTGGGACTCTGAGCCATGTGATCCTCCCCCTGGCCCCTTCCTCCCCTCCCACAGTGCCCTTGGCCTGGTGTGGCTCCGTTGTTTGGATTTGCAGCAGGGAAGTGGCGGTGAGGGTCAAAGGAGGCAAGTGCTGTGATAAGCCCCCAGTTTTCAGCAGCTTCTCACCGTAGCATACACCACAGCCCTGCTCGGAGTCGCTCACTGCCTGGTCCCCTTCCTCTTGGGCTCAGAGTCCCTGCTGTCCCGTCTGCGCTCCGCAGGCAGGTGAAGGGAGGACTGTGAGGACTGCGTGGCAGGTTCCCACGCGCAAGTCTGCGGGGGGCTCAACCCACATGAGTCCTCCCACGTTCCCTTGGCCAGAACCCAGCCACATGGCGTCCCCTGCCTGCAGAGGAGCCTTGGACGTGCCAACAACTGGCCCGTCTCTGCACTCCCCTCCTAGAGTCCTACACAGAAAGCAAAGAGAAGGCACAAGTAGCTTTTCTGCTGGGCTATGCTCTGGGTGTGGCTCGTCACTCAGTGTGCACCTGTTGGAAGCCAGGACCCCCGTGTGGTGGTCTGAGGGGTGGTAGAACCTCCAAAAGGTGCTGCCCAGTGGGAGGTCTGGAGGTCACTGGGTGCTGTCGGCAGAAGGGGTTAAGGTAGTTCTCACGGGACCGCGAGTGAGTTCTCGCGAGGATGAGGTGTTGCAGAAGTCTGAGCCTGTCCCCTGGACGGCTTCTCTGGCTTCCTGTCTCAGGACACGTCTCTCCCTCCACCCGCACTGCTGCCGGTGTGCTGTCCTCACCAGAGCTGAGCCAGGGCTGGTGCCAGGCCCTTCATTCTAAGACGCACGAGCTCAATAAACCTCTTTCCTTAACAACGTCAGCCTGGCTCGGGCATTTCATTACGGTCACAAAACAGACTAATGTCCGCTGCGTGGGCCGGGTGCAGGTGCATCCCCGTGACGAGCGTCTACGCCCCGCCTCCTCTCCTGGCCTCCTTCTCCTCGTTTCTACACTTCCCCAGCCGCTCCCAAAGCTGCCCCAGGCTGTCGCACAGGTCTGTGCTCTGCTGATTCCATTTCTTCTCCTGCCGGTGTTCCCTACTCAGCCTTAAACATCCCCTTCAAGGCCTGAATCCCCCAGAATCCACCCCAGCCTCATTCCCAGAACAGGTGACAGCCTGCTCCCATGTCCCTGCCTTTGCCATGCCTGACACCCACTCGCACACGCTTTGCTCTCCATGGCCCCCCGATAATCCACCTTTAGTGGGGTTGAATTGTGATCCCCAAAGCTGCATCTACATTCCTAACCCCTGGTGTCTGTGAATGCGGCTGTTGAGAAACAGGGTCTTTGCAGATGTTAGTACGTTGAGGACCTTCGATGATACCGTCCCAGATGTGGGACTGGGGTCCTTATGAGACAAAAGCGAGAGAAAGATTGACAGAGACACAGGCAGACCCAAGGAGGCTATGAGGAGATGGAGGTGGAGACCGCAGTGAGGCAGCCGCAAGCCAAGGACCACTGGCGGCCACAGGAGGCAAGGAGAGAGACACGGCTCTGGGTCTCAGAGCTCCAGGAAGAGCCGGCCCCCGCAACACCTGGATTTTGGACTCTGGCCTCCAGGACTGTGCTGTCTCACAGGCGCTGAGTGAGTGTGGCGGAGTGTGACAGCACATCCGTGGGCTGAATACAACACTCCTGCAGGGTGCGGCTGCGGCAAGTTAGCTGCGAGAGCTCATCAGGAGCCGCGACTCCCATCCCAACTCCAAGCACGCCAGACCCGAGAGAGCGCCGGGCCTGCGTCGAACATCAGAAACACTCTCCGGAGTCAGACGCACTTTCATAAGAAGAAAATGCTACGACCGTGAAGCCAAACCCTTCAGTGCTGGGGACTTGACCTGTAGCTAGGGTGATCCCCTGTCCTGGTCTTCCCAGGACAACCCAGCGCATCCTTCTGTCCCAGTGTCATTGTCCCTAGGTCCCCTTCACTCTCAGAGATCCTGTGTGTGGTAAATCGCGTGGCCGCCCTGCCCACAGGCCACGACGTTTCTGTTCCCTTCATACCAAGCATCCAGAACAGATCTGGCTGGGCCTCCTGCCAATTATGCCGTTGGCAGTTCATCGTCCAGCAGATACTTCCTCCTCGCCTCCCCTCCAGAGGAGGACTGTTCCTCTCCGTCCAGTGGATGTAGGTGTCGGTCATCACCACTTGCTTTGCCCCGTGGTGGGTAGAGTACACTTCCCTGCCACTGGATCGCGGCCCCCACCACGTGGCTTGCTTTGGCTGATGGGATGTCAGCAGATGGAGTGGTCAGAAGGCTGCAAAGCACTTTGCCGAGCTGGGATTTGCTCCTCGCACCCGCACCATCGTGGCAAGAGCTTCTCCCAAGCGAAGCTTCTCCCGAGCCAGGGCTCCAGGACGGACCCTTTTGGACTGGACCTGAGCCCAACCATCAAGGAGAAGCCAAGTCCAGCTAAGCTCCTGCCTGGTCAGCTGAACCCCAGACAGACACTGCAGAGAGGTGCGTGAGAGGCGAGTACGCGCTGCCAGTCCCTGAGGCTTGCTCTCCACCTGTTACACGGCTGCAGCTGACATACACCCGACACTAGCTGCGGGTCCCAAATCCAGACTCAGGACCCCAGCTCCCCCTAGGATCTCAAGCCTCCCCAGACAGGGGGAGCCCTGGCCAAGCTCCACCCGACTGTGGGGAGGCCTCCTCGTGTCGCTCCCCAGTTCCAGAGAGGACGAGGGATCTGGAAAATGTAGTGTTTCCCTGTTCTATCGTGAACTGAGCATAACACATCTGTGAGCCTTTAGAATGTCCAAGAGAAACAGAATGGGAGCCACTTAGGCAAGCAAAAGTACAGCCAAGTCCTTTTAAAAGTGAAAAGCAACTTAGATTAATTCCGATGATAAATTAAATTTCACTCATTATATCCAAAATATTTCAACACGTAGCCAGCATTAATTATTTAAATTATACAATCATCTATCCCTAATATATAATAAATATATCTTATTGAAAAGATATGTGGGGGTGAGTATCATGGTGCAGCGGGTCAGGTTGCCACTTGCAACACCAGCGTCCCGGGGTGGAGCTCCAGTCCAAGTCCTGGCTGCTCTGCTGCTGCTTCTTATTCTTCTTCTTCTTTTTTTTTTTTTTTTTTTTTTTTGACAGGCAGAGTGGACAATGAGAGAGAGACAGAGAGAAAGGTCTTCCTTTTTGCCATTGGTTCACCCTCCAATGGCTGCTGCGGCCGGCGCACCGCGCTGATCCGAAGGCAGGAGCCAGGTGCTTCTCCTGGTCTCCCATGGGGTGCAGGGCCCAAGCACTTGGGCCATCCTCCACTGCCCTCCTGGGCCACAGCAGAGAGCTGGCCTGGAAGAGGGGCAATCGGGACAGAATCCGGCTCCCCGACCGGGACTAGAACCTGGGGTGCCGGCGCCGCAGGTGGAGGATTAGCCTAGTGAGCAGCATCGCCAGTCTGCTCTGCTTCTGATCCAACTCCCTGCTAACACACCTGGGGAAGAGAGCAGGAGATGACCCAGGCACTTGGGTCCCTGCCAACCATGTGGGGGACTGGGATGGAGCTCCAGGCTCCTGGCTGCAACCTGGCACAGCCCTGGCCGTTGTGGGGGAGTGAACCAGCAGATGGAAGATCTGTCTCTCCCCTTTCTCTGTGTGTCACTCTGCCTTTGAAATAAATGAGTATTTTTTGAGAAGATATTTTACATGCCTTTTCAGACTGTCTTTGGCGTGTGTTGTGTATTTAGTGTTTCTAGCACGTTTTCCTTTCAGACTAGCCCTATTTCAAGTGCTCGGTTGCCACGTGTGGCTACCATGTTGGACCGCATATCTCTAAATAATGAAAGATAGAACTCAGGGTTACCAGTGTTAAGAATGATGCCTGGCGCATACAAGGCACTCAGCAGAGAATGGATGGATGGATGGATGGATGGATGGATGGACAAACTCCCAAAGCTGGGGCTGGCGGGCAGCACCATTACCCAGGGCTCACAGGTAGGTAGATGACATCTTCATGACAAAGGATGGCAGCGCTTTGAAGGACCGAGCGGCTGTGTCCGTGGTCTTGCTCAGAGGATCGGTCGTGACCGACATGTAACTTCGGGCACCGTTTCCCAAACTTGTTATTTAAATTGTACACTTTTGTCAGGGTACCAGCAGAGGCTCAGGCGACACTGTTTAAATTAAAGTAGACAGCAAAAAATGGCCTCCCAGTCGAATTAATTACTGTAAGAAATGATCAAAATTTGATCCATATGCTTGATATAAAGTAAACATTGAATAATTGCACCAATAAATGTTAAAATGATGAGATAAAACGCATAACAAAGACCGGCGACTGTCGAATAGAAACGCACACAGCTTGGCAGTGGGCAGGCGGAATGTGCACTCCACGGCCAGATACCCCGTTCCTCGCCGGAGCCTGGCAGGTGCTGCTGTCGTCGTCGGTGCGGGAGCTCCAGTCTCAAATGCAGGTCAGGATAAAGACGCCACTGGAGCCCGGCGTCCCGTGTGCCAGGTTCTGTTCTAACCCTCTGGGGTAGGCACCGCCTTCAGGGCCCTTTAGCCAACAAGAAACCAAGTCACAAAGAAGGCCAGCCATTCCCGGGTGAGTTGGCCCCTGGGGATGCTGGCTTCTGACTGGGACCCCGAGCAATCTCTCTTTGGCTGCTGGAACTGTACAGTGGCTCAGCCTTTTCCTGGTGCGTACATTAAAGAGCATTTAAGATGGAGACCGCCTCCAGCTGTGGCTGCTCCCCCCTGTGGTGCATCCACGAACGTGTCACGGCAGGTTTGTGTGCCACGGAATGGAGTTTGGGGAACCGTGCAGGAGAGACCTGTAGACTCCGCTGGGTGCCGCAGGAGCTGAGTTAAACCACTAACAGTTCACTTACTCCCTTCCCAGCCCTTTCCACAACAGAAGTAGAATGCAATCAGGGGACAGCGGGGCCCAGGGTCCCAAGTAACTCCGCGCTGAGCTCCCGGACACCAGCTGGGGTCTGGAAGCAGGACCACGGCAGGCCACGGAGCTCCTAGTGTCTGGCGGTGGGACCCAGTCCAGCGACAGGAGAACCAATTTTTCTTGGCCCAGGGCCCTAGAATGCATTTGTCATCGGGCCATTTGCATAAGTGGCATTGAGCAGTGTAATGAATTATATCCCCAATGTCATTTTATAAAAAATGCAGTGACGTTCCCTGGGCAGCTCTTCTTCTGGCTCCATGTAACCTCTGCTGAGAGCAGAACGGTGCAGCGTGGTTGCACGACAGCGGGTCTGGAGGGGACCCAAGGAACCGCGGTGCCTGAGTTCCAGACAAAAGAGCACGCGCAGGTCGTTCTGGGGTTGCAGCTTCAGCCGCCTTCAGATCTGTCCCCTCCTCTGCGCCCATCGTCGCGGTCCCTGGCCAGCCCCTCCCGTCTCTCCCTGGCTCTTCACGGGTGTCTCCATCAGCGTCTCTGGCTTCCAGCACCCCCTCCCCGCACGCCACCCCCAGCCCCTTCCCTGCACTGCCACCACAGTAACTGTCCTAAGACCCCGATGTGCACACACCCCGACTTGCTGGGAAGACTGTGACGGCGCCTCTAGGACGTGGAGGCCACCACCGTGCCCCGGCACGTGACAGCCAAGGCTTGTTGCGGAATCAGAGGAAAAGTAAAAGCCTGGAGCCGCTGCTGCCCCTGCCTGGGCCCCCAGACCCGTGGCCCCCTTGCCTTTCTCGTGCCTTCTCTGGCCAGGCCCCACCCATTCAAGTGAAACTCCAAAGCCACCTCCTGTGCCCAGAGCAAGCAGAGTCCGTCTTCTCCAGGCCTCCTGGGCAGCCAGGACAGGTGCCACTTGCTGTGGTCCTGCAGGCAGAAGGACACGGCTTCCAGGGCCAAGGGGCCTGCTCTGGAGGGGCTCCACACAGACACCTCAGTTTCCTCATCTGTAAAGTGGTACCATAGGGCCGAGCCAGCAGGCGCGCTAAGTCAGAAAGAGCCGAGCTGATGGGGCTCCGTCCAGCCTGTGCCAGTCCCACTTGCGGGCTGCCTTACGGCAGGGTCCTGCTCGCACTCACCTCTGCGCCCACCCAAGTGTCCAGCACGGGCCTTGCCCGGGGGGCGCGAATAAACACGGGTGGGCTTCCACGTGAGGGGCACAGCACGTGTGCTGTAAGGCTGGCGCGCCATGTGGCCAACCCAACATCCCTGGGCACTACTCGTCAATATCAAGAACAACATTTCAGATGTCTTTGACTTCATGGTTCCGAGTATAGAAATAACCTTTTGATTTTAAATAGAAGTTGGGGAGCCGAAGCCCAGGGCTGAACGTCTTCCAAGAGAGGCAGGCGCAGTGACAGAGACGGGGCAGGGCAGCCGGAGCCCACGAGGAGCTCTGGCTGGCAGATGCCCCAACGGTTCCCTGGTTCCGGAGAGCGAGATCCGAGCCCGGGGTTGGGTAGCACAGGAGGTGAGCCTGACGCGGAGAGCACCTCGGGGGACCCTCCCAGCCTCCCACAGCCAGCCTGTCCCCCGTGTTTGCGCCGCTCCGATTCAGAGTTTCATTAGAGAATCACTTTGCAATGCCGAGATGCAATTAACCCCTTTGAAGCAGGCCCGCCATGCAGGGCCGCGCAAGCTGGAACACCCACCGGTGCTTCCCGCCACAGACGCAAGTAAAACGTTTCTCAGGGAGAACAAATGACAAATATTCGTGGGTTTTCAAGAGAGAACTGCTTTCCTAGACGTCAGGAAAATGCAATTGCTCGTTGCAGACCCCAGTTCTCACCAGCGCAACGGCCGCTCCACCCACCCCCACCAAGTCCAGAAACATGACGCTTCCGGAGCAGCCAGCCTACGCCTTCCTCTTTAAAAAAAAAAAATGCATTTATTTGAAAAGCAGAGAGACTGACAGACAGCTCTTCCATCCACTGGTTCGTTCTCCAAATGCCTACAACAGCCTGGGCTGAGCAAGGCCAAAATCAGGAGCTCAGAAGACAGTCCACGTCTCGCACACGGGTGGCAGGGACCCACGTCCTGAGCCATCATCTGCTGCCTCCCGGGGTGCATGACCAGGAAGCTGGAGCCAGGAGCTGGACCGGGCGCTGCAGTATGGGCTGTGGGCGTCCCAAGTAGCACCTGAGTCACTGCACCAAACACCCACTCCTTCGGGGCCAGGGTCTGGTTAGCTGTACACGCATGCACACCTCGAGGACAGGGTCTGGTTAGCTGTACACACACATGCACACCAAGGCCAGGGTCTGGTTAGCTGTACACACACATGCACACCAAGGCCAGGGTCTGGTTAGCTGTATGTGTGTGTACTCCAAGGCCAGGATCTGGTTAGCCACACACGCACGCACCAATCCCATCTCATTGAACTCAGCGGGAGAATGTAGACCTCCCCTGGCCCTCCCTCACCCACGTGATGCTTAAACACCAGATGGCAAAAGGCCAGAGAGAATTCAAAATGCTCCCGGACTCTCACACTCTGTTGGTGTGGGCTTTAAAAGCTCTCCTCTATTCCACCTGATCCTTACCACAGTCCACGCAGTGGACAGAGAGGGATTCTTTGACCCACACAGCACACGAGGGCACTGATTCAGAGAGGGGACACACTCAGTGTCACACAGCTGGCAGCAGCCAGGACAAGATTCGAACCCAGGACCCCAGGTACAGGCCCCTCACCCCACGGTCTTTTCTGCTCAGTATTCGCGAGTGGGATTCAGACCACACAGGACCAGGAAGCACCTACACTTGAGAGATCCCAAGTCTGACGGAGGAGGCAGGCACAAAGAGCTAGTGTGAGAGTCTGCTGGAGCTGGAATCCCTGAAGGCAATGGGCCCCCTGAGACAGGGGAGGGACCTGGGGACAAGACGGAAGGAGGCGCTCACCGCGGTGGGCATTCCAGTCCTGCACATCCCTCGCTGGGTCTCCGGGCACCTCACGCGTCCCATGTGCCCATTTCTATGGTGTAAACACTGCCCTGGTGACTGGTGACCGGCGCCCGGCCATCAAGTGGGAAGTCACTCCAGGGCAGCAGGGGATGCCCGCACGTGCCCTTGCAAGCTGGCATCAGCCAGTACAGACCGGCACGCACTGGCTCCAGTGCTGGCCGCATGACGTCTAGACAGAGGCCTGGAAAGCTAATAAAGGAGTAGACTAGAGGATGGCTTTGCGTTTGAACGGGCACAGTGGCAGAAATGAGGTCGGGTTTTTACAGAGCTGCACTGCCCAATACTGCAGTCACTAGCCATACGTGGCCTTTTAATTTAAATTAAAACTAATTAGAATGAAATGAAATTAAAACTTGAGTTACGCCACAGCACTAGACCCACTAAGTGCTCACCAGTCACATGTGACCACTCCAATGGGCAACACAGGTTCTAGAATATTTGTGTTGTCGACAGACATTCTGCTGGACGGTGCCTGAGTTTCTGGTGGGAGGAGAGAAGCTGTGACGTGGGCGAGGCAAAGTGGGTGAAAGCAGCTCTTTCAGCCTCCCACGCTTACCAAGGCTCCGCGTGAAATGATGGGCAGACTGACGGAAAGGAAGGAAAGCCCACGCCCCAGCCTGTGGTGGCGCCCGTGCTCCGGGTGAGCTGCTCCCTCTACCTGGGAGGCACCCGCAGCCCTGGCACGGAGCAGGTGTCCACGCGCACATCGGGCACCCGGGTCCACCTCCGGGGCGGTTTTCCACGGAGCACCCTTTGGGAAGCACCTGTTGAGACCCACCCACGCCTGCGGCAAGTGCTCGGGCGCCGGGCCTTCGGGGCAAGGGGAAGCTGCTTTCTCCCCTAGGAGTGCCTTGTGCCTGGGCGTTGTCCTCGCCGCCTCATTGGCCTAAAGCAGGCCACACTCGGGAGC